>OY282642.1:53456428-54095607 GCA_958299015.1 Tetanocera ferruginea | reverse complement strand
AGGCTGGAGAGAATCGTTATCATCAAAGTGGCATTGTGGCTTGGGGCATTGGCTGCAACTCTGAGCTTCCGGCTGCTTATGCGAATGTTGCTTTGGTGCGTAGCTGGATCGATGGGCAGATGTTGGCCAATGGCTTCGATACGACAAGCTATACAGCATCTTAAGAAATCTCAATGCCTGCTGCGGAATCGTTTGACGAAAACGTTATTGTATGATTTGATCAGATAATTCAATATGATTAAAGTTAAATATATATGTATGTTTGCTTAAGAATTTTTTTGTTTTGAAAATTTCACAAAGTGCGTCAAGTTTTATATCAAGGTTTAGCTATACAATGGTGTGGAAATGCAGGGACATATTATTTTACTAGGTGTGATATAAGCGAGAGTGAGATATATATAGAGGTAAGAAGCAGGAAGATAAATGGCAGTGCATCAAGGTCAAACATTACAAAATTTGGAGTTAAATCTGCAAATAAGCCCTTATCTGTCCAGGAGCTTTCTGAAGTAAGTTGCTTGATATATTGATTATCCTGCATTCATTTTGATAATGTCGTTTTTCTCCTGCCTTGCCAGGGATTTGTTTATTAAGCATACAGCGTCGTGCACCTGATTAAAAACTATGCTTCTTTTCGGTCGGAACGGTATAGGTTTTAAGGATATTACAATTTTTTTCTAATGTACAATTGACCCTACGGTTAAAAAAACTTTTGCAAAATAACTCATCTAATATGCAACCATCCCCTTATTATTTTTAATATCATAATTTTTCTTCAATTATTTGAGATATGAACTGTATAAAATTGTCTGTTCCGAAAATCCCAATTTTGAGTTGTGACAGTTTGCACGAAATGAGCGATATATTTAGTTCCTTATTGGATGACCCTACTTAAGGGTTCGGATGAAAAAAAATTGCTACGTGCTAGTGACTAAAATGGCGCAGTTAAGGTCACGAAAAAAAAAATTTATAATTTACTACCTGTTACCTCCAACTATATTATTTTGTTATTATTAGTTTACGGAAACGAACTACTGTGATATGTTTTTTTTTTTTTAAATCATTTTGAAGGAAATCTAAATTAATAATGTGGCCACGGTCATAAACACAACGCGATTTGAAAACCTTCAAGATTGCGGTCATTTGGAATTATTAAAAAAATATTAAATTTTTTATCCACGAGAGCTATCAACAAATGAAATTAAATACAGTTATTTCTTAAAAACTTTATTATTCAACGTTTTCATTAAAGAATATTTTATGTATGTATATTATAACGCACTACTTGTCGAAACCCAGCTAGCATTTTATCGAATTTTTGAACATATAAGAGTCGTTTTCGACTCTCCTTCGCGATGGTGACAGTCGCGTGTGCGCTCATTTTCTGATCAAAAAAGACTGTTTGTTCGGGAGAAATTGGTACCCTACACGCGACTCTTCTTGAAGAGTCTTTTTCGAGTCGTTTTTAATCTTGAATATGATCAAAAAATGATTTAAATACGATTCATTTTCGAGTCATTTTTCGATCTAAAAATACCAAAATATGATGAAAATACGACTGACTTTCGAGTTGTTTTCGAGTCGTTTTTTGATCATGAAAGTACAAAAACGACTCGAAAATGACTCTTCAAGAAGAGTCGCGTGTAGGGTACCGATTTCTCCCGAACAAAGAGTCTTTTTTGATCAGAAAATGATAGCACAATGGAGGAAAATCGAAAACGACTCTTATATGTTCAAAAATTTCATAAAATGCTAGCTGGGATGAGTGATGTTAAATATTGTGAGATCTTGTGTGTATTTTGAAGTTAATAGAACCGAAAACTAATTGAATTTGTTTAATAATTTCACAAACAGCAAGGTTGACTTTACTCCGATATTGCTCTGTCGAAACTGAGCGACATGGCGTGAAAAATATGAGGTTTGAATTTGTCCAATTTTCCGTTAGTTTCCACAAAACAAATAGTTACTTTTATATCGCCTTGCCGATCGAAATATGCTTCTGCACACGCTTTGTTAAATATCAAATAAGTTGCCTTGAAAAAAATGCAGTCAGTTTTTGATCGTTGAGCGGAGTAAAATATGCTTCCGCACAGGACATGTATTATGTTTTTGTTGATCGTCAAGTGGACTCGAAAAAGACTCGTTTAGGCGATTGTCAGCAAAACAGTCTTCCAAATGCTAGCTGAGAAGCCTCAAACGTGCCGACGAACATGAAACCTTTGTCAAATAATGCCTATAAGTATGCAAGAATATTTTTGAAGTGAAACTTCTTTGGCGGCGAGTGAAATTTCAAGGTCCTTTTTCGTGACGCTAGGCTAAGTTTTCAATTCCTATGAAAATTAAAAAAAAATTACTACCGCTGCCGAGAATTGAACCCCGAACCAAAGATCATACAATACAAAGATGCGCCACCGCCATACAACTGAATGGCACAGTAAAAATTTAATGTGGATTTATCGAAAATCCACTTTAAAGCTTTGTGAGAGCCAGCGAGCGAACGATGTAAAGCTTTTGAGAGTGAGAGACGAGTACGCAACGATGTGAGCATAATATTAGAGAGCAATAGAGAGCATATGTTGAGTTTTAATGCACGAAACATCTCATAAAACGATTTAGCCACAACGAAAAAGTAGCTGAATTTCCTTGCGTTTTAACAAAAAAATTTAGGCATGTTCTGTTCAAATCTACCCTACGCACATTGTAGGCATATGTTTTTCACAATTATATTAACTTTATTTATTATAATATGATCTCTGATTGAAATGTAGTCACAAATAACGTTGTAAGAGACATTTCTAAAATGGGTTTTTGCGGTACTATTTTATTTGATTTGTTTATTTTTTAATTAGTTATTATTTATTTATTGGTATATGGGCATTTCCACAGAATGGTCTACCGGGACCGAAAATGAAAATGTCAATAAACCAATAATTTTTTGTTTTATTATATAAAAAAAATGCTTGAATTTTTAGATGACTTTACAATTTATTTCAGTTGTTATTCTGAGAAAATTAACCTGATAACTGAAAATAAGTTTTTCTTACCTTTAGCTGCCTTTTAGGGCTTTTTCTTTTTACAATTTTTCGTTTTTATATTAATGTTATGTTTGCAGTCTTCTTATAAAATCTTTTTATCAATTACAAATAAATAATAAAAAATTAAAAAGATACCAAATAAAGCTCGATTATCAGTTAACTTTTATATTGCTTTAATTCTTGTTCGAATGTCGCGTATTTGTACCTAAATCATCATTTGTTATCAGAACTTCACGATCGTTCTAAGCAAGTGTCTGAAAATTGTAATTTATATCAATTTTTAAAAAAGCTCGTGTCATACGAAAGCGACTCAAGTTCAAAAAATACAAAAAAAAAATTCCGTCAAAACTGAACCCACGAAAAACATGGTTTCGAGATAAACGCGTTCAAAGTTTGTGAAAAAAGAAAGAAAGGTGAAAGTTAAAAATGCACTCTCACTAATCCGGCTGTAACTTTTGAACACTTAGGAATTTTTCTATGAAATTTTTTCATAGAATTTTAAGAATACTTACAAAATTATAAAAAAAAACAATTTTAAAAAACGGCCAATGTCATGTCCACCGTCAATTGAATTTAATCTTAGTTAATTTGATTTAATTTTGTTTTATTCAATTTTATATAAAGTAATGAAATGTATTTTAATTTAATTTCAATTAATTGAATTTAATTTAATATAATTTAATTTAATTCAATTTAATTTAATTTAATTTAATTTAATTTAATTTAATTTAATTTAATTTAATTTAATTTAATTTAATTTAATTTAATTTAATTTAATTTAATTTATTTAATTTAATTTAATTTAATTTAATTTAATTTAATTTAATTTAATTTAATTTAATTTAATTTAATTTAATTTAATTTAATTTAATTTAATTTAATTTAATTTAATTTAATTTAATTTAATTTAATTTAATTTAATTTAATTTAATTTAATTTAATTTAATTTAATTTAATTTAATTTAATTTAACTTAATTTAATTTAATTTAATTTAATTTAATTTGATTTAATTTAATTTTATTTGATTTAATTTAATTTAATTTAATTTAATTTAATTAAATTTAATTTAATTTAATTTAATTTAATATGATTTAATTTAATTTTATTTAATTTAATTTAATTTAATTTAATTCAATTTAGTTTAATTTAATTTAATTTAATTTTATTTAATTTAATTTAGTTTAATTTAATTTAATTTAATTTAATTTAATTTAATTTAATTTAATTTAATTTAATTTAATTTAATTTAATTTAATTTAATTTAATTTAATTTAATTTAATTTAATTTAATTTAATTTAATTTAATTTAATTTAATTTAATTTAATTTAATTTAATTTAATATAATTTAACTTAATTTAATTTAATTTAATTTAATTTAATTTGATTTTATTTAATTTAATTTAATTTAATTTAATTTAATTTAATTTAATTTTATTTAATTTAATTTAGTTTAATTTAATTTAATTTAATTTAATTTAATTTAATTTAATTTAATTTAATTTAATTTAATTTAATTTAATTTAATTTAATTTAATTTAATTTAATTTAATTTAATTTAATTTAATTTAATTTAATTTAATTTAATTTAATTTAATTTAATTTAATTTAATTTAATTTAATTTAATTTAATTTAATTTAATTTAATTTAATTTAATTTAATTTAATTTGATATTATTTAATTTAATTTAATTTAATTTAATTTAATTTAATTTAAATATATTTTTAAAATTAGAAGTCAAAAAATTCATAATCACAAAACAGAAACAATGCTGAAATCGCAAAATTTAAAAACTAGCTTCATTCATTATCCATTGATTTTCGTGTAACAACAACAATAACCGGTTTCATGCAACAACAACTCTACAGTAACAAAATATATGGTAGCAATCGTGGTGGTTGTGGCAATGGAAAGGGACACAGGCAAAACAAATATAAACGATGCTAGCAACAACAATGCACATGCGTGGTAGCACTGGTAGCCACAACAACACACAAACTGACGATCATTTGCATACAATTTCGATAGAAACACATGTTTATGCGATTTGAGTCCTCTATCTATTATATGCTTAGGGGAATGGCAAGGGGAGAAGAATAAAAGAGCATTGCAGAGAGCAAGTTCATTCAAAGGTCGAAAACTTTTCTCTCAAGCAAGAATTTAAAGCTTTTTCGTGTGGCCTCACAAAAGCTAACGTTTTGATCTGAAAAATATTTATTACTTTTTAATGTTCTACGTGGCGCATCTTTATATTATATGATCTTTGCCCGAACGTTGTTGTTTACGAGAGCGAATCTATTCCTTTACGCCATGTAGGCACATGATATATATTCAAACAAAATGTAATTAAAACTGAACACGTAACATACTGAAAATAACATAATTAACATTAACACTACATTAACATTAACATTACAGTATTAACATAACCGTAACATTAATTTTCATCCTACAAGTATGCACGGAAAAAAAAATAGCTAAAACAGGAGCAGAACGCGTTTGTGAATATAGAGAGCGAATTAGAGCTCTTAAGAATACAGCCGCAGTTGGGTCCAGGCGCGGATACAAGGGGGGGTAAAGGGGGTAATTACCCCCCCAAGAACTCGCAAATACTTTTTTTTTTAATACATTATTTGGAAAAAATAGTTATGCCCACAGCTTAAGGGTACTTTTATGTATACATCAGCGATTCTGAAGGCGTGTTTTGAAAGAATACTAAAAAAAATGGTCAGAGACATTGTTAAACTCTAGTTTTTTTATTGATTTCAACAATTATTAAAGTATATAAAAAAAAATTTTGTTTATTTTTGTTTCGTGAGGTCATTTGCGTGTAGATGACGTTTTTATGAAGCGATGCGAGAAGAGTATGACCATTTTGCTTGTAGAATCACATGATCTGTAGTCATCTGCAAAAACCAAAATATAATTATATGTAAAGCAAACACTTACGTCAAGGTAGTAAATTCGATTTTTTTAAAAAATGAGATTGAAAATAAAGTAACAGATCGTTATGTTCTCAAATTAAGAGCCATTTTTTAAACAATCAACTTTAAAGACGCTTTATTTTCTTACAAATAAAAAACTTGAAGTCACTACCTTAGCGTAAGTGTTTGCTTTATAATAAGTATATTTTTGCAAGACATTTACGATTAGTTTAAAAATGCCATTTATAAGAAATCATTGTGCAAGCAACATTGATTTTGATTTGTTATGAGCGCAATTAAGATTTTGGCTATGCAAACCAAAGTTGCCACTTAAAATATTTTATTCTTCTAAATTTTAACTGAAAACCTGCCAAACTTTTTTGCAACCTATGTGCCAACGAATTTTACCATAAAAAAACAATACGTGCATTGTACTTTCAGTTTTCACTTTATAAATTTTCAAAAAAAAAATTACAAACAATGTAAAATCCAATAGATTTTTTACTTCAATTATTTCATCATCAGTTAAATTACTTCTTAGAAATATTTCAGCTATATTCAGTCCTTATGAAAATATTATATACATCTGTAATACTTTTTGTCATATATGATATAAAGGGTGTTTTTTTCTGAGGTTTTTTTTTCAATATGGATTACTCTATTGTCTGACAGTTGTTTTGACAGTTGAAAGTGACGTCTCTACTCAGTATTATTTGGCAAATCATCATAAATAGGTTAACTCCAGAACAACTCTTCCAAATCGTGAAAATTTATTTTCAAAAACAGTGTTCAATTAAAAATGTTTATGGAGCACTTCGCGAATTTTATGGTGCACATAATCGTCCGTCTGAGACCACCATAAAGAACGTAATTACCAAATTTCGGTCTATATTCACTCTTTTGGATTCCAAGCCACCGAGAAGAATGAGAAGAGTGCGTACAGAAGAAAATATTGTTGTTGTCGAAAATGAGGAAGGACGACGCATTACCGTGAATAGAAATCGATACAGAACCATGATCAATGAATTTTTGTTGCCAAATCTTCACGATATGGATGTTGAAATACGCCCTCAAAGACTTTGGACCTCCAGAATGCCCTTTGTGCAAAAAAGTCGTGGTGGTCATATGCCCGAAATTAAATGTTAAATGCCAAGAAATTATCTACTAAATAAAAATTTTTTTGGCTATTTCACAATTTGGCATGTGTTTTATTTAAATTTCAAATGAGCAAGCTTTTAAAAAAACACCCTTTATAACAGGGTTGTTTTGAAGTGAATTAATGTTAGGTTAAAGTTGCTAAAATTGTATCAACTGCGCAAATAATTTGTTGCATACAATTATTTTTGTTTGAGTAAATTCTAAATTGTTTGGAATTCTGAAATTTTTCAAGCCTACCTTAACTTACTTTTTATATAAATAGGCGCAGGGAAAACAGTTAAGGACCATTTTCTCCCGTGTTTTTCAACCGATTTTGATAATTCTGTTTTTAAATGAATTAGAGTGCGGAGAAGAAGTGCACCAACTATTTTATACAACTATAAATAAACAAACAAAAATTGGGCGATTTGCGACCCCAGCGCGGTACTAGTAAATATATTTGCAACAAACCAACCAAATTACCACAACCGAATTTCATGAAATAAAACTGCCACTTTTAGTCCACTTTTAGTATGGAACTAATTCAAATTCAATTATTTCATGAACTTAAAATTTGGCAGTGTAAATAGGAGAGCGACACTAATGTGACACTTATGACATTTTTCCACTAATTTCTATAACGTTTGCTATCTTTGCCACGCTTCCTATCAGTGTAGAAACAGCTGAGCGAAGTTTTTCTATACTGCGACGATTAAAAATATGGTTCCGTTCGAATTGAGAACGATTGAATGGACTCGCATTATTGCATATACTTAGAGACATTTAAATAAATATTAACGAAGTTATTGATAATTTTGCGATGATTTTGTCATATGATTTTGTCAGTTACAAAATTAAGCTTTATGAAAGGTGCAGAGATCTCGATAAACAATACCGAATGAATTTTGGCTGCTGATTTCAAATATAGACTCCATTTTTCTCCATCAGCTCGAGTTTTTGAGTTTTAGGCAAAAACATGATAATCAGTTTTTTTTCTGATAATATTGCTAAATCTATTATTTTGATCTACCGATTTAGATATACCTTTCAATTTTTGCACATTCAATAACAATATATTCGACAGTTTCGAAGATATCGACGTTCAAAGACGAAAAAATTTCACAATTTTACGTGGGCTGCTCTTGTTAGATTTAGAGTTTTTATTTACTTTTCGCTGAGATATTATTCCAGAAAAAGGGAGAAATAAATAAATACAGAAATGTGCGTGTATGTGTCTGGAAAAAATGCTTCTTAAACAATTCAATAATTTCAATTCAAAAAAGAACAATTTATCTATTTGTAAAAAGGCAAAATTTTCCCAAATCGAAAATGTGTGTCTTTGATAATTTACCCCCCCCAAGATTTTTTCCAGATCCGCCCCTGGTTGGGTCTGCAACTAATGATGAAGGTAAGGTGATTGCAAGAACGGCTGAGTTTCAAAATGCATTTTTACGAAACATCAGTGTATTTTGGTGAATCTACAAAGAACCAATCCCCAAAAAACACACTGATGCTTTGTAAAAATGTATTTTGGAACTCAGCCATCATCTCAACAAAAAAAATCTTAAAGCCATCAACATAATAATGAACAAGATTTGCCTCTGCTTTCGGCGGCTCCTTCAAAGAGTACTATGCAAATGCAATCCAGCATTCAAAAAGTAACAATGTTGAGAAGACATTCGAAAGCAACTAAAACACCAACTGAACTAAAACAAGTACCGAAAATAACTGTTGTTTTACAATTTTCAAATGAAAAAAATTGTCGAAAGACTTTTTCAAATATACCATTATGTTACAAATGTCCTCAGCCTCACGAATATTAAGTCACTTTTAAATTTGAAACTAATTCTTTAAAAGTTAATTTCTTGCCTAGTATATTTGGAGGGAAATAAAGGTTACTTTTGACTTTTATTTTATCGGTCAAAAATAGCAGTTATTTTGTGGCTTTAATTTTTTCGGTCAAAAATATCAAACAATTTGTGTTTTCTTAAAGGCCGCTTGACAGATTGAACTGTTGACACCATGTGTAAAATGTCTCACCGATGAGATGAAAATAATAATGAACAAATATAAATTACCTGATATTTTTGACCGAAAAATAAACGGCAGAAAATAACTGTTGTTTTTGCCCGAAAAAACTATAAGACACAAAAAACTGTTATTTTTGTCGGAAAAAATAAAAATTAAGAGATAAAAGTTAATATGTGACACTTTCGACAAAAACCATATTCGGTACGGTCCCTGGATGCAAATATTGAATGAACAAATTATTATTCCATTTCGTATTGATTGAATTTCTTTTCAGATACTTTCTCTCTCTATTTCACACTAAAATCTCTCTTATTTCTTACTGTTAAAGAAGTTTCACTTCTGCCACGTGTACGTTGCTACATGCGAGTTTTTTTTTTTATATAACAAGAGCTCAGCAGTTAATTTCAATAGCACTGTTATTGCCTTGGTGTTATTACGACTGCGTAACTTAACCATATATGTTTATAGGCTTTTAAAATTAACTGAACTCAACACGTATTCTTCACTTTTGACTCTTGATTTGCAGACAGTTAGTTGAATTAAAAAATTGGAACTTTTTTATATTAATACATATATAATAAATATCTCAGCATTTGAAGACTTCTACATATAAATATAATTTAATATTAGATCAATGATTTTCGGTTACAATTTATCCAATAACTTCACAAATAATTTAAACAATAATCAACCGAATATGATGAAAACTAACAGCTATATTTTTTGGCCCAATAAGTTAAACTAAAATTGTCGCAATAGATGCCTGCTAGTTTTCTTGAAGACTAAAGGTGAATTCATTTTCGCTTCCAGTTTTTGTAAAAATACGCACATAGGCTGTCTTCAAGCCAAATTTCCACATTGCCAAATAAGGTAAATAATACACCAGTCGTTCATTAAGCCAAACGCGGAAGTTCAAGTACCAACGCACAATATCGTATTTATGCATATATGTGACCATAAACAAGCCATAGCTGACAACAAAACGATCCCACCAGCTCAGCTCGTTATATGTCAATCTATATGTAGCATCCTTGCAGCGTCCGTCAATATAATCAAATTCAAAGTACTCGTAGCCCGGCACGTAAGCCAAACGTTTTGTAAAGTATAAAAATGAGCCAACAGTCAGTGTAGCATTTACTGGCCAGAGACCTTCGAGCAAAGCTTTTGTCATGACGGTGAAATCCTCGCTAGTGTGTTCTAAAGCTGGCCTATAAACGCGTCGCATAACAATCTCCAGACGTTTTTTGGTTTCGGCCCATGTAGCGCCGCATATATTGTATTCATCCTTAATGCCCAATAAATAACCCAATACACGCCACATGTGCGACGTACATTCAAGGAACTCATCATCGTACATTTGAATGCGTGGCGCACCAAGTGTTATAAAGCCAATAAAGCCAAATTGGGTAAGAGCCAAATCCTTTTGACTTATCAGACCGGTACCCATTTTAGAGCATGCTCGACTGGAGCGAGAGTGTGCCTTACGAACAGCAAGCAGGCTAGTCCAAAATTTGCAATCTTTTGATGTAGGTTTGTGCTCGTACCAGGCATTCGTGTGCAATATGGTGCGTACATAGCGTCGAAAGGCAGTCACTGGAGTTGATGATTGGCGTGTGCAGATAAGCACACGAAGTATTGAGGGTATGGCTAAAACGGCCACGAGTCCAGCCAGCATACCAGATGTCATCACAAAGCGATATTTGCTCATATAGGTCTGTCCCCTACAACAAGGAAAGAATGTTGGTTTTGATGGTTAAAAAATTGTTCTGTATAGATATTAAGTTAATCATAATAAGTTTGTAATGGAAATTTAATAAGAAATAAATAAATTATATTCGTTATTAACGTTATTCCTCAACTGCACTGGCAAGTGCACTGAATCGTGAATACCCCTAATAAAACAATAAAATACAATTAAGCTATGACGGCAAGCGCCCATGCTTTTTGTATACTTTCATATATTTTTTCAAATGAAAATTTTCACTTAAGGTTAAAAAAGTGACCATCAGCATTTGAAAGAAAAAAGTATCAAAAGGCAACACTGCTTAAAGTTCTCTTATAGGTAGCTTAGAAAAAGTTTACTTTTTGATGAAATAATATAAAAGTGATGAGACGAAACCTTGCATTTGAAATCGTCAAGCACTTGATACCATTATTTTTAAAAATATTTTGGTTGCGAAAGGGCAAGCAAGTGCATGAGTTCTCCGCAATTACGATTAGCGTTAGAAAATAGAAATTAATACAACTACCTAAGTGTCAACTCAAAAATGCGATAAGAAAAACTTTATCATTAATTTTTATAGGCATTAAGAAAATTAATAATACTACGTGTTAAAAATTTAACAGAAATTAACAAAAATAAACTTGAATATTGCCGGCCATAATAATAATCACATAGATTTAGGAAATTTGTAAAGGCATTTAAAAAAAAAAAACAAAAAGGCAAATACAATTAACAAAACTACCTTTTATGTAATATCGGCTATATTCATAAAAATTGATGAGCCTCTTATGAAGCCTTTACAAGAAAAATATCAAAAACATTATTCATAAACGTCGATAAGACAATAACGATAAAAACATCTTATAAACCCTTCATAAATGATAAATCTCAATAAACTGAAATTTTTTGTTGTTAACTTGTCAAAAGATCAGATGAAAAGTAGATTAAAAGCTTTTCTGTAATGAGATCTATGTATGAATGGTTAGCAGTTGTCCTTGAGCCCAACCCAAATTTTGGTGGGTAAATTTTTCCCACATTTACTTGTTTAGAGCCACTTGTATCCATATCATTATATTTTTGATGATATGGCTATAAATAGGTTAATGCTGAGAAAGTGCAAAAAAGCTGTAGTAACTGAACTCTATTATTATTGCATGTATTTCTTGATAAAGCAAATTTAAACTTTTAACTCTCATTTGAGCACAAATATTATCACGCACGCCCCGACTGAGGAAAATAAAGATTCTGTCAAGGAAGCCTTCTTCGCGACGCCTAGAGGACTGATCACTGCCCGTCCCATGGCGTGAAAATAGTCTTCGGCGATAGACCACGAGACTAAATTAAACAACAGTCCAAGACTGATCGGCGACGCGAAACATGGTAGTTAGTTGCACCAGAATCGAACACCTCGATATCCACAACACCACCTGGCTGTCCCCAAATCAAAAAACGCGTAGCCAAAATTGATCATGTTGTGATAGACGGAGAGCACGGTTCAAGCATACTGGCTGTACGCACATTTCGGGTAGTAAATATTGACTCCGACCATTATTTTGTTGCAGCCAAGACCCGCATGCGATTGTGCGCACGCGACAGCAGCAAAATATTCCGCTTATAGAAAGATGCTGCAGTCATTTGCAAAACGAAAACTATTTCGAAAAGAGGAAGGAAGAGAGGTGCCTTTTCAAACGCAAAAAAGGAAACAGGAAAAGCGTGAGCGTGAGAAAATTGAGGTGAAAATTCTACCAACAGGTTAGCGTCTAACCAGAGCATCTTGAAAGATGCCCAGCCACGGCGGCCATCTTGCTGGGTGCTGCATTTTTTAACACCGATGGCGGTGAATTGATAAGATAGATGCATCAACTTATCAGCAAAATATGGCTAGAGAAAAGCATGCCCGACGATTGGAATATCCGTGTGCTTTGTCATATGCTAAACAAAGGAGACCCGACAATCTGCACCAACTGTCGAAGTATCAGTCTTATTTCCATCGCATACATGGTTCTTTCGAGCGTATTGTGTGAAAGATTGAAGCCGCATACCAAAACACTGATTGAACCCTATCAGTGTTGGCTTTCGTGCTGGCAAGTCCACCATAGATCAGATTTTTACACTACGCCAAATCCTGGAAAAACCCATGAAAATGAAATCGACACCCACCATCTCTTTGTTGATTACAAAGCTGCGTTCGATAGCCCGATTCAGGATTGCAGGTATACCGAACAATGTCTGAGTTCGGTATACCTGCAATCGGTTTACCTGATAGACTCTGCAGGATGACGTTAAGCAATGAATGCAGTTCCGTCATTGTAGAAAATTACCTCTCCGAAACCTTTAGTACCGAACGAGGTTAAAGATAAGACGGCTCGCTTTCATGCAATCTCTTCAATTTCATCATGGAGGGGATCCTACGAAAGGCAGGTGTACATCGCAATGGTACCATATTCTACAAAGGTGTCCAGCTGCTTATGTACTGATGATATCCATATCCACTGATGATATCCATATTATCGGCAGAATAGATGCATCAACTTATCAGCAAAATATGGCTAGAGAAAAGCATGCCCGACGATTGTAATATCCGTGTGCTTTGTCATATGCTAAACAAAGGAGACCCGACAATCTGCACCAACTGTCGAAGTATCAGTCTTATTTCCATCGCATACAGGGTTCTTTCGAGCGTATTGTGTGAAAGATTGAATTAAGAGAGATGTAACTGTTGCTTTCGCCGCTATCGAAAAGGAATCAGCCAAAGTGGATTTGACGCTGAACGAGGGCAAAACAAAGTATATGCTGTCTACAAATAGGCGTCTAGGCTCCCATGTTTCAGCAGGCAAATATAACTTTGAAGTTGTCAAGGAGTTTACGTACCTTGGCAGCGTCGTAAACAGCAACAACAATATTAGCCTGGAGATAAAGTGAAGAATAACAATTGCTAACAGTTGCTACTACGGGCTAAGATAGGTTCCGGAGCCCTCTCTCGATCGACAAAACTGACACTCTACAAGACGTTCATCATACCCGTGCTTCACTTTGGCGCTAAGGCATGAGTGGTATCGCATGCAGATGCAGCCGCTCTTGGATTCCATCTCACAGTTCTTCGCAAAATCGTTGGTAATGTTCGAGTTGGCAACGGCTATTGCATTCGAATGAACGACGAACTGTACGAGTTCTACAACGACATTGACTTAGTTCAGCGTAAAACAATGCAGCGCCTACGTTGGCTGGGTTATATCCTTCGTATGGATGATAGAGCTCTAGAGAAAAAGGTGTTTGAGGCGAAAACCGAGGGTCGACGATGAAGAGAAGGCCATGCCTCCGATGGATTGACTAGGCCGAGGAAGCCCTAACCGCGCTTGGTGAACGAAATTGGACACGGTGCGCGCGAACCTGAGGCGGGTTGTCATGGCCACCTAAGTAAGGAAATAACAAACAAATCATTAATAAAACTTAATTAAGATAAGTATATAATTAAAATAAGTAGGTAATGAACTTCTGGTAAAGAGGAAACTACAGCAGGCAGAGGTCAGCGATTATTGAATCCAACATTGTGCAGTTGGTGGAGAACAATCCACAGTCGGCTGGAATTATCGGAGGACCCCAATTTTGCTTTTTTTTAAATGGAGCGTTTACTGGGCGGAATGTGCCTATTGCTTGACCAGCGAAATTTCCAGATTTGAAACCAGTGGATTTTTATTTCTAAGGTTATTTCAATGAAGGATTTTGTTTATTCCAATTAGAGCTTCCAGTTTCACGTAAGCTCGTGTTACACGTGCTTTTAAAAAATCAAGTGAAAACACGAACCTCAACTACTCGTGTATTTTATTCACGAACTACACGTGAGGTTCGTATTCATGTGATTCACGTGCCGAACTTTTCATAGTTTTTTGAACTCTAGGTAAAAAGTGTTTATTTTGGCCTATCCCGTTTTTAACAATTTTTTTAAATATTTTTGGTACAATATTTTCATATAGTGTGACGCCTCTATCTACGCGTCTCGATTATACCATCCCCCTTAGAAATCCTTAAAAAGTGGTTATTTTGGCCTATCTCGCTCCGTTTTTAAGATATCCCGCTTTTTCTGTTTTTTCATATATTTTATTTATTTTTGGCCTATCTCGTTCTCAAAAAAAAAAAAAAAAAAATAAACAAATTGGCCATTTCAGCCCTTGAAATCTCGTTCTCAGAAATTAAAAAAAAAAACTGTTAAAAGTTCGGCTCTGCTTAAAGTACGTGAATACTATTCACGTGAATGTTATTCACGTGAACCACGCGAATACGAACTTGACGTGTAGTCCGTGAATAAAATACACGTGTAGTTGAGGTTCGTGTTTCAAAACACGAACTACACGGAGTTCGAACTTTCTTGAACACGTGTTTGAGCTGAAGCTCTAATTCTAATGAAAAAAGCACCATCGAAGAGCTAATGTAACGGATTAATCTTACTACAAATCATAAAAAAGAAACATTGCCCCAGCTTGATGTTATGGTAAGCATTAAAAACAGAGGTAAAATATGACCAGGAGATAGACCTTCCGTGTCGTACAATTTTGCGTTGTCTTGACCCAAGGAATCAACCGCCGCAGGATTGTCATTTTGATATAGAACATGCTGTATAATTATACATCAGTAAATGTATAATACTATGCCAAATGCTGGAAATTTTTCACCACCAACTCAGATGGATATGTGCTCAATGAACACAGATCCCAAATTAACATTTTGGTTGAAAAAATTAAAATAGTGATTATTCTTTTTATTGAATTTAAATGACCCAAGGAGATTTCAAACATGTGGAAACCAATGTTTCTTCATTGATTTCAATATGGCGTTGAAATCGTAAGTTGAACACATTATACCCGGCAGATACACGAGACAGTTTTGTTATGGCAATTACAATACATTCACACATTTTTTACTAATCCAAAGATATTTTCTCAGTCGACAGCTCAATTGTCTCAACAATCAGGTAGACAATTGAACTAACAACTATTTTGACGTAGGCTGACAATTTTTGGAGTTTCCTTTTAAAATTAGAGAGAAACTTGACAAGCAAACGTAGCTAATACCATGACAGAATAATAAGGTAGGCTCATATTTTTACGGCTGCTCAAATGTCTAATTTTACACTAACAAAGCTGTGAGGTGCTATAAACGTCAAGCGAAAAGGCAAAAACAACAATTAGAAAACTTAAATTCGAACAGCTGAGTTTTGACATCTAGCTCACTTTCTCCCAATATGCGCCTACCTTGTTATTCTATCATGGCTAATACTATTTAGGGGCCTGCCTAATTTCTCAACTAATTGCCGATTTATGCAAACTGATTTTAATAGGTGTGTTTCCGTACAAAATGTCGAGTAAAGTTTAAGCTGAGAGAGTAAAACGAAATTTGAAAAAATTGTCAAAAGTACGGAAACAACTTCTAGCTAGTTTTAGTTTCAAGCACAAAAACAGCTGATTGCCCATCAAACGTTAACAATGCAAATTAAGATTTGTCTATTCATTACATTTTTTTCATTTTTAAATGTAGCTATTGTTATCAAGGCCGTAGCCAGGATTTTAATTCGGGGGGGGGTTCAACTTTAAAAAATTAATATTCATATAATCTCATGTGTAGAAAATTTTATTTATGTATAGGTACGTATACAATATTTTTATAATATTAAATTGAGCCGACGTGCTTTTTGGGCAGCAAGTAAATCAATGACTTCTTCAGTCGGCACATTTATTCGGCGATGAACCGACATTAATGCCAATCCATTGAGTCTACTCTCGCTAGTCGAATTTCTAAGATACGTCTTTAATATCTTCATTGTTGAAAATTAACGTTCGGATGAGCACGTAGTAACTGGCAATGTGACCAAAATTTTTAAATGAATATGCACGTTTGGAAATATCTCTTTATTGCACTCTCCAAGTGCTTCCATCGCTGAATTAGGCAAGTTCTTTTCGCAGGTTTTGCGCCACTTCGTTTGCCAAAGCGACAATTCAAATTTATTATTATTTTCTTGTAAAAATCTGCTATTTGCTTCAAATTTTTTTTCAGGCTTTACACATTCTATCGGACTTAATTTATAAAGATCAGTCAGTGTTTTATTGTGTTTTTCAAATCGCAGTGTTAACTGATGAATGAAATCTTCTAAAAGTGGAATTATTATAGTAATGCGGAAGTATTTTTTCGGATCGTGCTCACTAACATTCGCGCGGTGTTGCTGACGTCCAGTTATGCGAGGCATTGCAATTTTTTCACCTAAGAATTCGAGCAGGTTGTCAGCATCCAAATATATGTCTGCAAATTCTGTTTCAGAGTTTTCACGCATATTTTTGAAATGGTTAATAATAAGTTCAACATGTTGAACAGCAGCCGCTAAGCCGCATGAAGTGGACTGTAACATCTTGCATAGTGGTAATGTAGAAGCAAATAAACTATTTAAGCAGCACAAGCTCACAGCGAATTGGCTATTTGATATTGATTTTACAAAAGACGATGCTTTTGATGATGTATCACAATCTCTATCACCAATTAATTATTTATTATTTATATTCTATGATTTGTGCAAGTTTTATAGGTAAGCGTTTTTCAAAATAAAACCTCCAGCTTTTCTTCAACATCTTTCGATAAGATTTTTCTATGCTGCTAAAAATATATATTTATTTATATAAAAAATTCATTCATTTCGGGGGGTTTGGTCCCCCTTACCCCCCCCCCCCCTGAATACGGCCTTGATTGTTATGAATTGAATTTTACTATTTGCAAATTTATTTTCAACCGCACAACATAAACATAAAACACTTAAAAATGTCGATTTGAAGTTTTCTTCTTCTTCTTCATGCTAGTTCTTATAATGCTGGAAGAAATTCTTCCACCACACTTCGAGCTGGTTTCAAGCTCGAGAGAGCGATTTTGTACTTGTTTTTCTTCTCTATTTTGAGCTAGAAAAAGTACGCAAACACGTTCTAGCAGCTTGCAAGTTACTACAATCGAGTACGGAAACACACCTAATATGAACAAGTTTTTTTGTCAGTATACGATATTATAAAATAAATTGACAGATTATATTATATTAATTTATTAATATAAACTACAAAGCAACTTTTCTGCATTATTGTTATGATCAAATGAAAGAATTAGCAGCTTTTTGAGTCCTTAGTTAAATCATAATTTATGAAAAGAACTAATAAATGATTAAGTCGCTAGTTCGATATTGTTGTCCTTTATTTGATTTCAATATACGACATCCTAGAGAAAGAGAGCTCAGCTTCACACCTTGTGATTGGCAATGTTAAAAAAATCTTAATCATGGTGTAGCAATTTGGGAAAACACCGACAAGTCTATTTCTTAAATAATCATAAAAATTTCCCCACAAGACGGATTTTAGCTGATTTTTAGTAGAAATGTTTTGAATCGCACAATGACGTATTTTCATAAGAGTGTTAACGGGGTCTTGGGCTGAAGCCCAAAAAGCCCTAAAATAGATCCGCCCCTGAGTAGAATTTTCAAATAACGAAATAAGTGTCATTTATTGTCAGGCCATAAAATCAGAATCTGAAAATTTCTTGGCTGAAGACAAAGATTTGACAGTTCATACATATTCTCAATTGTCTTGACAATTTTGTCGTGTGTGGCTGTAGCGTTAGGTACGTAAGTTTTACACCTTTTTGCTTTTTGTTTGTATTCCGAAGTGGTGGCCGTGACATGCAGGTTAAGTGTGTGGCTTAGCATGCTCGTAGCCCGGGTTCGATCCCTAGTCGCGGCAAAAAGTTTTTTCAATATAAAAATTTTTCTGATCGGTCACCACCTCTCTGCAGACAATGGCAAACCTCAGAGAGTAATAAATGCCATGTAAAGCTTCTTGAGAACATGAACTTTAGCCGTTCGGAGTCGGCATAAAACATGTAGGTCCAGTTCTCGATCAATTATGTGCAAATATTTAATAACACACACAATACAATTGATCATAATAAGTTCGGTCAAAGTCCTTTCAAGGGCTGAAATGGCCAATTTTTTTTATATTTTTTTTTTGTATTCCGAAAGAATTTGTTCTGATTTTTTGACGTTTCAAATTGACATTAGATCAATTTTAAATTATTTTCACTGTAGGTCTGTTTCCGTACGCACTTCAAGTACAGTTCGAGTAATAGAGTTATTTGATTACACTGGTTTACACTGGTATTCTTTTCTCATGTAAAATCGGTCGCTAATTCCGAAAAACATTTTTTTTTTTTCTGTCACTCAGTTTTCGAGATATTGCCCACTGTAGGGTTTTCAACGAAAAAAAAAGTTGGTTCCACTTAATTGCATATATCTCCAGTACCAACAACAGCAATCAAACAAATGATATATCAAATAAAAGCTAATAAAATTTCTTACAAACAATACAAACATCATTTTTTGGTCGAGCTGTTATACCATGTGAATACATATTAAACACAACTTTTTCATTTCTCAATAGATTTTCTTCAACAATAGCTTATTTTTTTTGGAAAAATAAAGGCTCTTAGTAAAAAATATCAAAAGTAACAAAATATTTTGATTTCTTAACGAAATTTGCAACTATTTTGTCTTTTTTTGGAAATTTTTCTGAAAAATAAAAAAAATCCCCGATATTTGAATTAATTCCGCCAAAACTAACAGCTCGACCAAAAAATGATGTTGCCATTGTTTGTAAGAAATTTTATAAGCTTTTATTTGATATATCATTTGTTTGATTACTTATGTTGGTTCAGGAGATATATGCAATTAAGTGAAACCAACTTTTTTTTTCGGTGAAAACTCTACAGTGGGCAATATCTCGAAAACTGAGTGACAGAAAAAAAAAAAAAAATTTTTTTCAGAATCAGCGACCGATTTTACATGAGAAAAGAATAGTGGCATTCAAAGTACAAACAACTTTTCGTTATTTGTAAACCAGTGTTATCTGTCGAAATGATAAAATTTGTCAAAAAGTACGGAAACGGTTTCAAGTAAGTTTCAAGCACAACAACTGTGTTTTGAATAAAATAATATTTAATTGCTTTGTTTTTGTAATTAAAACACTTTTGTAAAGCCCGTTTCAAAAGAGAAGAACATTTTTTAGTTTCATTTTTCGATGCGCAGTGAGAAATTATTTCGAAAGCTAGAAATTTTTTTGAGCGTAATTTATTGCTTTTTATGTACTGTTTGCTGAACTTTATAATTTGTATGTGTATTTTTTACTGTTTTTTAACATAGTACTTTAAAAACCACCGATTTTATTGTGTTGTTACGAAATCTGTTTTGGGTCGCAGGATATCACACTCGAAATGAAATCCTTTTTCGACTATATTTATAAAAATAAATTATTTTCTTAAGAAAAAATTGTGAAGTGAAATTCCGACTGAAAAATTATTTTCTGACACAAATTTTGTTTTCAATTTTGATTAATTGATTTTGAAAAATAATATTCAGTACATGATATAATAACTTTACCAGGTAGTATTGACAAGTGCTGATTCTCTCAGCTACAAGTAAACGAACTCATGTCAAAAACAGCTGTTCGTTTTTAAATGCGTTGGCCACATTCAGCTGTGTCAACTGTTGTGACAGCAACACATAGAGGAGCGCTGTTATCGGTATTGAAGTTTCAGAAAAGTTGTCAAGTTTATGAAAATCACAAATTAAAAATTTTCTATTTTTAATTGAATTTTAATGTGCAACTTCATATTTATGTGCATCAAAATTTGACTTAACAATTGCCAACTATTGAGTATGCTGAATGTGACCAGTGAAAATTAATTGTATGCAATGACGGATTGTGTGCGCTCTCTTTCTTGTTATATTTTTGACAGAAGTCCGTTTCCAACAGAAACATCAATACTACCGCAGCGCAGTAGCGATGAACAACAAAATTCAGGAATATACAATAATTTTTTTTAATATATTTTGCTGCACAGAGAGTATTAAATTTTATTTTGAATGTCGACCAATCAGAATGAAGTACACTCAAAATTATTTTCTTATTCTCAAACATGGGCGAAAATGTTATTCTCTTTTGAAACAGGCTATAAGCTTTCATTTTGGTTATTTAAACTATTTTTATTAATTTGCTAATCAATCGCATGCATTTTTTTCACAACACAATACAAAAATTTAGTTTTATCACTTTGACAATCAGATGTTGACAATCAGATGCTCGAAGAAATTTTTCAAGTAAAGTTCGAGCGACAAAAAGTGACATTTTGTTAGTTCTTCTTTCTCTCGTGCTGAAAAAATGTGTAAAGCAACGCTTTCGAGTAACTTCAAGTTACTTGAAGTGAGTACGGAAACAGACCTAGTATTTTAAATGATTTTTTGTGTTTTTTTTTTTATTTTTGGCATGACATGTCGTAAACAAAGAACAACCGAACGTGGAGTAAACGATTTTGAGGCATTGCTCAATGGGATCAGAGCAATCAAAATAGATGAAAAATCCATTATTTAAATAATGAAATATAATGTAAAAAAAAAATTTTAAAAAATATACAGACACATATAAAAAATATGTACACATGTTTATAGCAGGGTACACTGAATAAGACAGCCGCAACACGGAGAGCGCGACTGCCGCAAATGTCAAAGCGAACTGCTTCAGCTGTTGTTGTTGTTGTTCTTTTTTCGACAGCCAGTTGATTTTGACACTTTCGGATATGCGAAAGAGAGCACAGTCAGTCTCGCAGCAACCTTGTTATTCAACCATGGTTTATAGCCTGTTTCAAAAGAGAAGAACATTTTCGCGCATGTTTGAGAATAAGAAAATAATTTTGAGAGCGATCTTCATCTGATTGGTCGACATTAAAAAAAAAATTTATTATTCTCTGAGCAGAAAAATAAATTAAAAACTAGTAAGGTATATCTTCGACTGGGCCGAAGTTAAAATACCCCCACGGCCGATTCTTAAAGGTAAAATAATCTTAAATTGGAGAGCTTTTTTATGAGATTTTGAGAGGTTTTATTATTTTTATGTGTCTAAAATACATACATATCAAATTGTTTTCCTACAACTTAAATATAAGTCATTTTATAACGTTTTCAATTTTGGGATTGTATGGGAGGTGGGCGTGTTAGTTTGTGTATCACGTCTATTTTTCTAACACACCTCATTTTTGTCATGGAATACACGAATATCGAGTTTCCGTTTTGTACCTTTAATATTAGCCTCTTTATAGGGTTTTCAATTTTGGGGTTGTATGGGAGGGGGGCGTGTTGGAAGGTGGATGACGCCCATTTTTCTAACACACCTTAGTTTTGATATAGAATACTTTAATACCGAGTTTCTGTCTTGTAACTTTAATATTAGCCTCTTTATAGATTTTTCAATTTTGGGGTTGTATGGGAGGTGGGCGTGTTTGTGGGTGGACACCTTATTTTTAACATAAAATATACAAATACCGAATTTCAGTATTGTAGCTGTAATATTAGCCTCTTTACAGAGTTTTCAATATTGGGGTTATATGGGAGGTAGGCGTGGTTTTCATGCGATTTAGCCCATTCTCGAACTTGATATTAGGTTTTTAGAAAAAAGCTCAAATACCGAATTTCAGCACGATAGCTTCAAAATTACGGCTGTAATCGTGTCCACAGACAGACAGACGGACAGACAGATGGACATGGCTAAATCAACTCAGGTGGTCATGCTGATCAAGAATATATATACTTTTCTATACCTAACACGCCTCTTTATGGGCGTTACACACGTCGTGACAAAATTAATGTACCCCTTACGCAGTACGCGTGGGGGTATAAAAATTAATGTATATTCCTGAATTTTGTTGTTTAACTGCGCTGCGGAAGTACTGAATTTTATTTTTCAAAATCAACCAATCTAAATTGAAAAAAAGGGGGCGTCAAAAAATAATTTGTTAGCCAAAATTTCACTTCACAATTTTTTCTTGAGAAAATAATTTATTTTTTATGTAATTTGTATTTGATTTCTCTCTTAAGATTGAGGTTGCTGCAGGCCGTCGGTGCAACACCGTATTTGTGCGATCATTTGTTCTGAATGTTTGCGTATTTAAACATTAAGAAAAATAGTAAAAAACACTCAAAAAAAGCATAAAGTTCAGCGAACAGTACAAAATGAGCAAGAAATTACGATCTAAAAAATGTTCTAGCTTTAAAAATAATTTTTCACTGCGCATCGAAAAATGAAATTAAAAAATGTTCTTCTCTTTTGAAACGTGCTATACTAAGAGTTTTGTGTTTTTTTTTTTTTTTGTGATTTTGATGGGGTGTTAACTTACGGACCAAAACATGTTATTCCCAATTTCAGACTTTACAGAAGAATGGACATAATTTTTTTTGTTCCAATTCAATCAGCTGTAGCTATTGACATGCTCTTTCGAACGGATACAATTGTTCCATCGCGAAAAATTTTAATGCGTTTAATGGTTTTAAGTAATTTTTTTTTGTTTATTCTTTGATAACATTCTTTAAGATGATATCAGAGACAGATTTTTGGGGCAATTTTAATAATATTGAAATAAATATAAAATTGTGAAATAAATGCGTTTTTTATGGATCAGGTAAAGATTTTAACATTTCGACTTTAGGCCAGTATGTATCTTTGTGTAATGATACTTATCTCAGTTGCTTGGTATTTACTTAAATGAAGACGGATATGAAGACGTAACCTTTCATTCTGTTGTTAAATTAAGTTTTGTTAAGGAAGTATTTATAAGTTTGTTTCTGATGAGTTTAATAATGAATTTTGTTAACTACCTAACATAAACTGAAATGTTTACGACTTTCTTTATTATTTTTTCTTTTTTATTAGTACAACAGAAATTTAATGAAAGAAGAACCATTAAAACAGACGTGAAAAATAGAGCGGTCTTTATGAAAATTGCAATATAAATATATTTAGAGCACTCCTAACAAACAACAAAGTTCGTTCATAGCATTTACAGTGCACTCGCAAAAATATAAAGGGAACATTATGAGTCTTTTTTAAACTTTTAGCAAATATTATGTTTTCCTAATAAAATTTTTTTCTTAATGAAGTGAAACTTCTTTAGCTGCGTATACAACATACGGCGAACGAAACGGGTAGTAAAACCGATGAAAAGGCGGCGAATTAAGGTGAATTTAATTGAAATTAAGTGTTAAGTGTTCGAAGGAAAAAATTATCAAACAATGGTTTGAGTTCGAACTAATAGACGAATTAATCAACAAAGTTTTCGACCGTACTTTTTGAAGGTGGAATTTTCAACTAGATACGTTATGCTTCAATTTTTCACCGTGACACGTTACGCTGGAATTTTGAACCTGTATGATTCAATGGCCAATCGGATGCAATAAGATTATCAGAGGTCACAGGCGAGTCATTGGCGATTTCATGGATTCCATGGATCATTTGAAAAAAAAATGGATGATTCTATGGCCAATCAGATGCAATGGAATTATCAGAGGTCGCAGGCGTGTCATTGGCGTTTTTTAAGATTCCATAAATCATTTGGACCAAAATGGATGGCCAATCGTATGCAATGGGATTATCTGAGTTCACAGCCGGGCCATCAATCGCAGGTGGTCATTGAAACTTAAATGGAATCCATTTTTAAGTACATTTTTTATCAATACGAACTCAATTTATATTGATGATGATGAGAAATGGGTTCATTACGTACCTTTAGCGCTAAAAATCATACGGCTGGGCCGCCCGGTCACACGCAAAAATCTATGCCAAAGCCAATTCACAGTGACAAGGTCCTTCTCTGTGTTTGGTCTCTGTATTTGGTGGGGCCGTGGTGTACTATAGGCTGCTATAACTAGGTGAAACTATCACTCTAGCAACTCTACCGAACTCAATTTATGCGTTTGAACCGAGCAAAGAAGCAAAAACGAGTGTCAGTGTTCACGTAATACAGAGTTCACGTTATCGCGAGTACACTAGCAGATATTATATTTTTATAGATACTCATTAGCAGATATTTTTTTTTTTTTGTACTATTCGATGATTGCATTTACTTTTTAGTGTTTTCTCTAGGATTTGTTGCATGATATAATAATTTTGCCAGGTAAAGCTGGAAGTTCATTCGATGCATTTGCATTTTTCATCCGTTTACTCGCTGGCGCTATAAAATAGAAGTATGTGAAAGCTTATGGGAGCGAGTTCAATGGTTGCGAACGTTACGCTGGCAAAACGCTAGTTACGCAAGAAAGTTGAAAATATTTCATTTGTAAACAGGACGTGTTTAATACTTAGAATTTAAATTTTTATGATTATAAATGAAAACATTTCGAGTATTTTTGTGTAAAAATTATAAAAATTATTAAGAAATATGGCGCTAAGAACATACAAACTGTTTTATAATGTTGCAGCCCTTACTTGCTCTGAACGTAAAACGCAGTGACTGAACTCTACCATCATTTTCTTGCGTAAATTGCTCTAGCGAGTAAACGGATGAAAAACGCAAATGCATCGAATGAACTTCCAGCTTTATGTGCATCATGTTATGACTTAACAGTTGCCAACTGTTGAGTACGCTGAATGTGGCCAGTGAAAATTAGATGTATGCAATGACGGATTGTGAGCGCTCTCTTTCTTGTTATATTCTTTGACAGAAGTCCGTTTCCAACAGAAACGTCAATACTACCTTGGAGGTATTATGTCATGGATTTGTTGCAAACAATTTTTGTCAATATATTTAAGACATATTTGACGGATAGACAATTTTCATTTTGGAACGAGACCATGATCATGACCTCAGTAATTTTTTAATTTTATGCCGCTGAAAACTCGAGCTATTTAAATATTAATCAAACACTTTTGTGTGCAACTTACTGTGTAAACATGCGCTCGTCGTACCATTCCGGCATTTCCATATGGGCACCGCTATCACCCTCATTACCGCCATCATTCAACAAATGCTCCAAATAGGCAACAGCACTGGGATCTTCTAGTTCCGTTTCGATGTTTTGCTCCGTTGCCTCTACATTATCGCGTTCGAGAACTGTAAAAGTTATTTTCTATATTATGTAACATAAAAATAACAGTATATATGTAGATGTGTTTAGTTTTTATTTGAAATTGTATTAAGATTTGAATCATCGCGCAAATAAATAACAACAGACAGACATACAACACAGTTCAAGCGGAATGAAATGGAAGTTAGCACAAAGCGAAAGTTACAAAAATGCATGTGTTTCGGTTGTGGATTTCATCTTCATCAATTTTTATACGTTGTGCCACTTACATTGTTGTTGTTCTTGTTCTCGATTTTGTCGGTTTACGTTTTCATCAGTTTCTATTGCCATTTTCTTGTTATCTTCACTCATAAATCGATTCTTGTTTGTTTATTAAATTTGCTTTTTTTATTATTATTTCAAAATTTGGTCAAAACTATTGACAGAATCACGCACGTTAATCTAAACGCCAACATAGGCACATAATCCACAACTGAACACTTGGAGTAGCTGATCAACTTTATTTCGTTTATACAATTGCAGTTTAATACGAACCGCTAAGTGGCCCCCAACGTTTATATTCCAATTGTTTTTGTTGTGCTTCGTTGAGGTGAGTGGGACAGTAAAAACGTAATAAAATGATTTCTCTTTACAGCCTACAAGTATGCAATGAAAAACAAAACATTAGTGAAAGTATTTTGCAGCAAGTATATTAAAAAATAAAAATTGACCATCCAGCGCTGATTCTGTTAATCCAAGCTAAAAACAAATTAAATATAACTTTGGGAAGATTAAAAGTTTCTGCCACATTAAATACTTTTTACTGCATCATTTATTCTGGTGAAAAGGTGATTTCGCACACGTTCGTCAACATACACTAGGGTCGTCTCATAGCATTAAAAAACTTAATCTTGGTTTTTTAATATTAATGCATTGGTAAAAAATATTATTAACTTAGACTTTAATTAATTAAATTATTTTTTAAATTTGAAAAATTTTTAAAGATGAAAATATAAAAATTACTTCTGATAATCCTAGAGAAAAATAATAGAAAAATTCAAGTGCCAGAAAAATATTTCCAATAATAACCGAGAAACGACAGAAAACAATTCTAGGGGCCATTTTAGTGATTTTGTTCACATTTTATCCCTGTTTTATGCTGAAGGCATAACTTCGCTCAGAGTTTTATTGCTTTCCAGTTTGGCTATCAAAGCTTGGCTATTATTCATTATTTCAAAAATTCTTGGGGATTTTAAAAAAAATTCGAGTGAAATTTAGAATTTGTTTGAATTCCATTTTTAATTTAAATTCTGCAGTCGGCAATTTAAATTTTTTTAAGTCAATAATAATGGAAAAACGTCACCGCAATGCTAATTATAGCAAAGATGAAAATATTGTTGAAGACAGATGCCACCACTTGCAGCACTGAAAATGATAAACGACGATAGATGACCATTCCAATGTGTTCAAGCATTTTATATTGCCTGAATTAGGCCCACAAGTTTACTTCATTATGTTCATTGCTCTCGTGTTCTCAAAAGTATTCCAGCAGATATATTTTACAGCTAAGCCGTTAGAAACACGGTTGCCACATACTCATTATTTTTCGGACCAAATTTTCTTAAAAATTTTACCAAATAAAAAAATATACCAACAGTTTTATTAACATCTCAATAAATATATATAAGACAAGCTTCGCGTTCCGTGCTCTAAATCGCTCACTCTGTTCATAATTGTTGTTGCTATGTTTTTTAAAACCTGTTCAGCCTGAACCAGAACCTGTTTCAAAATTGTGCACTGAAAATCGTAGGACTGAAGAGTAGCGTCATTTTTGTCTTGTAATTACAGTGCTTCTTAAGTGCTATCCAACAACTGAACTAGAACCTGTTCAGCCTGGCTCCGCACCTAATAACGCTCAAATTGTTCATTCTTGCTATGCTTTTAATATATGAAAAACTTGTCAGCCTGAAAGTATGCACATACAATTTATTTGATATTAATTAATAATGACACATTGACGACGACAGCAACATAACAAAATTCGAGGTAAATGTAATAATATTGTCATACTGTCTGCAACTTAATTATTTTGAATGGGATCCGTCGTAGGACTGGCTTTTATACCAGTTTATTGTAGTACAAAGGCTGAAAAACGGCTGTAAGCCGTTCGCTTGCTGGACATTTGGGCCGTGCAGACGCTGTTTAGTGACGGAAATTTCACTGAAAACGGAAGTACAATTTGGAACAATTGTTCCCGCTAAAAAACCCTGGCTCACTATGAACAAATGAAAAACTGGAAAAATCTCCGATTAATTTATCCCTGTGAAGACAAAACAGTCCTTAAAAACTTAAAAATGTGTGGACATTTTTATTTTTTCACAAATAATTAAAAAGTCGTTGATCCTAATGACATAATCTGCTTCGATTTATTTCCTTATTTCCTGGGGCCTTATTTCACAGAGCCAATAATGAAGTTATGCATTAACAAAAGAAATTAATATACTCTTCGTATATGAAATTGACATGAACGAACTGTTAGGAACTGTCGAAACTTTTTTGTAAATTGGTTGCGTTTTGTGTGGTGAACGCTCAGGTAGTGATGTACACAATGCCCAAATTTTTACTTATCGAAAATTTATATTTATATTAAAGTTTGTCCTTATGTTCTCAAACGGTTTCTTTCGGTAATTCAACCGTTACTCAATGAAGAAACTAAGTCGAAATGATGAAACCGTCGCTGAGTCATCAGCTCCAATGAAGAAACTAAGTCCTTACCGCCATAATGACGAATGGCATCATGAAGAGACACAGCATGACGGTGGTGACCACACGGCTAACGGTGACGACGGGGATATTATTGTGAATATAACTTAAAACTATTTTTTATATTCTGGCAACACTGGTCCATCTTGTACTTGTGAATTCTTTTCATTATTAAACACCTTACTTATTTCCTTTCACTCTGTACGTCCGGTTCTTTTATTTCTTGTGCTTCGCTCAACTCTGATTTGCAACAGGTTATGGACCCAGAATTCGTATAAAGTTAAGCACAAGAAACTGTAGGGAAAGTCGCGAACCGATACAGATCATTTTGATTCAATAATTTCCACGGATTACCTAAATAATTGCAGATTAGTAAAGTCATTTTTTTTTGAGGTTACAAATGACTGACGCTAGCCATTCACTTTCCATCGAAAAACTGAAAGGTCGACAGAATTATGACTCGTGGAAATTCGCAGTCAAAAATCTCTTTGAACATGAAGAACTTTGGGATTGTGTCAAAGGCACATGCAACGATGCAAAGCTGATTACGAAGGCGAAATCCAAATTGATATTGCTTATAGATCCCATCAACTACGTTCATGTCCAAGACGCCGTGACCGCCAAACAAGTCTGGGACAATTTGAAGAAGGCGTTTGACGACTCTGGTTTGACCAGAAAAGTTGTGTTGTTGAAGACGTTGATCACAACCAAGTTAGACGACAGCGAATCCATGGAAGATTTTGTGAATAAAATAGTCACAACTGCTCACAAATAACAGGGCACAGGGCTAACTATTAATGATGAATGGGTGGGTACTTTGCTTCTTGCAGGTCTGCCAGAAAATTATCAGCCGATGATAATGGGTCTGGAGAACTCCGGAGTCGCTATAACATCCGACTCGATCAAGACAAAATTACTTCAAGATGTGACCCATGCACCAGGTAGCACAGTAGCTTTGTACAGCAAAAATTCTTCTGCGAAAAATAAAAAGCGTGTACGATGTTTTCAATGCAATCGTTTTGGGCATTTTGCCAGGGATTGTCCCAATCCGAAATCGCAGCAGCAAAAGTCAAAAGGGAATCAAAATGTGTTGTTTACGTTATTGGTAGTAAGTGAAGTCAACACTCAGCTCATATGACATTGCGGCGAGATTGGCTCAAAAATGTTACAACACCAAGTAACAGTGAAGTTGTCATTGCAGATAAAAATCGATTAAAGGTAGAGTGCATGGGTGATGTTGAAATTCAGTTGACCAATGGTGAGGCTGCTACTATAAAAGGCGTTTTGTATGTCCCGAATCTTTGCGTGAACCTTCTCTCCGTTAGTAGACTAGTAAAAGGGGGGAACAGTGTCAAGTTTCATGGAAGTCGAGCTGAAATTTTTAATAAAGAGAAACGTCCGATTATCACTGCGTTCCTTGAGTCAGATGTCTACAGATTGGATCTGCCAACACCGATGTGCGCAAACTTCTCAGTTCGTGTCAATCAGGATATGAATTTGTGGCATCGTCGGATGGGGCATCTCAGTTTCGATAATTTGAAAAAGCTTAAGGACATGACAAATGGCGTGAATTTCAACGAGGCGGATAAAAACATCTCGTGTGTCGTTTGTTGTAAAGGCAAACAAACTAGAATGCCGTTCAAGAACATTGGAACTCGTGCGACTGATATTCTGCAGATAGTTTACTCCGATGTTTGCGGTCCAATGAGTGTAAATTCTATTGGAGGCGCGCGCTATTTTCTAGTTTTGGTGGACGACTACAGTAGAAAAATTTTCTTGTATTTGATGAAAGAAAAAAACCAGGTAAAAGACAAGTTTGAGGAATTCATGTGTCTGGTTGAAAACCAAACTCAAAGAAAAATAAAGACTCTGCGCACCGACAATGGCACTGAATACTGCAATGCGGCATTGCTCTCGTGTTTACGCAAGCATGGAATTCAGCATCAAACAACCGCACCTTACACACCAGAGCAGAATGGTCTTGCCGAGAGAACCAACAGGACGATCGTCGAAAAAGCCCGCTGTTTACTCTTCGATGCAAAATTAAAAACCGCGTTTTGGGGCGAAGCTGTAACGACAGCAGTGTATATAATCAATCGTTCTCCAAGAAGAGGATTGACAGACAAGACTCCTCAAGAAACATGGAGTGGGCAGAAACCAAATTTAGAATTCTTTAAAGTTTTTGGTTGCCGTGCAATGGTGCACATACCAAAACAATTAAGAAAGAAATTTGATCCGAAATCCAGAAAATGTCTGATGATGGGATATTGCGAAAACTCGAAAGCTTATCGTCTAGTAGACCCCAAGACAAAAAAGGTATACGTAAGCAGGGATGTAGTTTTCTTTGAAAGCGAAAGTGATAAGCCAAAAAATACGAGATTCAGTGCAAACGAAAATGATTATGTCTTTGTATATGATGATTCAATGGGGGATGAGTCTGAACCTCTAAATGTAAGCGCATCCGAAGAGGAACGAACTATTCAACCACAAGAAACCGATTCTCATCATGAAGAAAATTCCAGATCCAGCATATGCGAATCATCTGAAGATACTTTTTACTCTGAAAGTGAGACAACAGTTCAGCCTGAAGAAGAAGAATATTTACCACCAGAAAATATAGAAGTTCAAATCTCAGAAGCACGAAGATCATCTCGCCCACCGAAGCCTATACACAGGCCTGATTTTGTGAGTATGGCAGCCATAACTTTGGAAGTAAATGATCCAGTCACAGTTAGTGAAGCTATGGCCAGAGCAGATGCCAACTTATGGCGTGTAGCGATGAATGAAGAGCTCGAGGCTTTGAACCAAAACAAGACTTGGACGATGGAGACGCTGCCACCGAACCGAAAACCAATCGACTGCAAGTGGGTATTTCGGACAAAGAGAGATGCTGCAGGTACAATTGTAAAATACAAAGCGCGTTTAGTAGTGAAGGGCTGTGCGCAAAGGAAAAGCATCGATTATGGCGAAACATATTCTCCAGTGGTGCGCTACAGTTTCATAAGAGCACTTTTGGCTTTGGCAGTTCGTTTTGACATGGACATCGACCAGATGGACGCGGTGTCCGCATTTCTCCAAGGAGAACTCAGCGAGGATATTTTCATGATTCCACCAGAAGGTATGAGCGATAGTGCAACAACGAAGGTTTGCAAACAACACAAATCACTTTATGGTCTCAAGCAATCGAGCAGGGTTTGGAATATCAAATTGGATTTAGCATTGGCAACCTTTGGAATGAAGAAATCTTCAGCTGAACCCTGTGTTTACTACAAATTGGTAGGGAATAAAAAGTTATTTGTAGCAGTAGATGTGGACGATCTTTTGGTGATGTCAAAAGATGTGTCGATGAAAACGCACTTGAAATCAAAACTGATGGAAAGTTTCCAAATGAAGGATCTGGGAGAAGCGCGCTTCGTACTAGGTATGCAACTGCAGCGTGATGGAAACAGCGGCACCATCTCTATTGACCAGGAGCAATACATTACGGAGATTCTTCAGCGGTTTGGAATGATGGATTCTAATCCAGTTTCGACTCCATTTGATGTCAACCAGATTATTTCAAAAGAAATGTGCCCAAAAAATGAAGAAGAAATTGCAGAAATGAAAAATGTACCTTATCAAGAAGCCATCGGGTGCATTATGTTCGCTGCTCAGGTCACACGTCCAGACTTATCGTTTCCCGTTAGCTGTTTGAGTCGCTATAATCAAAATCCCGGTAAGTCACATTGGAATGCCATTAAAAGAATTTTTCGTTACTTAAAGGGTACCATCAATGCGAAGCTGGTGTTTACCAAAAATAGTAGTAATGATTTAGTGGGCTACTGCGATGCTGACTGGGCATCAGATACAGATGAGAGGCGATCAACAACCGGATACGTATTCCAGCTACAGGGTGCTGCAATTTCCTGGAGCACCAAAAGGCAACCTACTGTTGAATTGTCGACCACAGAAGCTGAGTATATGTCAATGTCATCAGCAACTCAAGAAGCTCTGTGGTTGCAACGTTTCTTAAATGAGCTACTCGAAGATACAGCTTCAACAAAAATCTACTGCGACAACAAAGGTGCATTGGACTTGGCTCTTCTCAATACGTACAGAGCACGTACAAAACACATAGACCTGCGTCATCATTTTGTCAGGGAGCAGATTAACGCAAATAAAATCATTCTTCACTACATTGATACAGACAGGATGTTAGCAGATGTATTAACGAAAGCAGTTAAAAAATTAAAAATTGAATTTTGTTGTAAGGGTATGGGATTAGAAGTCCAGGTTGCCAAGTAAGTTTTTTCATTATAATGGGGGTATTGTGAATATAACTTAAAACTACTTTTTAAATTCTGGCAACACTGGTCCATCTTGTACTTGTGAATTCTTTTCATTATTAAACACCTTACTTATTTCCTTTCACTCTGTAAGTCCGGTTCTTTTATTTCTTGTGCTCCGCTCAACTCTGATTTGCAACAGATATGCCAAAGTCAAGACATCGGCAGCACTCGGTATCGTATTCGCGTATAAAATTTTCCAACAATGGAACAGCACTAATTGTCGCTAAATTGAATCAAGCTTTAAAATTTACAAAAATATTTTTGAATAATTTTTTATTTCACATAAGTAACGCAAGTTTACGATAACTTATTTACGACATAAGCATCGAAATTGATTCGTAAAGTTTAAAAATATTCGTATCTCAATAGTTATATGATACTAGCAGGCCACAGTCGTCCGAGGCTTCGCCACGGACATTTTCTCTTTATCAATAATACCTTTGCATATTTGAAAAATTTCAATAATAAAAAACGTTAAAATATTAGCATATTATTTGTATTTGGAAGCAAATTATATTTAATAGTTTAACTATAATAAAGTGAAGATATTTCCATTTTAATTATTTAATACTTCAGTATTAACAAAGTTTTTTGATTCATTGGCATTACCAGGAATAAGAAAAATCTGATTATCTGCTGTACCGACTCGTTTACCATAATCTACTTCTACGTTTTTCAAAGTTTTGTATTAAATATTTATTATACTCCATCCGCAAAGCGTAGCGGGCACAATAATTTTGTCACGAAATTTTTTTCACGACCATGAGTCGATTAAGCCATGTTCGTCTGTCTATCTGCTCATTAGTTTGTCCACACGATTACAGCCGTGTCTTTATTGCAAATCTCTTTAAAGTCCATAATGAAATAATTTTCATGATTTGAGATTTGTCATACAGTGGTGCTCCAGTTTAACGAAAGATATAAAGTCCAAGGTCGTTCGGTAAATCGAAAAGTTCATTAAATCGGTAATACTATTTTCGAGTTTTTTTACCATATAACAAAGCTAATAAATTTGTCAACTTGAAACAAATATCCTTACATTTTTTGTTTCAACTATGCACTCCAATAATGTTGAATTTTTGAACTTGTTTTAGGTATTATTAATTATTATTATTAAATGTTTAGAAAGCTGCTGGTTAAAATCTGTTCACACTCCAAATGAAAAATCCAAGATTATGTCAATACATTCCTATAATGTTTTTTAAAAAGGAAACCCTACAATATGTATATTAACCCGAGGGGACTATTTGAGAATTAGATAAGTAAATACATATTAATGTTATAACAAATTCAAAAACAAACGAAGCGAGCTCAGAGAAGCAAATGTTGTTAAATAGAATACCTACAATTTCAAATGTTCGGAATATAGAGTCAACAACATTAAATAAGTGTTCCTTATATTGGGAGTTTGTTAAATCGGTGTTCGCTAAATTGGAGCACCACTATAATGCTTAAATTTGAAACATATACCCTGCAGTTGAAATTCAACAAAATTTTGTGAATACTTCCATAGAAAGTGATGTCACGAAAATATCAAAACCTTCATAATTTATACAAAAATTAATGTGTTTAATTGAAAGATCATACATAAGTCTTGTTTTCTTGATAAATAAAACGTAATCTGAGTTTGAAATATGAAAAGTTGGAAAAAATATAACCTAAATAAATCCGAATAAGCTTCAACCTGAGTATTTTGACTTCGGGCAAGTCGAAGATAATTTTTTAATGGTTTTATTTTTTATTTGTCTTTTATTCATCATTAAAGTGATGAATTAAAGTATATTTCTATGTATATATTCCTAACTTTATATTCCATAAAGTTTTTAAAAAAGCTTTTGTACTTCAAATATTCATCTTAAGAAGTGCTCAAACATGCTAGTATAGTAGACATTTCATCCAATATCCCAGCAAAACTTTTCGTTGGGTCTTGTTTTTTAATCGATTCTAAAATGCATAACATAAATGCTAATGCAAGAACTTAAATTTAATCCGTAATAAATTCACGGCAATGCATTCACATCAACTTGAAAGTTGTTATTCAAGTATTAATTTCGTGAAATCAATTATAAACTAACCGTTTTAAGCGCTTAATCTTTTCAAGTGACAGCGCTTTCGATTACCTCTAATGACATGGATATATAAAAATAATGGGTTCAGTAAGCGAGAGGGTAAGCGATGAATGAAATTTTCTGGATTACTTTTTCGATTATATGTAAGCGAAGATTTTGCTGGGATGTTCTCCAGCAATACATTTCTTCAGAGCTTTTTATAAAAACGTCCTCGTGTCATAAATGTAAGGTTAAAAAATATACTTTATAATTTTGTGATTACTAAGTTCTGAGACTATACATCGACAAACAAACCTTATTTGCAGCTCTTAACCTGCTAGAACATAATTTTTAATACTAATATGTTTTTGAGTCCTGTTACATAAAACAATTTAAAAGCTCAATTTATTACTTACTTCAAAATTTCTAAAAAAATTTAAAAAGGATTAAAATTCATTACATTTTTTATTTAAATTCAATAAATGGCGTTTTATAACAATTTTATGGCGTTCTGATGTTTTTTTATTACTTACTTCAAAATTTCTAAAAAAAAAAAAATTAATTAAAATTCATAACATTTTTTATTTAAATTGAAGAAATGGCGTTTTATAACAATTTTTTGGCGTTCTGATGTTTTTTTAATCTATTTTGAAAATGTCTATTTAAAACTCTAAGATGGTTTCCTAACTCCTTTAATTTACTAAAATACATAATTATTATTCTGTTCAAATCAACTAACAAAAACTGTCAAAAATACACTTTTTAAGAAAAAACTATTCTAATTTTCATGACTATTGGCCTTGTTCTCCCAGGGCAAGTTTGCTTTGGGAATTATGTAGATAATGACTATGAAACAAATTTCTGATATCAATTTGGTATCACTGTGATATTGTGATATTTATGGTCAAGAATAAGGCAGTCAAATGTTACAGACCTCAGTCTTGTCTATTTAAGTCGAAGCTAAAATGTCGAAATGTATAAAGAGTACTATAAAGAAATTTATAAAAATTAGAAAAAAAGTTTTTTAAATTAATTTTAATATTTTTTTCTAATTTTCACTTAACTTTTATATAGAAGACGTGGATTGATCTCGAAAAAAATATTTAAATTGATAGTTATTCAGGGTCACTGAGGGAAAATTTGTTGACGTTTTACTTCCCGGTCCTATTTTTTCCTCAATTATGCAAAATTATTCAAAATGGATCTTTTGGGATAACTCACTATTGCTAGCCAAAATTTTGCGTAAACAAAACATTTTTGAAAAATTCCTTGATTGCGGAAAATTTTTCAGTTTTGTATAAGTTACCAATTTATCTTTCAAATGATATCTAATATATTACTATCGATGAGATTAATTTTGTATATTGTTACCTACTTTTATAAATAATACAATGAATTAAAATATTTATGTTTACTCATTTGCACTTTAACAAAATAATCATAACAGTAAACTATTATTTAAAAGAATTATATTAATTTCGTAGTACTTTTTAAGCATTGCTTTTATGAGGTTAAGTATAACCTTCTAAAAGGGCTTACTTAACAATTTAGTTTTGGTCCCGGGTGCCAGCAACCCTAGCTACGCCACTGCCTCACTCCAATTGCAGTCGTGAAAGCAAATAATTACATGCATAATTTACCAACAATTTTCTCTTTGAGTTGCTGCTCTTGCTCTCTTAGCGCGGAGCATCGCTCTTGCATTTTCTGTTAAACTTGTCAAACTTGTTTTACGTCGAGGTATTTATTTGTAGCTGTATTTGTAGTTTAAGGGAAATACGAACACTTAATTTTTCAAACTTTTAATTTATCTTTAATCTATACAAAATATGCTTTCACACTTGTGAATGCACATTTTGAAATATTAAAATATCTTTCTTTCTCAAGTGTAAATTAAAAATTTGGAGAACTACAATAAAAATATGTGTAAAAAATTGTATGCGGCGAAACAAATATGCACACATTGGTTTGCAGCTCATCATTCCACAGCAACAACAACACAGCAAGCTTTATTTAACTTGTATTCCCATTACGTTAAAGAGCGCCAACTGCTTTTGGTTACTCTTCGAATGAGTGTGGAGAGCAAGATCAATAAACTTTAAAGAGAAGGGTTGATAGCAACATGTAGTTGAAACTCTCGTAACACAAACGCGTGAAAAGCAAACGACCAAGCAATGCTTAGCATAGGTGGTAATTTCCTAAAAAACTTAACAACTTAATTAAATATATTTATTGTTAAATTTTCTTAAATAAACCCCACCTATGGCATTCTGTAGCACAAATATGATATTTTAAAATTTTTTTCATAAAAATCGGTCCAGTAGTTTTGGAGTCATTGACGTACTTAATATTTCCACTTCAATTTTATATAATAGTATAGATATAGATATTTTAAACGTTTCGTAAGTTATTACGAAATACGAGCTTACGAAGCAGATAGAAAGCGACATGAATAGCAGATACAAAGTTACAAGGCACCTTATTGTTATCTATGTTTTTGAAATTTTTCGCCATTTTTCCATATTTTTTTTGAATAGTTTGAAGTATTTTTGACAATATATGTGCTCATTGAATGTTTTCATTTCGGAAGCCTTTAAAGGTTTTTTATATTTTTCTTATAAATGCTTTATAAGACGATCATAAATTTGTATAAATATAGCCATACAAATTCAATAATTTTTTTTATATAATATTAGAAAAATTATATATCGTCACCTTAATATAGAAAGGACGTAACTAGGGACATGATATCGAAAGAAAAAAAGATCGATTCCTACATTTCTGGTATCGAAAGAAAAGTATCGATGCCAACAAAATATTGAAAGAAAAGTATCGATATAATGAATATCGAATCGAATTTAGAAATGTTTGGTGGAATAAAGAAGGCAGCCTTGTTAATGATATTCGATTTCTTATAGGTAGAATTGTTCGAGTCAGCGAATCTCTAATGGTATTCCCTTAACGCCTCGGAAATATCTTAAACCTCGTAAACTGCTTAATTTTAAGAAAATGGGGAATGATCGAAATATTTTGTATGGCGATTTTTTTACGATGTTTAAGCTAAAATTTCAGTGCTTAAACAATTTAAACAATTTTGGTTAAACTTTCAGCTGTCAAACTGTCAAAACGTGTGTGGTGGTTTTTTTATTTATTTTGGCGCTTATTTGATCCTAATTGGCAAGCATAGAATTTCAGAAACCTAGAGCAAACAGATTCTACGAACAAATTTTCGGTCGATTTGTTACGGCATGATGAATAGTGAAGTTATATTATTTTGTAATTTTTTTTATTGATCAACTGTTTTTGACATAAGCATGAAAAATTTATCAGATGTCTAAAGGTGCGTTCCTTTAACAGAGGCTCGGAATTTTACGAGTTTACGAAATGAGAAATTTTGACCATTAAGGGAATACCATTTCTGTGAACATTGCGTATGCCTAAAAGAATGTAGAAATATGTACACTAAAAAAAAATATGAGCTTAAAATTCAACACATTTAACACAAATTTCAAAATGTGTTCAAAAAGATATGTTGTTAATTTGTTAATTTGCCTATTTTTCATATATTTTTAAAAAATTGTAAACACATTTGCTCTTACTTTGACGAAATTTGTTGCAAGCTATTTTTTTAAGGCAAAATTCGTCAAATTAATAACAATTGTCGTCAAATTTAAAACATATTTTTTCATTGTAGTATTAAAACACATTGATGAAAAACTCTTGGCGAAATTAATTTTTTTTTGTATAATTTCGGTTTGTTTCTATACTAGGCAACATTTTGTTTCGATACTAGGCAAAAAGTATCGATACCGTCAAATATCGAATAGACCCGAAGCATCGAAAAAGTACTCGTATCGAAAGAAAAAGTATCGATACTCTAAAGTATCGATACGATATTCATGTCCCTAGACGTAAATCATAATTTTACTGCAAGATAAAAAAAATCTCAGTTACTTTTTACAATGTTATGCAATTATATATTATTTAATGCAGATTGTAATGAAAATCGTCATTAAATTCAGTATTTAAAATCATATTTCAATCTTTTTAGGTTTCATGGAGGGTATTCTAACAGGAAATGCAAAAAACACGATTTCGAAAACGTGTATGACATTTTTATTTTCAGCCCCGGTAGACCATTCTGTGGATATGTCCATGTACCTATTTTGAAAAAAAGTGAGAACATTTTTATTTGGAACAAAAATTTACAATCTCTTTCGTTACAATTTGGGGAATCTACTAAAGTCGGTTTATAAAGCAATATTTCTTAAAATTTAAACTAATAAAAACAAATGATTCAATATTAATTGATTGATATAAAAGTCAATTGATATCTTAACCATAAAAATAATAATTGCAGATAAAAGTAGAAATAAGGAATGTCCGGCCAGAAGCTGATTGCAATAAGAGTGACCTTTACTTTGAGTTATAAAATAAAAAACGCAATACTGTATTATATCAATTAAAAGAAAGTGGATTGTAAAGAAAATATTGATAAATTAATTGCTAAGAGCCCGTTGAAAGCGAGACCAGATAAGATAAAAAAAACTTGCCGGTCTAGTCAGCGTTGTTGAAAAATTTTAATAAATATCCTACGCTTAAAATCTGATTCACTTTTTAAAATGCAAATTATGTGTGCTCAATTTTAATGAATTAAACACAGCCAAAGATTTCACTTTCTTTAAACTTTTACTAGTTATAAATAAGCCAATACATACGAGATGTATGTATAACACACGCCTACATGTTTTTTTTTTCAACGAAAAAAGAAACAATAATTATAAAATCTTGTTTAGAAAAAGCACGCTGTTTTTCCAAATTGAAAATTTCTACTATACGAAAAAAATATTTTGATTATAATTATATAGTTTATTTTTACCCCTCATGTTGCATCAATAGTATTATGCAACAAACAAATATTATTTATCAATTGCACATTTTAACCTTTGCATATCTCACACTGCTTATCACTAACAACATATGCCAACAATTTTACTTTCGGCTTTGATAACCTTATGCAACTTTGTTAAATTCCTCAAAACAAAAGTGAAACAAATTTTTGGTTTTTGTTTTTTTTTGTGTAACAGTTTTTTCTTATATTTATATTTATTGTACTTCAACATACAAGTCATAAAACATAATTAAATTCTGTTGATTCTACTCAGCAATAATCAATGTTAACAAATTTATTTATTTCTATACACTGACACCCACTTTGCCTCCCCTTGCCAATGACGATGAGGCAACTTGAGCATCCAACAACAAATAGATAGTGAATAATTGGCAAGGGTGTGGAAAGAGGAAGCTGCTGCCATTTGATCTCGGTTTGTCAGTTAGTATCAGTGTATATATATGTGACTGCGTCTGTGTGTCCGGTTGTGGTTAAGATTGTTAAGCTTATTTTTTTACTTTGATGAACTAGAAGTAGAATTTATGTTGGAAGTTGGTGATGGAGTTGAGAGCGACCTAAATGCGTCTTGTGTGACGAACGAGTGCGTTTCCTGTGTGCGAATGAACTTAATCCTTGGATTGCATGTACTTGATGAGATCGATGACACGGTTGGAGTAACCGAACTCGTTGTCGTACCATGAAATAAGCTTCACGAAGCTGTCGTTCAATGGAATACCAGCCTTGGCATCAAAGATCGATGAATGTGTGTCAGACATGAAGTCAGTGGAGACGACCTCCTCTTCGGTGTAGTCCAAAATGCCCTTGAGTGGACCATTGGCGGCTTCCTTGACCTTCTGCTTGATTGCATCGTATGAAGCTGGCTTGCCAAGACGCACAGTCAAATCCACAACAGATACGTTAGCGGTTGGCACACGGAAAGCCATGCCAGTGAGTTTGCCATTCAGAGCTGGAATGACCTTGCCAACAGCCTTGGCAGCACCGGTGGAGGCGGGAATGATATTTTGGGCAGCACCACGACCATCACGCCACAATTTGCCGGAGGGACCATCAACGGTCTTTTGAGTTGCGGTGGTGGCGTGCACTGTAGTCATCAAACCCTCGATGATTTCGAAGTTGTCATTGATGACCTTGGCCAAGGGAGCCAAACAGTTGGTGGTGCAGGAAGCGTTGGAGACCACATTCATGTCGGGCTTGTAAGCATCCAAGTTGACACCGCAAACGAACATAGGTGCGTCAGCAGATGGTGCTGAGATGACAACCTTCTTGGCACCGCCCTTGAAGTGAAGACCAGCCTTTTCCAAGGTGGTGAAGACACCGGTGGACTCAACAATGTATTCAGCGCCAGCGCTAGACCACTTGATGTCAGCGGGGTCACGTTCACAGAAGACGGTGATCTTCTGGCCGTTGACGACCAAGAATCCGCCCTCAGCAGAGACGGTGCCCTTGAAACGACCGTGAGTCGAATCGAATTTGAACAAGTATACCATGTAGTTGACATCGATGAAGGGATCGTTCACGGCAACGACGGAGGCACCCTTCTCGATAGCTGCGCGCAGCACCAAACGGCCAATGCGTCCGAATCCGTTAATACCGATTTTCGACATTTTTTAATGGATTTCTTGTTTTCTTCTTTTCTGCACTCTGGCAATCTCTGTAATCGGTTTGTGTTCAAAGAACTTTTACCGTCCACTTAGTTCACTCGCAAGGAATCAACTGATTTCAATTTTCCACTGAGTGCAGTTCGCAAGCGGGTGAATCGTTTCGGTCAATGTCAAGTGAAGGACGTTTGTGCTCAGCCACCACCACTATTTCGCGAGCCGGCGCAATTCACGTAAACCCCAATCGCTATCGTGTTCCATGTGTGCAAAAGGTGCAGCTACAGATGCTTATTCGATTGAGCATGAAAAAAGCTTTTTTCTGTAGCGTTTGGTTTTGATGATGTATACAAAAGAATGGGATAGAAATTATACCGGCAAAATTAAAGCGTTGCCAGATATTGAACTTTTTCATAGATATAGATGAAAACTAAAAAGTTATGACATTTAAATTGTTTTTCTTAATTTTCAAAGATATGCTTAAGAATATTTAAATTGATTTGGTACTCAACTGGAACGTTTTGAGGAATCACAAGTTATAACACAAAAGGAATTTTGCTCTTATGATTTTATGAACTTTCTTAGAAAACAAAAGAAAATTTTATTTGACAGAAACTTAGTCGTTTTCCAGATAGTGCTGCGAGAAATCTTCGTAGACTACATGTTTTTGTTCCGAAAATAGTGTTTCTTTGGCCGACTACGGGCTAAGCGGCTAAAATTATTCTGTAATGGCTAAGCAATTGCTTGTATGAAAAATATTGTTAAGTATATAAGTGATTCGAAGCAATATAATAACAATTAAATGTTATTAGCGATGCGAAAAAACTCCCCTTATACTACAAATGTTTCCAGCAGAGAACGTACCATGAATGCATTTTATAATAATAATAAAAAAAGAATACTTATCTTTTGACTTTTAAAATTTTGAGCAATAACTAATAGTTATTTCTGCTTTTTATTCACTTAAAGAAAAAAAAAAAAGCAGAATTTGCCTGAAATTTTTTGAGCAAAAAATAACTCGTCAATTTTAATTTTTATTTTTTAAATCTTTATGTAAGTCTCAGAATTTTAATATTTAAACATTGCACTGTTGCAAATTATAAAATAATAAATACAGTTTTTGCTGTAGCCATAAAAAACCAAAGGGCGATAAAACCTAAATAACAAGCGTTTGATAAATGCAGTGGCATAACGGCAAATCCAGAAAAGGCAAACCTCAACCTTGAAAAATAAAATTGCTTAGGTCCATTAAAAAACAAAGCACGTTAAGGATATTGCTTGTGTTTTTCTACGGTAAAAGCATTTTGAGAAACAAGATTGTTTCTTTATATGTTCACTGAATTTATAGGATGAATTTTTAATATGTAGCAAGTTAAAAAACATTTAGTTTTTTAATTTGTGTAATTTGGTATTTCATGATTTAAATATTAAAGCGCAGTTATATTGTATTTTTAATTAAAACATTTTCTATTGAATTACATATTACAATTTCTGAAACAAATAATTTTCTATTGAAATTTTTCAAAGATAAAAATATCCAATTAATTTTAGGCCGTTCTCATCAAAGAAAATCTCAGAAACCCTGATGCCAAAAAATACAACTTAAATTGTCTTGAAACGTGAGTAACAAAACAAAATCAGTTTATGAAAAATCTAAAAATTCTGAGAAAAACCAATTTTTTCCTGCAGTTAAAAGTCCTAATTGGAAAATTATTTTATTCGTTATATATACTTAAACAGTTCGCAGATTTAAAGGAATTTGTAAAAAGAACTCGATTTGTAATGTAAATCATCCGGAAACTTCTAAATCTAAGTCCGGAAATAATTTAAATATTTTTAATGAAAAAAAGGTCTTGGAAAGAAGCAAAGCCCTTTACATATTTGGAACTTTAAATTCAAGTTTTTATAAGATTTTTTCTGGATATCGTTACTTCTCTATGCCTTAACCATATAACATGATATAAATCTACTCATAATCTACTTTTTGACTTTAAATTGAAGTTTTTCGTTATTCAGAAGTTTTTAATCTTACAAATTCAACTGAGTTAAAATTAATTTTTGTACATATCTGACCATATTTATGCTCAGTACTCAGTAATGCAGCACAGTAATTAACGATAAAATCCGCTTATTTCAAACTTTCAGATATGTGACAGTTGAAGCTAATAAAATAAAAATAAACAAGTGTACCTTTGAAGAGAAAAAAAATATTGTTTATAAATTTATAAACAATGTTTAAACTCTCCCTACATACTTTAAATACGCATGTAGGAAGAGTTTTCAAAAATTCGTGCATATTATCACGACATCGGTGTACAATTGTATTAAATGAGTTTTTCTAACATGTTAAACGTTTTTTTTAAACAACAGCGAAAGTTTTAATAAGTTATTTATTGGCCGTGTTTACATTTAAATCTGAATTTGAGCAACGTTTATAGCCCATGATAACTACAGCTATATGGCACTGTGGACACAAGCAATGTAAACAAGAAAAACATGCTTGTGATGACTAAAAAACTATAAGATAACAAAATCCTAATCAAAACTTGACCTAAAATGTTTGTATGGGAATAATTTTTGGATGTTGTAAAAACACGGCTATTACGTCTTTTAAGATAATCAACAAATAATAGCAAGCAAAATGAAATATGAGTCTATAAATCCAGTTGAGGATGTCATAAACATATACACATAGTTCAAACCGAAAAAAGCTGATAAGTTTATTTTATTTTGAAACAGGACGTTATGCTGATTCTCAAGAAAAACTTCTAAGGTATTACAGAAGTGAACCGACCATACCAATACTGATACAGAAATACTTTACAAAAAACTTTTTATTTATTATTGGACGGTGTTTCTACTACGTTTTATCCTGTGTTGTATACATTTTTGTGGGGACCGTGGCATGCAGGTTAAATGTGTGGCTTAGCATGGCTTAGTGTGGCTTAGCATGCCCGAGTTCGATCCCCAGTCGCGGCGAAAAGTTTTTTCAATTACAAAATTTTTCTGATGGGTCACCACCTCTCTGCAGACAATGGCAAACCTCAGAGAGTAAATAATGCCATTTAAAGCTTCATGAGAACATGAACTTTAGCCGTTCGCAGTCGGCATAAAACATGTAGGTCCAGTTCTCGGTCATTTAATAACACAATCATGCAAATATTTAATAACACACAACTCAATAGATAATAAGAACCTCGGTCAAAGTCCTTTCAAGGGCTGAAATGGCCAATTTGTTTTTTGTTTTGTTTTTGTTTTTGAATTAACAATCAATGGATACCATGTGTGCTAAAATTTAAAAATGTAATTCAATTTAAAAGCTCAGTACTTTACGGGTGAAAAGTTAAAGTGACACCAAAAGCATACAAATTTCATCAAACATGCGCAAAACTTTAAATCGCAAAACTAATTTGATGCCCATTTTCAACAATTGTGTGTTAAAAAAAAATTTCGGTGATCGATTTAGGTGAGCAATCGATCTGGTAAATTTATACCAGCAATCAGCTGTTTATATGCTTGCTGAAAATTGATTGTTAACAAGTTAAGAGCTGACATATATCTGCAAATGCACAATCAACTTTAGGTGACGTTGACATAATCTGCCTGATAAAAGTAACTAATTGCCCAAAATATAAGCTTGCTGCTTTGCATGAACACCCTTATTACTTAATATATCCCAAATTTGCCAAACTTTATATAAAACAGCATTAATGTTATGTCTGTATATAATAGGTCTGTTCCCGTACTTGAACATTCGTACGAATTCGCACGAATTCGTGCTATTTTCTGCGATTTCCTGTTCCCGTACCAAAAAAAATCGCAAAAGAGAGCGAAAATCTGAAATCCAGTCCTTGTCAAATGTTGCTATTTTCTGCTACACAAATTTGGAGTTGCAAAATTCGCAGCAATTAGCAAGTGCCATATTTTGACAGCTTATGTTGCGTCAGCCAATGTCAGCTGATAAAAAATTAAATAAAGTCAAATTAGAAAGGCAGCCATTAAATCAAAATGTCGAGAAAAGTAGAAATTAATTATTCGACAGACACATTAAGCAGAATAAAATGTAAGTATATGTTATATAATTTTTTTCAATAAAAAAATAGCGTATTTTCTTCCTTAGATATCAACTATAGTAATTCTGCCACCAACAGTTTGTTGCAGTTTCATCAAAAGCTGCAACTTTTTGCAAAAAACCTGTTCCCGTACTTTTTGCAATTTTTCATGCAAAGAGGGCACTTTTTTACTTACTCTCTCAAATTTTTCAACTTGCGAATTTCTGCTTCAAAAGTACGGGAACAGACCTAATGTCTCGATTGTAACAATCGCATAAATGTGGCAACTTTATTTCTTTTCTTCAAATCTAAGTGAAGACTGACTACTTTGGTTTCATTACTTAAATATAGAGCTGCACTCCTCGCACTCATCATTGGGTAAAAAAGCTTTGTGCAACAATTTTGTACTAAACAGCGTTGCCAACCATTGGCTATGATTGTGCCTTACACTGAGAGCTTAACAACATGCTTACAAATTTAACTTTTTCAAAATTCGACCAATGTTGTGGGCCAATTTAGTTAGTCAAATAAAAATAAAAAAAAAATAAGAAAACCGTTAAAATTCAAACACGTTGACGTGGAAAGTACAAATTTTATATATAGTTATATATATATATAAAATAAATATTAGAGTTAATCAATGAGTACATAAAAATAAATAATTGGAAGAAATCTTTATTGTTGAGAAAAACTCGAACTAAAAGCGATTTTTTGTATTAAAATTTTATTTACCTTTTGGAAAGTTGGGAACTACATAGAATGTTATTTTAAATCCATGATTTTTAAAATTAGGATGAAAATCAAATAGTACGGATCAAAACGCGTTCTTGAGACATGGTGTGTGTCTGTGGAATGCAAGACACGGACCAAAACCCGTTCAATAATAATTGCATTTTGTTTACTTGTTTAACATGAGCCTATGTGGCATAGCGTTAGAGCTTCTGACTCCTATGAGATACTTAGTAGAAAGTTCGGCTTCTATTCCCGTTGACGACGATAATTTTTTGAATATTTTCATATGAATTCGAAACATTAGCCTAGCGCCAAATTTCACTCGCCGCCAAAGAAGTTTTGCTTCAATCCGCCGACACTACTAGCGAACAAAAGAAAGACTATGTCGTTTATCCGCACAATTTTGAGCATTTTGGAATTCAAATGTTTTTCAACATCATCAAGATTTTTAAAACTAAAAAATGGGTCTTCCTACATATGTATAAATAAAAGAAAAGTTCAGGTATTATTAACCCTGCGCTGAAATCGTCTTTGGCTATTTTTTTAGCAATATTAGAACACCGAATAACGAGCCTTTTGAGACTAAAACTTCAAAAATTCGTATCTCGGGATATTAAAAAGAAATATATTAGAGATTTACTCTTTCGAAAAAACTTGCCCTGATTTGGCTCCGTTCCAAAAAGTGTAATTATTTTAAGAAACAAAATAGAAAACAAACTACTTTGTTTTTCTTTACAAAAACTAAGTTTTTGACGGTGAACCTAAATCGATCGATTCAAAACATTGCACACAGCAATAACAAATTTGAACCAAAAAACATTTTTTTTACTAACATTAAAAAATGAAAAAAATTACTCTGACGTCGTCGTTGGGCGAATTCGTTCACGGGCCAACTTTGAGAGCACCTTTTCGATAAATAGCGGGACTCATTGAATACCAACAAAATTTGATATATAAGTGGAAATTAGTTATTTTAGAACACAAACAAAAATATTTTGAAATCCGCTCACAACTACGTCTACCTTACCTATAGCATAAATATTTTAAAAGCCTTATTTTGTATTGAACCTATTTAAAAACGATTTCGCTAAAAGACAAAAATATATGTGTAGAATAAAAAAACATATTTTTGTGCCACTCCCACCTTCCAAACGAAATTTTGCACATCATTTTGCAGCAATTAAGTGGAACCAACTTTTTTTTTTCGTTGAAAACCCTACAGTGGGCAATATCTCGAAAACGGAGTGACAGAAAAAAAAAAAAATTTGTTTTCGGAATTAGTGACCGATTTTACATGAGAAAAGAATAGTGGCATTCAAAGTCCATATTGGCTGTAAGCCAGTGTAATATAAAATTGAAGGGCTTATTGCAAAAACATGATATGCCACAATGCTTTAAAAGTTCATATTTTATGTTCATAACGTTCCTTGATGGATTATCAATATGCACTGAAAATATTGCGACTATTCCTCGATCAATTTTGGCCTTATACGTAATAGTTCTTATAAGCATTTTAAAGATTTCATACAAATATACATTTTTTAAAAACTTTAAGGTCGATTATTTCAAAATATTTTTATGTGGCATATCATGTTTTTACAATAAGCCCTTCAATTTATATATGGATCAGATGGATCTGAAGATGTAAGTAGGTGATGTATAACATCTTTATTTCAGTGTTGCAGGTTAAGTAAAATTCTACCAAAAATGGTAACTTTTTTTGGTTTGGTAGGTTGGTAGGCAGATTGTTATTTTGATAACTTTTCACAATTGATAAATAATTTTTTTAATTCCTTGTCAAATTTAACAATGCAAACATTATCTTGTATATATATAAAAATTAATGTGTGTATGTTACAAGTAGACTTCGGAACCGTTAAACCAATCGTTTTGAAATTATCAGGGAAACTGTAGTAAAGTCTTTAAGAGTGTTCCTGTGAAGTTTGGTACAGCGAATGGCATTTTGGTCTATTGGTTGGATTATCGGTGTAATGGTGGGTGGGTCAAAAAATCGTGGGGTGAACGAAAAAGAAAATATATCTTCCTTTTAATATTGTTTTGCCAGATAAAATATTATATACTTGATTTACAGTTTTCTCTGTTTTATCATTTTTTAAACGTTTCTTTTCGCGAATTCTGATGTTCGCGTTATACAGCGTTACAAACGTTCACGCAACAGAGTAGTCAATATAAAAAATAGAAAGTTCACCCGAGCGGAGTGTTCACCTTATACTTTGTTCACCTCAGCCCGAATCTAAAAAAAAAAAAAAACAAAAACAAATTGGCCATTTCAGCCCTTGAAAGGACTTTGACCGAGCTTCTTATGATCAATTGTGTTGTGTGTGTTATTAAATGTTTGCACACAATTTGACCGAGAACTGGACCTACATGTTTTATGCCGACTCCGAACGGCTCATGTTCTCAAGAAGCTTTACATGGCATTATTTACTCTCTGAGGTTTGCCATTGTCTGCAGAGAGGTGGTGACCGATCAGAAAAATTTTTATTGAAAAAACTTTTCGCCGCGGCTGGGGCCCGAATCTACTATATATATTAAACGTTACCAAAGAAAACATATTTTTAAGTTGTAAAAGACATCCTTTTATTATATTAGATTCTGCGCATTACCGAATTCCTTTGATTTGCGCAATACTGTGTATGTTGCTAATGAATGAATGAATAAAATGAGTTTTATACAAATTATTTTCAATACTATTAAAAATATTTTGATTACCTTTTTTGAAATTTTTGCGGTTTTTTGGTAGAACAATTTTTTGGCCGCGGCAACTCTGCTTCGTTTGTCTTCTCTCTTGTACATTTTCTGGAGTGGTTTAATCCAGTGATGCCCAGAAAAATTATTTGAAAAGTGCTACAACAATTACAACAAAAAACCAACACAACAACAAATCTTTGGATTCGTGGCAGAATAAATTTTCTAACAACAAAAATACATCAAAACAACAACGCGCATAAAACCATCATCTGCGCCAGCGCAAAAGTTTATAAATATTGAACACACAAAACAACAACACGAATCCTTCAATGTTTGCAAATACAACAATAAAGTATTAAGAAGTAAGGGGAAGCTGAAAACTTAATTTCGCGAATTACAATAATCATTGTAATATTGAAGTTGTTGTAAAGAGTGGAAAGAGTGGAGCATGTTAAAAACAACAACACGAATGCTGGCAGCGCTCAAGCAAAACAGCAAAAGGACATACAAACAACAACACGCATGCTGACCGTGGGTATATCTTGATATCTTAACTTGTGCTTATAAGCGCACAAGTTAAATTGTTGAACACACAAAAACAACAACATGCAAATACAAGATATCGTCATTTTATAACTCTTAAAAACCAACAAAGCAATAAGAAGCAATGATTTTACTTCAAACTGAATTTGTCGAATTACAACAATCGTGAAAACATCGAAGTTGTTGTAAAGAGTGGAAAGAGTGGAAAGAGTTAGGCGCTGGGCATCCCTGGTTTAATCTGCATTTACACATACCAAGTTTTATTCCTGTAGCTCACAGTTGATGCCTTTATTGTGCTTTCGCTATTTTGGGTTGTATGGGAGGTGGGCATGTTCGTGGACGGATTACGTCTAATTTTTGAATGCATCTTACTTTTGGTGTATAATACATATACAGGTATACAGGGTATACAGGTTAAACATAAAATAATTTATTGAGTTTTCAATTTTTGGGTTGTATGGGAAGTGGGCGTTTCCGTGGTTGGCTGACATCCATTTTTCGAAGACATCTTTGTTTTAATATAAAATACATACGTACCAAATTTTATCTCTGTAGGTTAAACACGACCTTATTTATTGAGTTTTCAATTTTTGAGTTGTATGGGAGGTGGGCGTGGCCGTGGGCGGATGACACCCATTTTTGAAGATATCTTTGTTTTGATATAAAATCGATACGTTTCGAATTTTATCTCTGTAGGTTAAACATGAGCTTATTTATCGAGTTTTAAATTTTTAAGTTGTATGGGAGGTAGGCGTGGCCGTGGGCGGATGACTTCCATTTTTCGAAGACATCCTTGTTTTGATATAGAATACATACGTACCCAATTTTATCTCTGTACGTTAAACATGTATTTCTTTATTACTTTTTTAATTTTTGGATGTATGGGAGGTGGACGTGTTCGTGGGCGGATGACACCCATTTTTGAAGATATCTTTGTTTTGATATAAAATACATACGTTCCGAATTTCATCCCTGTACGTTAAACAGGAGCTTAAAGATTGAGATTTTAATTTTTGGGTTGCATCGGAGGTGAGCGTGTCCGTGGGCGGATGACATCGATTTTAGGAAGACATTTGTGTTTTGATATAAAATACATACATACCTAATTTTATTGTTGTGGGCTAGTTATGAGCTTATTTATGCAGTTTTTAATTTTTGCGTTGTATGAGAGGTAGGCGTATCCATGGACGGATTCCAAAAATATTCAATAGTGCAGAGCCTTGAGTTCATGTGACCATGTGTAACGAGTTCCATTCAATTATATCAACTTCTTATCCTGTGTATACGGACAACACACAGACGGACAGACGAACGGACGGACGGACGGGCGGACATGGATAGCTCGACTCACGAGGTGACCCTATCGAGAATATATATACTTTTCTATACCGGACTCGCTTCGTTCTATGCGTTACAAACATTTGCACAAAGTTAATATACCCTGACCTATCAAACCAATTTTGATGAAAGGTATTTTAACTTTTTTGGGTTCCATGGAACATTTGGACAAAAATGGATGATTCTATGGCCAATCGGATGAAATGGGATTATCTGAGGACACAGGCGGGTCATTGGAACATGTATGGGTTCCATGGGACTTTTGGAAAAAAATGGATGATTCTATGGCCAATCGGATGAAATGGGATTATCTGAGGTCACAGGCGGGTCATTGGAACTTTTATGGGTTCCATGGAACATATGGACTAAAATTGATGATTCTATGGCCAATCGGATGCAATGGGAGTATCTGAGGTTACAAGCGGGTCATTGGAACTTTTATGGGTTCCATGGAACATTTGGACCAAAATGGATGATTCTATGGCCAATCGGATGCAGTGTGATTATTTGAGGTCACAGGTGGGTCATTGGTACTTTGATGGGTTCCATGGAACATTTGGACCAAAATGGATGATTCTATGTCCAATCGGATGAAATGGGATTATCTGAGGTCATAGACGGGTCATTGGAACTTTTAATGGTTGCATGGAATATTTGGACCAAAATGGATGATTCTATGGCCAATCGGATGCAATGGGATTATGTGAGGTCACAAGTGGGTCATTGGAACTTTTATGGGTTCCATGGAACATTTGGACTAAAATGGGTGATTCTATGGCCAATCGGATGCAATGGGATTTTCTGAGGTCATTGTCACTTTTATGAATTCTGCGAAGCATTAAGACATAACTGGATGATTTTGTGGTCAACCGGTTGTAACTGGATTATCTGAGGTCTAGGGTGGGTTATTGAAACTTTAATGGATTTCATATTACAGTAACATTTTTGAGAGATAAGCTTAATATATATTTAGTTTTTGTGAAGAACACTGGGGACGTCTAGAGTTTGTTCAATTATCACGATTTTTAAAAAATTTTACTTCAAACTTTACGTTTCGAGTTTAGTTATTAAAATTTTACTGCCTCAGTTTTTGGTAACGACATTACATATTGGTAATGAAATTAATAATTTTAACTGTTTATGCATGATGAGTTTATATATTTAACCACTTTGTCAATTGCACATGATTATATTAAATTCCAAGGTAATCGATAAGAAGTAAACTCCAATCGCGTGTCAGAGCTGACACGCACACTTTTTTGCTTGTCTTTCCTTAGCTCCCCCGTCTGAAGAATCATAGATCCACCACTGACCGTGACACGAGATTTTTGTAAATAAGATTTGTTCTGGCAATTTTAAATTAAATTCATTACGAAATGCAAATTTATTCATAACGAAATGGAAAACGAAAGAAAGCTCCAAAAAAAAATATATAACAGGAAAAAAGTGCTACCATAAAGAGCACCTACTAATTCCTTAAAATTAATTAACAAAATTTGAAAAGTAATAAAAAAGGCAAAATGTTGTTAAAAAGGCAAAATATGGAATCATAAACACTAAAAACGTGTGATTCTCTTAACACTAAATTATAATAACGTCTAACAAAAATAATGTTATTACAACAAAATCCGGGTCCTGGTTATCACATTTAAGGTCTCTTCCAGCTCTAAAGTAATAACTCAAGAAAAAATTACTTATATTTCTTTAACGATTGTATACTATATGGTATAAAAGTAGTGACACACATATTGAAATAGTTTTAATTGATAATAGTGTCAAATAATTGAAAAAATAAAGTTAAAGAACCCTTTTTCTTTTTTTTTCAACGCTATATTTTTTAAATTGCATTTTTTTCAAAAAAAAATTTTCAATATTATGACATTAATGTAGTTAAAAATTTTAACGCTCTCTCACATTGGCACCGATATCAGATAAAATAATAAAATATAGCAATATCAGGGTTAAAAGTTAAAAAAATATATGTTAGCATTGAGAAACCATAAAAAATTGTTGTGTTTCTTTCAGAACCTGGTTTATAGCTGGTATACCGTGACAAACATGTGGTATTCAATGTAGTGCTTTTATTTTGTAACAAAACAGAAAAAAGTTTTCTTTCGAGCTGGATTCTCTGTTAAGTAATTTTGACAAAAAAAAAAAAAATACTTTTTGATTACTTTTCAGTCTGTTGTATGAAAATATGCTTTACTTGAGAGCCTTTAAAAGAAAATTTAAGAAAATTGAAAAGGTTACAAAAATTAGAAAAAATCGACTTTATATTGCTTTGAAATTTCAAACTTTTGAATACGAAATAGCTTCTTCACATATATATTTCACAATTGATGAATGGATAAAACAAAAATTTCGGAAGCGGAAATTTGTTTCGATTCGAACATAAAACCAATAATGTCGGAATTCATGACAACAAAGTAAATTTCTTGTCGTTTTTTAAATATAATTCGATTTGATTTTGCTATTAGATTTTATGACACCACCGATTATATAAAATTAAATATATATTTATGCTCTATGCACGATAACAAGCAACAATTGTTCATTTTTTATTTTTAATCATTTATTTTGTTGTATTCTACAAGTATTTAACTACTTATTTGTTAGTGTTTCCATTGTTTTCCTCGCTTAAAATAAACATCGAATTAGGCATTAATCTAGGAATTAAGTCAGGTCAGGTTAATTAATTAGGCAAGTTTAAATTTATTTTAATCTAAATAAAAATATGTTATTTTATTTACTTAAATATATATATATATATATATATATATATATATATATGTGTATTTATAATGATGCTTTTGTGTTAATTTATGAGTTTTAGTGTGTTTTTTTTTGCGTAGGTGTGTATGTGTGTATATTTTTTTAATAATATATAATATTTAAACTATTAACTAGTAAAACAGTCTTATCAAAAATTATATATGTAAGTATGTAGAAATAATTGATTAAAACTCAAGAGCATTTATGCTGAAAACACTGGATGCTTTAAAAAGCAGTTTAACTTATTTAAATAGGAGACATATTTTGCACGTTTCGCAGTACAACAATTTACTTGTTTTTGGAGAAATAAGTATGGCAGGTTTAAAAAATAAAAATTTTAGCTAAATGCAACTTTTTTTTTTGTGTTTTTAAAATTCTATTCAATGAAAAATGCAAAAAATTATTCCAGCTTCAAAGCACGCTCCAAAGGATATGCAGCCGATATGTGTTTGTGCATACGTGTGTGTGTGTGTGTAAGTGGATACATGGCAAGGTTCTTTAAAATATATAAAAAAAAACATAGAAACCAATTTGATAATCTTAGTTGTTTAGGTTGCTTCTGCGTATAGAGTTGTAGTAGCTTGCATATCCTGCGCTGCTATAGCTAAGTCCTGTATTGCTGCTGGTGTTTGCTGTTCTTGTTGTTGCTGCGTGTTTGTCAAACGATGTTTACCATTATTGTTGTTGTAGATACCTTGCTTATTGTGGCTTTGTTGTTGTTGATGATTACTATAAGTTTGATAGAAACGATTCCTGTGTAAGCTTATATTTTTATCCAACGTTGTTGGTATGTTGCTGCGCTGATGTTGTTGTTGCTGATAATATTGCTGTCGGTAATAGTGCTGCTGTTGCTGCTGTCGCTGATGAAGATTTTGTTGGTGGTGGTGCTGTTGATTGTGATGTTGCTGCTTCCATGGCTTTCGTTTGTTGTTGTTGTTGTTGGACCATCTGTTGAAAAAGAATGAAACAAGTCTTTAGAATGTTATAAATTTTATTCTAATATAAAATTAATTTAATTATCTATATTCACAAACATTGATCGCTTAAGTTCACTCCAAACAAAAACACGGAACATTTTTTTAAATAATTTTTTTTTTGTTTCCTCAAGCGAAGAAGAATTTATGAACATTGTCGAAATCAAGCATGTTATAGAAATAATAGGTGTAAAAATTTTTAGTACGTTTTAGTGTTTTTTAGTCCAATTTTTATTTGTATTAATTTTTGCTTAAATTTTTTGAACAAACTCAAGATTTTCGCTAGTCATTCTTTTCATACTTTGAGAGTTTTCTTCTCTTCGTTTGTGGCTCCTCATCCAGTTGTGAAACATACGCTGTGGCTGCAGCACCTGTCAAACGATCAGCTGGAATAACACACAAATACATAGACAAAATGGAAACACATAGGTACAAACAGGGCGCAAAATATTGAATATAAATATTTACACATTTTTCATAAAAATGAAATGAGAAACATTTAACAACACAAGGAAAATCTTAAAATGCTAAATACTTTTTTTATGTTATTTACCGTTAAGGCTGCTTGCGTGCTTCCGTTTTGTCACACGCACCGCATTGCCAATTGTGTCCACTGGTGTCATTCGTTTGATTGTGCAACTCTTACCGCGGCATGATTTCAATTTTTTAAGCGTGTCATGCATAAAAGATTTTTCTCTGGTAGTCAACGATGATGCGCGGTTTAAGGTTTCGAAGGGATCTGTATTAAAAGTAAAATTATTTATTATTAGCGTCATAAATTTATGATGTCCTAATATAAGCGATTTTTTCCATACTGAACTTACAATAAGTATTATTTTAAATAGTGAAATGGAAAGAAATTAAAAGAACTGATTGTCTCGAATTTAAAAAAACTACGTTTTCTTTAGAGTAAAATTCTAAATTTAAACAAGTTGTTATTAACAGACATAAAAATTCATAAAATAGTATTTCAACATTCCTAAAGAATATGAATCACGCGATTAAGGCTGTTGTTATTGTCTGTTATCAAAGTTAAATGGGTAGAGGAGTCGGTTATAGTTCTGTGAAACATTTGAATGGAACCGCAACTTGTATTTATTTTTCTTTTTAATTATTTCAAAAATACAAATAAAGTTAGTTTTCTAAAAAGTGAATTTGAACCAAAATTATTGAAGCAAAAAAAAAGGCAAATCGAAAGGATTTTGCTGTACCATTTAAGTTTGGTACCAGAATGGGAGGTCATATTTTTCCCATACAAGTCGATACACTCTAATATATATACTATTTTTATACCCTAAACCTGTGAGGTCACTAGCTCTTAAACTCTAGAAATGACACGCTTTTTTCAAAACCTATTGTATTTTCGTGTTTTTTTTTTTTACATAAAAACCTGAACTAATTTTAAATTTTATCTTTTACATAGAAATAGCCATTCTTTACATAACAAGACATTCTAAAATAGCGAAAATAGTCCGCAATTTATTGAATACTACCACATTTGTTAGGTTTAAGAAATTTTGTCCTTATTATTGAGAATTTCTTTTGTGGGTGGAAGATTAAGATTATTCCAATTATAATCCACATTGGAAGTTGTGAAAAATAATCCAACGAAAACCTTCTCTTGAAATTACCATTTTTTGAACAAATTGATAAACTTAACTCACTGTAAACAAAATAACTACCACTTGTACAACAAAACGTTGTTAGTACATTTATGCTAATAAATGTCAAACTCTATTTCCTCAAATACATATAATACCCCTCGTATCATAAACAGCTTTTCACCTCTTATTAGAATTAGGGCGACGATATGCCAATAGATATGATAACGTCGAAGAGTACGACGATGGCAAATCCATCAGAAGATTTCGTTTGTTTAAAAACTGTTGTTCTTTATTTCGGATAAAATAGAATATATGTTAGAAAATATACTAATAGCTCTGTAAATGGGTATCTCATTAATAATCCATGTTATTTTGGCTGAAAACGAAGTTAAAGTTAAGCTATCTCCGGGTTAAGAACTAAAAAACCGGACATTGATAAAACAGTGTTAAATTAATTATAAAAGAGCATTAAAAATTAATTTAAATACCTACTACTTTAAAACTTACCAATCTTCAAATTGTAATAAGTAATTAGACCAGTAGTAAATTCGCAATACAAATAATTGTGGGTGCCATTTATTGTTCTTATGCAGGAGTACGTATTATTATTCGCATTCATACAGAAACAAAATGGACTATCGTTCCAGAACGGTGCAGTTCGCCAGTGCGTGTTATCGTGTGAAAAACAATTCATTTTTTCCGATAGACATTCCTTCTCCATGCGTGCCTTCTTATTACGTTTACGTTGCTTCTTCCGTTGTCGTTCCTCTTTGAGTTTTCGACGTGCTTCGCGTGCAATTTCTTTGGAATCCGGTACATAGCTAAAAAAAGAGATTTTATGAGAGAAACTAAAACTTTTAGTGACTGACTGCACGGTTAAAAATCTTGTACTAAATTTCATCAATCATGTACTGTATATATGACGACAAATACTAAAATTATGTTTAAGTCCCGCATGGGCTTAAAATTTAAACCACGTCAAATACTAAAACTTAGTTTTAGTCCCGCAATGGGTTTTGAAATACTAAAATAGAGTTTAAGTACCAAATGGGTTTTAAATTTTAACTTTTAATTGTAAGAATCCCATCGGCCTGGTTTTTAAATTTCGTAAATAACATTTAACTATGCAATTAGCATGTGCTAGAAATTTTATTCCGTAGCTCTGTTGGTTAAGCGGTTGTCGATTTGATTTGATGAAACGACTGATCCTGGTTCGATCCTCAGCCAGACCGTTTTTTTTTTATTTTTGTTTTTTATATATTATTACAATCATCTGATATTATTAATTATGTAATGTAAAAATTGCATTAATCAACATTTTCATTTATTGCCACGTCCTGGGATCGAACCGCGGACTGCGAATACCGTCGCTTTATAGTTGCGCCTTGTTACCTCGAGCTTATCTGTTGCTTGCTAGAGCATGAACAAAATGTTAAAAAAATACAGATATTATTGCCTTTTAGTTATTTTGTATTAAATTTAAGACCTGATGTACTAAAATTCACATTTAGTTCCCAATTTATTAAAGTTAAGTACAGCCTTGACAAAAAAATGACTAGTATTTTGAAAAGTATTAATTCTAATAAAAAAGGGTTAATCAAATGCATTATTCCAATGATTGGTTTAAAAAAAGTGCTTTGATTTTCCTGCTAGTATGTTTTACAGGGAAAAAAATGTCTACACATGCTCTTGAAACTGCAAATCTTTTTGCTGATTTTTTTGAGTCTAATTTTGAACCATCAACTATACACAGAGGGAAAAACCTATGGACTCAATACATAAATTTATGTACTCATCGCATAGTTTTCTGCACACAAAAATTTTACATTTTTCATGTATTGAGTACATGTTGAAATCTCTATTGACTACATAATGCTTTAAGCGGTTATGTAGTCAATAAAGAATTTTATGTACTCAACGCATAAATATGTGTCGTGAATTCATGGATGTATGTGGTGAGTACATGCACACTGTACTCATCGCAAACTGTCACAAATAGTTTTATGTAATGAGTAAAGATCTTATGTACGTATTACATAGATTATTGACTCAGTACATACAAAATTTACTCATTACATATTTGGAGTACATAATTTTATGCAATGAGTACATACATTATTTACTCATTACATATTTTAAATGCATAATTTTATGTAATGAGTACATACATAATTTACTCATTACATATTTTAGGTGCATACATTATATAATGAGTACATACATCATTTACTCATTACATATGTTAAAAACATAATTTTATGCAATGAGTACATGCATAATGTCTGTTCGTAAATCACCCTCTCAACACATGCAATAATTAACTTAATAAGGAAATGACTAGATTTCACAAAATAATTGACAATTACTTATAGAAACCCAGCCATTTAATTCTTATCCAATCATCGCTTTTGTTCTAGAGTACAGTGGATAAACAACGCTCTGATTTTCTACATACTTTAGAGGTGTTGCTTATTTGAAAATCAAGAAACGAATGACATAAAACAGCAAAATCGTGTGCCGATGTGCAACAGATACGTGTACTGAGTCCATATGTTATGTACTGAATAAATGTGTCACTTCAATCGTATAAAGGGGACGTGTACTGAGTCTATATTTTATGTATTGAGTAAAGTTTTTGTAAAGAATTACATAACGCGTTGATTGAGTACACGTTGCTTGTATCTATTGAAGTCTGCTATGTATTCAACGCATAACATGATGTATTGAATACATTTTTTATTCATTTTAAAAAGTGAATAAATTGATATGTAGTCAGTACACGCTCCCTTTACTCAGTAAATACTGGTCTCGTTGCGTTTTCATACAAGTTGCAGTGCATAGATTTTACATAGCTGTCTCTGTACTGACTACATAACTTTTTCCCTTAGTGTATGCTCTGATGATATTACTAGTGATATAACACCATTAGTTTATATCGGAACGCTGCATATCTCTGAAAGTGATGTTATGGAAGGAATTTTGAATCTAAAAACTACAACTTAATCTGATTCGGATGGTCTTTCGGGTATCTTATTAAAAAATTGTTGCAAATCAATGGCAAAACCTCTTCAAAACCTCTTCTTTTAATAAGTCTTTATCTACTGGAGTTTTGTTTTCTGACTGGAAAGTTTCATTTATATCCCCAGTTTTCAAATCTGGAAATAAAAATAATATTGAAAACTATAGACCAATATCTAAACTAACGTCGGTATCAAAACTCTTCGAAATTATAGTAAAAAGAAAAGTTTATTTTGCTGTAAAAAGCTTTATATCTACATTTCAGCATGGTTTTGTACCTGGCCGTTCGACGGTAACGTATCTTACAATTTTTTTCCGATTATTGTATTTCGGCTTTCCAACAGGGTTATCAGGTTGATTCCATCTACACAGACTTTTCGAAAGCCTTCGACAAAGTCTCTCACAATATATTGTTAAAAAATACATTCTTACACGGTTAAAAATCTAGGGCTAAATTTTAATCTTTTTTGGATTACATATAGGACACGACCACAAAAAGATTACTTTTTAATCCAATGAAAAGTTTTAAATTTTCCAATCCAAAAAGGACTTATTTTTAATCCGCAAAAAGTTTAAAAATTTTTAATCCAAAAAGGAATAATTTTTAATCCGCAGAAAGTATAAAATATTATAATCCAAAAAGGATTAGATTTTAGTCCAAAAAAGTTAAAAATATAAAAGGATTACTTTTTAATCCACAAAGGTGAGAACTCGTGAGAAAAAAAGGTAAGAGATAATTCTCATATTTCATAAGTCTACGAAGAAAAGTTATCCTTTGACCTCCATAAGCATGTATAATATATTAAAAAAAGTTCTCAAACTTAATTTATGCTAAATTATGCATATTTCTATACGAGCTAAAAAAAACTTATTTTTTTTTGTCACGTACTTTGAACTAATTTGTACTTAATCTTGCCAATATTTTATATTTTATAAAATGTAGCACACTTTCATCGCGTTAGAACTCTTAAAATACATATTGGTTCTTTTTGTTTCTTTCTTGTTTTTCTAGTAATTAAAACCGTGCGAATGTCGCGTCCGTGCCAATGGCTTTTCAGCTGAAAAGCTACATAATATTCAGCTTTTCGCCATAGAAGAACTGTCAAATAAAGAGCTGCTTTTCGTTGGCTTTTCAGCCAAAAGGCCTTCATGTGAACATATTATTATATTGCCATAAACTTCACTATATATACATTAAGGGTATTCATGCAAATAGGCAATGCCCTTATAAATGATATAAACCGTATAAGTTTATCAGCCTTATAAATTAAATGTATGGAGAACCGTTTACACAAACCAGATATATCACAAACCAGCAATGAGCTGTTTATACGTATTCTGAAAGTTGACTGTTAACAAGTTAACAGCTGACATATCTCTCCAAATGCACAATCAACTGATAAAAATAACTAATTGCCCAAAATACAAGCTTGCCGCTTTGCATGAATACCCTTATTATGTATCATGAAACACTGCTCAATGTAATAATGAATATAATTATATTTTGGTTCAGATTTTAAGAAACAATTTGTTTCATTTAATTAAAAAATTAACTTCGGATGCTTTAACAACATTAACTATTATATTAAGCGTAAATTTCGTAGCAATAGTAGTTTTCAATCTTAGGTAACATAAATAATTTTTCCTGAAAATACTACCTTAATGTAAATTTGTAGTCCAAAAATAGTCTTAAACTTAAACTTTTTTGGATTAAAAACAAATTAAACTTAAGTATGGAATAAAAAATAGTACTTTTTGGATTAAAAATTCCTTTAAACCAAAGTTTGGATTAAAAACTAGTCCAAAATTTTTAACCGTGATATTTATTAGAATGGTTTGGATCATATCTTAGTAATAGGGTATGTCATGTTTATGTTGAAAATGAAATCTCAAGACCATTTGTTGCCTCTTCGGGTGTTCCACAGGGAAGCATTTTGGGTCCGTTACTTTTCATAATATTTATCAATATATTTAATAAGATTTAAATTCATAATATGACTGTAGTTTGCAAAATGGTCTTTATCTTAATCTCGAAAAATGTATGTTTACTACTTTCACGAAATCATCATTTCCATTGAATATAACCTAATATTTAGATAATTTCCCTTCGAAATGTGTTGATGAAATTAAAGATCTGTCTTATTATTAATTATATTAATTATCTTATTCCAAAAGCTTATTCACTCCTTGCTGTAGTACGGCGAAATGGTTCAAATTTTAGGGACCCTACTACATTAAAAATACTTTATACTTCTATTGTGCGTTCGAAGTTGGAATATGCTTCATTTATATGGAATCCGTTTTATGCGTCTCATACAATACCCCTAGAACGAATTCAGAAAGCTTTTACTAGATTTGTTTTTAAAGTAAATTATCCAAGTAATCCCTTGCCATCTTATAATGATCGTTGTAGTCTTTTAAATTTGAAAACTCTTCAGAATAGAAGAACCATTTTATCTCTGTTACTCATTTTTGATATTGTAGTTGGGTCGATTGATTGTCCTAAACTACTTGAACTAATAAATTATAATGTTCCATGTAGAACATTACGTCATTTTGATGTGTTTTATCTAGGAAGATGCAGAACCAACTATGCCATTAACTCACCAATGTATAGAGCAATGCTAGAGTTCAACAACTGTATGCTTTACTGCAATATAGATTTTTCTAATTCCAAACAATCAATAAAGAATGTGTTAAATAACCATTAATAAATTATTTAAACTATTTATGATACTTTTATTGAAAAACATTAATTATACAAATTATTATAAATAAAAAATAAAGAAAATAATAAAAAAAAAATATTAGTCCATGATTTTTAACCTGTACTTGTAATTTACGTAAAATTTTATGCAACTTTTCGTTAATTCTGACGTATTTAAATTAAATTTTTATTACTTACGTATCACTTTCGGGTTCACAATAGCATTCAGCTGGTCCGGAAAACTGAAATTTTTGCTGTTCTACCGGATCGTTTAAGCGCGTTGATGTCGACATTAACTTATTTACATGCGGCACATTGAAGTCTCGCTGTTCGTTACGTATTGGAGCAAAATCATTACGTGTTTTAGTATTACGTTGCGTTGTTGTTATACCAGCAGATGCCGTCAAGTTTTCTCTCGGTATAGCAGAAATTGTATTTTGAACAGCTATAAAAAATTATGGAATTATAATATATTAAACTTTTTATATATATAAACAATGCACCATTTAAATGTGAGTGGTTGGCAACGCCGGCAATGGTTGTGCTTGCTAATGCTGCAGCTATATTTCCGGTTTCTGTTGCATTTGTATGACTTGTTTTTATTGCTGCTGTTGTTGTTCTTGTTGTGGCTATTGTACTTGTGTGCATGGCAGTTGTGGATGTTGTTTTAGTAGTTGTTGTTGTTGTTGCTGGTGTTGGTGATTGTGTAGTTGTGCTTGTTGTTGTTGTTGTTGCGGTACGTGTCTCACTTGAAAGACGTCGATTACCAGCATGTTGTTGGCCAATTTGTTGATATGTTGGTCTTCTGCGTGCATTTCCATTGCCGTTGGCATTTCCGTTTCCGTTGGTTATTTCATTGCGTGCTGTTTGATGAGTTGATGGCGCACCCTGTTCTGGCATAAAGTAACTCATATCAAACTCACGTTCTTCTTCAGCTGCTTCGTAATGGCGTCTTCCATTTGTTGCTGGCAAACGCTGATGATGTTGATGATGATGTTGTTGGTGATGCAGCTGCTGCTGCTGCTGCTGCTGATGATGATGTCCACGTTGACTGAAACCATTGCCGTTTCCCATCCTTCGTCGTCCGGGTTTTTGTCGACGACCCAAATAGTCCTGAGCAATTGTTGCCAATTCATCGCTCGTTTGTTGTTGTTGCTTGTTTTCGCGCAGCTGCTTTTTGATGTCTTTCAGGTGGGTTATCTTGTCTTTGAGAACCTTGATGAGCACATCGATTTGACTGCGTGACTTGCGCCACATTTTCTCATCATCGTATATCACGTCCGAACAATTGACCCGCCCCGTTTCTGCTTCGATATAACAGCGTGTGCCCACACGTCCACCCACCTTCGGAAACTTGCCACCACGCACAAAACCCGCCGCTGAGAGTGTCGTCAAGTTGTTGGTATTCAGATCATGTTCGATGAACTTCAATTCAAGTGTTTCCAGCGTGCTTTGGATTTCCTGTATGACCTTAGAGATGGCTTCGTTGCTAGTGCTGCTAGTACTGCTGCTGTTGTTCTTGTTGTTGGCAGCACTAGTTCGCATTCGAGTTGTGTTCATGACGAACAACTCCGGTGGAAGTAATTCTCGTTTTTGGCGTACAAGTGAAGATGATGAAATGCTAGCTGAGTCTGTTAGAGGCAGCAGTTGTTCCTCAAGCATTGTTATAGAATTGTGCACATCGAGCAACTCTTCCATTTCATATGGAAGCTCGGTGTGGTAGACTTCAGGGTTGAATACAGCTGCTCGCTTGTTTCTTCTCATGAAACTCGTTGCCTGATTTTGATTTCTTTGAAGGAAACAAATATTTTGAGTAAGAAAAAAATTTAAAAATTAAGGTTGCTGAAGATTAATTTGTGCTTGTGGTCTAATTTACCTTTTTCGTATGCGTTGTTCGCCCATATAGTCACGATTAGTCTTAATTTTGGTGTAGACCACACCATCTGGCGTAAAACAGGCACAATTTCGTTTTGCTTGCTGATTCTTGGAGTACCGCGACATCTCAGCCAAGTGATGCTGAAGCTGTAACTGAATGCAAATAAGTTATGTTGAACAACCATAGCAATAAAAACAACCAACAATATAACAAGTTCCAAACAACATTTATGCCATTTTTGGACTTACATGAAATTTGCACTTGTGCTTGCGCCAACGTCCAGCCTCATTAACGCATTTCCACTTCTGACCTGGACGACAATTTTCTAGCAATGCCGGATCAGAACACTCCGAGTTAAGGCGCATCATTTTCGTCATATATGGTGCCATGGGCAAGTTATTATCGTATTGGTCTTGCTGCTGATCATCAACATCAAAGTCGAGTTCATCATCTTCATCCTCCAAAACATCAGTTGAGCTTTCGGTATCATCATCAGTATCAGCTTCCAGCTCGAAGTCATCGCCATCTTCATCATCTTCATCAAGTTTGTCATCTTGATGCAACAATGAATTTGAGTTAACAAACATATTTTTTTATTTATTTAAATCGAAATGAATTACCTTCTATTGATTTTTCAGCATCCATTTCATCTTCTGCATATTCCTGCTCTTCACGTGACTCCAGGTCAAGCCCATCGATACTCGTGGTATCGCTCGCATTTAAGTCACTCAATGTTGATAACCCGATGCTGCCATTAATTGCAATATCCTCCACCAGCGAGCTATTCACCAGTTTTTGGTTGAGACGCTCCGCTTGTAGGCGTGCACGTGCCTCCGCAATTTGTTCTGGCGTCTCACGCCTGCCAGACGACTCGATGAGAAATGTATCAGGCCATTGATCACGTATTGCGCGCTGTCGCGACAGCAATAGCGGTAATATGCTGCGCCCATCCATTTGTGGCGGTGGTGCAACACCACCGATATCAAGAAAAGTGGGCGCCAAGTCAACATTTAAAACAATCTCATCAACACTGCAAGTAAAATTATGGCAACAACATTAAGAAAGAACAAATATATAACAATAAATGTAGCGCTACTCACACCCTCGCCGCTTGTATGCCGGGTCCGCGTATAAGAAAAGGTACACGCACATCGAACTCAAAAGGAAAACTTTTACCCTTGATTAGGCCAAACTGGCCCAAATGATAACCATGATCGGAGGTATAAATGATGTATGTGTTATCCAATTCTCCGAGAGCTTTCAGCTCATTGTAAACCCGCTCTACAGCAACATCGACGGATTGTAGCGTTTGTAGGCGTTTCGTCATCAAAATGTTAGTGAAACGTTTGTGTACTGGCTCCATGGGTTGCGTCACACGCAATATCCACTGTTTGTCAGGATTGGGCGCGTGGTCATAGGAGGGTGTGCTGGAAATATAAATGAAAAATTGTACCCTTTAAATAGTCATATAATAGTCATATAATAGTAAAGAACTCAGTTCCACTCGCACTAACTATGATCGGTATGAAGAGAGCATATAAGTAAAACTAACTCAACTCTACCCTACTTTCAGTTTTTATACCCTAAACCTGAAAGGCCAGGGTATATTAACTTTGTGCAAACGATTGTAACGCATAGAACGAAGCGAGTCCGGTATAGAAAAGTATATATATTCTTGATCAGCATCACCACGTGAGTCGAGCTATTCGTCGAGCAGGTCCGTCCGTCCGTCCGTCTGTCCGTCTGTGTGTTGTCCGTATACATAGGATAAGAAGAAGGAGTTGAGATAATTTGATGAAACTTGGTACACATGGTCACATGAACCCAAGGATCTGCACTTTAATATTTTTGGAATCCGCCCACGGACAAGCCTACCTTCCATACAACGCAAAAATTGAAAACTGCATAACTCAGCTCGTAATAAGCCAACAACAATAAAATTTGGTACGTATGTGTTTTATATCAACAAAAAGATGTCTACGAAAAATGGGCGTACTCCGCCTACGGACACGCCTACCTCCCATACAACCAAAAAAGTTTAAAACTCAATAAATGAGGTTATGTTTGTCATAAAGAAATTTAATTTGGTATGTACATATGTATTTTATACCAAAACTAAGGTGTGTTCAAAAATTGGAAGTTATCCGTCCATGAACACGCCCATCTTCCATAGCGAAAGCACAATAAAGGCATTAACTGTGAGCTACAGGAATAAAACTTGGTATGTGTTAATTTTTCATCAACATTTAAATGCATATAAAATATAGGCTTCATCCGCCCACGGAGACGCCCATTTACAATAAAAATTTTTTTATTTTTGAAAAGTGGGTTTAGGGTATTTCATAGTCGGCCTAGACCGACTTTAGACTTTCTTTACTTGTTTTATTTTCGTTGAGTGTTCACTAAACCGGGTCGGAAAAAAGTTTAAGTGGCGGTGCCTTAAATAAAAGAGTCTTCTATCTGAATATCTGAAACATCTTGAAATAATAAAAATAAAATTTATAACAGACCGGGTCGGAAAAACAGAACAGAAAAAAAGTTGAAGTGCCGGTTTCCGAAATAAGAGTTAAAGCCGAAAATGAAAAAAACTCGCGTATAGCAACGTACACGTGGCAGAAGTGAAACTTCTTTAACAGTAAGAAATAAGAGAGATTTTAGTGTGAAATAGAGAGAGAAAGTATCTGAAAAGAAATTCAATCAATACGAAATGGAATAATAATTTGTTGATTCAATATTTGCATCCAGGGACCGTACCGAATATGGTTTTTGTCGAAAGTGTCACATATTAACTTTTATCTCTTAATTTTTATTTTTTCCGACAAAAATAACAGTTTTTTGTGTCTTATAGTTTTTTCGGGCAAAAACAACAGTTATTTTCTGCCGTTTATTTTTCGGCCAAAAATATCAGGTAATTTATTTTTGTTCAAGTCATTTTACCGATAAAAAAATTTTGATATTATTATTTTCATCTCATCGGTGAGACATTTTACACATGGTGTCAACAGTGCAATCTGCCAAGCGGCCTTTAAGAATACACAAATTGCTTGATATTTTTGACCGAAAAAATTAAAGTCACAAAATAACTGCTAGTTTTGACCGATAAAATAAAAGTCAAAAGTAACCTTTATTTTTCCTCGAAAAAATACGAGGCATAAAAATAACACTTAAATTTCAACTTTTAAAGAATCAGCTTCAAATTTAAAAGCGACTTAATATTCGTGAGGCTGAGGACATTTGTAACATAATGGTATATTTGAAAAAGTCTTTCGACAATTTTTTCATTTTGAAAATTGTAAAATAACAGTTGTTTTCGGTACTTGTTTTAGTTCAGTTGGTGTTTTAGTTGCTTTCGAATGTCTTCTCACCATTGTTACTTTTTGAATGCTGGATTGCATTTGCATAGTACTCTTTGAAGGAGCCTCCGAAAAGAGAGGCAAATCTAATTCATATTACCTCCTGCTTCCTGATCATAATAATTGCTATGTTGATAGAGGGCCTCATAAAGCAGCGAACGTTGATTGTTGAATGCATCAACTTGGATGGCTTTAAAATTTTGTTGAGATGCATCAGTGTGTTTTTTGGGGATTGGTTCTTTGTAGATTCACCAAAATCCACTGATGTTTCGTAAAAATGCATTTTGAAACTCAGCCGTTGTTGCAGTCACCTAACCTTCATCATTCGATGCAGACCCAGCTGCGGCTGTATTCTTAAGAGCTCTAATTTGCTCTCTATATTCACGAACGCGTTCTGCTCCTGTTTTAGCTATTTTTCTATTTTTTTTTTTGGTCCTTCTTGTAGGATGAAAATTAATGTTACGGTTATGTTAATAATGTAATGTCAATGTAATGTTAATGTAATGTTAACGTAATGTTAATGTAATGTTAATGTTATGTTAATGTAATGTTAATGTAATGTTAATGTAATGTTAATGTAATGTTAATGTAATGTTAATGTAATGTTAATGTAATGTTAATGTAATGTTAATGTAATGTTAATGTAATGTTAGTGTAATGTTAATGTAATGTTAATGTAATGTTAATGTAATGTTAATGTAATGTTAATGTAATGTTAATGTAATGTTAATGTAATGTTAATGTAATGTTAATGTAATGTTAATGTAATGTTAATGTAATGTTAATGTAATGTTAATGTAATGTTAATGTAATGTTAATGTAATGTTAATGTAATGTTAATGTAATGTTAATGTAATGTTAATGTAATGTTAATGTAATGTTAATGTAATGTTAATGTAATGTTAATGTAATGTTAATGTTATGTTAATGTAATGTTAATGTAATGTTAATGTAATGTTAATGTAATGTTAATGTAATGTTAATGTAATGTAAATGTAATGTTAATGTTATGTTAATGTTATGTTAATGTTATGTTAATGTAATGTTAATGTAATGTTAATGTAATGTTAATGTAATGTTAATGTAATGTTAATGTAATGTTAATGTAATGTTAATGTAATGTTAATGTAATGTTAATGTAATGTTAATGTAATGTTAATGTAATGTTAATGTAATGTTAATGTAATGTTAATGTAATGTTAATGTAATGTTAATGTAATGTTAATGTAATGTTAATGTAATGTTAATGTAATGTTAATGTAATGTTAATGTATTGTTAATGTAATGTTAATGTAATGTTAATGTAATGTTAATGTAATGTTAATGTAATGTTAATGTAATGTTAATGTAATGTTAATGTAATGTTAATGTAATGTTAATGTAATGTTAATGTTATGTTGATGTAATGTTAATGTAATGTTAATGTAATGTTAATGTTATGTTAATGTTATGTTAATGTAATGTTAATGTAATGTTAATGTAATGTTAATGTAATGTTAATGTAATGTTAATGTAATGTTAATGTAATGTTAATGTAATATTAATGTAATGTTAATGTAATGCTAATGTAATGTTAATGTAATGTTAATGTAATGTTAATGTAATGTTAATGTAATGTTAATGTTTAGTATGTTATTTTCAGTATGTTACGCGTTCAGTTTTAATTACATTATGTTTGGCTGTTTATCCTGTGCCTACGTGGTGTTAAGGAATATATTCTGACTTTTAAGCAACGATGCACGGGGTTCAATTCTCGGCAGCGGCAATAATTTTTTTTAATTTTCATATGAATTGAAAACGTTAGTCGTTAAACGAATAAGAGACCTTGAAATTTAACTCGCCGCCAAAGAAGTTTCACTTCAAAAAAAATTAATTTTTTACAGTGTACTCTATGTTAACAAGAATCTTTTTAGACCTGTTCGAAAAAATTGAATGAAGATCCCACACTCCACTCAATTTCACACTCCATTCAACTGATAGCGCACACTCAAAACCCACACTCAAGCACTCTACTTCATTCGTTTCACTCAGTTTTTATTAATTCTTCTATTAAATACTTTTGTTTACTCGAAATATATAAATTTTACAAGAAATATTATCAAATAATACTTTGATTCTCTCTTTTTTGAAAAATTTCTAAAATAACCTATGACTAGGTTAATACACGGTTTAAATGATTTCAAAAAGTTGTCCTATCAAATTTTTTTCTGTGTCTGTGAACACAAATAAATAACATTATATGCAATGGATCAACAGTTCAAACTTTGTTTTCTTGTCTAAGAATTTTACAGACTTAAAACTCTTTGTCTCTTTCAGAATCTATTCATAAATGTATGTTACTTTGAAAGAAATTGGTAACTTATTGTACTGGAATATTATTTTGTATTTGACTCATATAAATACTTTCATGTTTCGCGAAGTATTTTATTAAAACTTCATACATATATTGTTCCCTTTAGCACACTGAATAAAATGTTCAGCTTTAATGTATGCAATGCATTAAGTTACAATTCGTCTCCTGAGAAATTGTGTATCGTATGTGGCATTTTATCGGTTTTGAGTGAGAATCATTTTCTTATTTTTTGAGGGTTTCTCTTTGATTTGGTGTGGTCCGGTTTTTAATATCTTAAGTTTCTATTAGATACATGCGTATCCTCTACAAATTTGAATAAAATCGATCGGCTATGAAAAAAGCTGTTAGCCCTTAACTTAATTTAATCAAAACTATTGAAAGCTACAAACGATACTTAATTGCTCAGGCGTCGAATTAGCTGCATTCGATATGCATATGTGTTCTATACGTTAAAAAAAATTAAACATCGCAATCTGTTACAATTATTAGCCAAACTCGTAATGAGCCCTAAAGGATGGCTATTGTACTATTTCATTAAAAACTGATGGGTTCAATATTTTTTTTTTTTTTTTTTTTGGATTCGTCAAAGGAGTGTGGAATCTCATGAATACGTATAGCCCGTACTATACGCATGCACGGCTTACATTCTAAAATCTATCCGGATCAACCGGAACAGACAGAATGCACCTTCGTACTAAAACACACACCCAGTTGGCGAAGTATGAATTTACACTAAGTAATACAACGTAAAGGGTCATGAAGGGCAAAATTTAAAGTGCACTGGCTCAACTTAAAAAGCACAAAATGTCTAGATCCTCTTCTTGGGATGTTAAAGTTAAGAGATGAGAGAATATATTGGGAGTCAATATCACCACAAAGTAATTTATATAGGAAGGTGACATTAAGCACCATTCATCTGCTTCTCAAGGAAGGCAGTAAAATTTGCTTAAGGCGGGTTTCATACGAAGGAAGAATAATATCTGGGTTATCAACGATGATGACGTAAGGCAAAAAGTAAAAACTGTTTTTGAACCGATTCTATTGCATCAATGTGGACGTTATATTGAGGATTCCATACTACGGAAGCATATTCAAGCATTGGTCTTACGAGAGATATATATAGTAATTTAGTAGTGAAGGCATCATTGAATTCTTTCGCCCATCTTTTAATGAAACCAAGAACACCTCTAGCCTTATTTACAGCCAAATTTACGTGGAGATTGAAGCGAAGTTTTGGATCCATAATTGCACCAAGATCAACAAAACTATGTACAGTTTCTAAGTGGATGTTATTTATAGTGTAATTTGTGCCATGAGCAGTTCTACGTGAGAAGGTCATTGATTTGCATTTTTTTAAGTTAAGGTTTAATAGGTTGAAGTTACACCAATCTACTAGTCTGTTTAAATCAGATTGTAAAAGGTGTTGTTCGTCGAGTGACTTGTAGGTAAGAAAAAGTTTCACATCGTCTGCATACATTAAGACGTTACAATGTTTAATTGCCGAGGGAAGGTCATTAATAAATAGTAAGAATAAAACTGGTCCAAGATGACTTCCTTGCGGAACACCAGATGTAACCATAATATTTTGTGATAGAAAATTTTTATATAAAACTTTTTGAAAACGTCGCGATAAATACGATTCTATCCAATTTAGCAATTTTACAGGAAACCCAATTAGCTTAAGTTTATTCAATAGAAGATTATGATTGACGCTGTCAAAAAGCTTTGCTAAAGTCCGTATAAATAACGTCAGTGTGTTTTCCCAAAGTAAAACCTTTTATTACACGAGTTGTAAACTCCAAAAGATTTGTTGAAGTTGATTTACCCTTTAAAAAACCATGTTGAGTGACAGAAATGGAAGAAGATACGAAGTGGGTTTAGTTGTTCAGTTATGATTTTCTCAAATAATTAAGGGATTGCGCTTAATTTGGCGATGCCTCGTTAGTTAGTGACATCAATTTTGGAGCCAGATGTATGAAGGGGTATATGAATATATGAATCTTTCCATATAATGGGAAAATGTCCACTTTGCCAGGATATATTAAATATGTTTGTTAGAGGAGCACACAGGTTGCTAGCACATTCCTTTAGAATGCAACTCGGAATTTCATCAGGGCCAGTCGAAAAAGAGCATTTAACTTGACGAAGGTAATGCATAACAATAATTGTGTCTATTACTGGAGTTTCAAAAAAGCTAACTGGAGGTAAATAAGGATGCTCAGTACACACATTAAATGGTATATTGGAGTAAGTTGATTTGAAGAAGCTTGCAAACATGTTGGAAATAACATTGTCACAAGACGATTCCTCTTGATTGAATCTCATAAGGGGTTGAAAGTTGGAAGCCTTACGTTTTGAATTAACAAAAGTATAGAAGAGTTTCGGATTATCATTAAATTAAGATTTGATGTTGGCTATATAAGCAGAATAACACTGTTTATTTAATAGCTGGTATCTGCAACGACAAAATGAATAACAAGCAAAGTCAATATTAAAAACAGATTTTTTAATATTTTTTATATAAGCGATTTTTTAAATTTTTTAAGTGACTTAAGTTCACTTGTTAGCCAGGGTGGACTTAAGGGTTTAGAATTATTTTGCTTTGTTGGGATGCACAATAAGAAGCACCTTTGCAAAGTATCATTAAAAAACTGTACCGAGGTTTTGACGTCATAATATGAATACGGTAGTTTAATAGATAGAATCGGTGATCAGTCAGTCTGCGAGAGTAAGGCGTTGAGTTTAACATAGTTTGTACTTTTGAAATTATATATTTTTGTATTTCGCGTAAGCAAGTAATAGTGTTATTTCAAGAGTTGAATGATGTTCATCTTCCGGAAAAGATACAGGGTTTGAACGATTGAGATATACAGTAGTGCATCTATATACAAACACAAGGTCCAGCGTTCTAAGGTTTTTATTAAAAGTATTATTGACTTGGTGAACCAACAGGTCAGATAACTTATCTAAAAAATCATTTATCCAATTACTAGTGGAAACAGGTGTAAGAAGTGAAGAATCATCTGTCGAATTCCAAGACACAAAGGGTAGGTTAAAATCGCCCAACACAATAAGAACATCATTATTTTTTAACATATTATGAACTTGCTCGATGGCGTTAATATGTCTTAAGTAAATTGATATGTCACAATTAGGCGGAATGTAAGAACAGGTAAGATAAGCAATGCAATTATTTAATTTAACTGAAACACAAATAAACTCCAGTTCACTGGTGTCGAGAATTGTTAATTCATCAGATGCAAACGAGATATGAACAGCTATCAAAACACCACCACCGATCTTATTATAACGGTCTTTACGGAAAATTTGATAATTTTTACACATTATTTCAGAATTTAGATTATTTGAGCGAAGCCAAGTCTCCGTGAAAATTATAATGTTATATTCGAAATCAAAACTGTTAATGAACATTGCAGAAAGATTGGAATTAAGACCCCTTACGTTTTGGTACACAAGTTCTAATTTAGACTTGCGATTTGTTAATCGTTTTTTGGATGAGATTGCAGGCTATTGAATTTATTTAGTCAACATTTGAACAATTTCTATGCAGAAAGTCAATAATTGTTTGTCGTAAAATAGTTGTTATATAAAACTGATTCATTGCAATATTATGGCTTCTTGTCCTTAGCACACACAGCAGCAGAAAATAGTGTTTTTATCTACTGACCATAGTTCTTTTTTGGATTGAAATTTTTTTTTCTGCTTCAAACTTTGAGATTTTAGCACTATTTTTTGGCAATTTGCTGAAATTTTCAACTGCTTAATTTCTAAAGCAAGCTTATTCTTTCTTTATTACATAGTAAACATTTGATCAAGTGTTGGTTATTTTTTTCTGGCTGTTTGCCCATAAAAATACCTGCTGCTGTAATTTTATATTGATTGCAAACTAATAAATCATAAAATTTGATTAGAAAGCTGTTGCCTAGAGATGTAGCAGAAACAGTTTTGTTCGTTTTTTTATACATTTTTATCATACATCAACTCAAAGTTACTAACTTAATTTGCCAACTTGCTAGGCAATCCATCATTTATAAACTTGGCACATCACTTTTAATAAAATTGATATACTTTTAATTACATCGATAATAGATATAAATCAGAGTAGCTATTTTGTTTATTTTACTTACTGATGCGTTGTGACATTAAAGAAAAGATGACTGTATTGCGGCGCAGAGTCTTCAGGTCCATGTGGCGCTGGAAAACTCATAGTTAATAACACAGGTTTTCTTTGGTTTTGCTGTTTGGAGGAACGCAAAAAAGCTATCGAATCATTGGCTATTAAATCCGGATAGTAGTCCTGGAAGAAAACAAAAGGAAATATTAAAATAAAAGCAAAAAATATTCTAAATTGAAGGTATTAAATGTAACGTATACGCCCCGTAGGCAGGCTATAATTTCAGACTGAAGCACGAAGCAAAGTTTTGTGAATACATCCAGATGGTAGCTTGGGTATTATCTGGTGGAGCGGTTTGGATACCATTATGCGTACGGTTATGATTAGTCTTAGGAATTAGTTTTAAGCAATGTTCTACTATTAAAAATCCTTTCACCACATTCACACTCACCTTAGCATAATCGAATCCATGTTTGATCTTCTGTCCATTCATATTGATGCTATAGTTGTAGTACTTGGAGTTCATAATGAGGCCACCCCATTCCCTCCAACCGGGCGGTATATATGAACCATTGTATTTGTTGAGGTATTTGCCAAAATAACCCGTTCGATAGCCAGCATTAGAAAGATATGTAGCAAAAGAGCGCGTCTCGTGTGTCGCCTGCCATTGCGGACTCGAGCAGTTGTCGTTGTTGGTGAAGACCATGTGATTGTGAACGTACATGCCAGTGAGTAGTGAAGAGCGTGCTGGACAGCACATGGGTGTCGTCGTATAGGCATGACGAAACTCTGCGCCACCATCGCGCAGCAAACGTAAGGTGCGTGGCATAAAGTTCAGCGAACCCAACTCAACATCTTGATCATCGGTTAGTATAAGTATGATGTTGGGCTTGCGTTCACGTGTTTGCGCTGTGAAGGAAGCAGAATCACGTGAGTAACGCTTAAAGTGAGATTTTGTGGCTGAACCAAAACTGCTGCTGCTGCTGTTGCTGGTTCCTGGTGGTGGCGGATGTTCACGATGTTGTGCATGATGTGTGCGTTGGTGATGATGGTGAGTTCGCTGTTGATTTTGTGTGGCATGATGATGATGTTGTTGTTGTTGTGATGGCTTATGATGATGATATTGTTGCTGTGCTTGTTGTTTTTGTACGCTTATTGTTCCCTGTTCTGGAACTTTCGCATTGACTGCTGCATTTTTCTTTGCTCGTTGCATTGCTTCTACATCGTCAACACTTCTACCCACCTCCTCCTGCCCAAGGATTATTTCCTCTTCTCCACTTTGATCTTTTGTTTCTCTCTCCTCTGTTTGTCTCACCGCTGGCGATGGCAAGTTTTCTTTGGCCGTTGCTGTTGCTGCTGCCGCTGCCGTAAATTGCAGTAAATTGAGCAAAAATATCAACGATATGCTGGCAATTATTGCCAATTTTAGTGGTCTACGATGACGCTGTTTTTGTTGGCTATAGTTTATGTGTAGCTTTTTTTGTTGTTCAATTTGAAATCGCTGCATTTTGTTGCAGTTTTTATTTTATCACAGTTATTGTTTGTTTTTTAGCTCCTCTTCGCACACGAATGGCTTTGGATGCCCGCCAAAAACTCTGGCACTTTTATGTTTGGAATATTCTTGTGCTTGAGTGAAATGTGAAATGTATTTACATATCTATTATATGCATTTGTATCTTCATATCCACTACATTGTGTAGCATTTTTTTAGCTTTAGTTTTTCCTTTGTTAAGGTAAATTTTGGCATTTTGTAGGAATACCTAATTTAATTTGTTCTGGCCTTGAGAGAAGAAGATATGTTCTTTGTGAAGCGCTGTAATTGAAAAAGAGAATTTGTTTGTTAGAACTTTTGGCAATAGATTTCATATAAAATAGCTAAGGTACATAATATTTCAAATACTATTTTAAATTAAGGACAAAATACTGCACATAAATACTTTCGTCTTAACCGTATTTTAAAAAATGCTCTTATAAGGTGCAATTCTCTATAAAATATGCATTTAAAAAGTAACAGTATAATATGCAGACTGTTACATCCTCTAGTGGATGTTTTATTGAAACAAATTTTAAAATCTATGCAAAAACCAAAATAACTGATTGGAAGGCAAGAATAAAACTCTTGCACAGTATGCAACTATCGTACAACAGGCAAACAAGAAATTCTGTAAGCAAATGCCGTAAAACGGGTGCTTGCAGGGTGCTTGCTCGCAGGAAATCTTGTCCGGGTACCGATTATGACCCGATCAATATCATAAAAACCATAAAAGAGGTATTCAAGTCTAGGGTTTTTTTTAAATTCTACAAAAAAGCTAAGAGTATTCCGTCATTTTCATAAAAGGTATTTATTGATATTTTAACAATACAAAAAAGCAACTGGAAATTTCTGGTAATGAAAATAAAAATAACGGTGCGGCTTTCTTGACATGATTGCAGCCTTCTCTGGTGATCTTAAGAAGAAAAAAAAAAAATAATTATTCATAATAAGTAAGAATGTCGCTACTTTCTGAGTGACCTTTTTTTCCAAAATGGCGTCACAGAAAAACTGAATTTTTGTCCCTTTTTCAAAGTTTTGAATTTGTAAAATATATTAAAAAAACAAAATATTATAATAGTATTAGTTCCAAATACAGAGGGATATATATTTAGAAGTTCCACACCAAATTTAAGTTAATCCTTTTTTTAAAGATCCACAAAATAACTTCATCGAAGACATGCTATCTACAACAACTCCGGGCTTGTAACAAGAGTCCTATTCCCATGCTTTTGTAGCAAGAACTTGCAAGTAGCAAAATTTCAGAAAGTAAGCAAAAAAAAAATATCTCTGAGCAAGAAAAATTAGAAAACGTACTGGAACGCTTTTAATTAAAAACTTACAATGTGTGATCAAACGTCGAAAACGTATATTGGACGAATGCATGTCCAATACATATTTTATTAATTCGACCAAAAATATTTTTGAAGATTTCGGCAGTGTGTGATAAATAACTAGATTAATCGATACAGCTGTATGTTCTTTGCGATCAATTAAATTGAATATTTGTCTTCTGATGTTACTTTTTTCGAATTTTAACGCAAGTTTTATCTTCCATTTTTTTTTTTTGGTCTTGATGTCTAACTAACTGAACTAACAAGTCCAACCAACCGAAATTTGTGTAGCAGAAACTTCCAACTTCTCGCAACGTGGGGAAATGGTTTACTTTCTCAGTTGCACTTTCTTTTGCAAGTTTTTGGTGTATGGGAACCAGGGATGATATTTTGAGTGAAATAGTACTTTTTTGAGTTCTATTAACTCTACAGAAGTACGCGAGTACTTTCTTGCCGAAAAAAATTACTCTGGTATATTAAAGAATTTTACTTGAAATTTTGTCAAGAGTTCAAAAAAATCATTTTTAAAAATGAAATCATAAACTTATTGCCAAAATTCTCGCCCAGTTCTGTTTTATTTGCCGTTGATTTAAGAAATGTTTAAAGAACAAGAACTTTTAAGAGATAAAGTCAAAAATTTTTATTAAAATTCGCAATATCTTTGGTCAGGCGGCAAAGATTTGAAATTTTTTGGATCAGATAGTAAGATATTTTTCAATACTACTATTTTCAACTATTTGTTTAATTGTAACTGCAGCACAAGCTAATATTTTTACGAAAAACATGGTTTTTAGATGTTTATACCCTAAACCTGAAAGGTCAGGGTATATTAACTTTGTGCAAACGTTTGTAACGCATAGAACGAAGCGAGTCCGGTATAGAAAAGTATATATATTCTTGATCAGCGTCACCACGTGAGTCGAGCTATCTATGTCCGTCCGTCCGTCCGTCTGTGTGTTGTCCGTAAACACTAGATAAGAAGAAGGAGTCGAGATAATTGGATGAAACTTAGTACACATAGTCACATGCAACCAAGAATCTGCACTATTGAATATTTTTGAAATCCACCCACGAACACGCCCACCTCCCATACAACCCAAAAATTAAAAACTGCATAACTCAGCTCATAATAAGCCTACAAAAATGAAATTTGGTATGTATGTGTTTTATATCAACACAAAGACGTCTTTGAAAATGGACGTCATCCGCTTACGGACACGCCCACCACCCATACAACCCAAAAATTAAAAATGCAATAAATAAGCCTCTGTTTAACCTACAGAGCTTAAATTTGGCACATATGTTTTTTATAATAAAACAAAGATGATTTTGAAAAATAGACATCATCCGCCTACGGACACGCCTACCTTCCATACAAACCAAAAAGTTTAAAACTCAATAAATAAGGTTGTGTTTGTCAAAGAGAAATTAAATTTGGTATGTATGTATTTTATACCAAAACTAAGGTGTGTTCATTGGGAGTCATCCGCCCACGGAGACGCCATTTATAATACAAATTTTTTTTGGTTTTGAAAAGTAGGTTTAGGGTATTTCATAGTCGGCCTAGACCGACTTTAGACTTTCTTTACTTGTTTTCAAAATGGTTTAGCTCACTGGCGGCTATCGTTATAGCAAAAAAAAAAAAAGTTGTGCATTCGTCTAAGAATCGATTAAGGTTAATTTTCAGTTGGTGGCAATGACAACTTTTTTTTTGTTCCATAGAGGTCGAGGCACTCTAATATACATATTTAACGGGTTCTGAAAAAAATACTGATTATTTATTGTTCCTTTATGTGATATATATAATAAAATTTAAAAAAGTATTGGTTTTAATTTATGTATTTACTCAAATATTATTACCCTTAACAATTAAAAAGTACTATTTGCCTTTGTTAAAAAGTACTCTCGAAAATGATCCGATATGATCACTGACGGGAACAGAACAAAAAGTAGCGAAAGTTTTCACAAGCTTACAAGTATGGAATATACCTTAGGGTATTCTTTTTACAGACTGAACTTCAAAAGAAAAAACGTTTTGTCGTACATAGATTGAAGATATACACGATCATGGAAGTTCATAATCCGCAAGTCATTCTAAGGTCCAAGTTACTTTATCAAAGTATTGATCATTTGTTGAGGCTCATATGCTAGGCAGAACAAACATTTAGTCTTTGCCATTACTTGATCAAATTTCTTCAAGTGGCACATTCATATTTAGATTCGAAAACGGATTTTAGGAGGATAGAAAAAATGTTTCGAAGAACTGAAACAATCTATGTATCTGCAGTATATCGAAGCGTTAAGACCGAAACTTCAAGAAATATCATAATAATTATGATAACCGGATATGATTAACCGGAAACAGACACAATTAATAATAAAGACATATTATTCAGGTTCTGAGGTGGCACTTGTGAATGGGAATAAGGTTCTGTATCGGTTGAAAAAAAAAGCTCTTAAAATATCCTTTTTCTGATCAAGCACAGTCATCGCAACTTAATCGTATCAATTTAACGTTGTTCCATTTTTAAGAAATCGTCTTTAACCTTGAAAACCTATAAGTCAAATATGAAAACATTTTGATATTCAATTAGAAGTAGATAAAATTCAAAATAATAATGAATGCACTTCACTCTTACATTCACTAAAGAGTATCCGCTTCGAAAGTAAATTGAAAAATAAGATTGCTTAAATTTGAAGTTGTCAAAAAAGAAATCGAAGTAAACAAATATTTGTGTTAAACTGGTGTGTCAAATTAAAACAAAATATCAGAATAATTTGCGCAAAAAAATTGCGAAAGCTGGAAAGTAAATGCTCATTTTGTTGGTGTGTGGGAATAAAAACGGAAGTACAAATAAAGACGACATTCAAGAAGCAATTGATAACATTGGACTCTGGGCTGAGGAAACAAGAGATAATTTCAATATTATTTGAAGGTACAAAATTATTGTTCGGAACTTGGCATCATACTTACACAATACTAATTTAAATTAATTTATGTTGGTACTACCAAATAATTCATTAATTTAAGTAATTTACCAAATGTTATTTTATACATCAATAAAAGACAATAAATAAATATATGGTATTACTTATTTGTATTATCCATTTAATATCAAAAATTATGTGGATTTGATTTAAAGTGATATAAATAATAAAGTAGTAACCACTTTTAATCGATACCTCCAATATTCCGATACAATATTCCGATACTACTTGAACACTCTGTAAGGTACACAAAAACGGTTTTTTAACAATAACAGTAAACAGTGTTCGACAATTTTTATAAGTTATTTAATGTTGACTCCACCAACGCAATCTACAACCTTCACTAGGTTATTGCAAAAGTGCATGGTTTTTTTTTATTTTTTATCGCATCGTGTTATTGTTTTCAACAATGTTGGTTGATACAGCGCCCAACAACCTTTTTGGTATAAAAATGATTGTAAGTATACCAGTTTATTTTCAGCCAGCATAAAATTACAGAGATGTGTTTATTCAGATCTGATTAAAGTTAAATTTTATATATTTTGTAAGAACTAGTTAATCATTTTTGAAATAAAAATCATATGTTTTAATCGCTATCATATTTTTATTTTTATATTTTTTAAATATCATATTTTTATTCTTATTTTTAAAAAAAAATTCAAGAAAATATATGTTATGAGGTGTTTTATATACAGCTACACCTTACTTAAGTCTTTATTTATTAATTAACTCGTGTCATATTTTATGTAACTTTACAATGACAACCTCAAATAAACAATTAAAATGCGATAAAATGGTCCACATGTCTGTCTTAATACTGCATTTTCCTCAACTTTTTACAGACAATTCATAAAGTTCAAAAGCACTGCAGCTGTTGTTTATTTGTGTACGAGAATCTTCAAAAGTTGGCAACCATATGCGTTCAAAACAAAATTATTTTTATACTAACACGTTTTCGAGTAATACAATTCTTTTGAACATCAAATTATGCAGCGTATAATTATGAGCTTATTTATGAAGATACACGAATTTAAAAATATTTTTAAAAATTTTTCTAACATGTGTTCAGGATTTTGTTGGCATCAATATTGTTGATTAAGACGCCACATAAACCGCAAGCTGTTGGCGTGCAGGCGTAGCGGAGAAACGATATCAATTAATTTATGTTTTTGGCTGATATTTATTATAGTGAAAATATACAACTAGCTCATTTATTAAGTTATAAAGCATGAGTGCGAGACGAAAGATTTAAATTTATGTCTCATAGTTTAATCTCTACAAAAGAGTTCAAAATAGTTTAGCTTAAATTATGAGCTAAATTTTGAAAATTCAGTTAAGGGGTCGTTAAGTTAATATGTGTGTAGTACGGAAATAGACGAATTAATTTTATGGTGACTTAATGCGGTGACATATTTTCATATTTTAAAATAAACTTATTAATTCAGTTTGAAAATAAGCCACCGTGGAATACAGAAAAATTAATTTTAACAAAATCCAAGCCATTTTTTGTAAGGAATAAAAATATTTGAAAATTTTGTATTTTTCGTTATCATTCTGAGAATCCACAATGGCAAGAATTATTCGATAATACTTCAATGACGCTTATAACTAGATCAAAAAAGCATCGATTACAATTTCTCAACGTTCACACCCAAGTGACATTTTTGCGTATTAGGCACAAGGACGAAGACGTCATTAAATTTGTTTGCACTTTCGACAAAATATGTTACAATGAACACTTTTATCCCTCATTGACACATGAGCTCAAATCAAACACATGCTCTCCTTAATCACCCACAAGCCGCGTTGACACCCACAAACCTACTGCACACAGTCAAGAAACTTCAATGTTCAAGTGCCACACTGAAAACGGATGTGAACAACTTAACTGTACCGTCATGAGTTAAGCTCTGCCGGAAGTTATGTAACATAAGACGAAGCAAGACAACAAACCAGAAAATATGGGTTAAAACGAGGTAGTTAACAAAAAAAAAACTCATTGCGATATTGTAAGGAAATCATTTTTAAATTCTTGCTGTAGCAACATGACAAAATTCAATGAACAACAAAACGAAGGTCGACTCATGACGTATCTATGTAGGATATATTTTAAAGAAGGTTTGCTCACAAAGATAGATCAAAGAATATATTCCCTGAAATATTTAGGGTATTTTGAAATGTCAAAAAAATATTATAAGAAATTAAGGTAATAGTATGATATTTTAATAACAGTTTTCTAAGAATCATTTAAGATGAACTCAGATTGATGGCACGTTGGATTAAGATTTAAGCTTTAATTTATTTAACATAAATATTACTAGTAGGTACCTTTTCAGTGACGGCATCAAAAGTGGCGGCATGGTTTGGAACTGAATAAAAAAAAAAACAAAAAACAAAATCGGGCGAATAAAATATATTAAGTTGATTCACGTGAAATGTCGTTGAAAGAATATAATAATAAAATCAATAAAGTCTAAAACTGATCCAGCCCTACTATAGAATATCATAATCTCCTGTTATATGTAAGTATATATTAAAATACTAAAATAAAAAGAAATTACTTCTTATTTTTGGTCGAAATACATGTATTTCTTTAAGGTGTTATGGGAGGTGGTCGTATTTGGGGTGGATGATATATATATATATATATGTATTAAGGTGTGCCAAAAAATGACGTTTTTTTTTTTTTCGCTCTCCCCTGAAAATGTCAAAGAATATGTCTAAACAAAAATTCTGTTAGAGGCAGAGCTCTTAATTTTAATTTTAAGAGGTCTCCCACGGAACTTTTAGTTTTGCCACTAAAAGAACTAGGGTTTGAAACATTATTTTGTCCTGCAAGGTATGAAGAAATTTTTTCTTGATAAAATGAATGAATGGATCATATTCAGTACTAAATTTTGGACAAACAAATTTATCAAACAAATTTATTTATTTAATTTTCAAATAAATTTCTAGTACTTCGTAATCAATTAATCATTTTTCATACGAAACTTCAGACATTCGTCATAAAAGTTATAAAAATAACTGTTATATTGTTAACATAATAAATTGTATTTCATATAAAAAGTTTATCAAGAACAATTTTGTGGAAAATAAGCTGTACTTGCTGTGTTTGATTAAAATTTTATGTCTATCATCAATAAATTTCATAATATAGTTGAAAAATCATAGAAATAAGACTTTGCGGGCATGTTAATTTTAACTATTGATAATATCGAAAATCTCACCCATACAGTTTTGTTGCAAGTTTAATATACTGAGAATTCTGAACAGAAATTTTAGCTTAATCATCAATCTTTCAATTGATAAGAGCAAAAATTCATAAAAATGGTACTTTGTCGGCCTGTAACATTGTTGTTTGTAATGATACGAAAAATTTGTATAAAACTTTTATGTCAGCCGTCAGACAAACTACAAAATTGCTATTCAACTTTTTTTTCTATCTGCAATAGTTTAGTTGGAAAATGCAAAAAACCTTGAAATTTATAAATTTACAGTTTCAAAGATCTGTAGAAACTTCAATATCGACGATGAAAGTTTGGCTCGATAAATTTGTTTGTCCAAAATTTAGTACTGAATATGATCCATTCATTCATTTTATCAAGAAAAAATTTCTTCATACCTTGCAGGACAAAATAATGTTTCAAACCCTAGTTCCTGTGTTATTTAAATGGCAAAACTAAAAGTTCCGTGGGAGACCTCTTAAAATTAAAATTAAGAGCTCTGCCTCTAACAGAATTTTTGTTTAGACATATTCTTTGATATTTTCGGGGGAGAGCGAAAAAAAAAAAAATATCGTCATTTTTTGGCACACCTTAATATGTATATATTATATTATATTATATCTTAGTATTGATATCAAATACTCAAATACCGAATTTTATCTCTGTAAGTCGGATATAAACCATTTTATAGTGCACTGAGAAAAAAATAATATAATAAATTCAAGATTGAATTAAAACCAAACATGCTTGAAAAACCATCAAAAACCATTTTATAGTGCACTGAGAAAAAAATAAAATAATAAATTCAAGATTAATTAAAACAAAACATGCTAAAAAAACCATCGAGAATGATTTTGACACGTTTATGCTTTAGTAAAGTGTACAAAAATATTCAGCCCAATCATGAAAAATTTTCTCCCGGGAGTTGTGTATGGGAGTTTCCGTTTTTAAGGTAAAGTTAAAGTACTTTTTGGAAATTTGTGATGCAATTTTGTTCATCAACCGCCAATAATCATGAGTGTAAACTAAAAAATAAGAGATATCTTTATCTGTTATCTTAAAACTGTAAATTCCCATTTACAACTCCCGGGAGAAAATGTTTCATGATTGGGCTGATTATTTTTCGTGCACGGACTTGCTTGAAACAAGAACCTATTTATTGAAAAAGACAAACAATAAATGACTTGTTTAAAAAAAAATTAGTCAGAATTGGTTATATAGAAGAAAAAAAATATTCTGTATAAGACAACAATTTATTTTTGATATAAAAGCCCAAACTTATTTCGAAAATTGTTTCTGTTCAAGCAGCCAATGAGAAAAAAAAACAAAATTGGAGTTCCAATAACAATTAAATTGAAACTTTTTTGCTAACACAGTCGGGAAACGAACCTACGACCTTCTCAAACCACTCGTTCACACTTCCACTATAAACTAACTATAATTTATTTGTAGCAAAACATATAAAAAGTACTGCTAATTTCAAAAACCGCCAGAAAATTTGTACAAAGCAATTTAGGTTTTCGTATATGTTATATCATTTTAATTTAGCCCAGCTATGAACCAAGAAATTGTTTTTTATTACTAATAACATTGACATTTATATTTGCTTAAACAAATATTACAAAAGAAAAAGTTTGGTTTCATCCGGGCTCGAACCTTCGGGAAATGTTATAAAAATTCAACACACATGACCAAGGCAATGATGTTTTTGCTTCTTTTTCAATAGAACATCATTAGAAAAAAATGTAGATTCGAACCATTCATTCTTTGAAATATGAATGCAAATGTTTTAAAATATTACAAAATGTATTCCAATTTTTCAAATTATAACAAAATATATAGCTTAAAATAGCAATAACTTTTAATACAAAAAAGTGATAAAAGATAATGTAAAATAATAAAAAGAAATATTAAAATGAAATATTTATGCAAATAAAAAGAAAAATAAAAATCATATAAGAAAAAAAAGTTTATATAACATAAAAACTAAAAAAAAATATTTAAAAAACTAAATAATCTGCAACATAAAAAAAAGAATAATAAAAATAAGTAAACTTTTAAAAAATAAAAAACCAGGTTTTCAATAAAGATATAAAATTAAAAAATTTGGGGTGAGTAAAAAACAAATTAAATTAAGAATTAGCAAATTAGATATAATATTAATAAGCTTCCAAAAACTTTACTTAAACTGATTATAAAAGTAAAAATTATAAATTTAATAAAAATTAAAAAAATAGTAGCATTAAAATATGTTATAAACTTAGAAAAAAAAAAATAAATAAAAATACAAAAAGTGTTAAAAAGAAATTAAATTTAAAAATGAAGTAAAAACAATTAATTCTATCATTCATTCAATTTGATTGAAATCTAATTTAAAATAATAATTTACAGTAAAGAGTAAGCATAAGATTATAATTAATAAAAAAATAAAATCAAATTTAAATAGATACATATTATTATTAAAGAACAACATCAAATCAAACGCATGGCTCAAAATACATACATAAAAAATTAACCTTAATAATAATAATAAAAAATAAACTTATGAAAAAATACAAAAAAAAAATAATTAAATAAAAACAAAGTTAAAAAAAACTAGCAAGGTATATCTTCGACTTGGCCGAAGTTAAAATACCCCCACGGGCGATTCGCAAAGGTACAAAATCTTAAATAGCAGCTCTATTTATATGAGATTTCAAAAAATTTTACTATTTTGATGACGTCTAAAATACATTCATATCAAATTGTTTTCCTGCAAAGTAAAGACAAGCCTTTTTATAAAGTTTTCAATTAGGGGCTGTATGGGAGGTGGGCGTGTTCTTGATAAAATATACACTAATACCCAATTTCAGGTCTGTAGCTTAAATATTAGCCTATTTATAGAGTTTCCAATATACATGGGTATGAACACCGTTGAACGAACACCAATGGGTGTGTTCATCGGTGGATGACGCCCATTTTTCTAACACATCTTGGTTTTATTATAAAAAGAATAAATATCTAATTTTATTTCTGTAGCTTCGACAGAAGCCTATTTATAGAGTTTTCAATTTTGGGGTTGTATAGGAAGTGGGCGTGTTCATGAATGGATAACGCCCATTTTTCTCTCGTGTCTAAATTTTTATATAAAAATAATAAATATTTAATTTCACTTTTATAGCTTCGACACAAGCCTCTATATATAGGTTTCAATAATAGGGTTGTATGGGAGGTGGGCGTGTTAGTGGGTGGATGAAGCCCATTTTTCTAACACACTTAAGTTTTGTCATAGACTTTACAAATACCGAGTTTAAGTTCTGTAGCGTAAATATTTGTTTCTTTATGGAGTTTTCATCATTGGGGTTGTATGGGAGGTAGGCGTGGTTTTCATCCGATTTAGTCCATTCTCGAACTTGATCTTAGTTTTATTAAAAAAAGCTTTAATATCGAATTTCAGCTCGATAGCTTGAAAATTACGGCTGTAATCGTGTCCACAGACAGACGGACAGACAGACAGACGGACAGACGGACAGACAGACGGACATGGCTAAATCAACTCAGATGGTGATGCTGAGCAAGAATATATATACTTTTCTATACCTACCACTCCTCCTTATGGGCGTTACACACGTCGTGACAAAATTAATATACCCCTTACGCAGTCCGCGTGGGGGTATAAATATTTTAACATCAAAAAACAAAATGCACGTAAGCAGCCAGAAAGAAACAAAAAACAAAGATATGTTTAAACAATGAAAGAAACTACATTTTGTCGCATATCTAATAAGAATTAAATTGAAGCTGACGACAACGACATTCGATGTCGCACAACAATGTGGTCACAATTTCTCCAATATTTCATCCCAAAGAAGTACATGTAAATTAATTTAAAGTGACGTGTGGCGCTCGTCGCTTGTCGCGTCTAATGTATTCATGCTATTAAGCTTGCATTTTCAGTATGTATCGTATCGCTGAAGTGTAAACAACATAGTGTCTATGTACTCCAAATATGTCAACTATTATGTCAACAAAACGCAATTTGCAGAAAAGTTTACTTTTATTTTTTCCTTTTTTTTTCACTTGTGAATATCTGCTGCAATTATATTGAAATATATTCTAACTGGTTATGAGATTTGAGTTCATTCCGATAATCATTCCCCAAGTGTAAAAAATCATACGGGCCGCCCGGCCAAAATCGACTTATTCACGATGATCAATGCTAGTGTTAAGTTTCAATTAACAAAGAATATATTAATGATAATATTTTAAAATAGATGTCGATTGACTATCGATTGACTATCTTAAAATTGACTTTCTTTCAACCGTTAATGTAACCAAGTATTTAACCACTTAATTGTACGACCGTTTCTTATGTCTTTTTCACTTCCCTACAGTTTAATTTAAGCAACTTTACGAAAAAATACAAAAAATTAAAAACTTGCCAAACATAATTGAAGTTACTTTTTAAGTGCTTCAGTAAACTAATGGCGCACAGTGTAACGATGTCTATGGGATGAGGGACAAAAATAGAAGGAGTTGTCGTAGAAACATGAAATTGCATGTATCATTATTTTGTAAATATAACGCACCACACAAAATTTTATCAAGATCGGCCTCGCCCGTCACCCACCTCCCATACAACCCGCAAAAGTGAAACTCTATAAAGAGGTATATATTTGAGCTACAGCGATAAAATTTGGTATGTTTATAAGTCACAGCAAAACTGAAGTATGTACAAAAAATGGGCGCTATCCGCGAACAACCACGTTCACCTAAAATACAACCTACAAGAGTAAAACTCTATAAAGAGGCATATACTTGAGCTTCATGAATACAATTTGGCATGTGTGTGTATATAACATCAAAAATAAGACGTTTACAAAAAAATTGGCGTTATTTGTTTACGTATACGCCCACCTCCCATATAATGATTCCCATAATGATTCAACGCTATAAAAAGTGTAACATATGAGCAATCAAATTAAAATTTGGAACGCATTTATTAATTTAAAAATTTTTTCTTATAATTTAAGAATTAATTATTTTTTAATTATTTAGTTTTTTAATTATTAATTTAAAAAACCTGTGTACTTAAAACAGGTTTTTTAAGTTTGACATTAATCTGAAAAATGCCTTTTTTTATTCAGTTTTCCATTTAAAGCATCATACTTCTAACTGCGAAAAAACATACAACGTTGTTCGCGTTGATGCTTCATTCGTTTAAGGCCATTGGGGGAAACTTTCCTCCCCTGCACCCTTGGCGGACGCCCATTAAACCAACTAATTGAATGCTTTGCAAAAGTAACGGCAATTTAAAAAACATAATAATCAAAACAGAAAATAGTGCTGCTGAGTTAAAGTAATTTGTGCTTATTTGGATTTATAAAAAAAGAGCACTTGTATTAATTTTTAAATGACTTACATATATTTCTCATTACTCACAAAATTTAACAACAATGTTTTCAATTTTTGCAATGCGAATTTTTTATAAACATTTCAAAAAAATATTTATGCGACATACAGCACACTTCTCACGTGCGATTTGGCGTTTGTACCCATGCTGAACTCAAACAAAAATCATTTATAAAAAAAGTACACGTTTGTAGCAGCTAATATTACTTATTCTTAATTAAGATACTTTGAGACATATTTAGGCAAAGTGCTAATGCGGCAGCAGGTGAGGTTTTTTTTCCATATTTCCAAAAATATTTTTTCTATTTTTTCTTAGAATTTTTTTAAAATAATATTAAAAATGTTTGAACAAGCACTCAAATTTAATTTTATTAGTTTTGCAATATTTTTTTAATATACTAAAAAAAAAATTTAATGCTAACATCCATTTCCCAATTTTGGCAATTTTTTTAATGAACCAACCAAAAAGTTCAAAATTATGGAAAATCTTTGTTTCGAAGCTTCTCACGGCTAAACTAAAATTAATATCTTAAAACCCTTTTGGATTTAACTTAATTGGAATGTTTCGAACACATCCTGATACTTATTTTTTCTCAAATAAACAAGTCGATATTTTGCATTTTGTCCCTCTCGTTACACTGTGTGACGTCTTTTTAGATTTCAGCGACACAAACATTCACACACACATACACACACACACACAGCAATAGTTTCTTTGTGTGTTTCTTCTTTATTTAACTCATTAGATATAAATTTTTGGAGTTGTTGCAACATAAATATTACTAAAAATAGCAAACTCTAATGGCTGAATCGCAAAGACGCGTTAGGTCGGTCGCGCGTTGATCGTACTTTGCTCGTACTTTACTCGACTTTACGAGATGAACTGTCAAAACGCCCGACCTTATAATTTTGAAATCATAATGTAGCGTTGACATGTTGTGCGTCTATCACTTAGATGATGCCACTATACGCAGTCAAATCAAAAAATCCCGCAAAGTCCCATTTACCCAAAGTATGTTATAATAATGTTGGCACAAATATTAATATTAAATTATAATATGCTCAACTCATCAAGCATATAATTATGAATTTCATCATTTTCATAAAACAAATTAAAAAATTAAATCATTTACAACATAACTATTCTGACAAAATAACAAATCCCATGCAAACATGTCTTTACCATAGAAACTGAACAATACCCACATATTTAGCTAACTCTATGAAAATACAACCCTGCGCTATCAGCAAATGTCAAACGCACGACCGAGTAGAACATTTTTCAACTTTTTTCGGCAGGTCGCGCTTTGATCGTACTTTACCCCTTCCTACGAGATTTGACAGTTTTTACGATACAAAGTACGATCAAAGCTTGAGGTCGAATTATGAATTGCTTCATAACAACTCGTTGTTTCTACTTTAGCTGTCAAAGCGCGACCGACCTAACGCGCCTTTGCGATTTGGGTATAAATGTTAAAATGAGCAGCAGCAAATTATTTGCTGTCATATGGCAGCAACAACAGTTGGCACAACGACAACTGCAAAGGGTGATAAATACTATTACAACAACAACAACAACATCAACTTTAAAAACACATAATGCAATAACGACAACAACAACAAAAATGGAGCTGCATTTCAGGCAGCTGTCGTTGTGACATTTGTTGCTGACATAAATTAAGCAATATTTGTTGCATTTTATTTTCAGCAACTGTTGGCCATGCAGCATATGAGCTAGATAGCATACTTTGAGTTATGATGTAATTAGTTGTTTTTTGTTCAACTCACATTTAACACTCCATCGTTCAATGATGTCTGAACGCCACAGTTATAACTCATATCTAATCATTATCAATTTAATTTTTTTTTTTTTAATTTTTAATTTAATTAAGTAAATGTTTTGATAATCATTTAATACACATAACAAATGTTGACATGTCTTGAATAGCTCCAGTTTTCATATTTTAATTAGTTATGTTTGTATGTATATCTGTTTAATTAAAGTCAAACACGTGTCTCACAAGCTTGGTAATTCACAATTTTATTTTTATTTATTTTCACAACTTAATTTATAACAAAACAAAAGAATGCTTAACAATACAAGCGCACTCATGTAGATAACGACACAAAAATTCCCATGATGTTGCCACCTACCACAAAACTAATATGTTTATATGTAGACTGTATAAAATTTGCATCTGTGCTTAGAAGCTGTCAAAACAACAATAAAGCCAAAAGAATAGCATAGCATGAAATAAAGAATAATAAACATACATGAGGCAGGAGCAAAGAAGCGAAAAATTTGTTTATTTTTATTAGAACGTTGGAAAGGTGAACGTGAATGGATGGATAACGCACACTAAATATTTTAAAGATTTTTAATATTTTAATGAAAATTTCATGTTGAAGACAAAAACGAAGAAGGTTATTCTGCAGAGTATGACAAAAATAAAATTCAGTTTTGCCCATGAGACCTTATCATCATCATCGATATTTTTCAATCATTATTATACAATAATTGAATTTAATATAATTCAGTTTTAAGTGAAATTAATTTAGTAAAAAAAAATTTACTAAAATAATTATTGTTTCCGCCCGGGATCGAACCGGGGGCCTTCCGCGTGTTAGGCGGATGTGATAACCACTACACCACGGAAACCATATATAAACAATTGGCATTTCATTTTTATGCATACTATCATGCATTAAATAGAAGATAGTAAAAGTTGAAGTTAATTTTTTGTTCTTCCTTTGTTTTTTAAAATATATTTTAAACAAGTTTATAAAATATTTTCTGTCAAATTGTTCGAAGCTTTAATTAAAATTAGTACCAAAAAAAAAATTTATGCCGAAACCCGGGATTGAACCGGGGACATTTAGATCTTCAGTCTAACGCTCTCCCAACTGAGCTATTTCGGCTCATACATGTTATTGTGTAGAAGGTATATAAATACATTTTGCCTTACACATGACCACATACGTTGCTTTGAAGAGAATGGTGGTGGAACTAAAACGAATGCATACAATAATATTAACACTAAACTACATAATATGTGTGTGTGTTCATTAAAGAGCTGCACAAAGCATTCTATTTATCACACCACACTATTGCACACTATTGCAGTGTATTTCAGAGTACGATTGATTCGAAATAAAATTGTTCTGAATGAAGCAACGGAACGGAACGGACGCGACAAAAAATATAAGTTTTTTAAGCTCGTATAGAAAAATGCAAAATTTAGCTTATATTGAGAACTTTTTTTTAATATATAATAAACATGTAATTGGAGGTCAAAGTATAACTTTTCTACGTAAACATGAAATATGAGAATTATCTCTTACTTTTTTTTAAATTTATATAGCACGAATACGGACGCGACAAATTTTTCCGACAGTAGTAAAATACAGTAAAAATGTTCATTATAAATTTTAATAAAAATAAATTATAATAACTTAAATTCAAGTTACACAGCAGTAAAACTAGTCAAAAAAAAAACAATATACAGTTAAAACTGTTAGAGTGCTATATTTTAATGTTTTTCTTACCTTTTGGTGGACCTTTTTGGGGAGATGCCCATTTGTAACTTGCGTTATGTTTTTTTTTGCATTCAATAGGACATGTTTGATGCACAGTGGAGTAAAAGCAATTAAACGTATTTTATTAATTAAGATATTTATTTATAAAAACAATTTGTACGTTAAGACTAAAATTATAAGAAAAGTGGGATATAAAAATGAAAGTAGTCTTATATTAAATAAATCAGATAATAAAGATAATAAATCAGATAATAATACCTAAAGAGGATCGTTAACATAGTTTATTTTTACGTTAGCCAAATATAAATAAATTGTTTCAGTAAAATTGACAAAAATACATTTATTTTATCTTTTATTAAATAAATTCACATAAGAAAGATGGTCCATAAAATTTTCTTTGGATCAAAACTTTTCCAGAAAACCACGCATATGAGCTAGTTAAATTCTAGAGTCAACATGGCTATGGTAGGAGAAAATAAGAAGTCAACATGGCTGTGTAATTGGAAATGTACAAATAATTTAGAAATTATAAATCCAAATTTGATGTTAATTGGAATTGAAAAGAATTCGATATTTTACAAATTCTGTTCCACTATGCATAAAAATTACACAAAAGTCAACCCAATACGAAATTTACATTTACATTTAACATATAACATTATCATAGAAATTTTTTAATTGTTTAAATAAATATTCAACAATAATTAGCGGCAGAGACATAAACCTAAATTTAAGCCTAGGATTTCTTTTTTGTTTTTGTCAACGAAATCCAGTGTGCAACTGCATGGTCTAAACTTCTGAGAAATAACAAGATTTCCTCTGTGCTTGCTTGGTTTCCAAATGCTTAACAACCAAATAGTAAAACTGCAAAACAAACGCACACAAGCTACCCAGCAAGAAATTTAAGTAGAATTGAAGTAGTTTAAAAACTGAAGTTAAAAAAGGTACAATACTAAAAATTTAAATTGCATAAGATATTATTTGATCAAGTTTGCATAAAAATACACAGGGAGCGTCGTACCCATGGGCCCAACTTTAATTCAAATCTATGCCTTATAATGTTAATCAATTAAAATTAATTTATACTTAATTTTTGTAGGCACAGAGCGGCTGTTTTTGTACTGAAGTTTTTTGTAGCTCATTTTACTGCAAAACGATTGCAAGTATCGTAAAGCCACCGGTGAAAATTTAAGTATTCATAAGCTAAACAAATTTTACTTAAACGACTCTTTCTGGTTCCTTCACATATTCGTGACATTTTAAATATAAAAGTTCTATTTGTTTTATAATAATGCTATTTTCTTGCATTTATTAAAATAACTATTTTTTATAATTTGAATGCTTAATCCTGCAGTATAAAGTATTATTCCGTAATGAATAGATCCCTTTTAATAATACAATATTATAAAATTTTAGGCTATTTCCACGAGGAAAATGGATAAAAAGATTAAAAACACAGCACTTCCAAAGATAGGGAGCTAAGAACAGAGTTGTGACTGTAACGCAATGTCATATAATATCGCACACTAAATATAAAACAGTCACAAGTCAAAATTTTTTGATATCGACTTTTTGATATAAATCAATTCATAAAACACATATCTCACTATCTTTTTCATTATTTTCTTCATTAACTGGAAGAATGAAGTTTGTGTGTTTAAATGAAAATTGCTTTTATTCTGCAGTTTCAACCAAAGAGTTTTATTTTTCGCTTATCGTGAAAAATTATGTTTTTTGAGTTGTGAATGTTTTGTATTTAGTGTGCGCAATATTACGTTATATTATTACATTTCCCTTAAACCGGTTAAATTACTTTTAACCATCAGTGAAAGTAATATCACCAAGTACTTGGTAACTTAGTTACTTGCTTATTACATTGAAAAAACCCTTTTTCAAAAAAATCAATTTAATCTTTAATTTATCTTTTGTAATTATTGGATGCCTTGTGGTGTACAATTTCTATTCTGTTTCGGTGGTTCTCACTTTCACCGGGTAATCATAAACTTTCTTATGAGGACCAACACAGCCATGTTAAAAATTTTTTGTAAAAAATACACATTTGTTAATTTATGCAATATAAAGTACGTTAATATACATACATTTATGTTTTTATAAGTGCATACGAATATAGTACTATGATGCAGTATGTTATAGTGCACATTCTTTCTACTTCAGATTTGTTTAAAAGTTCCAATGCTTGAATGTTGTATAACTTGTTTATGCAGTGCTTGTTTAAATACCAAAACATATCTTACTTTAGTGCTTGGTTTGAAATGCTATTTGATAGTATTTGATAGTATTTGATGGTATTTGAAAGCATGGCAGATGCTTGCAAAGTCCTTTTTTTCATGCTTGTGCAGCTCTTTAGTAAACACTGAATAAATATTTAAAACGTCTTGGGCCGCGTTCATAGTAAACGCCGATTCATACAGGCAAGCACATTCTCTATTTGCCTGTCTGTCTGAACCGGCTTGTACTATGCACGCGGCCTTAGTGGCGTTTTCACAATGCCTGGTTAAGCACTAATTGGTACCATAACCAATGTTGGGTTAGAACTGATCTGTCAATTAAGTTAACGCCAAGTTGTAGTCCCGGTTAGCTGCTAATCGAAAGAACAGCTGAGCAAATTAAGCAATTAATATTTATTTATTACACAAAAATTAATAGAATTAACTTTGAGTTTGAAGCAAAATAGAGAAAGGTCACATGCAAATAGATGTGATAACCTAGAAGAGTATGACGACATGTTCATCAGAAGATTTCGTTTTTCCAAAAGCAGTTTATTTTTTCATTTCGGATAAAATATAAAATTGAAAGAAATGCTGAAAATGTATCTAAATGTATTTAATTTTTAGTAATTTCTAATTGAATGTATTAATTAATTAGACAGTCTCGTTTTGTGTTTTAATTATTGTTCATATATATCTACACTTTTCAAGGCAAAAAATCACAAAAAAGTGTTCACAAAAGGTGTGAAGAAATATTGCCTTGTGTATTAATGCCATAAGCAAGTGAGTATTATTGCCATTGTGTTAAATTAAAAAATCTTCGAATATGATTTATTGCAGAAATAATTCTCATGGCAATAATGCACATAGCTCTATATATTATTAACATTACACTTGGCAAAAATAATATCATGCAGTACCAGGGCTGTACAGCAACGTCACGGGATTTATTATCACATGTGGAAATAGAATACATATGGTTGAGAATTAACGCAGCTATTTAACCGACAGTTGATATAAAAGAAAATGATTTTTTAGTTATCGTACGATTAAGAAATATTATTACAAAGAAATATTATCATTATGGAAGCATAAATAAAAAATCTTATGAGAAGGCGGATGAAAATATAAAAAACCAAAATAATTTGGTCAGCAATAATTCTAATTATCAACTCAAATTATCATTTTAATTGAAGGAAACTACATTGATAACAAGTACAGATGTCAGTTGTGGAATTCCCAAATGCCTTCACGTTGCTATTCAGTGTCGTTAGCTAGTCAATATTTTTGCTAGGCATTAAACGTTGGTTGATATTGATATAATCCAACGATGTTGGATATTGTTTTTCTATTTTTTAATTTTGAGGTTGAAATTACCTTGTAGTAACCTTTATATAGTCAAACTGACATTTAATTCGGAATAAGCGACCATTTCAGCACTGGAAAGGACTTTGACCGAGTTGCTTATGATCAATTGTGTTGTATGTGTTATTAAATGCTTGCAAATAATTGGACGAGAACTGGATCTACATGTTTTATGCCGACTACGGATAAAGTTCATGTTCTCAGCATGCTTTACATGACATTGTTTACTCTCTGAGCTTTGCCATTGTTTGCAGAGTGATGGCCGAGCAGAGAATTTTTTTCCATTGAAAAACCATTAATTTCGCTCGAGATGAGAATTGAACTCAGGATTCAATGGATTGCTTGCCACACACTTAGCACGCATGACTGCGACCGTCACCTACAGGTATCTATAAAATAAAAGGTCCGGGACAAGCTTATTCATGTCAAAAAGGCGAATTTTATTTTAGGGCTTTTTCATAATTTAACCTTGAAAGTACCCTAAGAGAGGATGGGGTTGGTTTCGTTTATGGTCTAATCGACTCTCAATAGATTGACCCTAAAAAATTTAATGCAGCAGAACTTAAAAATTTAATGTCGAAATATGTGACTGCAACATGTTTCTTTACAGTAGAAGAGAGTAAAATTCCAGTAGAGCTTCTAACCTTTATGATCTCGTGTGGAGAAGATGCTTTTCCAAAGCTGAGAGTAGCACTTCCAATAGTTCATACTATTTCAGTATCAATGTATCAATCAGTGGTGGCCGTGGTCGTGTGTGGCATGCGAGCCAACCAATCTCGGCAGACTTGGTTTCGAATCATCAGAAATTAATTTTTTTGTTTATGTTGAGAACATGAACTTTAGCCGTTCGGGGTTGGCATAAGGCATGTAGGTCAAGTTCTCGGTCAATTGTGCACAAACATTTAATAACACACACAACACAATTGTTCATAAGAAGTTTGGTCAAAGTGCTTCCTTTCAAGGGCTGGAATGGTTAATTTATTATTTTTTGTTTTGTTATTTCAGTATCAATTTCTAGCTGTGAGAGTTCTTTCAAAAAATTAAATAAATTTTAACTCATCTACGTTCAACGATGGGACAAGATCACCTAAGTTATCTAGCATTTTTAAGAGTAGAGAAAGAAAAATATGTTATTGTTTGTACAATTTTTATCAAAGGCAAAAAAATATTTGCGTATTTATTAATTGTAAATACTAATGTTATTTATTACTTGTATATTATAATTATTTGTACTAACTAAATTTATGTATTTATCTATGCATAATATATAAAAACTTCTCTTATTATTTCCCCAGCCGCGACGAAAAGTTTTTTCAATAACAAATTTTCTGATCGGTCACCACCTGTCTGCAGACAATGGCAAACCTCAGAGAGTAAATAATGCCATGTAAAGCTTCTTGAGAACATGAACTTAAGCCGTTCGAAGTCGGCATTAAACATGTAGGTCCAGTTCTCGGTCAATCATGGACAAACATTTAATAACACACACAACACAATTGATCACAAGAAGCTCGGTCAAAGTCCTTTCAAGGGCTGAAATGGCCAATTTATTTTTTTATTTTATTTATTATTTCATTGGGAACGCCAACAAATTTTTTCCCCGGGCGCCAGTTATGTAAAATATCTGGTGCATTAATATAGTGCAAAAGCCATGAATTATTCTTATTTCTGGTATCTTTCTCCGAATATTCTAGATCAAACGCTTTAAAACACTCAAATTATATTTTTCGTTCACCGATTGACCTTGCGGAAGGAATTCCGAGTGCATTTCACCTCGAGAATCGAAGAAAACTATCAAACTTATATCGTTCTTCATGACATGAACGAAAACGCTGCCGGTTCGTAACATGATCCTTTTCTTCTTCTCTATGAAGTAACTGAAGACTGTATGATAAGGTGCGTTATGCATTTTGATTACAATTGAATGTCACAAACAATACTCCCACCTAAGAGTCATCTTTTCACAAGACAAATCTGGGCCTGCTTCATCGTAGTAACGCCACTGTTTACAAACATTTTCACAATGTTATTAAACCGTAACACCCGTTCTGGCTTAGGTTGCGGTTATAGTGAGCGCCGAGTCAGGCAGGCAGGCAGGCAGGCAGGCTGAAATCTGTGTGAAAAAACGAGATGCAGATAGCTATATATCTCGCTTGTTCACATTGCCTGCCTGCCTGCCTGTCTGACTCGGCGCTCACTATAATCGCAGCCTTAGGCTTTTATCATATAAGTAAGGTTGGTAAAGTTATTTTGTTTATCGCTAGGACTTAAGTGTACCTTGTTTATTTCCGCTCAGTTTAGAACATGTGTTATTGGATCTGTACAAGCAAAGTTAATTTTTGCATCGTATTAAATAATTTTACTTTAGCATCAAACTTATACCACGTACTCCTTACACGGTTGAAGATTTTAGCTTGTGCCATATTCATATATTCTAGTATGAATATGATTTGAAATTTCACAGAGCGAGCACAGTTTCACATCAAATAAAAAAGCATTAACATTCTTATTTTTTTTTAAATTAGGCTCAATTTACAATCATTATATAATTTTTCTCCACCGTTGACTTAAGACTTCGTTGAATTTATAACTCATGTCTACATTTTGCTTGCTTATTCTGTGCTTCATTTAATTTCTGTGTTGCCATTGTTGATTTGCTTTTGTTAAAACAGTCTGAAATACGAGAAGGAAGCATCTAGTGCAAGCAGCACTCCTTCGATGGTTTTCTAGGTCAGGCAGATAAAAATTGCTGCATGCAAATGCGTTGGCAGCAAAAGAAAAGACAATAAATTGAGATTAAAAAAGAAAGGAATGAGACATAAACTCAGCACTTTATGTTCAAGGACACGGAATGTAAAGTCCTGCTGGCTTCAAAGCGGAAATCGATTGCTTGAATTCAATACAACCTGTCGTTAAGGAAGAGTTCGCTGAAACTCTTTGTTGTTGTTGTTGTTGTATTGTTTTAATTAAACTAGAGTTGTTGTTGTTGTTGTTGTTGTTGTTGTTGTTGTTGTTGTTTTTGTTGTTGTTTTTGTTGTTGTTGTTGATGTTGTTGTTGTTGTTTTAATTGTTGTTGTTGTTGTTGTTGTTGTTGTTGTTGTTGTTGTTGTTGTTGCTGTAATTTCCCTTATTACAAGACTATTGTTTGCTCATTTCCGTTTTTAGGTTGCTTTGTTGGAAATATTGTATGCATCGCTGGCAACCTCATTAAATTGTTGTTATTGAATATTTATATCGAATAAATACGATAGAAGTTTTTATTTTCAATAAAAAAAGGAAGATAATTATTGGCTAAAGCATGAGGTAATTGTACTTCCTGCTTTTTCCGCTACATTAATTCAAAATATTCAAGCGGATGTTTTGTTTTTAAGTTTTTGTTGTTATTTCTATTTAAAATAAATTTTTCTTAAATAAGAGCCCAACCTTTGCCCAAAAAAAAAAAAAGAAAGAAATTGGCCATTTCAGCCCTTGGAAGGACTTTGACCAACTTGCTTCTTATGATCAATTGTGTTGTGTGTGTTATTAAATGTTTGCACACAATTAACCGAGAACTGGACCTACATGTTTTATGCCGACTCCGAACGGCTAAAGTTTATGTTCTGAAGAAGCTTTACATGGCATTATTTACTCTCTGAGGTTTGCCATTGTCTGCAGAGAGGTGGTGACCGATCAGAAAAATTTCTTTATTGAAAAAAACTTTTCGCCGCGACTGGGGATCGAACTCGGGCTCCGAGCGTGCTAAGCCTCACTTAACCTGCACGCCACGGTCACCACCTTTGCCCACTTGACAGAAATATGCAAAAAAAATATGTGTGGCCGCCACGCACAAAAGACAAAAACAAAAACAAATTGGCCATTTCAGCCCTTGGAAGGACTTTGACCAACTTGCTTCTTATGATCAATTGTGTTGTGTGTGTTATTAATTGTTTGCACACAATTGATTGAGAACTGGACCTACATGTTTGCTGTAGCGAATTGGTTGTGACAAAAGCAAAAGAAAATTTAAGAAACACACACCGAGAAAAAAATGTACTGCATTTTCTTTTAAATTTAATGTAATTTACTTTTCAAAGCTATTTGAAAGAATCTGCTTCACTTAAAAAAAAACATAAAGTAATGTTCTTTTAATTTTCTTTTTGATGCTGCAAAACGAAATCGCTGCTTGTCGATGATTTACGAATGAGCAATAACACATGATGCTCTCGGTTGTGAGCATGATTCAATAAGAATTCTATCTTATAAGATATAAACAATATCTCACAATAGTTCATTGGAAGAGTGCTAAACTGTAACGCAGAAGACGTGGGTTCGAATCTTGGCTGTGTAAATACCAAAAATTTTAATTTAATTATTGAAATTCTAATTTTGTTTCATGAACTGCTTCGTCAAAAATAACCGTCAAAATAAGTTTCACTTAAAAATCATTAAGTACACTCGGCTAAACTTGAACTTAAATAACAATGACAAAATTCCATTAAGTTCGATGTTTTTTCGTTTCAAGCAAGAATATTTTTAAGTTGACGACAACTGAATATTCGTTTGCGGCAAATATTGTTCGTTGTTGGTGAATTTTTCAGTTTCCGTAAAGGAAAAATTTCTTTGCGTGTAGATACAGTGAATCAAAAAAGTTTAGGTACAAGCAATGTTTCTGAAACAAAATGTTGCTTAAGTATCTAATAATAACGAATTTGACCAAAGTTTTAATGAAGTAAGTACCATTAAGTACCATTAGAAATCGTTTTTACTTAATATCCAAAAAATGTACCGTTACTTCACACACAAATCGAAATTTAAGCGGAAGAAGGAACAATCTTTGTCAAAAATGTTTAGGCACACTTTGTGTGTGTCTCATGTTGTTTCTTATTTAACAATATCAATTGGTTTTTTTGTCTTTAGTTTTACGCTGAAGATATTTGTTAAAAGTTTTAACTGAATGTTGATGTTGGTTTCGGTAAAGATTGAGCAAAATCAGCAGTGGAACCGAAATTTCGGTTGACGTTCGAAAAATAATAATAAATTTTCACGTGCAGAAAAACCCGTATCGCGAAATCGGTAAAATAGTAAAGAGATCATATTTAAGTGTAAATAAACATCATAAATCATTATATAAGTACCGGTAAAGTAAAGCGTAAGAGCCGATCTGGTCGTGCTAAAACATTAACGCTACATCAGGAGTAGATTGTAGTGCCTGCAGTTACTCAAAACCCTTAAATTAAGCTGTTAAATTGTGCCACGAAATACAGCAACGGTTTAAAAAAACTTTGATGCTCGACCACTTCGCAATACACTTAATAAAGCTGGATATGCGGTACGAGTTTCTCGACGCAAGCTATAAATTTAACCTTCAAATAAAAAAAAGAGGTTGAAGTTCCCAAAACCCTACGTAAATGAGCCGGATTCATCTTGGGATTGTATTATATTTAGTGATGGATCTAAATACTATTTTTTTGCATCATATGGCGCTCAAAACCGTTGTAGAAAACTGAACAAAGAGCTGTAGGAAAATAGCATAATAAAAACAGTGAAATACAGTTGCGGAAATCGTATGATTAAGGGCTGTGTGGCGGTGTCTGTAGTTAGGAATCTAATTTTTATTGATGAGAAAATGGATAAACACCTTTGCTTAAATATTTTAAATGAGCATTTGACACACAGTGTTGGAAAATAGGGGCTAACTGGGATACAATAATAATTTCAACAAGATAACGACCCAAAAAATTGGTCTTTTATGTTGCTGGAATGGCTTATCTAGCTCTGAAATCAGCTTAAAACACCTTTGCAATCACCCGATATGAACCCCATTCAGCATATTTGGTACTTACTAGAAAAAATACAAAATCTCATATTACATACTTCTAAAAATACGCTCAAGGATGCCATACGCATCGAATGGTCAATAAAACCATCAGAGAAGACATCAAATTCTGTAAGAATTCGAAGACGTTAAGAGGCGATAATTTAGGCCAAAGGAGGTCTAGCCAAATATTCGAGGACTTGAAATTTACTCACTCTGATAAAATCATAATCACTTGTGCCTAAATTTTTTTGGTGTCAAAATCATGTTTTATTTTTGTTTTGTAACATTTAATATGAATCAAAATTGACATTAAATTGTTATTGTGGTGTGAATACAAAATAAAATGTTTATTTTTTAAATGCTTATACTTTTCTTTTCTGCAAGTGTACTGGAAAAAGTTTTACTAGCAAATTTAAACTCATAAGTGCTGTGTGCCTAAACTTTTTTGATTCACTGTATAAGGTATGTGTTCTTAATTCAAAAGAATTTATTTTCATTAAAAAAAAAAAAAAAAAAAAAAAAACATTAGAATCAATGCAGCTTTCCTTATAAATAAGACTCAAAACGTTTTCTTTTAATTAAAAAGAAATTTCCGCCGGCTGGAAATTGTGCACATTTACTTTTAGTTCGAAAGTTTTTTCCTTTAATTTTAATGTAATTTTGTCTCAGTGTACGTATTTGATGTACAAAATAGTTTTAAAGGACTTTTGTCCAAGAATGTCGCTTTATTGAGAAAAATTAGTTATAAATTACTTTGTTAAAGTATTGGCCATCGCTAGCCAATACTTTTTGGCTGTGCGAATAGTCGGCCAAGAGAAAATTTCCCAAAGTGCCAAAATGAACAATCGCTCAAAAATTAGGCTTGCAATTTCTGGACGAGTGTTCATTTTGACTTGGTCGATTGGACGCAATATAATTTTGGGCGATTGTTCGCAATATAATTTTGAATGATTGTTCATAATGAACGTCTGCCTTAAAATTGGAGAATAAATAATCACCCAGCATTCGTTTTTGGGCGATTGTTGACCATCAGGGCCATCGAGGGCCTCGGTAGTCGAGCGGTTAGCGTGCTCGACTGCCAACCTAGAAGTTCCGGGTTCGAATCTAGCCGGTCTAGCCATGGTCCTACGCTTTTACCTTTCTTTAATTCGTTCCTCATTTCTTATCAACAGAAGTTAAAAATTCATCACTATTTTCAACTTTGGAAGTTGTAGTTGGTGGTAGAGATGTTTGTGGAATGAGATTGCTTAATAACTCGAATTGACTGAGGTAAAGGCATAACACTTGCCTCAGATTCAAATTCGCATGTTGATATAGCGCTCCGCCACACATACAAAATTCTACACTTGTTTCTCTTGATTTCACTTTCCCTCCTAATTATCTATCTCCCAATTTCCGAACTAAGGCAGACTTGACTGAATAGGTTTGACACCTGAAATCCTTGGTTCAAAGCTAAAAAAAAAAAAAATAGAATCCCTAAAAGTGCAATGACCCATCTATAACCTCTGATAATCCCATTGCATCCGATTGACCATTGAATCCTACAAGTTGAAAACTCCAGCGTAACGTATCACGGTTGGAAATTGAAGCATAACGTGTCAAAGTTGAAAATTCAACCATAACATGTCACGCGTTACGGTTGAAAATTCATAATTTGGTTTCACACCGAATAAATTTCGTTTTATTCAAACCGATTCTAAACGAGTAAACTCCAAAAAGCCAATGTTTAGAACCATTTAGCTCGTTTTTACACCCCCCATTTCCATTTGTATATTGCTCTATACGCGGCTAAAGCAGTTTCACTTAAAAAAGTTACGGACTAAAACTTTGTTTATTAGTTCGTCTGTTAGTTCGGACTCAAACCATTGCTTGATAATGTTTTTCTTCTCCCGAACACCTAATAACTTCAATTCGCCGCATGTTTCATTAAAGTGAAACATTGGTTTTACCCCCCATTTTGTTCGCCGTATGTTGTATACAAGGCTAAAGAAGTTTCACTTCAGGAATGTATGACGTTACGAGGCATATCAAAAATGCAACGACGTTGCATGGAGTTTTTGCTCAAAGATAATACGAGCTACGATAAATGTTATGCTTTGGAAATAAATAATAAACACATGGCTTAACGAAAAAGTAAAAAAAGATGGCATCATCGATTCGCGGAGTTGGTAACAAAATTGAAATATCGTTGCAGGATATATAACTAGCTCAATATAGGTGCTATGATGAATTTTAGTTTTTCGGCAGCAAATGTTAGTTCTCTGACAAGCATAAACAAATTATAACGGCAACTACGGTATCATGCATGGTCTAGAAGATATTCGAGATTCAAGGGTCACCAAAATCGATCATTCGTGAATGTCTTCACTCCTCTTTTTCGGACAAAAATATGCTAAGAATAAAAATTATGTCAGATAGTTCTCTTCAAAAACGCCTGAAACAGTTTAAACAGTAAAAGCACCTACTTCAAAGCTATGAGACTAAAGATTTGTCTGAAAAGACAAAAAGGAGTCGATTTTGATGTTTTTTATAAATCGATAGATTACATCAATTCTTCTTTAAAAATATTAAATTTTCTGAAAAATTGACTAAAAAATAGTCGATTTATAGTGATTGTTGTTAAACATACACAAAAATGTTGTCCGAAATATAAACACTGTTGCACTGAAATAATTTGCAATTCTAATAATCTTCCTTTCCATAACTTTGAAGAGGTTTAATTTGCCCCTTAGTTTTGGGTAACTCAAGACTTTGGACACGGATTAGAACAAGTATTTGTATTTAGATTAGAACAATGAAAAGTAGGAATAATACTCGGTGGAGGCTGAAGGTAAAATAATATTACGGATTAGGACAAGGATTTGATAAATAAATTTGACAGAAATTAGGATAAAAACTTTGACAAGGAATAGGCCAATGATTTGACAAAGAATTGGACAACAGTTAGGATATGATTTAGACATGGATTTGAACAAAGATTAGATCAAGGTATTAAACTAGGCTTAGGCAAGAACAAGGGTTGGGAGTCTATTGCATGTTTTAAGACAAAAATTAGTACAAAGTTGGGACAAAGCATAGGATAAAAGTTAGTGCAAGTATTAGGGCAAAAATTATGATAAAGATGATGAAAAGAATTTGGTCTAAGCACAGAGCAACGATAAGAACAAAGATTAAGATAAGAATATGGACAAGGATTTGGATAAGAACACGGTTAAAAATCTTGGACTTAATTTTAAACTTTTTTGGATTACATATAGGACACGACCAAAAAAGATTATTTTTTCATCCAATGAAAAGTTTTAAATTTTTCAATCCAAAAAGGATTTATTTTTAATCCGCAAAAAGTTTAAATTTTCTTAATCCAAAAAGGAATAATTGTTAATCCACAGAAAGTTTAAAATATTATAATACAAAAAGGATTAGATTTTAGTCCAAAAAAGTTTAAAACATTGTAATCCGAAAAGGGATTACTATTTAATCCACAAAGGTTTAAACACTGTTTACTGTAATAATGTATAAAATAATATTTTGGATCAGATTTTAATAAACAATTTGTTTCATTTTATTAAAAATAAATTTCGGATGCTTTAACAACATTTAGAATTATATTTAGCTTAAATTTCGTAGTAGTAGTAGTTTTCAATCTTTTACCTGAATTACAATGCGGCAGTGGCAACGTCAGTGGCAGTGGCATTGATCAGCTGTTATTTAAGGAATACTGTTGTTCAATGCTAAAACTTACATAGCAGCAATGGCAGTAAGCAGTACTGCCGAGGTCAGCCCTATTTCTAAATTCACTGCCAACATGCAAATAATTAAACTACTTAGAAAAATGCAACATTCACTGATTTTGATGCTGACGCTGCCACTGCTAGATTGTAATTGGCATGCAGTAAAATATGAAACAGCTGATCACTGCCGCTGCCACTGACACAGCTGCTGTCTCTGCCAATGCTACATTGTAATTCAGCTATTAAATAACATAAATACTTTTTCCTGAAATTACTACCTTAATACAAATTTGTAGTCAAAAAATAGTCTTAAATTTAAACTTTTTCGGATTAAAAAAAAATTAAACTAAAATATGGAATAAAAATTAGTACGTTTAGGATTAAAAATTGCTTTAAACCAAAGTTTGGATTAAAAACTAGTCCAAAATTTTTAACCGTTAAATAGGGCATGGATAAAATCAAGGATTCGAACTAGTCTTAGGAACTTTCCTAGCTAGTTCCTAACTAGTCTTGGAACTGGACAAGGATAAGTTCAATGATTTGAACAAGGAGAAGGAGAGGGACAAGATTTAGAACAAAGATTGGAACAAGCATGAGGGAAAGGATTGTGTCAAGGATTAGTCTAATTATACGTTGACACATCTAAGTACCTAAGCTATTTTGACAATTTTGACGATACAGCCAACTGCATACTTTTTTTCTGAACTTATATGACTTGAAATCTACTTCAACTACAATTAATTTTATCCAAGTAGTACGAAATAATTTTCGAACCACAGAATATAATAAAAAATTTTATTAATTTTTAACATTTTACAATCAGCTTTAGGATTTTTACAGTGAGTTTTTAAATTGAATTTATTTCATTTCTTTTGTTTTTTTTTCTTTCTTTGCTCAAGTGTTCTTAAGGTGTGTCTGTCTGTTCATATGCGTGTGTCGGTCATTTATAAATTATTGCCAAAAGAAACGATTTATAGCGTGAGATTTTCATAACACTTTGTTTTCGTTTACCTCAAATTAATTCAGCAAATTATAGAACATTTATCAAAACAACTTTATTATTTAAATTTTTAGAATTTGTTGTTTTTTCAGCTATAGCTGTATTTTTTTTTCGTCATTTTTCTCTCACACTTTATATCTACCATCTAGTTATTTTGCGTTTTAAAACATTTTAAGTGTGCAATTTTGAGCCAGACTTAATTTTGTTCTTGTTTTTGTTTTTGCCATTAATTCAGGCGTAACGTTCGCTGTTGAGTGCTTCGGTGTCAAGCGTTGACAGCTGGTTGGTCCATTCATCATGTCACTTCAGTGGTGTGTGTCTCTGCAAATCGACAGTGAATGTTGGTTGGAGCTATGCATGTTTTTTTGTTGACTGCTAGGAAATTGATGAACTTAATTTAAATATAAATATATCTTTAATCGTTGTTTGATTAAGAAAATTTTTCAATTTATATGTTAATATTTTGCAGATTTTTCGATTTGCTTAACTTTGAAGAGTTTGACAAGGGAAAATTTTCAATAATCTTGACAGTGCGATGTGGTGGGAAAATATGTTATGATATTATATAGTCTGACTGTGCTGCAAAAAATTTGAAGAAAATTAAATTAAATAATCTCATAAAATGTTGGGATTTCCTCTCAAGATTTTTGTTACCCTGTCAAAAGTGTCTTCATCTTTCAATGTAGAAATTCACTTATGTAACAAATAGTTGCATGAACTGCTTATGCAACCTTTTTTAGCCACACATCAAATAGTACAAGCAGTTATTTCTAACCTGATAGTGCATTCCAAACTCTCAGCATGCTTGACCAAATGTGTGTGCACCAATATGTGTCACTTTAGGTGACCACATAAATGCTATAAAAATACCTTCAACCTGAATTTCAAAATTTTACATGAAAATACATTTTTGGATACCACATTTTTCTGGCCTGATCTGGGTTGCATGGCTTGCAAACTTAACATACAACAAGTTTTGTGTGTTGTACATTTTTTTGGCTAGCACTAAATTTTATCGCAATATTTTTGCAAGAATATGCCAAATAAGCAAGACAACATTGCGAATAGATTGACAAGTAAGCCAAGTTCGGTAGCAAGTTTTTAAGTTACCGCAGCAAAGTTAAGTGTTCGAAATTGAGTTCTCGTAAAATTGCACGCATTTATTTTAGCTATTTAAGTTGCTGTATTACCACAAACATTTAGGAGTTTTAAATAAGTAATCATAATAAAAGAGTTAATTAATTAAGAAATTTACAATAAATTTAAATTTCTTTAAAATTATAAAATAAACAGTGGGATCAGTTTCAAATATGGATAATTAAGACCAGTGGCGTAGCTAGGATTGCAGGCAACCGGGGTGGAAACTTAAATTTGCACCCCTTAAGTAGGTTATACTAAATCTATTAAGAGTAATGTGTTAAAAGTATCAAGTTATAAATAATATTTTTTATAGTAATTTAATATATATATATGTACTAGCTAATAATACTCGGCACAGTTCGAGTCCTGTGCTGATTTTTATGTGTTGGTTATGAGATATGATACGGTAAAATGCCCAACTCTAGCCATATTGTTCTTTAAAACTCTCTGGTAACATTGTTTTTTGGTTAAAAATTTTAAAACTTTGATTTTTATTAATGTACTAGCAATACCCGGCGCGCGTTGCTACGCCTTAGGCCACGTGCATAGTAAACGCCGATTCAGACTGCCTGCCTGTGTCCGCAAAGTGTGTGAAAAAGCGAGAGAGATAGATATTTGTATCTCATTTGTTCACACAGATTTCAGCTTGCCTGTCTGTCTGAATCGGCGTTGAAAATGCACGCAGACTAAGACAAACACATGTACTTCATCTGTGACTTCAGAACCTATTCGATCAAAAATGTAGCTTGTAGGGGAAGGTGCACCCACTTGACCAAAGCTCAGACCTGTTTTCTATTAGAAGGACATTACCAAATGGCAACGATTTTTATTTCCAATGCTATTTGCTATTAAAAATTTGGCTTGTATGGGCGGATTCACACCCCGTTTTCCAATGCCCGTGCTATATTTCTTGTCGAAAGACATTTCCAAAAATTAAATTTATACTGAGTTTAAATATTATGAAACATTAAGTACCACAGCTATTCGATATTAAACATTTAAACTATGTTGATGGTGTCACGACCCAATTTCCAATGCTTGCTGAATTTTTCCAGTGGATGGACACGACTAAATGTTATATTCCTTCCGAGTTTCACAAATTTGTGACTTATGTTTCTTAAATTATACTGAAAAGTTTGAATGCCTTAAAAGTGTCACGCCTCTTCTGCAACGGCTTTAAAATTTTACCAGTAAAACAGCACGTGAAAATTGAGGTCAAATACAGAATTTTGGAGCTGTGCAACATGTAATTCTAAAGCTATTCGATATCGATGCCAAACTTCACAGGAGCGCTCTGCAGACTTTGCTAGAGTTTCCCTGAAAATTTCATAACAATTGGTTTAGCGGTTTTGAAGTCTACTTGTACATACAATCATTTTAATATACAAAGAAGATGTTAACAGCTTGTTTAAAATATGCTTAACTTACGCATCCTTTAAACACTAAAATATGCGTCAAACATACGTTTTAGATGCGTTTTACATGCGCTGCGTAGCTTATGCCAGGCTGTCTAATATAATGGAAAACCATTCAAAAGTTGAATTATAATATTAAGGTTCAACTAAAACTACTGGAGACCAATGCAAATGCATTATTTATAATGCTATTATAAAAAAACAGAGAAACCAACCAACTTGAGACCCTCCTCCTTTTTGAAATCGGTTAAAAATAAAAAATATGCTCCAATCACAATAACTCTTTTAATGTGCAACATTTATTAACACGCGAAATAAAAAACTTTGAGGCTTCTGTTTGGAACAAAATCGAAAATCCAACTAAATTAAAGAAGTTATATTGGTATTCCTCTACATTTATGGTCATCATTTTGTTACAACTTCATTTCATAGTACCAACCTATTTGATTTTAAAAAAGACGTTGGAAAATAAAAACAAAAATTATTTTCTGATGCGTCCAATATAAACCTATTGAAAAGTTTAAAGGAAATCTATTTTATAAGGTTGTATGCATGAACATAATTTCTGCGCAGATGAACACAAACAATGACATATCAATGCGACATTTCAGATCGTACTGAGATCCTCTGAGAAGCATTTGAGCATATGCAATGGAATATTTGTATACTGAAATAACTACAACAATAAAAAATTTCATCCCCCATTTCATGGTAAGATTTTAATATATTTATATTTCTCTCTGAGCAAGAAGTTGACTGCAAATAAAGTAGCTAGTGTTGCCATAAAAACAAATTTTAAATCTGAACTATTTTATAAAGCTTTCAATCCGTCGAGATTGTGTTATTGTCGATGAATAACATTTGCAATAAATAACAAAATAATAATTTGGTTATATATCAGGCATAAGAGGAAAAAGATTTTTTGACTGTAAATATGTATAAACAATTCAAGTCTGAAAACCCTAACAAATACGATGTCAGATTGTTGGCAACACTGCTCAACAGACCAAACTGAGAGCAACTCCCGACCATCTCCCGACACAACATGGCAGCCGTGCTGAGTTACTCTCACAGCCAGATCTTAAGCATTGGTTTTCTGCTGCTTGTTGTGCTGCTTGTACAGCATTAGCATGAATTAAAAGACATGAATTCTTAAATAATTAAAGAAAAAGTTTTGTAAAAAACGTAGTACCCTATTTTAATTTCGCTTATCATAGCAATTGAATAGTGAAAAAATTATAAAAATCGGTTCAGCGGTTATTGAGAACACGTCGCCGCAAATCCGTGAGTCTCCTTTTATATAATAGTATAGATTTCTCTCTGAGCAAGAAGTTGACTGCAAATAAAGTAGCTAGTGTTGCCATAAAAACAAATTTTAAATCTGAACTATTTTATAAAGCTTTCAATCCGTCGAGATTGTGTTATTGTCGATGAATAACATTTGCAATAAATAACAAAATAATAATTTGGTTATATATCAGGCATAAGAGGAAAAAGATTTTTTGACTGTAAATATGTATAAACAATTCAAGTCTGAAAACCCTAACAAATACGATGTCAGATTGTTGGCAACACTGCTCAACAGACCAAACTGAGAGCAACTCCCGACCATCTCCCGACACAACATGGCAGCCGTGCTGAGTTACTCTCACAGCCAGATCTTAAGCATTGGTTTTCTGCTGCTTGTTGTGCTGCTTGTACAGCATTAGCATGAATTAAAAGACATGAATTCTTAAATAATTAAAGAAAAAGTTTTGTAAAAAACGTAGTACCCTATTTTAATTTCGCTTATCATAGCAATTGAATAGTGAAAAAATTATAAAAATCGGTTCAGCGGTTATTGAGAACACGTCGCCGCAAATCCGTGAGTCTCCTTTTATATAATAGTATAGATAAACAAACAAACAAACAAACAAATTGGCCATTTCAGCCATTGAAAGGACTTTGACCGAGCTTCTACACGGTTAAAAATTTTGGACTAGTTTTTAATCCAAACTTTGGTTTAAAGGAATTTTTAATCCAAAAAGTACTATTTTTTATTCCATACTTTAGTTTAATTGGTTTTTAATCCAAAAAAGTTTAAGTTTAAGACTATTTTTGGACTACAAATTTACATTAAGGTAGTATTTTTAGGAAAAATTATTTATGTTACCTAAGATTCAAAACTACTACTGCTATGAAATTTACGCTAAATATAATAGTTAATGTTGTTAAAGCATCCGAAGTTTATTTTTTAATTAAATGAAACAAATTGTTTCTTAAAATCTGAAAAAAATATTATTATATTCATTATTACATTGAGCAGTGTTTCATAATACATAATAAGGGTATTCATGCAAAGCGGCAAGCTTGTATTTTGGGCAATTAGTTATTTTTATCAGTCGATTGTGCATTTGGAGAGATATGTCAGCTGTTAACTTGTTAACAGTCAACTTTCAGCATACATATAAACAGCTGATTGCTGGTTTGTGATATATCTGGTTTGTGTAAACGGTTCTCCATACATTTCATTTATAAGGCTGATAAACTTATACGGTTTATATCATTTATAAGGGCATTGCCCATTTGCATGAATACCCTTAATGTATATATAGTGAAGTTTATGGCAATATAATAATATGTTCACACGAAGGCCTTTTGGCTGAAAAGCCAAAGAAAAGCAGCTCTTTATTTGACAGTTCTTCTATGGCGAAAAGGTGAATATTATGTAGCTTTTCAGCTGAAAAGCCATTGGCACGGACGCGACATTCGCACGGTTTTAATTACTCGAAAAACAAGAAAGAAACAAAAAGAACCGATATGTATTTTAAGTGTTCTAACGCGATTAAAGAGTGCTACATTTTAAAAAAATATTGGCAAGATTTAGTACAAATTAGTTCAAAGTACGCGACAAAAAAAAATAAGTTTTTTTTAGCTCGTATTGAAATATGCAAAATTTAGCATAAATTAAGTGTGAGAACTTTTTTTAATATATATATATATGCTTATGGAGGTCAAAGGATAACTTTTCTTCGTAGGCTTATGAAATATGAGAATTATCTCTTACCTTTTTTTCTCACGAGTTCTCACCTTTGTGGATTAAAAAGTTATCCTTTTATATTTTTAACTTTTTTGGACGAAAATCTAATCCTTTTTGGATTATAATATTTTATACTGTCTGCGGATTAAAAATTATTCCTTTTTGGATTAAAAAATTTTAAACTTTTTGCGGATTAAAAATAAGTCCTTTTTGGATTGGAAAATTTAAAACTTTTCATTGGATTAAAAAGTAATCTTTTTTTGGTCGTGTCCTATATGTAATCCAAAAAAGATTAAAATTTAGCCCAAGATTTTTAACCGTGTAATGATCAATTATGTTGTGTGTGTTATTAAATGTTTGCACACAATTGACCGAGAACTGGACCTACATGTCGACTCCGAACGGCTAAAGTTCATGTCCTCAAGAATCTTTACATTTCATTATTTACTCTCTGAGATTTGCCAATGTCTGCAGAGAGGTGGTAACCGATCAGAAAAATTTTCGAGCATGCTTAGGCACACACCTAACCTGCATGTCACGGTCACCATTCTTTTTCTTTCACAACACCATTTCTTTTTATGCATTCAAAATTACAAAAATGCAAAATTAATGAAATAAAACAAAAAAATCGTTAATTTTATGATTGTTAGGCTTGTTTTTTTCGATCGTATAAGCCGTTTTTAAATTTTAACGCGAAATAAAGAAATTCGCTTAGGTTTTTTTTGGAAAATTATAAAAATTAGAAGGAGACCGAAAATGAAAAAGATGGAAAAATGATTTGATGGAAAATTAATCAAAATTTCAAACAAAAAAGAAATGAATGGAATCTTTTGTAATATGATCGAGTTATTCACTTTCGAAATCAGTACTTTCATTTTTGATTGATTTTTTTCTATTTCAACAGAAAATAAAATAAGTACTAAAAAGTTTTTTAGTATTTCAGGTGCGAAAGTTTTTGTGGAGTCAATATCTTGGAAATTGGCAATTTAAGCAACTTGTATATTCTTATAAAAAACAAAATTTGTCCAATTAAAGACATCTAAGCCAAGAATCATGCTTACCATAAAGGTATACAACTACCAAATTGCAAAAACTTTGAAAATTCTTGCATGGCAAATTATTTACCTTAAATATTTAAGTGTTGGTGTTGGATGGTTCTGAATTGGATGAGGACCTTAGTATGTTTGTGATGTCAAAAATTTGGGTATAAACGGTTAAATATGTATAAATACGTGGCGGTTGAGGCACAAACTGTTGCGCCGATGGCCTTGGTTCCCCATCTGCAGATGTCAGATGCCCTAGAGAATTATAAATTAAAAAAATGCTGTTTAGCCGTTCGCAGTCGGTATAAAACAAGTAGGTCCAGTTTTTGATTCATTGTGTACAAAATTCAATAAAACGCACGGCAGAATAACTCATAAGAAGCTCTACTAATGTTTTTTCAAGGGCTGAAACTAGCTGATACCCGGCGCGTTGCTGCCGTTCACGTCGCATGCCTTATTCAATAGATAAGATTGTCAATAGAAGGCTATCAACAAATAGTAACTCAACTCTGAGTTTCAATATTCTTTGACCATTATTTCCAAAGCTATTAAATATATAAAATTGTATTTTATGAGTGGAGCCACTCACCTTGGCCACTACCCAAAAAGGATGCAATTTAAAAAAATGTGTCTTATATGGGTGGAGCCACAGCCCTTGTGAAATGCCCATTCTAGTCTTCCAGTAGCAGGACAACACTAAATAGTAACTTCATTCTGAGTTAAAATGTTATGTCAGTTTTACTTCCATAGCTATTCTTTATCGAAAATTCGAGTTGTATGGGCGTAGCAACGCCCCGTTTTCCAATGCCCGTGTCTTTTTCATAATTGAAAGACCTGACCAATCAGTTATTTCATACTGAGCTTCATTGTTATACGACATCTAGTCCCAAATCTATTCGATATCAAAAAGTTTTATTATATGGGCGATGCCATGCCCCCTTTCCAAAGATCGCTTAAACTTTACAGAAGGGCGCGTGTCAACAGTAAGTTTATACCAGGGTTTCATTTATGTGCAATTTATGAACGAAAGTAAAACCGAACATGTATTGTGTTGAAAAAGCGCCACGCCCCCCTGGCAGTGGGTAGGAAGATGAAAAATACTTTACGACCTATTCTCATACCTACTAAATATACAAAAAACTTTCATTAAAATCGGTTCAGCCGTTTCGGAGAAGTTCAAACACTAACACCGTGACACGAAATTTTTATATATTAGACAGAAAAGCACATTTGAGAAAAACAAATTTTTAGAATAATTGCGTGAAAAATTGGGAGCATTTTGTTATGATTCAGAGGGTTTTTTTATATACTAAACCTGTAAGGTTTAGAACCTAGAACGAAGCGTTTCCGGTATAGAAAATCATAATATGGGCGTGATCCGCTCATTAACACTCCCACCTCCCATACAACCCACAATTTTAAAGATTCATATTTGATATCCAGAGATGAAACTTCGCATAGAAGCATTTTATATCAAAACTAAGGTGTGCACAAAATATGGGCGTCATTTGACCACTAAAACGCCCACCTCCCATATAACCCACTTTGGTAAAAACTCTATAGAGAGATTTATATATGAGCTACAAAGATAAAACTTGGTATGTGAGATTATTGTATCAAAAGTAAGATATGTTCACAAAATGAACGTCATCCGCTAATGAACAGGTCCACCTCCCATACAACCCACAATATTAAAAACACTATTAAAAGGTTCATATTTGAGAGATGAAACATCGTGTGGGAACATTTTATATCAAAACTGAGGTATGCATAAAAAATGGGCGTCATCTGCGCTCCAACACGCCCACCTACCATACAAACCACATTAGTAAAACCTGTATTAATTCTATAGGTACAAATAATGCATGGATTTTAAAAGGAACTACATATATTTTATTTAGTATATATATAAATGTTATAGGAGGTGTAGGGTGTTTCATAGTCGAGCTAGACCGATTTTAGACTTTCTTTGCTTGTTTTATCTTCAGATATAAAAATCACATGTCACTATGTTGATTTTCGCTAATATCCGAAACTACACAACCGATATAAAAAAAACTTTGTGAATGTCTATAGTTGGTTTGAGCTTGAAAGCAAGTTTTCGACCCGATAGGTGGCGCTGTTGGCGATTTTTACAAAAAAGTTTTAATTATGTCAACGATTTTTTTTTTTTTAACTTCTTGTCAATGTTTTTAATGCGATTGCAAGTATTTGTTTAGGAAAATAGGGTCAAAGTAAAAATTTGACCTGAGTAAACATTAATAAACTGTGGTAACCGTGGCATGCAGGTTAAGTGTTCGATCCATAGTCACGGGTAAAGTTTTTTTCAATAAAAAATTTTTCTAATCGGTCAATACCTCTCTGCAGACAATGGCAAACCTCAGAGAGTAAATAATTCCATGTAAAGCTTCTTAAGAACATGAACTTTAGTCGTTCGCCGCAGTCGGCATAAAACATGTAGGTTCAGTTCTCGGCCAATTGTATGCAAATATTTAATAACACACACACTCAATGAAGCTCGGTACGAACTTACTACTGAGGCGTACCCTTCGACTGTCAAATAGCAGTCTTTGGAAAAGGGGCATGTCACCGCCCTTATAATTCAACTTATTGATATCGAATAGATTTGGAACTAAAAGCCGTATAACAATGAAGCTCAGTATTAAATTACAAATTGGTCAATTCTATCAATTATAAAACTGATACGGCCATTGAAAATCGGGGCGTGGCTTTGTCAATACAACTCAAATTTCGATACAGTTATAACTTTGGATATAAAAGTCACAGAACATTTTAACTTAGAATGAAGTTACTATTTGGTGGTGTTCTGCTTCTAGAAAACTAGAGCGGGCACTATACAACAGATGTGGCTCCACCCATATAAGACACATGTTTTAAATTAAATTACTTTTGAAATAATAGTCACATATGATATAGGTGATATTCTACTACTCAAAAATACTCGCAAACTAAAATTAGTATTGGACAAGGAGTGTGGTTCCTCCCATAAAAGAACATTTTTGAAGTGAAACTTCTTTAGCCGCGTATACAACATACGGCGAACGAAACGGGTAGTAAAACCAATGTAACTGCGGCAAATTAAGGTGAGTTTAGGTCAATTCAGGTGAATTTAGTTGAAATTAAGTGTTCGAAACACCCTATAAATTCGAAGGAAAAAATTATCAAACTTGAAGATTTTGCGTTCAACAAAACCTGTTGACGCTCTTGACTATATTGCCAAATATTTTATATTTTAATTTACTTTCTTAGGGCCAGTTTTTCAGTGCAGGTTTAAACTCTAGTCAAACTAAACCGAGGTTTACTCACCAAAATTGGACGTTTGAGCACAAAAAAATACACATCATTTGATAATTTAAGTTAATACAACTTAAACGAATGCTACAATATCTAGTTAAACAGAGTTTTAACGTTCCTTTTTGGTGAGTAAAGCTCGGTTTAGTTTGACTCGAGTTTAAACCCTCACTGAAAAACTGGCCCTTAATGTGCAAGAATTAAGTTCTTTGATTTGAGTGAATTATTTGTGGAGACTGCATAATAAAGAAGCATTGCGTCTGGCAATATTGAACTCCAACACATTCGAGTACTCGAACAAATTATTTGTGAACTAAAATGTTAACATTTTTTATTAATGCAAATTTTTTTAGAATGTTCAAAATAAATGAATAGAGCAAGTCCGCGGCGGAGACGGAGAATTTCAATAACAGTCAATAGAAAATAAAATACTTTTAAAATACTCTTGCGTTTTATCGAAGAAATATTAAGCTTAGTGTTTGCAACCATAACTCGACTCTGGTTGTTGATTAATTTCTGACCTATCATGCAATTTTACCTCATTATAAATTTTTGCAAATATTTTTTAATTACCCTATAAAACTGTTTGTTTTTTTTACACACATTTCATTGTGACATTGACATAAAGTAATTCTTTGTTACAAAATTAAACTCATTAATTTTATTTTGTTGTAAAAGTTGTCTAACATTGCATTGTTTCTGGCAAGCTTTTGTAAGGACTGTGACAGCCTTAGAATATTTCTTTCATCTACTTGTTCTCTTTTATGTGCTTCTTTATATTCCGTCTTTTATGCATTCGATACAAGAACTAAAACTTCACTACTTATCTTTGACTTGACAACAAAAGCTGCTCACCTTGGACTAAATTTTATGTTCCTACATTTAAATAGTTGTGTGCAGATGAGTTCCTTAACATGTGTGCATGTGTGTGTCTGAGTTTCTTAATGGGTGTATTTTTTTTTTTGCATCTTGTTTATTTTTTGCATTGTACCAAGTATGCGGCGGCGCATGTTTTTTTCCCGACTCCTGCAAAAAGTAAATTAAAAACCAAAAAACAACACAAACACACAGAAATCGAAGAAATCGTTAAGAATTCAGTAAATTCGTCAGAATTTTTAGTAATAAAAGAAGAATGCAAAACAAGGCAAAACAAAAATTTAACACGAGCATCTAAAGAAAGGAATTCACTTTATTTTAAGTTGCAAAATAAAAGGTGAATCATTAAAGAAGATGGCTTGTATAACAATAAAAAACAAAGACCAAACAAAAAACTGTTAACAAATCAAGTTTGCAGCAAACAAGAAATAATATAAAAAGGTTTCAAAGCTGCGTAGCACGGAAGCCAGATAGTTTACACGATAAAATATCAGTAGCCGAGTATCTGTAGCTGTGTATCAAATATCTGTATCTTAAAGATACAAGCTGAGAAGACATGCTTGGTGTGTGTGCAAAAAGACATATTCTAGACGCATTTTTATTTTTACACATATGAAAAAAAATGTGTACTTTTTTAGCACAATTAAAACTAAATCAGCTCAACTGATAGCCAGAGTAAAATTTTTACACAATTTTCTTTGAACACAGCCAAGTTTCGATGCTGTTCATTTAATTTGGAACGTTACTCTTTGATATGTCTATAAATAGCTACATCTTTAGAACAAAGTATTCAACTTTTCAGCCAAAATGACTTCCTGTTTTTTTGGCTACTGACGATTTAATTGCAGCATAAAAATTGCAAAAACATCTCTTATTAGCTATTTATCACAAAATAATTGACTAGGTGCCAAATATATAATCTGGACGTTGCTGCACTTGAACAATTAAGCAGAAAAAACAAGTGCATTAATGAGGCTTCTAGTAAATGTTTAAACACTATAAATAACTGGAAAATTAAAAATGTTCATAATCCAAAAATAGCTGAAAATAAGACAAGAGAAAAATGTCTGAATAGTAGTGTTATGACTTGGCTGCAATTTAAGTGCCAACAAAAAAAAATGTACACTATAATGAAACGCAAAATTATTATGATAAAACCAGAAGTTCAAAAATATTTTGCAAATGTGTGAAAAGCCAACGAGTTAATAAGCAAAATTTGAAATAAAATAACAACAACAAACTGTTGTTGTTCTTATAAAAATACAAATTGTATAAAAGAAAATAAAATTGCACAAAAATGGGATTTAATGGCATGGAGCTGAAAAACTGCCAAAAAATAGAAGCAGCTGCATTGTTTTTGCGTTCTTCTCAACACTACACAGGCAGAAGATTTCTCTTAACTTATTTTGCACCTGTCAATGCTGCATACAGAGCTGTCAATCAAACTCTTGTCAAACCAGTATTATGTGTTGAATTATATTTTTTGGAACATTTTTAAATTTTAAACGAAAATTATTCTATGTTGTTTTGGGCAACTCAATTAAAAAGTTGTTTAAATTTTTCGACTGACACTTTTAAAGAGTATTAAACATATAGCAGAAAACTTTGATTTTAATGCTTGCAATTTTTTCTGCTTAAAGTTTGATAAAAGTCTGTTATATGACGGCATTTTTTTTCAAAATTGTAGTTTTCATTGTAAGCTGCAACCAGTTCCGGCTTTATGGGGGACAACCGGGGCGGCCAACCGGAGTGCTGGCAGTTGGATGGTGCCGTGGTTTACACTGCGCTGTGCTCGCACCCTTAACTTAACCACATAATTTGAATAACTATCTTTATAGATAAATAAAAACTAAATTCAGTATTTTAGCCTTTATGACCTATCTTGTAGGAGTGAGAACAAGTTTTTAGAGTTTATCTACCACGACCAGCGGTGCCATATGGAAGTAAAATACTTCATTTGGAAGTATTTTAAACCCAAAATAAGATTGAAGTATTTCATTGCTAAAATGAAGTATTTTATGCCAGCCAAAAAATGTTTGCCTACTAAGCATAAAAGTACTTCCACTCTATTATAAATGGTGGTTAACATTATGTGGTTTCAACAGGATGGTGCCACTTGCCACACAGCTAACGAAACAATGGCTCTTTTGCGCGACAAATTTAATGGCCGTGTTATCTCACGTGATGGCGATGTCAATTGGCCGCCAAGATCATGTGATTTGACACTGTTGGACTTCTTTCTTTGGGGTTATTTGAAAGTTATTTGAAAGAGGTTATTTGAAAGAGCTAGAACCTGAATTATGCCTCAGCGTCATCGAAAATTTACATAATTGAACTATACAAATATTATCATAATAAAAAGAAATAAGAAATAATAAATAATTTGTGTTTTATTCAATATCAACATCGGCTCTTAAAATTTAACCAACCTTTATAAATTATATATTCTATTGAAATGAACTGAACTGAATTTTTATTAAAAGATCTCATTTGTTTTGTTATGTTTTATTAAAAGATCTAAATTGTTTAGATCAATCTAGAGTACAAAGTGCTAGTGGCAATTGATTTGAATTATTTTAAATATAAAATTGAAAAATATATGTTACTTAACCCTTCATCACTAACCTTAGGATGGAATCCACCCAGTCGCACTTTCTATGTAAGGTTTCTAATGCAATACTTGCGTGACGAACTAACAGTCTCTTTTCAATATTCTCTATTCAATATTTTTAATTCAATAATTTTCAGTTTCTAGTGGTCACCGAGATATGAGCGTGTCAGCGCGATTAAAATAAGAAGTGTTTGGGTGCTTTACACTCAGGTTAGTTATAAAATACTTTTTTTTTCGGTGAATTAGACACAGGAAGCTTAGTAGCAAAACTCAGATAACGTGCTCTAACAGTGATAACTATATTTGATAAAGACACATATATCCAATTTGCACTAACAACAGTATGTCCTTCAACGAAATGCCTTCCCAAAAATGGAAAAAGACAGATATTATGTTCTTCCAGTAGCGTTATATTACTGCGAAAGTAATATAAATTAGCTGAACTTTTTGAGGTGGAAATTTATACTAAAGAGAAAAAAGTAGGTACTTATAAAATTTGTTTGTTTGTATAAGTTCAGCTTTACAATCATATATATCATATTTCACTACTCTCAATCTGTCGAAATGACACGTTTTTTTTCAAAACCTATTATATTTTATTTTTTTTTTTTTAATTAATTCATGAATTAGAATATGCTTCAATTGTATGCGTCCACGATACGGTTGTTACATCGATGACATTGAATCTGTTCAGAAAAAATTTCTGTTATTCTGCCTGAACTATCTTTATTGCAATATTAACTTTAATCTACCACCTTATGAATATCGGCTACAGCTATTAAATCTTCCTACAGCTATTAAAAAATAGGAGAGTTATGCTTAATGTTAGTTGGATTGTTAAACTTATACATGGATATGTAGACAGTCCATATTTATTGAGTAAAATTTACTTTAATATTCCACTTCGTCCTAGAAGATCTTTTGAGCTACTTTTTATGAACTTTTGTAGAACAAATTACTTGCAAAATGAACCATTAAGAAGCGCATGCGGAGACTTTAATTCTGTTTCAGATGTTATATCTTTAAATGAATGCCTGTACTCAATTAAACTTAAAATTATAGATTATCTGCAGTACCGACAGTGATTCTGATCATGATCTTCCAATACATAATTCTCACCTGGTTATGGATATACATAATACAACACATACATCTGAATAGACCTGACCTGAACCTGTTTTGGACCTCCTAAATTAATATAATCGATCATGCTTGGTGAATGTAAACGCATTTTTTCGATTGTGCTGTGCTGGTTGTATCTTTTGGACTTTGTCCTACAATCAGTGAGAACGATTTGTATGACATATAAATATACGACAGGCCAAAGAGACCTCGTTGTCTCAGTGCCAGCGTTCGCAACCATTTCTTTGTTTCTAAGGAAATTGGTGTGGTAAATATGACCTTGTTTGTCGAAATACCACCTTGCTGTGAACGATACGTTTTATGTATATGGTTATACTTATCAGTGTGGCGTAGAGACCTCGTTTGTCTTGATACCACCCACCGTTCTAGGTCGACACCATGTTGCTTTACATACACAACCATGTTTGTCTTGGTTAAATCATTGTCAATTTTAAAATATTATTATTTCTGTTACTGTATTATATTTTAAATTGTTACATATTATTATAATTAATTGCTTGTATATTGCTAATTTTTAAAAGCTATAAAGCCTCAAAGGCTTAGCTTGGAATAAATAAATAAATAAAATAAAACTAGATCAACATTTTTTGTTTTTACATTGCAATAACCATTCTTTTCTGTTGCTTTGTTATACCCTAAACCTGAAAGGTCAGGGTATATTAACTTTGTGCAAACGTTTGTAACGCATAGAACGAAGCGAGTCCGGTATAGAAAAGTATATATATAGCTATCCATGTCCGTCCGTCCGTCCGTCCGTCCGTCCGTCCGTCTGTCCGTCTGTGTGTTGTCCGTATACACAGGATAAGAAGAAGGAGTTGAGATAATTGGATGAAACTTGGTACACATGGTCACATGCACCCAAGGATCTGCACTATTGAATATTTTTGGAATCCGCCTACGGACACGCCTACCTCCCATACAACGCGAAAATTGAAAACTGCATAACTCAGCTCATAGTTAGCCTACAACAATAAAATTTGGTATGTATGTGTTTTATATCAACACAAAGATGTCTTTGAAAAGTGGACATCATCCGCCCACGGACACGCCTACCTCCCATACAACGCGAAAATTGAAAACTGCATAACTCAGCTCATAATTAGCCTACAACAATAAAATTTGATATGTATGTGTTTTATATCAACACAAAGATGTCTTCGAAAAATGGACGTCATCCGCTCACGGACACGCCCACCTCCCATACTACTCAAAAATTGAAAACGCAATAAATAAGCCTCTGTTTAACCTACAGAGCTAAAATTTGGCACATATATTTTTTGTAACAAAACAAAAATGGTTCTGAAAAGTGGACATTATCCGCCAACGGACACGCCTACCTCCCATACAACGCGAAAATTGAAAACTTCATAACTCAGCTCATAATCAGCCTACAATAGTAAAATTTGATATGTATGTGTTTTATACAAACACAAAGATGTTTTCGAAAAATGGACGTCATCCGCTCACGGACACGCCCACCTCCCATACAACCCAAAAATTGAAAACGCAATAAATAAGCCTCTGTTTTACCTACAGAGCTAAAATTTGGCACGTATGTTTTTTATGACAAGACAAAGATGGTTTTGAAAAATGGCCGTCATGCGCCAACGGACACGCCTATTTCCCATACAACCCAAAAAGTTTTAAATTCAATAAATAAGGTTATGTTTGTCATAGAGAAATTAAATTTGGTATGCATGTATTTTATACCGAAACTAAGGTGTGTTCAAAAATTGGAAGTTATCCGTCCATGAACACGCCCACCTCCCATAGGGAAAGCACAATAAAGGCATTAACTGTGAGCTACAGGAATTTAACTTGGTATGTGTAAATTTTTCATCAACATTTAAATGCATATAAAATATAGGCTTCATCCACCCTTGGAGACGCCGATTTACAATAAAAAATTTTTGTTTTTTAAAAGTGGGTTTAGGGTATTTCATAGTCGGCCTAGACCGACTTTAGACTTTCTTTACTTGTTTTATTTTGGAAACAAATCAAGTCAGTTGCTTTTCAGTACTTGTTGACATAACATCTCTTTGCGCAATTTTTGAAAATAAACCAAGGAAGTACGTTAAATTGATCTTCGTGTTTCTCAAAAGATCAAAGAATGTGATAGTATGTGTGTATGTGCCCATCACTGGTTTAGACTAATGCTGACCACTAGACTGGAAGAATGAAATAATTTGAGCTATTAAAAGTTTAAAAATTGTCAAAACCGACCCGGCTCTGCTCAATAATCCGGTTTTTTGCGATTTTTTATAAGACATTTTTGAAAAAAATATTATAGATTTGAAATTTGCGCCAAATTAACAAAACTCATCTACTTTGGTGTCAAATTTAGTGACAAATCTGATTCTGAACTTGAAATTACCAAATAATTTTGTACGTTGGCACCAAACTTACTCAAAGCCGAAATTTAAAATATTTTTCATACTGTTTTTTTTTCGTGCTTATCCCTTTCGGTGATCCTGATGCTTTTTTCAAAACTTTTTTTTGCACTATTGAAGGCCATTTTGTGAAGACAGTTACTTTGAGAAAACATGAAATTTTGATCATTTTTGGAAAAGTTATTATTTGTTTTATAAAGTGATTTTTGAAAGTAGCGCAGAAAAAAATGTTGTTTCACCCTTGCTAGAGATCAGATCGCTTTCGAATTGCCAGTTCAATCAAAATATACGAGTAAAGTCATCAGTTTGGTTGAAAAAACGTACAAAACATTCACTGGATCGTCAGACCAATCGTCAAAACAACGCTTTCGAGCATGCATCCGTCAAAATCTTTAGGAACTGAGGAATCAAAAATAACAACTACATCATACCTAGTGTGATATTCGATTCAAAACAAACCACATCTATTCCCAGCAGACAAAAATGGAAACACATTACCATAGAACCCAAGGATCAGGTGTATACTGCGAAACGCTACAGATCAAAAAGTCTTACAAACTTCCTGATTATGCAGTGTTTTTCAAGCTGAAATCTATGCGATTGAAAAAGGAGCACAGGTAGTAATTTTGAACGATAGTCAAGCGGCTGAAAAGAAAAATGACAACTTCGGGCTGTTCTTCGGTACTAAAGTCCCGAAAAGTGTCTGTAATACCAACAATGTCACTCTCTGCTGGGTCCCTAGAGTAACAACGTAGAAGGGAATAACAAAGCAGACGAGTTGGCAAGAAGTAAAGTAATGATAGGTACAAACAGAACCATTACAGACGTGTTCTTTCAATAGGTATCGTCAAAAGAATTATCAACCCCGAAGCCAGAGGTAATTCCAACATAAACTGTACTTCCAGACGTGGCTAAAATTTATCTAGAAGGGTTTAGCCAAAACAAAACGAGAACAGAACCAAGAGCCTTCTGCTCTTGGCAAAACGAGAAATCCGAATACTGGTGGGAATCCTAACAGGTCACTGCCCTATTGGTGTGATGGCAAATTTAAATGGCTTTAAGGCACCAGACTTTTTATTATTATTATTTATTTATTTGCTAAGCCTTGTTAGGCTTTTTAGCATTATAAAAAATTTATACATTAAAATAAGAAAGTTCATTAATAATATAAAAACACAATTAAAGTTGTACAAACAAATTAAAATATACGTTAAAATATGTACATAAAAATATAAGATATTTAAGAATATGAAACAGCAAAGAACATTGTGGTAAGAAGGCAAACATGGTTATATCCGCCCCCACTTAAAATAGCTTGGTTTCGGCATAAATGTGGGAGGTATCAAGACAAACAAGGTCTGTACTCCACACTGATAAGCATATGCATATATATAATATAAATCGTTCTGTCTTGTAATAGCCAACGGAGTCGTGGCTAAGCAAGGTGGTATTACGACAAACTAGGTCCAACACCAATTTCATTCCATATCAAGAAATGGTTGCGAACGCAGGCACTAAGACAACTAGGTGTCATTGGCCAGTTATATTAATATATATACAATACAAATCGTTCGTGCATGGTTGAAGAAAAAATATACAACCAGCACGGTACGGCCGAAAGATGAGTTAGCGTTCACCAAGCATGTTCGATTTGATTAAGTGAGGAGGTCCAAGCAGGCTCAGGTCTATTCAGATTATATGAAGTTTTGTATCCATCATCAAGCGAAAATTGTGTTGATTGGAAAGAGCGCTATCAAGCTCAGCGGCGGTACTGCAGATAATCTAAAATTTTAAGTTTAATTGAGTACATGGATTCATTTAATGTTATAACATCTGAAACGGAATTAAAGTCTTCACAAGCGCTTCTTAGTGGTTCATTTTGTAAGTAATTAGTTCTACAAAAGTTCATAAAAAGTAGCTCAAAAGATCTTCTAGGTCGAAGAGGAACATTAAAGTAAATTTTACTCAGTAAATATGGACTGTCGACATATCCATGTAAGAGTTTTAAAATCCAACTAACATTTAGCATAGTTCTCCTATTTTTTAAAGAAGGCAGATTAATTAGCTGTAATCGATATTCATAAGAAGGTAAATTACAGTTTGAATTACAATATAGATCACGTAAGCAGAACAGAAGAAATTGCTTTTGAACAGATTCTATATCGTCAATGTAACGCCCATAACGAGGGCACCAAACAATTGACGCGTATTCTAGAATGGGCCTTACTAGCGATGTGAATAAGGTTTTAGTTAGAAAAGGATCATTAAACTCTTTGGACCATCGTTTAATAAATCCTAGAGTACTATTAGCTCTGCTGATTGCTTTATTAATGTGAATGTGAAAGCGAAGTTTGGTGTCCATAGTTACACCGAGATCATCGAAAACCTCCAAAAACTCAAGTGTATAGTCACCTATTTTGTAATTAGTTCGAGAAGGTTGTCTTCGAGAAAAAGTCATTTGTTTGCACTTCCCCAAGTTGAGCTTCATGCAATTAATTTCGCACCAGTTACAAAGATGGTCAAGATCAGTTTGTAGCAATAAAGAGTGTTGCACATCTTTGTATGACAGAAAAAGTTTAACATCATCAGCGTATAGCAAGATATTGCTATGCTTTACTACAGATGGAAGATCATTTACATAAAGTAAAAACAATAAAGGACCAAGATGACTTCCTTGAGGTACCCCAGAAGTAACAAGAAACTCATCTGACTTTATGAGGTTAAATATAACGCTTTGTGTTCTATTTAATAAATATGATTCAATCCACCGCACTAAATGCGTTGGAAAACCAAGAAGTGACAGTTTTATAACTAAAAGCTTATGATTTACAACATCAAAGGCTTTACTAAAGTCTGTATAAATAACATCTGTTTGTAGACCTTTTCCAAAATTCTCAATAGTTTTAGATGTAAATTCTAGAAGATTAGTAACAGTAGATTTTCCAGATAAGAATCCATGTTGAAAAGGAGATATTAAAGATTTAACGCTATGTGATAGTTGTGAGGTTACAATAGCCTCAAAAAGCTTAGGAAGGGCGCTGAGCTTTGCAATTCCCCGATAGTTGTCTATCAAAGACCTATTGCCAGATTTATGCAGTGGAATAATAAAAGAAGATTTCCATGCCACTGGAAAATAGCAAGATTGCAACGATGCAGTAAAAAGCATAGTAATTGGAACTACAAGTTCTTCACAGCAATATTTTTATATACAAGAAGGTATATTGTCAGGACCGCTTTTATAAGATGTCTTAAGATTTTTCAAGTAGGTTGAAACAGTGTTAATATCAATTATTGGAGAACAAATATCGCCAGGTTGCAGATTTAAATAGTAACATAAACTATCGTAAGAAGCAGATGAATAAGTAGTCTTAAAAAAATCTGCAAAAAGATTACATATAGTAATATCAACATCCGACTCAAATGTTTTATATTTCATAAAAGATGGATATGAATTTATTTTACGTTTAGTATTAATGAAGTTCCAAAATGATTTTGCATCAGACTTTATGTTTAATTTGACTTTTGTTAAATATATGCTATAAGATTGCTTACATAATTGACGGTACTTATATTTAGTTGAGGTATAAGAAGCAAAATCACAAATATTATGAGATTTTAAGTATTTTTTATAATATTTTGATTTTAAGTTTCTCAGATTTTTCAGTTCTTTGGTATACCAAGTGGGACCAGATATTAGAGAGGCTTTTCTCTGAGGAACTGAAGTTGAAAAGCAATTATAAAGAGTATTGTTAAAAGCAAACACGGCAGAATCAAGGGTTTGTGGCAATATTCTTGTAGTATTGATATTAAGTAGTGATGCCCAGTTGATAATTGACAAATTATTTCTTAAAATTACATAATTTGTTCTTTTAAAGTTGAATTCTGAGGGAGGATTCAAACGATTTGATATAGATTGTTTGGGAAAATTCAGAGTGATTTCAACAGTCGGATGGTGTAAGTCCTCCGGATAAACAAGTGGATCAGACCTATTAACTGAAACAATATTACTATCATCAACAAATATAAGGTCTAACAAACGGTTATTTCTATTATAGTGATAGTTGATTTGAAAAAGTCCTTGACTCAAAAGCTCATTTAAAAATGAGTTAACAGATGATTGTTCTGAAGACGGCAGGAATACTGCAGAATTTTCAGCACAACGGTTCCAAGAAACATTAGGAAGGTTGAAGTCACCAGTTATTAAAATGTGGTCGTGAGGCTGAAGTTGTGAGCAAATTTTACCAATCGACAATAGATGTTTCCCATACACCTCGACATTGGAAGCAGGAGGAATATACGAACATGTTATATAAATTCCCAAAGAACCAAACTTCACAAGAACACAGCAAAATTCAATATCTAAAGACTCAGATATTATTATTTCTTGTGAGAAGTGTGAAGACTTAACAGCAATAAAAACGCCACCACCATTGCAAAAATTACCAGCAATAGCGTTTCTATCTTTACGGTATATATTAAAATTGTTAGATAGAATTTCAGTATTTAAAATATTAGGTTTAAGCCAAGTCTCACTGAAAGCATTAATGTCAAAGTGAAGATTATGGCTTAAAATGAACAAATCTGTCAACTTAGTATTTAAACCTCGGACATTCTGGTATACGACTAAGAACTGATGGCAACAATCTAGTTTTTTGAGTTTGTGGTGTGGGAAGGTAAAGTAGCTAAAGACATTTTAGGTGGTGATCTAGGAATAAATTCATGAACCACGGTATTTTCAGGCCAAAAACGTTGATCCATGACTTTACCAAAGAGATCACCTGGTAAATTAATTCTAAAGAAGAAGAGAACCGCTCATATGAAAACTTGAATTTGTGAACCGAAATGTTCTTATTAACAAGTTTCAACTTTGAGTTTATGTGATGTAAAACATCTTCTTCAGATGTATCAGGAGCAAAGCGTGAGGCAAATATAGACCTAACAGGCTGAACAATAACAAGTTCCTTATATATAGGCTGGTCACTGTTTTTTATTAATATCTGTTTAGGTATAGCACCAGTAGAACTAGAAGCGATACTAGAAGACGAAGGAGCCGAACTTGGAGCAACACAGGCTTCGGCGTAAGTTTTTTTCCTACCAGATGGACTTGGAGAATCACTTACGACGATAGTTGGTGCCACTTTTATCGAACATTAACGCAGGAAATAGATTTGTCAAAGATTTGGAGGAGCAAGTGAACACACTGGTTCATCGAAGAGGATGGTTCGATGAAAGATCACAAATAAGAAGGAATTAGGCTTATTGGGAATCACTACCAATGGGGTAAACAAAATCAAATAAGGTAATCGTTATGGACCAAAAGGCCTCACGGAAGCTCTTCAACTTTGGTCGACCCTTCTAACCTAACCTAATTGCTCAAAGGAAGGCAATTTATTTGGTTTCGAAAAATACCGCAGACTTTCACCGACTAAATTGTGAGATTCGCGGAAAATTTAAAATTAACCCAGATTACGAACGGATTTTCAAACATACTGATGACTTCACTTGTTTATTTTGGTTGAACTGGCAATTCGACAGCTATCTAATTTCTTGCAAAGGTGAAAAAACATTTTTTACTGTGTTACTTTCAAAAATCACTTTATAAAACAAATAGTAACTTTTCCAAAAATGGTCAAAATTTCATGTTTTTTCTAAGTTAATGTCTTCACAAAATGGTCTTCAATAGATCATAAAAAAGTTTTGAAAAATCATCAGAATCACCGAAAGGGGTAAGCACGAAAAAAATAGTATGAAAAAAATTAACAATATCGGATTTTGAGTAAGTTTGGTGGCTTCGGACTAAATTATTCGGTAATTTCAAGTTCAGAATCAGATTTGTCACTAAATTTGATATCAAAGTAGATGGGTTTTGTTAATTTGCCGCAAATTTCAAATGCATAATTTTTTTTTCAAAAATGTCTTATAAAAATTCGCAAAAAACCGGTTTTTTGAGCAGAATCGGGCCAGTTTCGACAATTTTTTTAACTTTTAATAGCTCAAATTATTTCATTCGCAACCATATTTTATAATTCGGGGGGGCACGCAAAATCCCAAATACTTTAGCATTTGACCCAGTCTACTGAACACTGACTATCAAATTTATTGTACAATCTGCGCTTATTGTACTATAGGTCGTACAGTTAGTGGGATTGTCATGAAAGTACGAAGTTGTTTGACAAACAATTTGACGAAGATCAAACCGATTTTATGTTTTGTCTCATCGTACGATAAAATTGATAGTAGCATTATTTTTTAGATTTCGTCACTGTTATTTGTTCGACAAAATGATAACATCATTTGACTTCGAATGAAAAATTTATAAATATTATAGAATTATTAATTAAAAGCACATTAAAGTTTTTTTAAAGAAAAACACAATATACTAAAAGTTTTATTTTCAAGCAACTGCTTATTTTAGATAATTTTTGTTTTTGCATTATAAATATATAATGATGTAAGAAAACATTTTTAATGCTTTTGATAAAAAATTATATATTAATGTACCCAGTTTTAATGAAAAGCACCTGAAATATGCGGTGGACACTATTTTTCGGAGCTTGTTCATCCAAAAACCAAAAAAAAAAACATAAGAATTTTTGTTCCTCTGAAACTCTGTGAGTTTTTAATCGAAGATTTTAGAAAAATACTGATTTTTGCGAAAATGGTAATTAAAAAAACTGATTTTTGACTTAAATATTAAGTTATTTAAGGTTTTAAAATAAAAACTATTTCTCTAAAATAAAAATCGAACTATTTAAGCTTTAACTTTCAAATAGATTTCGAGTAATGCTGTCCACCGGTTTCAAACAGCACTTTAATGGGCCCTTATATTAAATAATTAATATTTTTATAGAACTCTATAGAATATGTTTCTTATAAAGAATTACTAGCTGGTACCCGGCGCGTTGCTGCTGTCCTTGCTCAATGCCTGTTCCAACTCCACTCTGAGTTCCAATATTCTTTGACCATTATTTCCAAAGCTATTGAATATAAAAAATTGTCTTTTATACGTTAAGCCAAACCCCTTGCCCAATACCGGTTTTAGTTTGCGAGTATTTCCCAGTAGTAGGATGTCACCAATTGTAACTCCAAAGCGAGTTTGTTTGTTCTGACTATTATTTCCACAGCCATCAAATTTAAAAATTTGCATTATTTGGGCGTAGCCATACCCCTTGTGCAATGCCCCGTCTTGTTTTCCAGTAGCAGGACACCATCAAATAGTAACTCTATTCTGGGTTAAAATGTTCTGTGACTTTTACTTGCATAGCTATTCTCTTTCGAAAATTTAAATTGTATGGGTGGAGCCATGCCCCATTTTATAATGTCAATGTCAGTTTAATTGATCATCCTGGCCAATCAGTTATTTTATACTGAGTTTCATTGTTATACGTCATTTAAGTAGTTCCAAATCTATTTGATATCAAAAAATTGAATTGTATGCGCGGTGCCAAGCCCATTTTTCCAAAGATCGCTTAAATTTGACAGTCGAAGGGCACGTCTCAATAGTTAGTTCGTACCAAGTTTAGTTGATGTGCGATTCATGCACGAAAGTAAAACCGAAAATTTGTGTTCTTGAAAAAGTGCCATGCCCCTCGCAGGTAGGATGGTGAAAAATACTTTACGACCTATTCTCATACCTACCAAATATATATACACTAACATCTCGTTCAAACACTAACATCGTGACACGAGATTATTATATATTAGAAGATATGGTCTGTGTCCAAAACTCATCATGATGCATTTTAGTGATCTTGGGCTTTCAATTTTCGTTATGGATCCTTTCGTTCGTTATGGGTTTTAGCCGCCATATTGGATCAGACAAGTTTGATTTCGAAAACCCACCTATTAAACTTGTTAAGTCTGTCCATTACTAACACTAAAAATTTGCACCCTGGCCGCCGTTTTGAAATTTTCCAAAAGACCAAAACTGCCAATAAAGAAGGATCAATAACGAACATTTTAAGCCCAAGATCACTAAATCAAGTTGAATTTTGGAATAATTTTTTTTCTATTTGACAAGGAACGTCTCATATATTAATCAATTTTTTCTAAACCCTAATTTTTGTACGTCACCTTTTTCAAATATTCCTTTTGCTTGTTTCTTAATTTTCTACAAGAATTTCGCAAGGACCGTGTGCATTGCTTACGTCTATACTACTCAAAGGGTGCACAAAAATTATGTTTGATACTAAATTCTACTTTGCTGATTGAACGTTAGTGGAGCATTAACAATCTGCAATACAAACACATCGTACGATAAATTTGATTGTTAGTGGCCTGTATAAAAAGCTTTTTATATATTGTTGTCGGTAAGTTCCAGAAGAGTAAATGAGCTTAGAACAACGGACAACACTAGCGGAGTTATTGAAAATAACTTTTTTTAAGTTATAATTAAATATAATAAAGGCAAGCGCCAAATGCATGATTCGCCCGGGGCGCCAAGATGGGTAAGGTCGGCGCTGGCTGCAACTTATATTCACTTTTCATGCTTTTGTGGTTTTTAGCTCAATTTGTGTTTATGTGATGTATTTATTTGCGGTTTTTCTTGACATAAACTTCAATTCAACTAACAATAAAAATTAAACAACAAACACGTATGTATATCTTCTAGAATACTTAATGACCTTTAATCGATACTAAAAGTATTATGAAAAAAGTAGCAGCCCCTTCTCTCGCACTTTTTTGTAAGTAACTCATATCAAATGTGGATTATTGTTATTATTGTGGATTATTATTGTGTATGTGGGTTATTTGAAGGTTAAAATATGTATGTATGTATCTTTTTAGTGTTACAAAGGTTTTGATTAAAAATACGTTTTTAAAGGAATAGCAACAGCTACAAGATTTCGAAAGCAGACTATTTCCTTCGTTCTAGTGTTGTCATTTCCGGCTTCGAGTTATTCGAGAAACCGGGGGTTTTTATTTTATTTTTCAGTTTTTTTATTATTATGGAGTGCTTAAAATTCTTGATTATTTTCTTGGTAATTTCCAGCTTACAAAAATATTTACAAAATAAACTATAATTTCAGGAAAAATCTTCCTGGTGGCACCACTATTTTGTCTAAAACGTATCAAGAGAAAAATTAGATCTTTTTAACCGACTTTAAAAAGGAGGTGCCCATCTATAGAAGTGGGCGATATTTAACAAAGGGGCGTGTCACTATAAGAAAAACACTTTATTTCAGTAAATATTGACACTAGGGTACTGAAATTTAGATCAGGGCTAATTCCAATTATTACAATTTACTAGTGTCCGACCGAATGTGAATTTTTGCCGAATCCGAAGCCGATTCTTCGGCAAAATGTAAATAATTGGCCGAAGACCGAAGGCCGAAGCCGAAGCCGAATAACAAACAAATGTTTTAAAGTCAAAAAATTATAAAAATTTATTCTTTGCTTTTGTTATATATTCATTTACAAGTACAAAAAAACGTTATGAAAGCATTAAATTCGAATGAAATATAAGAGTTTTTCTACAAAATTCGGATGTTTCTGTAATTGATTTATTGACGTCAGGATAACGTAGAAAAAAAATTTTATCAATTTGCGACCCAGTCGAGAAAAGCTACTAACTGATACTAACTGGGTCATTCCGCCGAGATTGATCACAAAATAGCAAATTCGTCAACCATTTTAAAAAAATTTTTTTTTACCATTAATTTCGTAATATTTCGGCACCTTAGAACTGCTTAAAAATTTTTTTGTTGTATTTACAAAATGGCGACCATGTTTTTCATGCAATCACGAGCGATTTTCGTATTTATAGAGTTTGCGGTACTGATCATATGTCAGCTCCTATTAAACATACAGTAATAAAAGAATAAACATAACATTAATTATACCTTGGCTATTATCTTGCATATCAGAAAAACTAATTGGGATGTTACTTAATTTTAAAAAAAACGTTAAAGTTTCCGAAAATAATCGTTTTTTAATAGAATAAAAAACGATAATTTTAATAGAAAGAAGTTAGTGGCAGACCTATTTTTTTGGTATTAGGTGCGTCTTAGTAAGAACTTAAAATATACATTTTTAAAAGTGACTAGATTATAAACTTTTTGGGTTATAATCCAAACTTTCGGGTCAAATATCTCCAATGGGCACGGGTGAAAAAATTTGAAATTAATGTTAAATAGACTACGTAATAAGAAGATTCTGATGCTATAAAAATTAAAGTGATTTTTATGGTTCATTAAAAAGATATAGTATTTTAAAATTCGTGAGTTTTATTACATGAGGTATGAGTATTAAGGTGGGTCACCCCATATGGGGAAAAAAAGTTTGCATTTACCGCCCCTTATATGAAAGCTTCTGTTGAGAGAATTTCAGAACAATACAAATTTCTTTTGTGAACCCGAAATCTGCCCCAAATGGTCTTTTTTGTACAACTTCACAAGTTTTAATCCGATCGTGAAAAGAAGTATATCTTTGGATAGGTCTCAATTAGTACACAGGCACCCCAAAAACCTTAAATTGTTTTAATATAACAAAAGTTCATAAAAAATTATTAAATTTTTGTGAAGAAACTACTAAATTTCATTCGTACGAAAAAAAGTTACAGCGAATCAAAATTTTAGTGAAGTTCGTTTTCGCTTTTGGACTTTAGCCTTCGGTTCATCTTAGTTTGGGTTCGTTTTTATATCAAATTTCTTTACATTCGGGCCAGTCGTTCAGGCGTTATTGAGCCATATATATTTTATTACTTTAAGCGCCCTCTATCGAAAGTTCTTATAACTTCTAAAAGTCTATCTTGTATTACTACACTCAGAAAAAAAAGTACATTAAACAAACGTAAAATTAACATTTTTAGTTGACAAAAGTCGTCCGACATTAAAAAATGTTAAAATTGATATTATCCTAATGTACTTTTTACATTACGAAACCTACATTTAAAAATGTATAACTGTCACATAATAATGTTATTTTAACACTTAAAATATCAAAAAGTATCAGTAAATTAATGCAGATAAAAAAAAATGTATTGAAAAATAATTTGCCACGAGTGGGATTCGAACCAGGGCTCCGGGCATCCAAAGCCACACTCTTAACCTGTGTGCCACGGTCACCTGTATGTCTTAACGGCTCAGCTCTTAAATAAACATTACATCTGCTTGTTGTTGACAACTACATTTATAATGTTAAATGGATATGAAATACTATCAATTTTACAGTAAAAAATGATGAAGCAAAAACATTTTAAATGTTATTTTAACATTAAGAATTGATATTGCAACGTAAAACATTACATTATCAATTTGATATTTTTCTTATCAATTCAACACAATACATGTTAACTTAACATTTTCTAACGTAAAATCCACATTTTCTGATTTACATTGGAAATAACATTAAAAAACGTTAATTTTACATGGCAGCTTTTTTCTGAGTGTAGGTCAGAAGAATCTTCGTACAATTTTATCGAAATCGCCAGTCGACCAAATCGTAAAAGCCAAATAGTTACATAAAAAAAATAATCTTACGAGGAAAGCAGCAATTAAAGGAAAAGGCACGCAAACTCACACACAAGCGAACAAAATATTTTCATTACTACCCAATAATCCACATAGCGGACTCGGTTTAGTTTCAAATTAGTAATGAAACCGAGAACTCGGATTAGATATCTCGTCTTCGATTCGAATTCGAAACGAGTCCGAAATCTCGTAAAATAAAATGAATTTTTATATATCTGCAATTAATCATCGCAACATTGATTTTTTTGTTTTAAAGTCGTGATCCTTTCAGATTTTTTAAAAAATAAAGAAAAAAACACCTAAAGCAAAAAAAAAAAACTGATAAGTTTTTTGTCTGAGCTGGGAGTCGAACCCGCTTCATCAAACGTTTGTTTTCATAATGTAGCAAATTAAGCCGCTTGAAAAAAACAACTGCGATAGGCTAGTGGATAATGTAGCAGACTGGCATCCGGGGGACGTGGGTACGAATCCTGAACATGTATATATATTTTTTTTTTTTATAACAATAATAATCTTATAATCTTTTATCATAATAATCGATTTGCGTAAGACACGAATATATAAAAAAAAATTAATTTAAAAAAAAAATTGCCAAAATTATTCGAAAACGATTTGCTAATGTTGAAATTCTCGCTTTGGTAGTGATTCGATTATGATAAAAAATCTCGCTTCGAGAATGAAATGTGCATTTCTCCCGCCCTTGGGCTCATTAGCAAAACATTTTCGAACTTCGTTTTCGAAATAAATGTCCGAGATCTCAGATTTACCTCGAATTCGAGGCAAATTCGTTTGGTTTATTGGGTAAAAACAAACTATCTGCTATTCATAAAAAATGCGCTTCGTGAAAATTAACACAAACTTAACAAAGCTACCGTCTAATCGCGATGTTATTGAGTATCTTCTGTTTCTTCTGCATGAAGGTACCAAAAGTGTCGTAGAAGTGTTGTAGAAGTGGCATAGAAAACTTTCATATTATAAACTTTTGATAGAGGGCGCTCAAAGTATAAAATATATATGGCTCAATAGCGCCTGAACGACTGGACCGAATGTAAAGAAATTTAGTATGAAAAACGAACCAATTCATAAGAAATGATTTATCATTTGAATAATATTTTCAACGAGTGAACACCAACTCATGAAAGAACAGAAAAGGAAAGAAAAACAAAACAAACAATGGAAAATGTTCCAAATTTGGAATTATGAACGGAGTTCACTGAATAATTCAAAAAAATTCTAAAAACTTATAAAAGAACTGTTTAGCAAAGCAAAAACATTCGGCAAAAATAATCGGCTATCTCGGCCGAAGCCGATGCCGAAGGTGCAAATATCGGCCGATTATGCCGATTACCGAAGCCGAAGCCGAATAATCGGTCGGACACTACAATTTACTGTCAATAAAATGGGCGTTATTCGATAATATTAGATAAACACTGTATCTCGAATACTATTGACACTAGGAAACTAAAATTTAGTACAGAGGTAGGCACAAGTATAAAAAATTACTGCCAATAATGTGGGCGTTATTCGGCAAAGGGGTGTGGCAATATTTTAAAAACTAAATTTCGAATAATATTGACGCCCGCAAAAAAATCATGTTTTCGACTTTGATTGTGGCAAACACATTTCATTTTACTTTAAATATATCTTGTAATTCTGACCACACTTTGTTACACATATTGTTTTTTTTTTTGTGACAAACATTTTAATGTTTGCTTCTTATTCCAGGAAACATATTTTGATAGATGTTATAAAAAAATAGTTTTGTTGAAAACATAGCCACAATATGTTTGCAATAAAAACCTTAATTTTTTTTTCCATGAGCATATTGCATTTGTCAGAAACATACAACATGATTGTATATTTAACGTGCAATGAAGTTGGATATTTATATTTTTATGGAAAATATCGAAGACTTAAAAAACTTGAATTTTCAAATACTTTTCTTGATTTTATTGAAACACATAGTTTTCTGAGCGAAAATTAAATTCGGCAGTGAATAGTTGCCAAGTGTTAGGTTTCGTAATATCGCCATTCCAATATCGATATTCATTTTTTGCTCAGACATTCCATTGATTTTCTTGATGTATGGCATGTTGCACCGCTGCTCTCAGTTTTATTGAAAAATGTACTGACCATAATTTCATTGTAGTCTTGGAATTGATGGAAGTAAATAATTTTTTAAAATATTTATGTATTTCTCAGATGGTGTTGACAATACCATCTACCAAATGAAGATTACGAAGACCTTTTGAAGAAATACATTCCCAGACCATAACAGGACCCGATTTCTTGACTTTCTTAATGAAACAATCGTTACAAAACTCTTCACCTTTTTTACTCAGCACTTTGGTTCGTGTATCGCTCATATAAACTTCAAATCTGGATTCATCGCTCCATATAACTGAACGCAATTGTTTTAAAGTCCAGTTCTTATCATTCTTCGGATTCAAACAGAATTCAGATTATGATTTAGACAGAAAAATGGAAAAACTGGATTTGTTATTTTTAAAATTTTTGGTCGATATCTGTCAAACCTTTTTGAATTTTGGACCTGAAAATGTGACATATTTTTAAATATAACTCTAATACCATCCATGTTTGAAATTTCATGATTAAACATCCACGAACTCATTATGTTTTTGCGTTATAAATTTTATTTTGTAGAAATTTTAATTGGCACTTCATGCTCGAATAACGTCATAACTCAAAAAACGCGATTTTTGCGTTAATAATGCAAAATTATGTATGATATCATGCTTCATTTTGTGTAAAATTTTTCAGTTATTATATTGAAAACTCTCCGCGTGAGAAGAGAATATGAATTTTTCTTTTCTATGCAAGGTGAGAGTAAATTGAAAACTTTAAAAGCGTTTTCTGCAAAATGACTTCTTTGGAGTTAAGTCGTTATTCGAGCAAACTCGATTGTTAAAAAACACAGCTATTAATAAACTTATAATATTATTGCATCACTTGCTGCTTATTTTTTTTTTGTTGAATGTCAAATTTCCGTGGCAATTAAACGTACGGGCCAGTGAAATGTTGACATTTTCACTCTCCACACATGGTTGTGAACTTGGCAGAACACATTTTTTTCCTTCAACAGCATACTAAAAAAAAAAACAAAAATTCCGCTTCCAGTTCGCTGTCGAAAAATTCAAGGCACTTTTTCTGAAAATTTTGTTTTCGTTTCTACAGCATACTGTGCTTTGCCTTTGCCATGCTGTGCTATTTTGAAACAAAGTGGCCAAATTTCATTGGTATCAACTTTAATTTTTTTATTGATTTGAGATTTTTTTATTTTAATAAATATTTAGCATTGCTTTTTCATAACGGTAATTTAATAAATCTGTTCGCGTACTTTTCGGATTATATATAGTGAAAAATATCAATATATCTTCGAAGCAAAAAAACAAAAACCCTTAAAAAGGTACTAACGAGGTAGATTTTCGGTCGAATAAAAGCATCAAAAACCAAATCCACACCACTTTTTGTTTTAGGAACAGGAGTTTTAAAAACAAAAATTTTCAACAAGTATTAAAAAGATTTTTTTTTAAAAGTTGAATTTGAAGTTAAAAATCAGTGTTAATCAGTTGTAATTTTAATTCATTTTAGCTATTAAAAAAAGCATTCAACGTTTTTAAAAGAGCCAAAAAAGGATTTTTAAACTATTATAAATAAAACTAAGAGGAAACGCTGTTGTTTAAACAAATCTTCGATTATTTTTGGCTGACATTAAAAAAATTTGTTTCTTCGTCACTGTAATATATTCATAAAAACACAAAAATAACACAGCATTACAATGACAAAAAAAAAACTTAAAAGCTAAATTTAGTGGTGACCGTGGCATGCAGGTTAAGTGTGTGGCCTAGCATGCTCGGAGCCCGGGTTCGATCCCCAGCCGCGGCGAAAAGTTTTTTTCAATAAAAAATTTTTCTGATCGGTCACCACCTCTCTGCAGACAATGGCAAGCCTCAGAGAGTAAATAATGCCATGAAAAGCTTCTTGAGAACAAGAACTTGAGCCGTTCGGAGTCGGCATAAAACATGTAGGTCCAGTTCTCGGTCAATTGTGTGCAAACATTTAATAACACACACAACACAATTGATCCATAAGAAGCTCGGTCAAAGTCCTTTCAAGGGCTGAAATGGCCAATTTGTTTTTTTTTTTTTTGTATTGCTTTTTAATTGCGCTGTTGTTTAAACAATTCTTCGATTATTTTTGGCTGACATTAAAAAAAATTTGTTTCTTCGTCACTGTAATATATTCATAAAAACAAAAATAACAGAGCATTACAATCACAAAAAAAAAAACTTACACGAAATTAATAAAAAACAAAATACACACAAGGCAACAATTTAATTTATCTGCAAAACTCTGTCAGCTACGAAGTTTTTATAATAAACTTTTTTTTTTGCATAAAAGGTTAAGAGTTCAGTTTTGCAGCTGCAAAAATTTTAATTTATTTTAGATGTTTTGATTGTATTTTTTGAGGTTTGTGCTAAAGCTGCTTGCATCTGCTAAGCTAAAATTTATGAGGCTGTCATATATGTATATGAGTGCGCCTTCTCTAAGAATTTTACACAATTTTTGCAAAATGAGCTAACTTTGATGTCGACATTTTTAAAATAATATATAACATGTTGTTGTCGCCGTCTATGTTGTTGTTGTTGTTGTTGTTGTTGCTATCTTGCATGTCATTCTCGTCAAGCAATATGCTGAAATATTAATTAAAATTGTCATTGCTTAACTAACAACATTTCAAAGAAACTTTATCTTGAAGCACACCTACTCAAGTGTTGCCAACTTCTTGCAGAATAAATTGCAAAATAAAAAAATAAAAATGTCTAAAGAAAAAAAAATGATTTATGTAGCTTGTGATTAAAATGCAAACAAGCAAAAAAAAAGCAAGAAAATAAATCAACAGCTCTTATTCAATTGCATCAAATATAAATAAAGTGATGAATTCTTATCTAGCAGATGTAAGTAGCATGATACGCCGATAAAAGATACGCAGATACACGCATCATTAACGCGACGCTTAACGGGCAAACAAATAATTTAAGCCAACGTCAAAACAGCAGAAGCAGAGGAAGAAATACAGCAAAGCAGTCACAGTGTAGACGTTCATGATGAACATGGTGATGATGATGATAATGCTGTTGTTGATGTAGCGACTTGAGATTGTTTAATGTCCAGTTAATGGCCCACGTCTTCCTGTAAGCCGAGTCTCAGCGCGTCTGCTGATTTAAATAGAGTTGACCGTTGAACGCGCATCGCAACTTTTTGCAAAATTCATGAAATGCTTTATTGTTTAAGTTTTGCCTTTTTGTCGTTAATGATCCAGACTACAGACACTTGACAGGAATTTGCAAATTAATGGCAACCCACACGTCAGAGTTGAGTCAACTTTTGATGAACTTGCGCAAGTTGGTTCCACAAACAGGTGACTGAATGGGAATGTTGAGGACAAGAAAAAAAGGTAAGTTTAAGGAAGATTGACTTATTTACATGAGAACATTGCATCGACTTTGTTATAAATAAAGGTTTTTATGCAAATAATGGCTAGTTCCATTTGCATAAAATATAGTTAACAAAATATGTACAATGGTGGTTTTGTTTTATTTGCTGGAATCAAAATTAAAAGAATGCCAAATAAAAGAGCTAAAAAAAAATGTAGCTACACTGAACCAATAAAGGACACAATAAGGGTATTCACAGTTTGCTTCTAAAATTAACACCTGGCAACTTTAGAAAGATATTTCATTCGAACTGTGAACACCTCTTTTTGTGTTTTGGAGCTAAATTGCAAAAATAGTTTTCAAAAATTTGAAATTTGTTCAAAAACATGCCTCGAATGAACGGAAATGTTTTCGACGATCCATTCTTCTTCCATTTTCTGCAACAAAATTAAATCAACTGATTAGTGATACCACATTAACTCAAAAGAAAGACATGAGTAGAAGTGAGATAACTTAAGCAACAAGTGGTATCTCAAGTTTGTACGTAAAACAAAAACAATCAAAGTTAACACGTGCTAAAATGTTCTAAATTTAATAGACGGCAAAGTTAACAGAGCAGATAATACAGAACTGTGAGCACCCTAAATAGTTTTGAATTTTTATGTGATCTCTATCAATCGTATTTTTAAATTTTTTTTGGTTCAGTAACCCATTTCATGAATCACATGAACTATTTATAATATCAATATACAAAATATACAAAAGAAAAAACACGAGAACATGAATGTTTCATAAGTCTACTGTTCATAAAGTGTGTGTGCAAGACACATGAACCAATAAAATATTTAGTTAATTCAAAAAAAAATACAAGGGAACATGAATTATTCCTATTATTGTGAATGAAGTTCATAAAATTCATGTAAAAAATGAGAAGCAGAAGAACAGTTCATTAGATAATTATGTGAAGTGCAGATTATTATTTTCATCTTTTTATTTTAATATAAAAAGTGTATCTATATTTACACTCAGGGAAAAAATGCTGTTTTATCAAACAAATCATGGGCTGAAATAACAGATTTCACTGTTAAACACCATCCAACAAATGAAACTTTCAAATCAACAGTCGATTGACTGTTGGTCTATGGAACACGAAACCCGTATAAAAACTTATTTACTGAAATTTGATCACAGGTTTAAAAGTTTATGTATGGCCGAGTGTGCTAACGTGTGCGTCTAGTACTCGAGTGTCCACGGTTCAAATACGGCAAGGCCAATAAAAAATTTTTTTTTTATTTAAAATATTTTTTTTTTAAATAAAAAACTAAATTTGCAATTTTTTTTTTGCAAGATTGTAAGCATTTTATTTTAAAGATTATTTTTGACCAAACAATTAATGAAACAGAATTATTATTATTTCAATTATAAAATTACAATTTTTGATACTTACACAGCTAGGGTTCGAATCCGCGTCTCCCGCATGACAGTCTAGTGCACATCCACTGAGCTACTGGCAACGATAATATAAATATAGCAAAACACATATAAAAACTATTGCTTAGAAAAAAAAAAACAGTTCAATATAAGCACAAAAATATTTCAACAGATGATTTTAACAGCACAAAAAAAACTTTGAAACGTTCATTCAACAAAGAAAATTGTTTACTTAAACGCAAATCATTCAATCGAACAGTGTTTTGAAATAACAGCGGCCGACTGTTAATATTACAGTTGATATTTTTCTGAGTGTAAGAAGTAAAAAAAGTCTAAAGGCCGGCTATGAAATACCCTAAACCTAATTTTTCAAAATCATGGCCACCTAAGTAAGTAAGTAAGTACTTTTTCAAAATACAATAATATTATTAAAGATGGGCGTGTCCGTGAGCGGATGAAGCCAATATTTTATTTGCGTTTCAATTTTGATGAACAATTTTATACATACCAAGTTTTATTCCTGTAGCAAACATGTTAATGCCTTTATAGTGTTTTCGCTGATTCCGTGAACGGATTACGCCCAATGGAATATAACGTTGTTTTGTTATAAAATACATACATACCAAATTTTATCTCTATAGGTTAGTTTATTTATTAAACATTATTTTTAAAATTAATTAAACTAAATTAAATGTTTAATTAATTAAATGTTTAATTAAATAAAACATTAGTTTATTTATGAAGTTTTCAATTTTTTGGGTTGTATCGGTGGCGCGCGTGTCCGTGGGTGGATGACGCACATTTTTCAAAAACATCTCCGTTTTTTTATAAATAACATACGTACCATATTTTATCTCTGTAAGACAAACATAAGTTTATTTATTGAGATTTAAATTTTTTCTTTATATAGAAGGTGGGCGTGTCCATGTATGGATGACGCGCATTTTTCAAAAACATATCCGTTTTTTTATAAAATATATAAGAACCAAATTTTATCTGTGAAGACACACATAAGCTTATTTATTGAGCGTTCAATTTTTGCATTGTATGGGAGGTGGGCGTGTCCGTGTGCGGACGACACAAAAAACAAATTGGCCATTTCAGCCCTATGACCGAATTTGACCGAGCTTCTTATGATCAAATTGTGTTGTGTGTGTTATTAAATGTTTGCACACAATTGACCGAGAACTGGACCTACATTTTTTATGCCGACTCCACCGGCTTAAGTTCAAGCTCTCAAGAAACTTAACATGGCATTTATTTACTCTCTGAGGTTTGCCATTGTCTGCAGAAGGTAGTGACCAATCAGAAAAATTTGTTATTGAAAAAAAATTTCGCCACGACTGGGGATCGAACTCGGGCTCTGAGCATGCTAAGCCACACATTTAAGCTGCATGCCACGTTCACCACCTGAAAGGTCAGGGTATATTATCTTTGTGCAAATGTTGTATACACTCAGAAAAAAAGTACATTAAACAAACGTAAAATTTACATTTTTAGTTGACAAAAGTCGTCCGACATTAAAAAATGTTAAAATTGATATTATCCTAATGTACTTTTTACATTACGAAACCAACATTAAAAAATGTATAACTGTCACATAATAATGTTATTTTAACACTTAAAATATCAAAAAGTTTCGTACATTCATGCAGATAAAAAAAAATGTATTGAAAAATAATTTGCCACGAGTGGGAATCGAACCTGGGCTCCGAACCTTCAAAGCCACACTCATAACCTGTGTGCCACGGTATGCCTCTATGGCTCAGCTTTTAAACAAACATTACTTCTGCTTGTTGTTGACATCTACATTTATAATGTTAAATGGATATGAAATACTATCAATTGTACAGTAAAAAATGATGAACTAAAAACTTTTTAAATGTTATTTTAACATTAAGAATTGATATTGCAACGTATAACATTACATTATCAATTTGATATTTTTCTTATCAATTCAACAAAATACATGTTAACTTAACATTTTCTTACGTAAAATCCACATTTTCTGATTTACATTGGAAATAACATTACAAAACGTTCATTTTACATAGAAGCTTTTTTCTGAGTGTAGCCTGTTTCAAAAGAGAAGAACATTTTCGCGCATGCTTAAGAACATGATAGAATAATTTTACCAGGTAGTGTTGACAAATGTTGATTCTCTCAGCTACAAGTAAACGAACCCTTCTCAAAAACTGCTGTTCGTTGTTGTATTCGTTGGCCACATTCAGCTGTGTCAACTGTTGTGATAGCGACACATCGGGGAGCGCTATTATCGGTATTGAAGTTTCAGAAAAATTGTCAAGTTTATGTAATATCAAGCTTTGTATCAAATACGAATGGAAATTTTACCGACAAATTAAAAATTTTCTGTTTTTAAATGCATTTTAATGCGCAACTTCATATTTATGTGCATCAAGTTTTGACTTATCAGTTGGCAACTGTTGGGTACGCTGAATGTGACCAGTGAAAATTAATTGTATGCTATAACGAATTGTGAGCGCTCTCTTTCTTGTTATATTTTTTGACAAACGTCCGTTTCCAACAGAAACGTCAATACTACCTTGGAGTAATTATATCATGATTTGAGAATAAGAAAATAGTTTTGAGAGCGTTCTTAATTCTGATTGGGCGACATTAAAAAAAAACAATGAATATTCTCTGAACAGAAAAATAAACGAAAAAAATTAATACATATTCCTGATTTTGTTGTTCATCGCAACTGCGCTGCGGGAGTACTGAATTTTATGTTTCAAAATCAACCAATCGAAATTGAAAAAAAAGGGGGGGGGGGGGGTCAAAAAATAATTTGTTAGCCAAAATTTCACTTCACAATTTTTTCTTGAGAAAGTCATTTATTTTTTATGTAATTTGTATTTGATTTCTCTCTCAAGATGCAGGTTGCTGAAGGCCGTCGGTGCAACACCGCACTTATGCGATCATTTGTTCTGAATGTTTGCGCATTTAAATATAAAGAAAAATAGTAAAAAACATTAAAAAAAAGCATAAAGTTCAGCGAGCAGTACAAGAAGAGCAAGAAATTACGCTTTAAAAAATTTTCTAGCTTTAAAAATAATTTCTCACTGCGCATCGAAAAATTAAACTTAAAAATGTTCTTCTCTTTTGAAACGGGCTATAAAGCATAGAACGAAGTGAGTCTGGTATAGAAAAGTATATATATTCTTGATCAGGGTCACCTGATGAGCCGTGCTATCCATGTCCGTCCGTCCGTCTGTACGTCCTTCTCTGTGTTGTCCGTAAACACAGGCTAAGAAGAAGGAATTGAGATAATTAGATGAAACTTGGTACCCATGGTCATATGAGTCCAAGGATCTGCACTACTGAATATTTTTAGAATCCGCTATCCGCTATTATTAGAATTTACTATTTACTATGGTATGTATGTATTTTATTCTAAAACTCAGATGTATTCAAATATTGGGCGCAGTCCGTCCACGAACACGTCTACCTCTCATACAACCAACAATAGCAAAAATGCTATATAGGCATAAACATGTTAGCTACAGGAATAAAACTTGAAATGTTCATCAAAATTGAAATGCACATAAAATATGGGCTTCATCCGCTCACGGACACGTCCATTTTCAATACTATTACAGTATTTTGAAGAAGTAGGTTTAGGGTAGGGCTAGACCGACTTTCGACTTTCTTTATTTGGTTATTTTGTAAATTCGATATACATTAAAGCATTTCTTAATAAATTCATGCTGTTCTGTTAAGATTTTGCAAATGCTAATTCTAATGTCTCTGGGCGGGGAAATTTTGTTTTTTAGTTCTTTGTAGATTCTAGCCTTAGCCTTTTGTTTGATAGCCTTACGTTTTTCCTTATTATTGTAAAAAATGTAATAACATTTGTATGGGAGATGCTTAGCCCACCAGCACAAAATTTCTTAAAACCTTTTTGTAAAAAAATCTGCAAAATAATTTTACTCGTCTAACTTGTACTGATCATAACACTGTGCGCGAGGTGGCAACCATCGCGACCACTTCAAGTTTTATGTGAAACTTGAAGCAATTTGAGTGGAAAGTTTTCAAGATATTCAAAAAAAATAATTGGAATTAAATCAATTGGCTTCACATAGTTAGAAACTCTTTTAATGATTTTAAAATGACTCTACATAAGAGGATATAAGCACTTGATAGCCTTAAAGAAAGCTAAGGAAGAACTTGTATTCAAGTTTGTTAGATACAAAAAAATTTTATCAAAAATTCAAAAAGTCTAAGCAGTAAATCAACTAATAGTTTAACTAGCTAAGTAACAGAGTGAAAACTTACTTAACAATATAGAGAATCACTTAAGCAAAAGTTTGAATACTACTGAAAATGTTTTTTTTTTAATTTTGAAGCAATGTGAAGTCTTAAAAAAAAAAAAAAAAAAAAAAAAAAACAGAGAAACCAACCAACTTGAGAACCTCCTCCTTTTTGAAGTCGGTTAAAAATGGGGTGATAGATAAGTCTTATAGAGAGAAAAATCAAGTGAAACAAGTGTAGGATGTTTTATGTGTGGAATGCTGTATACATATTTGAGTTTGAATCTGAGCTTTTAAATTATCATTCAAGTCAGTTCAAGTTTGTAAGTGATACAACTTTTCTAAAACTAATATTGATAAATTTGTAATAAATAAAGAAAAATAAAACATAAGACTAGACTTTGGCTGAAATTTGAACCCGAGACACTGTTGATAATTAACAAAATGAAATTTTACCCAATAACTTTATAAACACTTGAATAAAAGTATCAAAAGCAATTGAAAATCTACTAACACAATCGGATTAGTTTGAAAATCACATATACAATTTATAACTAGCTAGAAGTCTATAAATATTTCCACTTAAAATTGTTTTATTATTAAATTGAAACAATTAAACTGCAGTTTTTATACCTTAACTATCTTTAGTTTTTTTCAGATTCTGCTCTCTTGTAAGGACAATAAATTATTTATGTTGAAAAATTTAATTAAGTGCTCAGTTGTGAGAACTCGATAGACGTAGGCTAAAGTTGAAGAGTTTGAATTTGCTGGCATGGAGGCACCAAACTTGCCCAAGTGTTAAATTAACACGATTTCCCAAAACTTCCGCTTCAAACATACACATTTTTCATTAGATGACCTATATCATCCCTCTGCCACCCACCCATTCATCTATGACCTTATTGCGATCCAAGGCCAATTCATTGAATAGCTGAACTGCCTGTGAGTATTTGGCGTGCCATGGCAAGAATGCTTTTTATTGGCTTTTTAATCAAGGAAAAAAAAAATTGATGTTGATTTAGTTTATTTTTCTTCCACTATTTTTAAATTTTCGGGAACAATTTTTATTTATTCTTTTTTTACATGCTCAAGAAAATAAAATTGCAATCAAGAATTGGTTGTTATAAAAAAAATATTTTAAATCAAATGAAATGAAATTAAATAAAAGTTGTTCTGTTCACATTTTTGGTTATTTTTGTTCTACAGCATATTGTCAGTTGAAAAAGTTATGAAAATTTGCTATATTTAAGTTTACGCAGGAACATGACAAGAAAAGTCCAGCTTTATTTAAAGCTTATCAAGCTTGCTTGATAAATAAGATAATTTCAAATTAATTAATTTATTATAAACTAAGCAAAAAACTAGACCCACAAAGGGATGAGTAAAAAGGTCATGGCTTAAAAACTTGTAATAATAAGCCAAAAAGTCAAATTCCACAACTTCAAAAGCTGACACTCTGCAACAAGTACAACACAAAACCATTAACATTTAGCCATGCTTAGCTATATATTTACAACAAGCTCAACGCCAAGCTGTCTGCTAGAATTCCACAACATACAAAATAATTGCTCACCTACCACAAACAGAAATCGGCTTAAACCAACCCATGTTAAAATTACGTTCATTTGCAACAAAATCATCAGCTGGATTGTTGGCTTAATGGTTATATTAAACCACAGTAATTTATCAACAGCATAGAAAATATATAGCCACATACACACACACATGGACAGGCATATGAAACCACACACGCACACACACATTCCTATTTACGCTCATAATGGTTAACATGAAAGCGCAGGATATGCTTAAGTTAAATGCTAAGTTATGGCCAACCGCTCGCCCACTGAAGTTAATGCCACATTTAGAATCGCGTGTTTATGTCAGCCAAATGTATATATCTACATATGTATGTATGTATATATGTATGTATGTAGAAATTTCAAAAAGCAAATAAAAAAATGACACCCACAAGTGGCCGATATGTTGCACAGTTGCAAACAAACAGGCAGACATAGAGCTATAGTAAAAGAAATACATACTATAAATATGTATGTATATATGTATAAGAAACTTTAACATGCAACAGTGCTGCGCCACAATGTGGCAATAACATAGCAGTAAAACAAAAATACTTTGAGATATGCATTTTTTATTAGGTGTGAACACTGTTTTTCATCCTAAGAAAAAAAAAAAACAAAAGAAATAAAAACTAAGCTACAACTTATTTATGCACAAAACTGCTTCTTAGTTTGTAAGGTATACATGTTTCAGTGTGTAGAGCTAGTAATTGCAAAAATAGTTAAAGTTTAAATTTGTAATTTAAAAACTTGATAGAATTAATAATGAACTTTAAAAGCTTTCAGTAGCTTGATAGGTATGTCAACCAAGCAAATAATTAAATGTTGCTCATACGCCATGGTGAACAAATTAAAAAAGCATTCAAAATTGCTTACTCCTCATGACGGAATTTTAGGCATGATAACTCCAACCAATTTTCATCTCAACTTTTCTCAATATCAAATATTCAAATACTTTATTAAATATGATTAAGAAACAGTTATTTTATATAATTAAATCTCTAACCATATTCAACTCTATTCACATTCGCAGCTATATATTTATGCATATGTGCACATGAACATAATCTATGCATTGTTAATAAAACATTAGGGATATTCTCTGTGTCTGTTATATACCGTAGCATGGTGCAAGAATAGGAAATGTAAAATTCGCACTCTGAGTTCGATATTGATACATTCCACGGTGACGGATGTTTAATTTGCACTGTTTAAAATAGCAATATTTTTGCAGACATAAAACTATTTTAAGTTTTACAGTCATAAGATATGACTTTTATAGTTTTATAGTTTTCTATCCATACGTGAAAAAAGTTTCAAAATCATGTGGAGTATTGGTACTATTTTGCTAAAACTAAAATTTAAATTTGGTGTGAAGTGGAATCATTCATTATGAACTTTTAAGGATATGACACTTAACAAGGACTAAATATTTGACAGACAAAATATAATTTAGCTCGATATCTTAAAATAAAAATTTTGTATTGGTAACGCAATTAATTTGTAATTTTTAAAGATGCATTGTTTTGCAACATGCATCTGTTAAATTGTTGCAACACGCAACTGTTGAATTCTTAGATGAACGTAAGAATTACAATATTTTATTTTAAACTAAAAGATAAAATCTATTTTTTTTAAAAGCAACAAATTTGTATACAAAATAGTACTTTGTCCGTGCAACACGATTTTGTGTCCGTAACGTCACGCTGGTTAAACAGTTATAACTTCCGTAAATATCACTTTTTGTTAAAAAGATGAGTACCATGCTATTGTGTTAACCTTAATACATCAGGCTGCGTACTCAATTTTTTAAAAAGTACACCAATTAGCTGAAATTTTGAAAAATGTAACACAACCTCAAAAGTCATGTCCTAAAAATGTCCGTGGCGCACGGACAAGAAGGCTAGACAAGAAGTGCAATAATTTTCGAATGAAGCCATCAAGAACAAACATTTTTAGTGTTTCTGAAACGGGGCGTGTTAAGTAATAGAATAGGTTAAAAAGTATAACCATCAAAAGCCCATTCTGGAATTCCAAGGTAAATAAAGGGAGAAAAAATCACACGAATGTCCGTGCGCCACACGCAAAAATGCCCATATATTCTTGATCAGGGTCACCTCGTGAATCGAACTATTCATGTCCGCCCGTCCGTCCGTCTGTCCGTCTGTGTGTTGTCCGTAAATACAGGATATTAGCAGGATGAAACAAAGCACACATGATCACATAAACCCAAGGATCTGCACTATTGAATATTTTTGAATTCGCCCGCGGACACGCCTACCTCTCATATAACGCAAAAATTGAAAACTGCATAAATGAGCTCATAATTAGCCTACAACAATAAAATTAGGTATGTATGTGTTTTCATCAAAACAAAAATGTATTCGAAAAATGGGTGTCATCCGCCCACTGACACGCCCACCTCTCATAAAACTCAAAAATTTAAATCTCAATAAATCATGTCTAACCTACAGAGATAAAATATGGAACGTATTTTTTTAATATATAAAAAGATGTCTTCGAAAAATGGGCGTCATCTACACACGGACACGCCCACCTACCATACTTCCCAAAAATTGAAAATTTTATGAATGTTGAACGAGGGGTGTGACTTTTTTGGCAGCCAAAATTTAATGTGTAATCCTCAAACTATGAGTCACATATCAATTTTATTCGGTAAAAACGTACTATTTAGCTGTGTTCTTTGACTGGAAAAATTGAGTGGCCATCGGGAAATGGGGCGCGGCACTACACATACAATTAAAATTAAGGGTATCAAATAGCTTTGGAATCTAATGCCGCATAACAATAAAATTCAGTACAGAGTTGCCACGTGGTGATATCCATTTACTTGAAAACCATGACGGCCATTGCACAAGGGAGTGTGGCTCCGCCCATTTAAACAAAATTTTTCATATCGAATAGCTTTGCAAGTAAAAGTCACGGAACATTAAAACTCATAATGGAATTGCCACCTGGGAGAGATATCCTGCTACTAGGAAACTGTTACGGGCAGTGGACCATGATCGTGGTGTCAGACTAATATTATATTCACACACAGTCGTAAAAGTCGCTTTTCAGCTGAAAAAGCTCTTTTTTAAAAAAAAATATGCACACTGAGAAAAAAACACATACCTTGCTCCGGTAAAAAATTTCTCTATTTTCGATAATAGTAATTTTCTCTTTTTCAAATAAAATTTTCTTCAATTAGAATAAATTTTCACATTTTCGAAGAAATATTTCTTTACTTCTAGGAAATGGAAATATTTCAATGCCTCTAATAATGATAAGTATTTTTCTCGCACAAAAAATTTCTCATTTATAGAGAAATTTTATTGAAAATGAAAAACTTTTCTTATATTTTGATAAAAAATTCACTATGAGAAGTATTTTCTTCAATAAAAACAAATATTTTCTCAAAAAAAAAAAGTATTTTTCTCTAAAAACGATATATTTTTCTATTTCATGGAACCTTTTTATCATTTTTAGAGAATTTTAAGTATCACAATTAGAGAATTGCATTCTCTGGAGCAAAGTCTATACCATTTTTCTCTAAATATGATGGCTTTTTTATCATATTCAGAGACACTTTTTTCTGAGTGCACACTTGAAAAGCAGCTTTTCATTTGACAAACAGCAGTCATATGTTTGTTATTATTACGTTTAGTTTTTTTGTTCTCGGAAAATAAGATGCTCCTTTTGTGAAACAGGCAGACGAAATGTCAAATATCAGTGACAACTTGGGTTTTAGTAATAGATTTTGACTTAACTTCAACAAACAAACATGAAATCAGGGTTGCTTTTTAACTTTTCAGAAGTTTTTCGCTGAAAAGAAAAACAAAAAGCTGCTTTTAATTTGACAGTTTTTCTATGGACAAAATTAAGCTTTTTACCTGAAAAACCATTACTGTCCGAAGAGCTGTCTTTTGAAGTTGGTGTGAACAAACTATTAATAAAAGTTTTGAATTTAATGTTTATTTTTCAATATACTTGCTGGGTGTAGCAATGCGCGCCGGGTATCGCAAGTATTCAATTCAATTTCTTACTGTAAGAAGATCAACATTTTAAAAAATTGTATGCTCATTGAATATTTTCAGGAACTCATTTCTGCAGATAATGGATTTTTTATATTAGTTTATTAACGACTTACTATTTTTCTTTAAACATAAAACTAAGGTGTAAATAAATTGTATCTACAAGGTTCTTTAAACATGTTTAAAGATTATTTTAACCCTCTACGACTACTACTAAGAGTATTTTTTAACGTTATTTTGAAAATAGTCAAAACAAACTCAAAAATGTTTCAAATACCAGGGGTCTTTTTTAAAGCATTTTTTGAGTACAAGAAAAATATTTAAAAAAAACAAGTAAAGAAAGTCTAAAGTCGGTCTAGGCCGACTATGAAATACCCTAAACCCACTTTTCAAAAACAAAAAAATTTTAATATGCATTATTGCATTAAATGCATATATGAAGCCTTTATTTAATATGCATTTCAATGTTGATGAAATATTTACACAAACCAAGTTTTATTGCTGTAGCTCACAGTTAATGCCTTTATTGTGCCTTCGCTATGGGAGGTGGGCGAGTTCATGGACGGATTACTCCCAATTTTTGAACACACCTTAGTTTTGGTATAAAATACATACATACCAAATTTAATTTCTCTATGACAAACATAACCTTATTTATTGAGTTTTAAACTGTTTGGGTTGTATGGGAGGTAGGCGTTTCCATGGGCGGATGACGTCCAGTTTTCAAAAACATCTTTGTCTTGTCATAAAAAACATACGTGCCAAATTTTAGTTCTTTAGGTTAAACACAGGCTTATTTATTGCGTTTTCAATTTTTGGGTTGTATGGGAGGTAGGCGTGTCCGTGGGCGGATGATGTTCATTTTTCAAAACCATTTTTTTCTTGTCATAAAAAATATACGTGCCAAATTTTAGCTCTGTAGGTTAAACACAGGCTTATTTATTGCGTTTTCAATTTTTGGGTTGTATGGGAGGTGGGCGTGTTCGTGAGCGGATGACGTCCATTTTTCGAAGACATCTTTGTGTTAGTATAAAACACATACACATCAAATTTTATTGTTGTAGGCTTATTATGAGCTGAGTTATGCAGTTTTAAATTTTTTCGTTGTATGGGAGGTAGGCGTGTCCGTGGGCGGATTCCAAAAATATTCAATAGTGCAGATCCTTGGGTGTATGTGACCATGTGTACCAAGTTTCATCCAATTATCTCTACTCCTTCTTCTTATCCTGTGTATACGGACAACACACAGACGGACGGACGGACGGACGGACATGAATAGCTCGACTCACGAGGTGACGCTGATCAAGAATATATATACTTTTCTATACCGGACTCGCTTCGTTCTATGCGTTACAAACGTTTGCACAAAGTTAATATACCCTGACCTTTCAGGTTTAGGGTATAAAAAAAAATATTTTTTTAATTTTTTAAAATATTAAAAATATTTTTCATAAAATGTTGCGATAGACAACAACATATTATAGGCATATAAAAAGACAGTTTCTAAGTTATTTTTATGGTAAATTGCTTAATTTTGTTTTTATTTAATATCCATATTAAATATTACTCAGACGTAAAATGTTACATCGCCAATGTATTATTTTTTTTTATATTTTTTTGCTCAATTCTTGTTCGAGAATCTATTAAAATAGTTCTGTATTTGGAAATGATTCTTACGGTGTTAGTAATAAAACTAAAATTTATTTTGCTAACTGCTCACATGATTTTTAAAATGAAAGCTTCTACTTTAAGGCAGCTTTGAAACTCAATTATGAAAATGTGTTTATTTTAAGCAGAAAACTATTTTCGTAGCGCGTTAACGAACTAAAGGTCGACTACAAACTTGAGTGAACAACACTAACGAATGGCATAAAGATGTTGCTCTTAACTTTCAAAACAAAGTTTTTGCTACATAAGACAGCACTTAGTTATTAAGTGCAGCAGGCTGGTTTGATAAGTTTATTTGGTTCTTGATTTTCCTAAGCAGGCTACTGAAAAAGCTGCAATCTTGCAGAAGTACTTTTAAGCTGTATTTGCTATACCATTGAGCTGTTGAAATTAAAACTGCGAACCCAAAATAATATCTAACATAAAAAATGCTATTTTGTTTTTTAATTAAGGGTGGACATGACATTGGCCGTTGTTTGAAATTTTTTTTTATACCCCCTTAAGCAGTAAGGGGTATATTAATTTTGTCACGACGTGTGTAACGCCCATAAGGAGGCGTGGTAGGTATAGAAAAGTATATATATTCTTGCTCAGCATCACCACCTGAGTTTATTAAGCCATGTCCGTCTGTCTGTCTGTCTGTCTGTCTGTCTGTCTGTCTGTCTGTGGACACGATTACAGCCGTAATCGTTTTGAAGCTATCGCGCTGAAATTCGATATTTAAGCTTTTTTCTTAAAAACTAAGATCAAGTTTAAGAATGGGCTAAATCGGATGAAAACCACGCCTACCTCCCATACAACCCCAATAATTAAAACTTCATAAAGAAGCAAATATTTAAGCTACAAAACTTAAATTCGGTATTTGAATAATTTATGTCAAAACTGAGGTGTGCTCGGAAAATGGCGTGATCTACTTACTAATACGCCCACCTCCCATACAACTCTAATATTGAAAACAATATAAATAGGCTTCTGTCGAAGCTACAAAATTAAAATTAGATATTTATTATTTTTGTACAAAAATTGAGACGTGTAAGAAAAATGGGCGTCATCCACTAACGAACACGCCCACCTCCCATATAACCCCAAAATTTAAAACTCTAAAAAACGGCTTCACTTTAAGCTACAGGAAAAAAATTTGATACGTTTGTATTTTATATCAAAACCAAATTATGGAAAAGAGTGGACTTCATCCGCATACGAACACACCCACCTCCCATACAACCTATTAAAGTGAAAACTCTATAAATGGGCTAATATTTAAGCAACAGACCTGAAATTGGGTATTTTTGTATATTATATCAAAACTGAGGCGTGTTAGAAAAAATTGGTATAAACCACTCAAGAACACGCCCACCTCCCGTGCAACCCCTAATTGAAAACTTTCCATGAAAACAATTTGATATGAATTTATTTTAGACGTCATCAAAATAGTAAAATTTTTTGAAATCTCATACAAAAATAGCTACAATTTAAGATATTGTACCATTACGAATCGGCCGTGGGGGTATTTTTACTTCGGCTGAGTCGAAGATATACCTTACTAGTTTTATAATTTTGTATTTTAGTAAATATTCTTAAAAGAAAAGCTATGAAAAAATATTTCATGGAAAAATTCTTACGGGTTCAAAAGTTACAGCTGGATTAGTGAGAGAGCATTTTTAATTTTCGCCTTTTTTTTCTTTGTTCACAAACTTTGAAAGCGTTTATCTCGAAACCATGTTTTTTTTTTTTTGTATTTTTTAAACTTGATTCGCTATCGTATGACACGAACTTTTTTTAAATTTTTATTTCGATTTTTTATGAATTTTTAAAGTCAATATTTTTTTCGAAAAAACACACTTCCAAATTTGGAACATCACCAGAAATTGAAAAAATTAAACAAATAAAAACTTTTTAACAAAAAAAAAAACCTACTTCAAAATCACTAGAAAGTAAAAAATAATTTTAAATTACTTTTACTATTTATTTCTTGGTCAAATTTGTATTTTTATAATAAATATATTTATTTTTTTATGATAATAAAAGCTTCTAGTCAGCGCTAATCATTGATGTAAAATCATGATTTTTTCGCCATCCCTACTCTATTTAAGACTTTTTTATTTGTAAATATCCTGCTTGGGTGACGCTGTATTAATTTGTAATCTTAACTTTTCTTAAATCTTAATTAAAATGCTATATGTGTGTTGCAGCTGCACAAAACATCTGATTATATTAGCGCCGACTTCGAAGCTCTTATTATCATAAAAAAATAAATATATTTATTATAAAAATACAAATTTGACCAAGAAATAAATAGTAAAAGTAATTTAAAATTATTTTTTACTTTCTAGTGATTTTGAAGTAGGTTTTTTTTTTTGTTAAAAAGTTTTTATTTCTTTCTTTTTAGAGAAAATGATATATATTAAAAAAGTGTATAAATTAATTAAACACCAATTATTTATGCTCATAATATGGAAAAATGCTTTTCTGTCGTTTCTTATTCTGGTCTTTGTCAGTGTGTTTATCAGTACCTACTCTTGTATTTTTATCACTACCCCATTGTCAATATTGACTGAAATATAGTGTGTTTATAATATTGACACGCCTCTTTGTCGAGAATATCACACTCTTTGTCATAGTGTTTTCAATAGTTCTACCCATTCTAACAATGAATTTTACCACCCTTAAGTCAATATGATACAGTTTTTTACACACTGCCACACCCCTTAGTCGAATAACGCCCAATTCTTCGGTAGTAATTTGTAATAATTGTGCCTGCGTCTGTACTTTTTCAGTTAGTAGTGTCAGTATTCGATTTAGTGTTTTCTAATATTGCCACACCCCTTTGTCGAATGACGCCCACTTTATTCACAAAAACTTGTTATAAGTGTGCCTACCTCTATACTAAATATCAGTACTCTAGTGTCAATATTATTCGCGATACAGTGTATTTTATATATTGCCACACCCCTTTATCAAACGAGGTCCACTGTATTGAAATTAATTGTTTTATAACTGTGCCTACCCCTGTAGTTAACTTTAGTACTCTAGTGTCAATATTATTCGAGATACAGAGTTTTTCTAATATTGCCACACCTCTTTGTCGACTAACGCCCACTTAATTGACTGTTATTTTTTACCTACCCTTGCATTTTTTCTGTGAATTTTATTAACTCTAGTACTCTAGTGTCAATATTTACTGAAATACAGTGTTTTTCTTACAGTGACACGCCCCTTTATCGAATACCGCCCACATTACTGACAGTTATTTGTTATATTTGTACCTACCTTTGTACTTAATTTTAGTATCGTAGTGTCAATAGTAATCGAGATACAGTGTTTTTTTTTAATATTGCCACTCCCCTTCTCGATTAACGCCCATTTTTTTTTTACAAAAATTTTTAGTGATTTTTCCTACCTTTGTAATAAATTTCTGTACCCTAGTATCAATATTATTCGAGACACAGTAATTCTCTTATATTGCCACACCCCTTTGTCGAATTACGCCCACTTTTGTTATAGTAATTTCCAATAATTGTACCTACCTCTGTACTTAATTTCAGTACTCTAGTGTCAATTTTCGTCGAGATACAGAGTTTTTACAATATTGCCACACCCTTTTTTAGAATTACGCCCACTTAAGTGATCGTCATTTTTAATACTTGTGCTTGCCCTTGTAATTTTATCGTGAATTTTATTACCGTAGTGTCAATATTTACTGAGATACAGTGTTTTTCTTATACAGACACGCCCCTTTTCCGAATACCGCCCCCTTTCATAAACGGGCACCTCCGCGTTGATAATCTCTATATGTTGACAAAAAATTACGGCAATCGGGCAAGTACTTTAGGAGTAATCGATGTACATACATTCACAAAAAAAAAAAAAAAAAAAAAAAAAAAAAAAAAACAGAGAAACCAACCAACTTGAGAACCTCCTCCTTTTTGAAGTCGGTTAAAAAAGCTCCTGTCATACGATAACCAATTTTGTTAGGATTGAAAAAAGTCATTTTTTTCCAGATCGAACAATTTTTGCGATTCCAAGCGCTGCAACCACGAGGCCTCGTTTTTTTCTCTGCAACCAGTTTGGAGCTCTATAAAACCTTGTTGGAGTGATAAATATATTTTTTCGAATTTTTTTTCTTGTAACTTGTTCAATTCTTCAATTTTGGGAAAATGTTTGATTTTGACTGAGTTATGAATTTTTAAAAAAAGCGCTGTTTTCTCTGCCGCGAATGTAATGTCCCTTCTTAAAGTTTTAAAACTTGACCTTGAACTTCTTTCTTTTAAAGATGCAAATATGCAGATGAGAGGGGTTTCCTTAAATAGTGTGCACCAAAAGTTAGAAAAAAACTCTAGTTGCTAAGTTGCTAATAATAGAAAAAACATTTTTCTCAATAAAACCAATATTCTAAAAAAAAAAAAAAAATTTTTAATTCCAAACATTTTTCAGAATAAATAGAATTAAAGTAACAATGAAAATCACTACTAACGACTGAAAATCAAGACTACTGACGAGTAGTGAATACAAAACAGTTGTTCAGTCAATTCTTGTAATTGCTCTTTAAAGAGTTGTTATTGATGTAAGCGCTTTTCTTCAAGAAATATTTGGCATCGTACTCGTAATGAGACTTAATACTGGCACTTTAAAAATTTTTTTAAATTATAATTAAACTTTTTTTATACAACTGCTTTAAATAAGGGTTTTAATGAAATAAAGCTTTTTATTTCATAATACTATTTTAATTAAATTTACTTTTATAGTCTTCAACAAAGCATCTTTAACTTATAAACTCATAAATCTTTGCGTTACTTTTATAAAAATAAACAACTTTGAAAAAGCTCACTAGAGCCCTATTATGAGTTATATTATTTATAAGCATAACGAAAACCATTCAAAATAACGCTGTCTGCTGATACCAGCTGCTTTTTCTATGCTTTATAGCGCATTTTTTATTTTTGTTTCTCATTTTTTCGCTGCTCACGGAAGAAACTGGCAGGGAAAAGGAAAAACTTGAAACCAACATCCACAAACAAACAAACCAACATAGAAAAACAAAATAAAGCTTTCCTATTGATTAATACAAATAAAGCCTGAGGCACGCGAATCGTGAACTCGCGTGAACTTTTTTCGACTCTGCTGGCAAACCAACAGAAAAGCCAACACAATAAAACAACAACAAAACAAAAGTAGTTTGTTTTACTTAAAACATACAACTGTCATGGTGGCTAAAGTTTCTTTTTCTACCACTATTTTTTTATTAAAATATATATTTTTTTTTTTATGGTTCTTGCTGTTCAACTTTGAGTTGACCAAATTTGGGAAACTTATTCCGACATTTTTAAAATAAACTTATTTAGCTTGAAGGTTTTTCAAGGTTTTGTAGCAAACTGAAAGAAGTCGCATGAACTTTGCTAAGAAAAACAATAAATTTTTATAGTTACCTAATTGTTTAAGCCCAAAAAACACGAGTAAAATTTCACTGCGGGCGTCTTGTGGGCAACATGATGCAGCTGAAATGACAAAAAAAAATATGAAGTAAAAATTTAATAAAAGCTTTTAAATATATTATTGTTATGTATAAAAAATATTGCAATTTTTGTGGCTTTGATTGAACATTTATGAACCAAAAATTCGATTTTTTTAATAACAGGCATCAATAAAACGGATTAATGTACAAAAAAGAGAAATGTTCGGAAATCTATATAATTAATAGGCTTAGGTTTTTTTGTGACTTCAACTCCTCCCAGACCAATGGAACGATTTTATCGATTCAGATGCCATAAAATTAGGTTTAGGCTGTAGATGTGCAAATCACTTTTAAAAATTGTGATTTCGCTTCAGGAGGTTCCCAACCTTTTAAAACAGAAATAAACTTTTTGTTCACAAATCCGCTATTTAATCGATTTGAAATTTAGTTTGAGAAGGAGCTTATGAATTGATCGAATTTGAATTTTTTTCAAAACTATAAATTTTTTACCAAAATTATCTTTTATGCATTCCTCAAATGTCAATTGTCCGAAAAATGCAGTTCCAAAATCAAAAATTCCACTTTCCCAGCAAACAACTCAGTAAAATGTTAACGGTTTTCAAAAAAACCGTTGTCGTTTTTTCATCGAAATGTGATATAAATTGATGTTGCAGGTGTTCTGTTAGTATGTTTTAATTATATCTTAGTATTATTTGCTGTCTTAAATCTATGTTTTACAGTTTTTTTAAATTAGTTATGTTTTATAGCTGGAAGAGTTGAGCTGCGATGTTTTCGAATAGTGATAATGTTTGTCTTAGTAGTAATATTAGTGAAATTACGTGTTCGTATTTTGACAGTAACATTTAAAAATTTAGTGTCAGATCATACGTTAAGTCAAACCATTCACTATAAAAGATCATTATCTGAATGGTTTGAATGGTTTGACTTGAATATATCGTTATTGAGTATAAAAGCTTCTTGAATACCCAGCTCCGCTCAGATTCCTACCGTATATTCAAATGTTTTACGGTTTTTAATGTATCGAAAATGCCAACTTTATCTTAGAAACAACATATACCTAGCAAAATTTTTCGTATTGCCTTGATTTGCATTCGATTATAAAACCCATTACATAAATGTTGGTGACCAATAATGCATTATATTGTATATTACTCGTAATGCAGTTAGTAATGTCAGCCCTTTTTGCTTTATAAAATGATTGTACTTTTTTTTTAGACAATTGAAATTTTTTGTTTTACTTTTATTTTTGCTTCAAAAGTGTCAAATTTTTGTAATTTTGAATATGAAAAAATGCCATATTTATGAATGAAATACAGAAAAAAGTGCAAAAGGTAAATATATTACATTAATTAATTAACTGATATATACTTGTTTTACTTTTATTTTTGCATCAAAAGTGTCAAATTTTTGTAATTTTGAATATGAAAAAATGCCATATATATGAATGAAATACAGAAAAAAGTGCTAAAGGTAAATACCCAGCAAAATTTTTTGTATTGGCTTGATTTGCATTCGATTATAAAACGCATTACATAAATGTTGGTGACCAATAATGCATTATATTGTATATTACTCGCAATGTAGTTAGTAATGTCAGCCCTTTTTGTTTTTGAAATGAGTGTTCTGTTTTTTAGATAATTGAAATTTTTTTGTTTGACTTTTATTTTTGCTTCAAGTGTCAATTTTTTATAATTTTTAATATGAAAAAAATGCCTGATTTATGAATGAAATACAGAAAAATGTGTTAAAGGTAAATATATTACATTAATTAATTAACTAATACATATATCTATTAAATAAAAGCATTTTTCTCATTTTATAGAAGAAATTCTCTAACTCTTCATTGGTGTTGTTGATCTGATAAGCAAAAGATGTACGATGTAAAAGATGTATTTGAATCTCTTTTCTAATTCGTGCAGAGAAACATCTTATTCAATAACTTCTAAGTTGTTAATAAATAAGTGATTATTGAGAAGAAGTAATTCATCATTTTTTATTAGTGCTTACATAAGTACTCCCATGTCAAGCGAAAGCTTCATCTATTACCTCCAATGACATGCCTGTATTAAAATAATGGGTTCCGTAAGCGAGAGGGTAAGCGATGAATGAAATTTTCTGTATTACTTTTTCGATTATATGCAAGCGAAGATTTTGCTGGGTAAGACCATATTTTTCAATAAACTTGAAATGCATTTTTTTTATTTTTTTATATTTGGTTTAATTATTTTGATAATTTACTTATGTTGAACTTATGCCGGCCATTCCAAGCCTAAGTAAATTTTTTTTCCCAAAATTTTTAAAAAAAAAGTAAACTGTTCATATCGCAAAAAATGCATTTTCGGTTTTTTTTTTTTAGGTAGAATTACGTCTTACAGCGCGGTTTGTATGCAGTCGTTTTAACAAACTTTTTTAAGGTCATACCTACAGCCTTTAATACTCATCGTTCAAACATAACATATATACTAAAGCAGGGGCGCAACCAGGAATTTTTTTTTGGGGGGTTTTATCAAATGTAGAACTTATATATAAAAACAATTTTACGTAATTACATCGGCTGAGTTGTAGCGGTTAGTGCGTTCAATTTTTGCACTAATGGCCAGCACAATATTTTTTTTTAATTAAAACGGTCACTGTCAGGACATTTTATCCGTACAGAAGGTGAACAGCAGGGGTAGCGGTCGTTTTAAAATAAACTGGCTTCAATGTTGTTTAGGATCTGTTCGGCTAAAATATTTTGCAAGCACCAGTTGTAGGCCGTTTCATTGATTTTTTCTTATTTGGCAGTTGTACGAAGTTTATAAGGCTTGAGCTAAAATATTTTCATTTTTACTCAGGTCCCAATAAGGTCAGCAAAAATTCAATATTTTTCTCCCCACACATTCAGAAAAAAATACCTACCTTTCTCCGATAAAAAATTTCTCTATTTTCGATAATTCATTTAGAATAAATTTTCACATTTTCAAATAAATATTTCTTCACTTGTGGGAAATGGAAATATTTCAATGTCTCTAACAATGATAAGTATTTTTCTCGCACAAAAAATTCTCATTTGTAGAGAAAAATTTAAGGAAAATGAAAAATGTTTACTAAATTTTGATAAAAAATTCATTATGCGAAGTATTTTCTTCAATAAAATGAAATCTTTTTTCAAAAATAAAAAAGTTTTATTCTCTAAAAACGATATATTTTTATATATTTCCCTTGTTCATGGAAGCTTTTTATCTTTTTAGGGATTTTTTAGTACCACATTTAAAGAAAAGCATTCTCTGGAGCAAACTCTATAACATATTTGAGGGCAGTGAGAATTTTTCATCCATACATCACTTCGTTGTAAAAATACCCAATTGGCTGGCACTAGCTTTAAAATTCGTCCTTTAGTGAGCACTAATTATGCTCAATTCCGAAACTAAAAACCGCTAAATTTCTGACACCTTGGGATGAAAAACAAAGAGTCTGAATTTGAAAAAATCGTTTGGTATTACTTGTCCAATGCGCAAATGCTGACGAAATCTAAATAATATATTTTTAACGATAGGTCTTTCCTACACTTTTCCAAAATTGGTTAATATTTGCGCAATTTTGAGGGATTTTCATGAAACTGATTTTGAAAATCCAATGGAAGATTATGAATAAGGCATATAACTATATTATGTCACTGGATGGACAAACAGAAGAAAAATTAAACCAACACATTTTTAACTTATAAACCATAATTCCTTAATATCGGATAATATTTAAAAACTGATTTTGGAAACAACGATGGAAAATAAGAAATTGTAAATTTTTTCTCCACTTTCGGAAGTCAATCGGAATTATTTTTATAATGAATCACATGACTTCACTATAAACTTAATTCTGTAGAGTTTGTGTTATCCATGTTTAAAAAATGACTTTAAAAAAGGACGAAAAATAACAATTTAAGGGAAAATTTCTTTGATTTTTTCAGTGGCGAGTGATTCAACGGATTTTCCTCAAATTTAGGCTTTTTTACTATGTCTTACTTTTGTATTGATTTGTTTTCAAATATTTCAAGTTTCCTCCATGCTAGAAGTTGAAAAGATAACTCAAATCGAAGTATTGCCAACAACCCTTCAAGTGGTCAGAATCCTTTTAATAATAAATTTTTTTCTTCAGAATGCATACCCAAAATAAGCAAAAAAACTAAAGATTTTCATGGTACACTAAAAAAATTTTGAAAATTTTTTGTGTTTACAAACTCTATTGAGACCCCAAAAAAATCCATATTTTGTCATTTTCAAAAAGAGGTTATTTTAAAGACGTGTACAATATGTATTTTTCATGATATTCACATGAATTTAAATTTATTGGAAACTTATTGAGCTCTTCTTTCCATTGATATATTGTATGGTGCGGTTTAACCAAAGCTAAGTGCCACAATTATATAAAATGTGAGAAACCGATATCAGAAGCTTCCTTCAGCTCAATTATTATTTAATTGAAATAATTACGGTTTGATTTTGGCAAATTTTGGTGGGTATATATATATTAGTGGGTACATATGAGTTTTTAGGTACGCAAATCGATTTCTTTTAACCAGTTTTTAGTTAAATGTGCGCCAGATAGCGCTCCAGTACAAAATTCATGATTTTCGAATATTTATTTTTTTTAACACTTATAAAAAACGCATTTTTCATAGTACTCAGTTTTGATTAAACAACACCATACGATACACCAAAAGAAAGAAGAGCTCAGCACTTTTCCAATAATCTTAAATTCATCATTTGAATTTCAAGAAAAAGAAATTTTTAAAGGTGTTTAAAAAAAAAATATTTTCTAGTTTTTGAGAGTACTTCTTACTTTTGAGTCGGTGTCCGGCTCACTTTTTTTTCTCCATACAAAATCGATCCGGCTTAATGTGCAGTCTGAAGGAATAAAATATGACTAATTTAGCAAATTATGCATCAACCAGAATCGATTTTAAATATACATTTGGGGTTTTCACTCATTTCATAAAACGTGTTTGCTTTTCCTGTGACTCACTTTGATTGAATACTATTTTTCTTGGTACTACAATAATTTTTGGGAGGGTTTAAACCCCGAAACCCCCCTTTGGTTGCGCTTATGTACTAAAGTATCAGATACAGTGCTGTCACTTGAAAATTATAAATAGTGGTAGATTGTGTCAGAAAAAAGTGGTAGATTAAGAAAATTAGTGGTTAATTTGTTCAATCTTAAAAAATTGGGGCTTACATGCCGTTATCTCTTAAAAATGATGATATAGCTTTATTTTGACATTTATTAAATTTTATTGGAAAAAGACAAAAACAATTGTTCTCAAATTATTTTCAATAATAGCAGTGCATCTTTTTTCAATTGTGATTACCGGATCATAAAAACTCGCTATTGGATCGAACTTGAGCTGCAAAATACAAACCGAACTACGAACAAGCTCATAGCCAAGTTAGTAGCTGTTAGCGAGCCAGAAAATGAGCAATATTCAAGCAAAGTTTTCATGCGCACCAAAAAATTGTTAGCTTAGGTAATACATTGAATTTAAAAATTTGTATAGATCTATAACTTAGCTTTTCTTTTCCTGCGAAATTAAAAATATTTCGGCATAATTGAAAAAAAAATTCAAAAATAATTTTTATTTTTTTTTGTTTTATGGATTTCGTGATTTCCAATGCAAATACAATTTAAATCTAATCACACATTTAAAATTTCATTTCCTGCCTCGGTAAAATATTCTTAAAACTAAATTCCCTCCAGTTCGACTCACCAGTGACGAATGAGTGAGTTCACTAGCTATCGGTAATCACCATTGGTTACCCACCAGATTACCTACAATGCAATTCACTCATGAATTTAACACGGGGATGTCATTGCCGGTAATGATTCCATTACTCTCTGCATTACCATTCACTAGCTGTTTCATGAGGTACACTCATCATTCCTTTTGTTATACAGTTTATGTGGAAGAAAAAACAAATGAAATAAATGTATTTGCATTACCTGCTACATTACCTCGGGTACTAGAATTCACTAGCTACTATTCATGCATGATATCATGACCGTTAAAAGACTAATTGTGATTGTCAGTACTGAAGGGTTATAGCGACAAATAACAATAATTATTATTTAAATATGGGTTGATGATAGAAAATATGACAGAAAGAAAATAGTGGTAGATTTTGCTAAGAGCTAAATAGTGGGTGGTAAAAGTGGTAGAAGTGAAAAAAGTCCAAAAAAGTAGTTGATCTACAACAATTGCAGTAAAGTGACAGCACTGATCAGATATATCCAGCGCTAAACGAATATCTAATTTTGGATTTTGTTACTATTATATTAAAGTCACAAAATAGCAAAAGCTTAGAAGAATAATCTAGATTTTTATATAAGAAAATCAATCATTAGCTGCTTGCATGTTGTGTCTGCTGCTTTCTTTGTTTTTGTTTTGTTGTTTTTGCTTGTGTTGGTTTTGTTTTGAACGAACTGACTCGCAGCATTGTACTCTACTCCACGTTAAGAGGATGTTCCAAGTTAAGAGGGTGTTTCGATTAGATTTAACACTTAAGCATAGTACTATGTTCGGCTTCACGTGAAATTCCACTCAAATCTCCATACAAAAAATGACAGCTGTGAAACAAGCGTGAACATTTCACAACTTTTTCGTCAAAGCTGTACTATGCTTTGCTACGGAAAATCTAGTACTATATTCCGCAACATGCATCTAGCAACATTTTTTTCACGCCAATTTAATTGAGCCGACCATTTATTTTGCCGTGAAAAGAGACAGTTGCCATTTAATTTAAGAAAAAGAGCAAACAAAAGAGCAATCTTTCTTATTGAAATTATATTTTTGTACTATTTCTTAAGTTTTGCAATTAATAACTGCAGTTGTTGGAAATTGTAAACACGGGTGCACCTTTCCGCGGTGTTGGCGGTCGCAAAACTTTGCAGCTTGGAGACTGCCATAAACTAATGACTTGTTCTGCTCCACAACAAAGGACATGCATACTTGTATAAAGATTTATTTTCCATTTATATAATCATAAATATGAAAATTAAAGAACTTTAATGATTTTCTGCTTTTCATCTAATAAATTATGGCTGTTTATTTACATCTTGTTGAAATTTGTAAGCTGATCATCAGCTGTTCGTTCGCAACAAAATATCTGTCAAAATTTTCACGCAACAAATAAATGACCACCTCTGTCCCAGCCCCAAAAATTATCGAAAAGAAAAAAGTGTATAGACCATTTGAAAGGGCTTAATTTGCACCTTCAGAATATGTAAATTTAATAATTTGCACCCTTATAGTTTTTGAAATAAATTAGATTGAAAATGGAGTATATGATGCAATTTTTAAACTGTCATATCTCGCTTAAAAATGCATATTTCAAAGTGCACCTTGGCCCAAAAATTTGCAATTTTGTTATTCTAATTTGCACCTTCGTTAAATTAGTAGAAAATCAACCGGTTCTTCGTAAATAATGTAAAAATACGTAAATCAATACTGCGCATGCGCTGTCCAGAAAACATATAGTAATACGTCTCTCGTGCACGGTGCGCGCTAGGGACTTTTTTGTGGCAATGTCTGGCTGATCTAGATATGACTACATCAAAATCAGTATATATAATGTACATATAAAGTTCATCACTGATGCATTTACTAAAGTTGACATTGGAGGCCAAATGATCACAGTAAAACTTGTTATTGTGCTGTATTGATTTGTGACAATATTTTTTCTTTTTTTTTATCATAAGATTAGTTCTATTATAGTCTATACTTGTGTATCAATACTTAAAAACATAGATAGTATTATAAACTATAAATAGATAAACCCCATCACAACAAAGTCCCTAGTGGAATGCGCGGCACGCGCATGTCACTGATACGACGCATGCGCAGAACGAGCTATCGAATTAAAACATTTTCTTTGCATTTTCAGAAAAATTCGATGTATTTTTCGCAATTTTCTCAATGGTGCAAATTAGAGGAGTAAAGTTGCAAATTATTGACGCAAGGTACACATCGAAATATCAATTAATTACTGAGATATGAGCATTTGAATATTGCAAACTTTCACATTTTTTTTTGCAAAAAGTAAGAGGGTGCAAATTCTAAAATGCTAATATTCAGAAGGTGCAAATTGAGCCCTTTCGAATGGTATATAAACTTTTTTTTTTTTTATTATTTTTGGGGCTGGGACAGAGGTGGTAAATAAATGGCTGTTGCCAGTGAAATTTCACGCAATCGAGCATAGTACTAGGCTTTATATAAAAAAAACTATTGGCATTATTTTTCGTTGTATGCTATTACCCAATAGATGTCGCTTTCTATTCACTTACCGCCCTATTCTGCTTGTTAACTTAACACGGCGTTGTTAAGAATCTCTTGTTAATGTTCTTGTTATGTAATGTAAATATTCATATTCTAACAAATCATTAACAACTTGAAAGCTTTAAAAAGCTTTTAAAGTTCACCACGCATGGTGAAAATGCAAATGGCATACATATCAAGCGTCAGCTGTTGTTTCTTACTTATTTCAGAGTTTAATATTTCTGCAAGAAGAATAATAAATGTTATGAAGTAAGAAATTTAAAGATTGCTTCATATTTTATGTTTAAAGTGATACCTTTAAATGCTAAGATTAAAAATCTACTTAAATTCTTTGTAATAAAGGCGTTAATTGAAAGGCGTTTGAAGTTTTTTTTCGTTCATATTGCTCTGTGTGATCGCTTAAAAGAAGTAAAATTTATTTTATTCTTCAATATTGTTACATTACTTTATTATTATTCAATATTATATTGGTATTTTAACGTATGCACATAAATTTATTTGCTTAACATTGAAATAAAACTCGTTGATAAGATGCTTTCTGTCATTAACAAAATAGTTAAGAAAAGAGCTTTAAATTTTTCGCCAGAATAAGAAACCTTAACAAGGTGTTAATATTAACTATTTTGTTAATGTGGTGAGCTTAGTTAAGTTGCCAGAATAGGGCTGTTAGTGTGTGGCTTAGCATGCTCGGAGCCCGGGTTCGATCCACAGCCGCGGCGAAAAGTTTTTTTCAATAAAAAATTTTTCTTATCGGTCACCACCTCTCTGCAGACAATGGCAAACCTCAGAGAGTAAATAATGCCATGTAAAGCTTCTTGAGAACATGAGCCGTTCGGAGTCGGCATAAAACATGTAGGTCCAGTTCTCGGTCAATTGTGTGCAAAAATTTAATAACACACACAACACAATTGATCATTAGAAGCTCGGTCAAAGTCCTTTCAAGGGCTGAAATGGCCAATTTGTTTGTTTTTTTTTTTTAAGTTATAAAGAGCTTAGTAGAATTAGAAGTTTTAAACAGCTTTTATGTAAACTTCTGAATTTATTACGCAAAAATGGTTTACTACTTCAAGTTTAAAAAACTCAAATCATTATAAAGCTCAAGAAAAAACTAATTTTTTAATTGAAACTCAGCGAATATAAAAAAATTGCCGTTGAAAACACACCAAATATCATTTTGAAAAATTAAATATATATTTTTTTAGTAAAAAAATTACACAAAACAATTTTTTTTACATATATGGCTACTTCAATTATTTTAAAAAAACATCAAAAAACTATGGCGGGAGTGATAACGACTCACTTGGACATCGGAAACAAAAACAAAAACAAAAACGGTTTCTATCAGCATCAAAATCGTCATGGAATGAACTAGAAGAAACAATTTTGGTTGAAAAATAACAAAATGGCGGCGTTTTTTCGAAAATTGCCAAGTTTTTTGGCGCAAAAAATAAAACCGATTTTCTGCCGGTAGTGCCCATAGTGCATCCATCGGCAAGTGGAAAACAACATATTCAAATTTTAGTACGATCGGTGTCGAGTAATTTTTGTTTTATAAAGGCCGGCATGGTGTTTTTAAATGATTTTTTTAAAATTCCAGTAGCAATAAATGTGATTAACATAATAATAAAAAAAATTTTCTTGCGTAATATTTTTTCCGTAATTTTGCAAAATGATATCTTATCTTTTATTCAACTTTAAATAATAAAATAAAAAAATTTTTGAAGGCGTCACGTCCCCTTAAATAAAGGAATCATCGATTATTTCAGCTGCGATTGAATTTTAAATCTTGAAAAGTTCAAAAGCTACGCTGCAGCAGCTCGGACCGAGAACAACAAATTTCGAGTGCTTCAACTGCATCTATGTATATAATCCTGCATCTTGTGCTCACTCATCATGCTGCACACTGGGATCAAGTATGCTCAAAATTAATTTTTTTAAAAATGATTTTATTCTAAAAAGTAGTAAGGTATATCTTCGACTTGGCCGAAGTTAAAATATCCCCACGGGCGATTCGCAATGGTACAAAATCGTAAATTGCAGCTCTTTTTATATGAGATTTTAAAAAATTTTACTATTTTGATGACGTCTTAAATACATTCATATCAAATTGTTATCCTGCAAAGTAAAGACAAGTCTTTTTATAAAGTTTTCAATTTGGGGTTGTAGGTTAGGTGGGAGTGTTCATCGGTGGATGAAGCCCATTTTTCTAACATATCTTGGTTTATTATAAAATGAATAAATATCTAATTTTGCTTTTGTAGCTTCGACAGAAGCCTATTTATATAGTTTTCAATTTTGGGGTTGTATGGGAGGTGGGCGTGTTCGTGGATGGATAACGCGCATTTTTCTCTCACGTCTCAATTTTTATATAAAAATAATAAATATTTAATTTAACTTTTATAGCTTCGACACAAGCTTCTATATATAGGTTTCAATAATAGAATTGTATGGAAGGTGGGCGTGTTAGTGGGTAGTTGACGCCCATTTTTCTAACACACCTGAGTTTTGTCATAGACTATATAAATGCCGAATTTAAGTTTTGAAGCGTAAATATTCGTTTCTTTATGGAGTTTTCATCATTGGGGTTGTATGGGAGGTAGGCGTGGTTTTCATCCGATTTAGCCCATTCTCAAACTTGATCTTAGTTTTTTAGAAAACAGCTTAAATATCGAATTTCAGCACGATAGCTTCAAAATTACGGCTGTAATCGTGTCCACAGACAGACACTAAGGGAAAAAGTTATATAGTCAGTACAGAGACAGCTATGTAAAATCTATGCATTGCAACTTGTATGAGAACGCAACAAGAGCAGTATTTACTGAGTAAAGGGAGCGTGTACTGACTGCATATCAATTTATTCACTTTTTAAAATGAATATCATGTTATGTGTTGAGTACATAGCAGACTTCAATAGATACAAGCAACGTGTACTCAATCAACGTGTTATGTAATTTTTTACAAAAACTTTACTCAATACATAAAATATAGACTCAGTACACGTCCCCCTTATACGATTGAAGTGACATATTTATTCAGTACATAACATATGGACTCAGTACACGTATCTCTTGCACATCGGCACACGATTTTGCTGATTTATGTCATTCGTTTCTTGATTTTCAAATAAGCAACACCTCTAAAGCCTCTAGAAAACCAGAGCAGGAATGAGTTTATCCACTGTACTCTAGAACAAAAGCGATGATTGGATAAGAATTAAATGGCTGGGTTTCTATAAGTAATTGCCAATTATTTTGTGAAATCTAGTCATTTCTTTATAAAATTATTTATTTCATTTGTTGAGAGGGTGCTTTGGGCACAGGCATGAATTGTGTATATATTCAATACATGGAATTATGAACAAAAAATATATAATGAATACACCTGTTAGAATAAGTAATTTGCCTTGTTTGGCCAATAAATAAATAAATAAATAAATAAAATTATATATATACTCCAAATATGTAATGAGTAAATTATGTATGTACTGAGTCAATAATTTATGTAATACGTACATAAGATCTTTACTCATTACATAAAATTATTTGTAACAGTTTGCGATGAGTACAGTGAGCATGTACTCACCACATACATCCATGAATTCATGACACATATTTATGCGTTGAGCACATAAAATTCTTTATTGACTACATAACCGCTTGAAAGCATTATGTAGTCAATAAAGATTTAAACATGTACTCAATACATGAAAAATGTAAAATTTTTGTGTGCAGAAAACTATGCGATGAGTACATAAATTTATGTATTGAGTCCATAGGTTTTTCCCTCTGTGGACGGACAGACAGACGGACATGGCTAAATCAACTCAGGTGGTGATGCTGATCAAGAATATATATACTTTTCTGTACCTACCACGCCTTCTTATGGGCGTCACACGTCGTGACAAAATTAATATACCCCTTACGCAGTACGCGTGGGGGTATAAAAATGCAGTTATGTTCTCCATTACATTCTACATCTTCGAGTAATTTATCAGCTATCTAGCGATTTGCTGCTAGACGATATGGGTATCCAAACATGACACATGTTAGTTTTCTTTTTACTGACGAATTCTTATGAGAAATTCAAGTTATTACTGTTAGAAAACGGTAAACGATTTCGTGACTTTGTTTTCTGCATTTGTTAATATTAAGTTTCTTTATTTTTCAGAAGTATAAGTTAAGGTATTGTTTTTATGAAAAAACTTTATTTTTTTGTCATTGAATGTTATTTTCAAAGTAATTTTTTGAAAGTGAAAGTATTTCAATAACATATGTCTTTCCTCATTGGGAATCCGAGTTTAAAACCAAAAGCTTCCTACGCTGTTTTAAAAAAAATTATTTTAAAAATTTCACTTTGATTTTAAGTAAGCACATTTACTTTTTGTTACTTTCTCTTTCATTTCGAACTTTTATTATTCATTCTTTTAAGCCTGATTTTCACTATTTTATTTTTAATGATCAGTCAGTTGTTGTGAGTCTAATGAATATGCCAACTAGTGGTAAATTTTTTTTCGTTTGATAATGCCGAAAAAGTAGAAAAAACTGAAAACTAAAAAAATTCTAATCAAATAAAATTTGTGAATGTCTTAATAACAAACACTGTTGTCAGCAATAGGTTCAAACATGGTAATCAATGAGTTAATTATGGGTTAATTTGTCAAAATTTGACGCAAAAGCATAGATCAACCCAGTGGGATGAATAGAAAATTATTTCAGAATTTTGATCATGCACTTATATGCGACAGCACCAGTGTGCGCTGGTAACAATATTTCCTGTTTTCATTCATGAATTTTTTTTTTCTTTGCTTATTGCTTGTTACAGCATTTGTTGGCGCAAGACTGGTTTGCAGTTTTGTTTGCATTTTTTTGTTCTGTTGGGATTTGTTGGGATTTCTTAAAAAGAGCCTTATTTGATTGTCTGCGCTGGAGTGCATTGCTTGCTTGTTCGAGTTGAATATAAAACTCTGCTCAAGGTTGACAGACGTATGTTGCCAAAATCTCAAATTTGGAGAATCACGGAAGTATGATAAGGTTTCATAAATTTACTCATTCGTACCTTTCCTTGCAAGCTATTTAATATGTTTTTTGATGTGTTTAATTCATCTTATGTGTTTAATTAATTAAAAACTGGTTTTTGTTTTTAAAGCAATGTTTTTAAAAACAAATTTGAAACAAAAATTATAAAATTTGAAACAAAAATTTTGAAGCATAATTTTTCGATGCCATTTTTTAAGCTTTTGCGAGTTTTTGGCATCAGATTGATAATTAGATAAGAGTACTCTTAATGAAAAAAATAAGAATAGTCAAAGGAAATGTTGTGTTATCGATTTGTTTTCGAGTTATCGATTATTTAAAATTTTTTTTTGCTATAGGGTCTATGAAGAAAATATTATTCATTTAATGACCTTTCAAATGACATATCAATCCTAAAGATCCATTAAGTAACGGCAAAAATATAGATGTTTTTTTGAACAGATTGTAACGACTGAAGTCGTTACAAATTAATATTAAAATAAATATATATAGATTCGTATAATATAAGAAAAAAAAAAGAGTAGTTTTAAATGCCGACGGCAATTCCATGCACCGCTTTAATTATCATGCAGCTGCCGAATTTTTTAACAACACCAACAACTGCATGCCTTGGCTAACCATGGAATCGCCATAGCCAAACATTTAATTTAAACTTAAAAAAATACTAATGAATAAATAAAAAGAAAAAGAAACAGAAGAATTAATAAATGAAATAGAGTAGAATATAAAAAAAAAAAAAAAAAAAAAAAATAATAATAATGCGGATGGAGGATCCAATGTGGTCCCCCATCTAAGTACTAACCGCAGTGAAGGCTGCTTAATCAAACACAGTGCAGCACACATACACACAGAACTCGTTTAGCAGCATTAGCAGCAATGTAAGCAGCCGGGCTATTTATAGCAACGTTGCATTGTAGCGCTTGTTGACATGCTAACAACGATATGATTCACATGCAGTTAGCAGTGAACATTGAATAAGTAGTGCGCAAAATGTGGCTAAAGGCATGTTGAGTTCGCTTGACATCCAAGTTCATTTCAATTAACATTTTAATTGTAAGTCAACTTTCGGGTGGTGATAAATAGCCTAGACACATTGACTGCGGCTGCAGCATTGCGTCAAACGTAAAATTTTTTTTACATGCTTTTCTTATGGGGGTGAATGTGGTGAAAATGTTGCAACGACAATGCGTCATTGCAGCAATGTTGCTGTCGTCGATTTAGAACTTTTTCTATTTTGACGTGCGACAAGAGTAAGAACATCGGCATTTGTTAATGTTTTCGTTTAATTTCGTGCTTCTCTTGTGTTTTTTAGTGTTCATTCTCATTGTGTTTGTGTTAAATGTTTGTTTTTTAATGATTATTCGATGTTTAATAATAAAAATATATGAAAATACGGCTTATCGTGCTGCACCCAAATTAATCAAGTCGTAGACAACATGCCAACATTTTCGTTTTCACCTCGTGTTGTTGTGTTGCAGCCGCAGTCAATGTGTCTAGGCTAAAAGTCAGGGAATTAAAAATTGATTACAAAATTTGGTAATCAAGCCACCTAACCTCAAGCTCCGGCTTTCCGACTTCGGTCACGCTCAAGCTCCGGCTTTTCGACTCCGGTCAAACTCAAGCTCCGGCTTTTCGACTCCGGTCAAATTCAAGCTCCGGATTTTCGACTCCGGTCAAATTCAAGCTCCGGCTTTTCGACTCCGGTCAAACTTTAGCTTCAGCTTTTCGGGGTTAGCAACCCACCGTACTCTAAGTAGGTCTACGTTGCGAAGGCCTGTTTTGCAGTCGGCCTTCTGCGCAGTTTGGCCCTCTGCCACCGTGAGCACTTTGCCACTAATTTTTATACCGCATATGAACTTATTTTAGGTATTCACTAAGTTTGTAATAATTTAATATAAAAAAAAGAAAGAATAAATATAAAAAAAAAAGGAAAATACATTATTAATCGTGCCGAGCTAAAACCTTTGAGGTTTAGTGATTGTGTTGACCTTAACGTTGACCGTGACTAATTCTACGATTAATTAATCTATTTAATTTCTGATTAAGAAAAATTTACTTTTGCCCAAGGGTTGCGAGATCCATTGGACGGACCCTGGAGCGGCTGAGCATCCTCAGCCTTCGAAACAAAAACACTCGTTACAAGATCTTTTAACACAAAAAAATTTTTTTAAATCGATAACTCGATAACTAATAGAGTTATCGATTTTTTGTTCGGCGAATCATGTTTTTTTGTTGTTCTCCATCAGAAAACATCTTCAAATCGCGGCGCCCCGGAAATCGTTATCGTGCCGTTTTTTCAAAGAAATAGTAAGAGAAAATTAAAAAAAGAAAACATTTATTTATGTTACGGCATGATGAATAATGAAGTTATATTATTTTTAATTTTTTTATTGATCTGCTGTTTTTGACATATGCATGACAAATTTATCAGATGTCTAAAGGTGCGTTCCTTTAACAGAGGCTCGGAATTTTACGAGTTTACGAAATGGGAAATTTTCATCGTTAAGGGAATACCATTAATATTAGTATTAGTATTAGTATTAGTATTAGTATTAGTATTAGTATTAGTATTAGTATTAGTATTAGTATTAGTATTAGTATTAGTATTAGTATTAGTATTAGTATTAGTATTAGTATTAGTATTAGTATTAGTATTAGTATTAGTATTAGTATTAGTATTAGTATTAGTATTAGTATTAGTATTAGTATTAGTATTAGTATTAGTATTAGTATTAGTATTAGTATTAGTATTAGTATTAGTATAAGTATTAGTATTAGTATTAGTATTAGTATTAGTATTAGTATTAGTATTAGTATTAGTATTAGTATTAGTATTAGTATTAGTATTAGTATTAGTATTAGTATTAGTATTAGTATTAGTATTAGTATTAGTATTAGTATTAGTATTAGTATTAGTATTAGTATTAGTATTAGTATTAGTATTAGTATTAGTATTAGTATTAGTATAAGTATTAGTATTAGTATTAGTATTAGTATTAGTATTAGTATTAGTATTAGTATTAGTATTAGTATTAGTATTAGTATTAGTATTAGTATTAGTATTAGTATTAGTATTAGTATTAGTATTAGTATTAGTATTAGTATTAGTATTAGTATTAGTATTAGTATTAGTATTAGTATTAGTATTAGTATTAGTATTAGCATTAGTATTAGCATTAGTATTAGTATTAGTATTAGTATTAGTATTAGTATTAGTATTAGTATTAGTATTAGTATTAGCATTATTATTAGCATTAGTATTAGTATTAGTATAAGTATTAGTATTAGTATTAGTATTAGTATTAGCATTAGTATTAGTATTAGTATAAGTATAAGTATTAGTATTAGTATTAGTATTAGTATTAGCATTAGTATTAGCATTAGTATTAGTATTAGTATTAGTATTAGTATTAGTATTAGTATTAGTATTAGTATTAGTATTAGTATTAGTATTAGTATTAGTATTAGTATTAGTATTAGTATTAGTATTAGTATTAGTATTAGTATTAGTATTAGTATTAGTATTAGTATTAGTATTAGTATTAGTATTAGTATTAGTATTAGTATTAGTATTAGTATTAGTATTAGTATTAGTATTAGTATTAGTATTAGTATTAGTATTAGTATTAGTATTAGTATTAGTATTAGTATTAGTATTAGTATTAGTATTAGTATTAGTATTAGTATTAGTATTAGTATTAGTATTAGTATTAGTATTAGTATTAGTATTAGTATTAGTATTAGTATTAGTATTAGTATTAGTATTAGTATTAGTATTAGTATTAGTATTAGTATTAGTATTAGTATTAGTATTAGTATTAGTATTAGTATTAGTATTAGTATTAGTATTAGTATTAGTATTAGTATTAGTATTAGTATTAGTATTAGTATTAGTATTAGTATTAGTATTAGTATTAGTATTAGTATTAGTTTTCGTATCAGTTTGAAAATCATTATTAATGATTTACGTAATTTTTCGCTGACTTCAGCTTTTAAGTCAAAGAGAGAGCAACTTTTTTAAATCCTAATTCAGTGTTCTGTAACGTTCTTATAGTGAATGCCTTTAAAAATCTTCTTATATTTTTTTTTATTTATTTTAATCCCTTAAACCTTATATAATCCTTTTGTCACCTACACACATTCGTTAGAGCAAACAATAGCTGAAGGGAAAAAGTAAATTCTGTAGATTTTACTGAGTATGTTTAGAAACATCCTAGGGTCCTGAAACAATTCATTAAAGCTTCTGATTTTTTTTTAATATATATAAAAAATAAAACTTAACGTTTACGCTGATATGCTTTCTAATGTGGTGTCACATTATTACAGCAATTTGACCCTCATCAAACCAAACATTTGTTTAGGCTCGTGCTTGATGGCAGAAAGCTTAAGAGAGACGATGCCAAGGCTTAAAGGATTTTGTTTTTGCTCTTTGTATTTCGTATATTTTTTTTTTGTTTTTGTGAAAAATGTTGCTTTTAGTCAGATGGTGCAAAATATAATTGGAAAAACTCATTACCTAAACAATAGCTGGAAAAGGTACTAAAATTCTTTTTTTTTTATGAGAAAACATTTTCAGTGTTGAAGCAAACATTTTTAAATTAAAAGAGCGGCTTTAAGCTACCTGTTATAAGACGGATATAATGCACAGTGGGTAAAAAACATAAAATCTCATCTTAAAATCACTTAATTGAAATAAATGCAGATTTTCCTGAAAAGTACTTTATATTAGGAAGTGTGCTATGAAGATATATTCCACAAAAGTTAAGCATAGCGCATTATTTCCAAAGCCAGTCAAAGACGCACAAAACACAAAAGCCCAACACAAGGTAAATACACAGATAATAATTCATAAGCTTCAATTTAGAAAATCATTCAAGTAATGATTGTAATTTTTCAAAAGCTTCATTTGTGCGAAACTCAAACTTTTTCTAAACCGTCTCAATCAGTTTCTTGAGCAATTCATGTAACATATGTATGTACGTACATAAAATTAAGTTATTTAAGGGTGTAGCAGAGCACACAAAAAAATAAAAAGTCACTGATTAATGATTGCTACTTTTATTTAATACTTGCACATATGTACTTGTAAATACGAAGAACCGTCAATCTTGTCACCAGAAGCTGTTAATAAAGTCGGAAACTTTTGGGCTTTGTTTTACAACAACAATTAGAAAGTTTCAAGTTGTAAGCTTTGTAATTTTATTTTTAACGGGAAAAAAGCTTATTTAAAATGGAAAGTTTTAAATTTAAGCCTAAGCAACGCAGCAAATCAGCTAAAATTAACAAATGAGCCAAAGCCTATTAAAAAAGTTAATCCACAAAATATGTTATTTAGTAGCTAATGTGAAGAAAAAGGGCTATAAATAAATTATTTATCACTTTTACTGGACTAAATTTTGGCTTATGCGACTATTGGCTAGGCTGGGTCAATTTGTATGGAGACAAAAAATCTGATGTTGCCTGGGCGATTTTCGGTTCCGGCATAAAAAGTTATTCAACAAAAAAAAAAGAGGCTGGAGGTACACTTTACCACATCGCACCCTCAATTTTGTGAATTTTTCTATAGGAATTTTTAAAAAAATTTTTTTTTCAAAAAAACGTGCACAGCTTGGGCAAAACTAACGCCAAATATGAAATCATCACACCCGATTCATCCAAAACAACGGTCTAACATGTAAACGTTGTCATACAAAAATTTACCGTAACAAATTCCTAAAGAAAAAATTTCACTAAATTCAAAGTATATTCTTATCGTTGGAGATAATGGGGCGATTTTCACATGGCAACGTGTCTGACTGCCTCAACTTGGCGAGGCCAGCATTATCCATGTCAAAATCGTCTCAAGTCGACTCAAACCTCTGCGTGGTGTCTCCTGGAAACGTCAAAAAACTATCACCCGATATACTTTGGCGGTGAATCTGAGCGGCGGGCTTCCTTTGGCCATGAAGCAAAGGTTGTGCGTTGGGTTTAAAGCCCAACATGTAATTAAACTATTTCAATGAAAAGTACAAGAATTAACAAAAAAATGATCCCCAAATCAGATGACGACTACCGCAAACGAAAAACTGATAATGATTTACGGATATGCACCTGGAATGTCCGAACCCTAAATTGGGATGGTGCCTCTATCCAACTGATTGATATCTTGGAAAGATATAATCCTGATATCACTGCAATCCAAGAAATGCAATGGAAGGGACAGGGTTGCTTACGGCAAGCATCCTGTGATATCTACTACAGCGGCCATGTGGAGAAGCACGAGTTTGGATGCGGATTTGTAGTTGGCAAGAGAATACGGCATCATGTCCTGCGATTCACTCCTGTGAACGAACGACTTGCCATAATCCGCTACAAGCTGCAGTCAAAACTCTCACTCCTGCTTCAAGAAAGCACTCCTCCGATCGACGATATATGCGGACAGTGGACGCACATATCCCACTCTATGCGTACGGCCTTATCGTGCGACTTCTTTAATATAGTAATGGAGAAGATTATCCGAGCTGCTGACCTGAGACGCAGCGGCACAATTTTCTATAAAAGTGTTATGCTACTGGCGTATGCTGATGATATTGACATCATTGGCCAAAATACGCGCGAAGTCAGTGCAGCATTCTCCAGGCTAGAAAAAGAGTCGAGTCGAATGGGTCTTGCAGTGAACGCAGATAAAACGAAGTATTTTGTGTCAACAAACAAACAGTCCCAGCGTCTTGGAAACCACGTCACTGTTGAAAACACCTCCTTTGAGGTAGTGAAGGACTTTGTTTACCTGGGATCCAGCATTAACTCCTCCAACAATATCAGTATTGAGATTAAACGAAGGATAACTCTTGCCAACAGGTGTTACTTTGGGCTCAGTAGGCAATTGAGAAGCAGAGCTCTCTCTCGACGAACAAAACTGACGCTCTATAAGTCAATAATCATGCCCGTCCTACTATACGCATCACAAACCTGGACGTTGAGCAGCTCTGATGAAAGGACTTTGGGAGCGTTCGAGAGAAAAATTCTTTGCAAGATCGACGAACAAAACTGACGCTCTATAAGTCAATAATCATGCCCGTCCTACTATACGCATCACAAACCTGGACGTTGAGCAGCTCTGATGAAAGGACTTTGGGAGCGTTCGAGAGAAAAATTCTTTGCAATTTGCGTCAATGGCGAGTACCGAATACGATGGAATCACGAGCTGTATGAGCTATATGCCGACATCGATATAGTCAAGCGTATTAAAATAGAGCGGCTTCGCTGGCTAGGTCATGCCGAGAGAATGAACGACGAAGCTCCAGCGAAAAAGATATTGGATTCGGTACCCAGCGGTGGCCAACGCAGACGAGGAAGACTGCATCTCCGTTGGAAAGACCAGGCATTGGATAACCTGACAACGCTTGGAGTTTCCTACTGGCGCCAGCAAGCGCATGACAAAAGAGGCTGGCGCAAATTCTTAGACCAGGCGGTTGTAAGCGCCATTTAAGTAAGTAAGTAAGTAGTATATTCTTATCGTTGGTTTCTCATTTATAGAGAAAAGTTTATTGAAAATGAAAAATTGTTCCTATATTTTGATATAAATTTCACTATTCGAAAAAATAAATAAGTCTTCTTCTCTAAAAACGATTTATTTTTTTATATATTTCTCTTTTTAACCGACTTCAAAAAGGAGGAGGTTCTCAAGTTGGTTGGTTTCTCTGTTTTTTTTTTTTTTTTTTTTTTTTTGTGAATGTATGTACATCGATTACTCCTAAAGTACTTGTAAATATTGACACTACGGTAATAAAATTCACAGTAAAATTACAAGGGCAAGCACAAATATTTAAAATGACGAACACTTAAGTGGGCGTAATTCTAAAAAAAGGTGTGGCAATATTGTAAAAACTATGTATCTCGAAGAAAATTGACACTAGAGTACTGAAATAAAGTACAGAGGTAGGCACAATTATTGAAAATTAATATAAAAAAGTAGGCGCAATTCGAGAAAGGGGTGTGGCAATATAGAAAAACACTGTATCTCTGTAAATATTGACACTAGAGTACTAGAGTCAATAAAATTCACAGCAAAAATGCAAGGGTAGGTACAATTATAAAGAATAACGATCAGTTAAGTTGGCGTTAGTCGTCAAAGAGGTGTGGCAATATTAGAAAAACTCTGTACCTCGAATAATATTGACACTAGAGTACTAAAGTTAACTACAAGGGTAGGCCAGTTATAAAACAATTAATTTCAATAAAGTGGGCGTTGTTTGAGAAAGGGGTGTGGCAATATATGAAACAAACTGTATCTCGAATAATATTGACACTAGAGTACTAAAGTTGACAACAGAGGTAGGCACAATCATAAAAAATTAATTTCAATAAAGTGAGCGTTGTTTGATAAAGGGGTGGGCAATATATAAAACACATTGTATCTCGAATAATATTGAAACTAGAGTACTGATATTTAGTACAAAGGTAGGCACACTAATAACAAGTAATTGTCAATAAAGTGGGCGTCATTCGATAAAGAGGTGTGGCAATATTAGAAAACACTAAATCGAATACTTACGCTACTAACTGAAAAAGTAAAGACGTAGGCACAATTATTACAAAACACTACCGAGGAATTGGGCGTTATTCGACTAAGGGGTGTGGCAGTGTGTAAAAAAACTGTATAATATTGACTTAAGAGTGATAAAATTCATTGTTAGAATGGGTAGAACTATTGAAAACACTATGACAAAGAGTGTGATATTCTTGACAAAGAGGCGTGTCACTATTACAAACACACTATATTTCAGTCAATATTGACATTGGGGTACTGATAAAAATACAAGAGTAGGTACTGATAAAGATACTGACAAAGAACAGAATAAGAAACGACAGAAAAGCATTTTCCATATTATGAGCATAAATAATTGGTGTTTAATTAATTTATACACTTTTTTAATATATATCATTTTCTCTAAAAAGAAAGAAATAAAAACTTTTTAACAAAAAAAAAACCTACTTCAAAATCACTACAAAGTAAAAAATAATTTTAAATTACTTTTACTATTTATTTCTTGGTCAAATTTGATAATTTATTTATATTCATTATTATATTGGAAATCTTATGATATCAATTATTGTGAATTTTTTTTATTTTTATCATAAATATATTAATTTTTTATGATAATAAAAGCTTTGAAGTCGGCGCTAATATAATCAGAGTTTTTGTGCAGCTGCAACAAACATGTAGCATTTTAATTAAGATTTAAGAAAAAATTAAGATTACAAATTAATACAGCGTCACCTAAGCAGGATATTCACAAATAAAAAAGTCTTAAATTGAGTAGGGATGGAAAAAATATCATGATTTTATGTCAATGATTAGCGCTGACTAGAAGCTTTTATAATCATAAAAAATTAATATATTTATGATAAAAATAAAAAAAATTCACAATAATTGATATCATAAGATTTCCAATATAATAATGAATATAAATAAATTATCAAATTTGACCAAGAAATAAATAGTAAAAGTAATTTAAAATTATTTTTTACTTTGTAGTGATTTTGAAGTAGGTTTTTTTATACCCCCACGCGTACTGCGTAAGGGGTATATTAATTTTGTCACGACGTGTGTAACGCCCACAAGGAGGCGTGGTAGGTATAGAAAAGTATATATATTCTTGATCAGCATCACCACCCGAGTTGATTTAGCCATGTCTGTCTGTCTGTCCGTCTGTCCGTCTGTCTGTCTGTCCGTCTGTCTGTGGACACGATTACAGCCGTAATTTTGAAGGTATCGTGCTGAAATTCGATATTTAAGCTTATTTTTAAAAAACTAAGATCAAGTTCGAGAATGGGCTAAATCGGATGAAAACTACGCCTACCTCTCATACAACCCCAAAATTGAAAACCCTATAAAGAAGCTAATCCCCAGCCGCGGCGAAAAGTTTTTTCAATAAAAATTTTTCTGATCGGTCATCACCTCTCTGCAGACAATGGCAAACCTCAGAGAGTAAAAAATGCCATGTAAAGCTTCTTGAGAACATGAGCCGTTCGGAGTCGGCATAAAACATGTAGGTCCAGTTCTCGGTTAATTGTGTGCAAACATTTAATAACACACACAACACAATTGATCATAAGAAGCTCGGTCAAAGTCCTTTCAAGGGCTGAAATGGCCAATTTGTTTTTTTTTTTTTTTTTTATAAAGAAGCTAATATTAAAGCTAGAATACTGAAATTCGGTATTTATGTATTCTATGTCAAAACAGAGATGTGTTAGAAAAATGGGCGGCAGTCATCTACTAACACGCCCACCTCCCATACAACCCCAAAATTGAAAAATCTATATAGAGGCTAATATTAAAGAACCAAAACAGAAACTCGGTATTTGTGTATTCTATGTCAAAACTGAGGTGTGTTAGAAAAATGGGCGTCACTCACCCACTTACACGCCCCCTCCCATACAATCCCAAAATTGAAAACTTTATAAAAAGGCTAATATTAAAGCTCCAGGAAAACAATTTGATATGTATGTATTTAAGATACATAAAAATAATAAAATCTCTCAAAATCTCATACAAAAAGCTCTCCAATTTAAGATTCTTTTACCCTTAAGAATCGGCCGTGGGGGTATTTTAACTTCGGCCAAGTCGAAGATATACCTTACTAGTTTTTTGTTAAAAAGTTTTTATTCATAAAAGTTTTTTTATCATTTTTAGGGAATTTTTGAGATCAAATTTAGGATAGCAGTCTCTCAAGGTTTATGCCATTTTCTCCGAATATGATGCCTTTGTAATCATATTCCGAAATACTTTTTTCTGAGTGTATAAGTGAGAGCTTTTATCTGTCATTAAGTTTCAGTTTTTTTCAAACATGATTTTTTAACAGACTTACTTGAAATAAATTTCTTATAAAATACAACAATCGACATAAATTATTTTTAAATTTCAAACTTAAAGCTTTCTATAACATTTTTTGCTTTTTGCTAAAAAAAATTATGCATAGCTTATTTGTTTGAGCTCTTTAATTCATTCTTTATGAATTTATTTAAAGCTTCTTCCAAAAATGATGTCAAGCTTAATAACATAACTCTTTTATTCATTCTTGATGCGAAAGCCATCAGCTGTGTATAACTTTTCTTTGACTTATTTTGAACAATTGTTTGAACTGAGAAAACTCTTAAAGAGAAGAAAGATCTAACAAAGCTTTTGTGTTCAGTTTATTTGAATTTGTAAAAATATGTCATAAAAAATAATATTCCTCTAAGGCTTTCATTAAATTAATTGAATAATAAAACACGTTTCTATACAAAGGTTATTTTAAAGCATTTTCATGTCATTCATTTTTAAAAATTTAAGGCTTAAAAGCTCATAAAAAAATTATGCGACAGACCGTCGTTGCTGTAGGTTAATGTCTCATTAAGCTTGTTCAAAAATTAAAAAATTCTGCCACGTATGAAAAAATGCCACAAACACACGTGCAACACACATGCCACACACATACGCTTACACATATAACATACATTTGCACACATCTAAGGCCGCGTTCATAGTGGAAGCTGAAGCTGAAACTTTTTACAGCTGCTGAAAACGCTTTGTGTACAATCATATGGAAAAAGCGCGAAGTGTTCATAGTGCCAGCTTAAATTCAAGGTTACGCCAGTTTTGAGGCTTTTTGATACTTTTTTCTTCTATCTCACTTTGGCACACGGTGTTGATTTTTTGTTTCATGTCGTACTTATGCTTTGGGTTTCAGCTTATTTTAACATACTTTTTGGCACTTTTTCTTCCATCTCGTTTGTGTACACAGTTTTGGTTTTTTGTTTCATTTCGAACGTACGCTTTGTGATGTAGGTTATTTTCATACTTTTTAACACTTTTCTTGGCTGTTTTTTTTTTATTTCTTGTTTATGTTTTGCCGCACTGATTTTGTTTTTGTACTTTTCGGCAGCAATGCCCAGCGCTTTAGTTTTATTTTCGCATTATCGGTTGATACGTGTTGTTCTTTTTGTCTATTTAACGATGTCAACATGATCGCAGGCGCTGCCAGCATTGCATGTCGTTGTTTGTATGTCCTTTTGTTGTTAGTAAATTCAACATATGCGATGCGCAATATGTGAAATCGTGCGCTATTTCGACTTTGTCTCAATGCGTGTTGTTGTTTAGATTCGTTTTGTTGTTGGTAATTTTTTGTGGGCATCGCTTATTTTCGACGCTTTTTCTTCTTCAGATGCTTACTTCATTCTTGTATCATTTCTTGCTATGTGTGTGAGTTGCACGTTTTCAATTTCCTTTGAATGCATGTTTTGTTGTTATGATCTTATGTTATTGATCTTTATTTTGTGCGTAAAATATAGACAAAATATTTTATTTGTTGCTTTGTGGAGGATAGGTTTCCAACTTTTTTCTGCACTTGTTGCTTTTGAGCTATTTCGCCGTTATCTTCGTTGTTCTTTATCTATTCTTTGAATATTTTTGCGATGAACTTCAAAATATGCATTAACTTTCCAAATTACAAGAAATAATTAAAACAAAACATAAGCCAAGCGCATGCAAAAAGCGCGCACTATGAACAGCAACAGCAAGAAAAAGTATCTAAAAGCGCGAAAAAAAGCGCGCACTATGAACAGCAACAGCAAGAAAAAGTATCTAAAAGCGCGAAAAAAAGCGCGCACTATGAACAGCAACAGCAAGAAAAAGCGTCATGATATCGCTTGAAAAAGCTTAGCCAGCTTCAGCTTCCACTATGAACGCGGCCTAAGCATCCACTGCTACAAAAACAACAAAATAAAAGCTATTTATATTAAATACGGCATAAAGGATAATCGCAACATAAAATCCTGCTACTAGTAGAAGAAAACTGTTGGAGGCAGCAAGACAAGATAAGACTGAAGTGAGAGAAAAGTGAGCGTCATACAGCAATAACAAACATTGCATTTTAGTATGCTTCGGCTGCTAAAAGTATGCCACGTTTTTTAACAATTTTTTATAACCCTCTAGCCCTCTTTCTTCCACAGCCTTTTTACTTTCTCTAATAAAGTTGCGTTGCGTAAGTTCAACAATTTTTAAGCTTTGCGCTTTTTATTTATTTCTTTTTTTTTTCTCTCTCTTTTTATTTCGTGAAGTATTCAAACTATTTTTTATTGTTATTATGAGCTTAGAAGGCAAGCTCATCCTTTTGCGACAGACCGGAACAACCAAACTACTGAGTAGAAAAACTCTCCAAAGTGTATTTGTAGCAAATAAATGCAGAAGTAGTAAAACAAAAAAAAAATCAAAAACTAAAAAAAAACTAAAAAAAAATTATGTAAACAGGCAAAAACAGCAGAAAGAGTAAGTTTGGCATGGAAACATGCACTGTATGTGTGTTTGTTTGGGTGGGCCTGTGTCTGTGTGTGTGTGTGGGAGGGAGCGTTGGAAGTCGTTAAAATGCAAATTATGTTTGCTGCAGTACGACTCGCTGACGGTTTGAGTGCACGAAATGTTCAAAATTTTCATTTCCGTTGAGTTTCCGAGTTTCATACGAAAAGCCGCAGCAAAGAGGAAATCATTACATCCGCTTAGATTGTTGTTGGTTACATAACTAGGTTTGGTTATTTTTTGCTTATTTTCTATTATTCTTGTCTGCAACGAGGAATATTTGGAGTAGAGCAATGCTTTAGTATTGCAGGCATGTAAATATTCTAGTTAAGAGCATAGAGCAGAGCTCTTGAATATTTTTTTTCTTTTATAAAAAGATTAAATATTACAGCAAGTAAAAGCAAAATTATGCAACATTTTATTGCTGTTTGACAGCCAAAAATTATAGACATAAAAAAAATAAAATATTAAAGGATTCAATTCCTAACGTAGCAGCAGAGGAAAATGGTTTGAGTATTATTTATTTCAAAATCTGCTACTTTTCAACTTTTCTACAGCTAAGCTAACATAACACACTGCAAAAAAATGTTAACGACTTATTTTAATTAAGGCAGTCATGCCCACGAAAGTTGGTGAATGAGCCAAAGTTCATAAACATGCAATCTCGGTTGTTGCCTGTCATCCGGGATTGCCGAATTCGAATTAATATCTTTCACTATTTCTTAATAGCTGAACTGCAAATACAGCAATTTATCAATTTATATGACTTAATAGTTGTATTAAAGATAGAAAATTTTAGAGCCGATCACTAAGTAAGTTGAATTATCTGAGCTTAAGTCGTTGAAACACGCCTCTCATTCAAATTCACATGTTGCTACATTTTTTTTTTTATACGCTTAGAATATTTAAGACATCTATTTTTAAGATACTTGGGCGCCTATTTAATTCCATTTATTTATAATTTATTTTCAAGTTTCAATTAGAAGAACTATTCCACGTATTGAAAAAGAAATCGATGAAATTAAAAAATTTTATTTGAAATTCAGAAAACAGCAAATGAAATTAAAAAAATCAATTGAAATTAAAAAACATCAAATTCATTTCACAAATTGTATTTGTAATTCAAATAAATCACTCAAAGTTCAGAAACTTCATTTGAAATGCAGAAAACATTATTTGAAATTAAGAAATTGCATTTCAATTTTGAAAAATATCTATTGAAAGTCTGAAATTCTATAACAACTTCAAGCAAAATCAATTCATTCAAAATGTAATCTTCTCTTCTAATATAAAATCAAATGTTTGTCTGTCTGTCTGTTCCGTTTAGGCTCGTGCACCGTTTATCCGATTGAGCTGAAATTTGGACACCGAGTACCTTTCATAGTGAGAAAGAACAAAGGGAGTGTAAAAAAGTGGGCGCAAGTATGTGGGCGTGGCACTCCGTAATAACTCCTAAACGCCTGAACCAATTTCCATGAAATTTGGTATGAAGGTTCAACTGCTCCCAAAATAAAACATAGTCAATAACAAATTGCAAAGACTTCCGCAAGAGGGCTCCTTAAGAAGTGCGTTTTTAAGACTTAATAACTCCTAAAGTCCTGGACCGATTTCAATAAAATTTGGCATGAAGGTTCAACTGCACCCAAGATGAAGCATAGGTAAAAAATTGGGCGGAAGTATGTGGGCGTGGCACTCTATAATAACTCCTAAACATCTGGACCGATTTTAATTAAATTTGGAATGAAGGTTCGACTTGAACGTTCAACTGCACCAAAGATAAAACATAAAATATAAAAACTTCCAAAGACTTCCGAAAGAGGGCGCTTTAAGTAGTGTATTGTTAAGCCTCAATAACTCCTTAACGACTTGATTGATTTTACTAAAATTTGGTGCGTGAAATAATTTGAATCTGCAACAGAATTGAGGCTATTTTAATTTCAGAAAAAGTCCGTGAGTGGGCGCTTTATTCAATCAACTACCCTACGGAAAAAGCAGGGTCAATTGCCCTAAAGTGACCGGTCCTGTGATAGTTCTTATTTAACCTATCACAGGACAGGTTCGATTTAACTCAGAACGGGACCAATCGTTTTTAAATGTGTTTTGCTATATTTTTCTTATCGTTACCAATAGCTCAGTGGAAGTGCGCTAGACTGTCACGCGGTGGACGTGGGTTCGAACCCTGGCTGTGTTTAATAATGAAATTTAATAATTTAAATTTTAATTCTATTTCATTAACTGCTTAATCAAAAATAACCTTCAAAATAAATTTGCTTAACATCTTGAAAATTTAATTTTTTATTTAAAAACCAAAAAAAAAATAAAAAAAATTTTGTGATTTTGCCGGGGATTGAACCAAGGTCAGTCGAGTACTAAGCAGGAACGCTAACAAGCTCGACTAAACATGAATTTCCAAAACGTTGATTCAATTTCATTAACAACTTGCGTATAAGTGTACCGTGTTCTATAAATAGACCGGCTACTGATTAGGTCCGAAGGTATCTATGAGGTGTCAATTGACACCTGCCGATATATTTTTGAACCGGTTCTAGGATTGGTCTAAAGGTATCTAGCCGGTGTCAATTTACCCCTGTCAATGACAACGCCATGTAAAAGGGACCGGTTGGTTTCATATGTTGGTGGTAGAATTGGGACCGGTCACTATCACTTTGGAACCTATCTTGTGATAGGTTCTGAACCGGTTCTTTTGTCCGTAGCCCTACGGCAAAAGCAGGGTCAATTGCCCTAAAGTGACCGGTCCTGTGATAGTTCTTATTTAACCTATCACAGGACAGGTTCGATTTAACTCAGAACGGGACCAATCGTTTTTAAATGTGTTTTGCTATATTTTTCTTATCGTTACCAATAGCTCAGTGGAAGTGCGTTGGACTGTCACGCGGAGGACGTGGGTTCGTCTCCTGGCTGTGTAAGTATACTACATACATCAACAATTTTAATTTAATAATTTAAATTATAATTCCGTTTCATTAACTGTTTAATCAAAAAATTCTTCAAAATAAGTTTGCTCAACAACTTGAAAAAACTGTTAATTTCATTTTTTAATTAAAAAAAAAATTTATTTTATAATAAAAAAAAAAAATATTTTTTTAGTTCTGCCGGGAATTGAACCCAGGCCAGTCGAGTACTAAACGTGAACGCTAGCAAGCTCGGCTAAACATGAATTTACAAAACAATGATTCAATTGCATTATCAACGTGCGTATAAGTGTGCCGTGTTCTAAAAATAGACCGGCTACTGATTAGGTCCAAAGGTATCTATGAGGTGTCAATTGACACCAGCCGATATATTATTGAACCGGTTCTAGGATTGGTTGTTACTGAAAAAGATCCTATGCTTTTAAAAGTTCTTTCGACAAAAATCAAGGAATGAGCCGAAGGCAAACGAAGTCAAAAACCAAAGAGTAACGAGTAAAAAAAAGTTTAACGAATATGAGCAGAAGCTATGTAAAGAAAAAAAATTAACCGAACAGTATCGACCAAAACCAAAGTTGAACGAAAACAATCCAAAAATCGAATGGAATTTATTTGAGATAAAATTGCATATTATATGCATGCTTAGAAAAACTTTAAACGCATTTTTCTCGAAATGACTTTTCAAACTGCACTCAGAAAAAAGTTTCTCAGAATATGATAAAAATGGCATCATATTTACTGAAAATGGTATTGACCTTACTCCAGAGAATACTTTTCTCTAAAATTCTCTAAAAATGATAAAAACCTTCTATGAAAAAGAGAAATATATAAAAATAATTCGATTTTAGGGAAATAGACTCTTTATTTTTGAGAAAAAATTTGTTTTTATTGAAGAAAATACTTCTCATAGTGAAGTTTTTATCAAAATATAGGAAAATATTTTCTGTATAAATGAGAATTTTTTGTGCGAGAAAAATATTTGTCATTATAAGAGACATTGAAATATTTCCATTTCCTAGAAGTGAAGAAATATTTCTTCGAAAATGTGAAAATTTACTCTAATTTAAGAAAATTTTATATGAAAAAGGAAAATTGCTATTATCGAAAATAGAGAAATTTTTCACCGGAGGAAGTTATGCTTTTTTCTTGAAGATGTCATTTTTTTGTTTCAACCATGTCTGGCAGGTACAGTTTAACGAAAATTTTACTAAACACTTTCGACGGAAGGAGGGGGCAAAACAGCAAAAAAGGATCATTTAAAAAAATTTTAAAATTGAATTGATAATTTTAAAAACGTTGAAATGAGAGCAGTTTTGAAAATCGTCCTGTTTCTGTGCCCGAGTAACACCGGGTTACATCAGCTAGTTAATTATTAAAAAATATCACTTGAAATTCTAAAATTTCATTTGAAATTTATAAACAATTGCATTTGAAATTCAAAATTCAACAGTTATAAATGAGAGAAATTCCATTTGAATTTCGAACATCAATTGAAATTCAGAAATTCTATAACCAATTCAGAAAAAGTAATTTGATATACAAAAATCCCATTTTAAATTCACAAAAAATTCATTTGAACTTCTTGAAATTTAATTTGAAATATACTTAGAAAACATCGCTTGAAATTTATAAATTCTATTTGAAATTGAAAAAACTATCCGGACTTAACTGTCCGATTCGAAAATTTTTTTGTAGGTTGCCACATGTGTCTATGACAAACAAAAAAACAAATTGGCCATTTCAGCCCTTGAAAGCACTTTGACCGAGCTTTTTATGATCAATTGTGTTGTGTGTGTTGTTGAATTGACCGAGAACTTGACCAACAAGTTTTATGCCGACTCTGAGGCATATTTACGGCATTATTTACTCTCTGAGGTTTGCCATTGAGCTGCAGAGAGGTGGTGACCGATCAGAAAAATTTTTTATTGAAAAAAATGTTCGCCGCGAATGGGGATCGAATTTGAACTCCGAGCATGCTAAGTCACATACTTAACCTGCATGCCACGGTCACCACGTGCTGAAGGTATATTATTTCAGAATGTTGGCTCTTAATTTAAGGTAGGGCTGCTTTTACCACTTAACTGTTATTAAGTAAGACAGCATTGAATGCTGGTTTACAGTAAAAAGGAATATTACAGCAAAAGCTATCTTAATGCTGTTGTTAAAGCTTATTTAAAGACAGTTTTTTCACCTAATATAAAGATTTAATTTTTACAGTGTAATGTTGCAAAGTGTATGGTGCAAACACCAAAATCAATCTATCATACTTTAACTATCAATTCCACATGGTTAATTACACTGATCATGTGTTCTTTAATTTTTGTGTTAATCTTGGAAATAAACATGAATAGCAACAATTTTATTGTGACTGTAATTTTGGCCAATCAAAAAATTGCTACAAAGGAAGTCTGAATGCGTTAACTTTTATATAAGTGTCCAAACGGATATAAATAAAAGCATAGAATAAAAACAACTCAAATGAAAGCCACAACAACTGAGAAAAAAAAAATTGCGGTCACGACTTGCATATAAAATGAAAACAAACAACAAAAAATTGTTGCAATTTTCAATATAGCAATAAAGGAAACAACTGCAAAGAGGGCAAAAAAACCAGCGACAACAGCAAAACGATAAAAAAATTGTTACAACAGACAGCAGCAGCAACTTATAAGGCCGACATAAAAAAAGTAACAAAAAAAGAAGAAAAGACACTGTCTGCAGACATTTTGAATTTCCAATTTAAAACAATTTTAATGCAACAAAAAGCACATTAACAACAACAACAACACTAAAAGCAACAACTGTAGCAGCAGCAACAGCAACCATAAATTGCATTAAATGCATTTTAAAACAATGAAAGGACGCTGGCTGCAGCAGGCTAAAACGTACAACGAACAACAACAACATTTGCAGCCTGTTCCATACGAATCACCAAGTGAGACGTTCAGACGTTATTGTCGACGAGAATGACGACGATGACGATGACGATGACGATGACGATGACGACAATTTTCTTGTAAATCGCTCAAGAATCCGCTTAAGTAGACATGAAAAATGTTGCCAACCAAAAAAAAAAAAAAAATTTTTAGTCGGGCAATGAGAATGTATAAGAAAAAAAAACCAACAACAAAATCAATTCTTCTTTCTTTTTGCACTGTGTATAAATTTAAGCAGACGCAATTTTCCAAGCCAGCCACCAACTGAGTACAGCATCTACTTAAGCTGCACTAAAGCTGTTGTTGCTGTACTTTAGTTTGCAATGTTTGCAACACTGTCACGTCTGTGCACTCGTTCTGACTGCACTTTTCTACGCCAGTGTTGCTGCTTCGCACAACTCGTTGCATTACAAAATTTCATGTGCGAAAAAGAAATAAAGTAATTTTTTGTTTGCTACAAAATGATTTTATTTGCACAATTTTTTTATAATTGACGCAGTCTGCAGCATTATTGCGATACTTGAACATTACGCTTCAGCTATTGCTGGCTGCTGTTGCATTGGCAACAATTTAAACAACAATTTCAAGAATTTTAATTTTGTGCTCAGAAATGAGCTTAAATTAGTATGTAACAACAACAACTCGTTCACTGGCTGTAAATTTTACTCTTTTGTTCGAGTGAATTCTCAGCACTCTAACTAGAGAGAGCGGTACAAAAAAAAATGGAATTTCTACATTTAACAGAATTTTTCGAATTCATCCTTGAAAGTTGGTTACTTTCATTAAAACACTCAAAACCGAGAACTTGTTCTTGGTTTAATTAAGCAAGTTGTATTTTTTTTTTTTTTTTTTTTTTGTAACCAACAATTAATAAATTTTAATGTTCCGAATGTTAGAAATACGGTGTGTTTTTAGTTAAATAAAATTTTAAATAAAATATGTGTTGAGATGTGCATATTTTTTATGAAGTAGTGCTATTTTAAGATATGAAGACCTTGTGCTGTTGTGTACTGAAATTGTGCTAAAATGTGCAGTAAAATATTTTTAGTAAATCTTGAATTTTAATAAAATACATTTTTGTTTTTTTGTAGTTAAACAGATTTATTTATTTATTTATTTATTTCTTTCAGTCTACTGATTTATAACAATCTTACAGACTATACATATATTTTAACTTAAAGCTAATTTAAAAAAAATTAAAAGAATTAATCTTAATTCAAGCTGTTGTATAAGTGTATGCATCTTACTATTGGCTCATTATCAGCATAATTGGTCCTTTGAAAATTTTTCGAATATAAGAGTTCGTCGCAAATCCCTCGGCGCATCATAAATTTGGAAGATGTTTGACAGTTCCTCACAATTAACTTTAACAGAAAATATATTATAAGCAAATAGAAGAGGACTAACTGATCTTCTATATTTTAAGGATTGTAAGCCAAGTAATTTACGACGAACTTTATATGCAAGAAGACCATCAGGCCAATAAAGCTTTTTTAGTTTCATCTTGTAAAGTAAGCAGTAAAAGTGAACGTGACACCTTCACAAAAATTGTTTTTAAATGTTTTCAAATGTTTATTTTTTGTATATTGGATATACAATAGGCTGGGTTGATTGGTAAACCGATGTTGCTTGGTCGAATTTCGGTTCGATAAGAATAGTTATTAAAGAAAAAAAAAAAGGGGACTAAGGGTGCAGTTTACCCTATCAAACCATCAATTTCGTGAATGTTTTCTTAAGGAATTTTGTTCAAATAATGTTCAACAGCAAAACAAAATATGCCTGAAATGAAATCCTTGAACCCGATTCAGCCTAAAACGGTCTTACATGTACACTTTTTTATACAAAAATTTAACATAACAAATTCCTATGAAAAAAATTCACAAAACTCAAGCTACAATCTTATCATTGGTGCGTATATATTTGTGACCATCACGACTGAACCTATCCATCTTATATTCACACCATGTGTTTGTGTGGTGCTTCGAAATATTTTATTTTTGTTAAATCCCCCTATTTGGCACAAAAAAAACAAAAAAATATACAGATTTTCATATCCTTATCAATGCCCAGTTTTTTGTGTACTTTTTCGTGTTGAATTAGAATACTTACATATCAATTTTCATTACTGTAGTTTACATACAAATTTCTTTATAGTGATCAGTGTCAGTTGTCGGGTTCCAAAAAATTCAATAGTGCAGATCTTTGGGTCTAACTTAACATGTGCACCAAGCTTAAAACTCACTCATATTTCTAAATTTGCAGCAATCATTTTATCAATTCCTGCTACGCAAATAAGTGTTGAAAGAAGGTTTTCAGCGTTAAAATTTATTTGAAATGACTATCGGTCAAAATTATTGTAGAAAATCTCGAAAATATCTTATTAGTAAGGATTAATACTAAAAATCTTAAATACATTCTATAAAATCAAATAAGCAAGAAAAAACAAATTAAGCAAATTGGAATAGACCTTAAATGACTATTAACCCTCTTTTTCAGAATCTAACCTAAAATCGTAAAATGCACTTAGGCAGGGGCGCAACCAGGAATTTTTTTGGGGGGGTTTTATCAAATGTAGAACTTATACTTATATAAAAGCAATTTTACGTAATTACAGCGGCTGAGTTGTAGCGGTTAGTGCGTTCAATTTTTGCACTAATTGTTCCTTGTTCAAACTTCAGTCATGACCAGCATCATATTTTTATTTTTTTTTTTTTTTTTTAATTAAAACGGTCATTGTCAGTACATTCTATCCATACAGAAGGTGAACAGCAGTGGTAACGGTCGTTTTAAAATAGACTGGCTTCAACGTTGTTTAGGATCTGTTCGGCCAAAATATTTTGCAAGCACCAGTTGTAGGCCGTTTAATGGATTTTTTCTTGTTTGGCAGTTAAAAAAGGTTATAAGGCTTGAGCTAAAATATTTTCATTTTTACTCGGGTCCCAATAAGGTCAGCAAAAATTCAATATTTTTCGACCCACACATTTAGAAAAAAATACCTACCTTTCTCCGATAAAAAATTTCTCTATTTTCGATAATTCAATTAGAATACATTTTCACATTTTCAAATAAATATTTCTTCACTTGTGGGAAATGGAAATATTTCAATGTCTCTAATAATTATAAGTATTTTTCTCGCACAAAAAATTCTCATTTATAGAGAAAAATTTATAGAAAATGAACAATTTTTACTAAATTTTGATAAAAAATTCATTGTGCAAAGTATTTTCTTCAATAAAATTAAATCTTTTTTCAAAAATAAAAAAGTTTTATTCTCTAAGAACGATATATTTTTATATATTTCCCTTTTTCATGGAAGCTTTTTATCATTTTTAGGGATATTTAGTACCACATTTAGAGTGTTGACCGTGGCATACAGGTTAAGTGTGTGGCTTAGTATGCTCGGAGCCCGGGTTCGATCCCCAGCCGCGGCGAAAAGTTTTTTTCAATAAAAAATTTTTCTGATCGGTCACCACCTCTCTGCAGGCAATGGCAAACCTCAGAGAGTAAGTAATGCCATGTAAAGCTTCTTGAGAACATGCCGTTCGCAGTCGGCATAAAGCCTGTAGGTCCAGTTCTCGGTCAATTGTGTGCAAAAATTTAATAACACACACAACACAATTGATCATAAGAAGCTCGGTCAAAGACAAGGGCTGAAATGGCCAATTTGTTTTTGTTTTTAGAGAAAAGCATTCTCTGAAGCAAACTCTATAACATATTTCTCTAAATATTATGTCTTTTTACTTATTCCGAGATACTCTTTACTGAGTGCAGTGAAAATTTTTCATCCATACATCACTTCGTTGTAAAAATACCCAATTGGCTGGCACTAGCTTTAAAATTCGTCCTTTAGTGAGCACTAATTATGCTCAATTCCGAAAGTAACAACCGCTAAATTTTTGACACCTTGGGATGAAAAACAAAGAGTCTGAATTTGAAAAAATCGTTTGGTATTACTTGTCCAATGCGCAAATGCTGACGAAATCTAAATAATATATTTTTAACGATAGGTCTTTCCTACACTTTTCCAAAATCGGTTAATATTTGCGCAATTTTGAGGGATTTTCATGAAACTGATTTTGAAAATCCAATGGAAGATTATGAATAAGGCGTATAACTATATTATGTCACTGGATGGGCGAACAGAATAAAAATTAAACCAACATATTTTTACCTAATCAGCCATAATTCCTTAATATCGGATAATATTTAAAAATTTAGAGAAATTTTATGAAACGGATTTTGGAAACAACGATGAAAAATTAGAAATTGTAAATTTTTTTCTCCACTTTCGGAAGTCAATCGGAATTATTTTTATAATGAATCACATGACTTCACTATAAACTTAATTCTGTAGAGTTTGTGTTATCGATGATTAAAAAATGACTTTAAAAAAGGACGAAAAATAACAATTCAACGTTAAATTTCTTTGATTTTTTTCAGTGGCGAGTGATTCAACCGATTTTCCTTAAATTTAGGCTTTTTTACTATGTCTTACTATTGAATTAATTTGTTTCCAAATATTTCAAGTTTCCTCCATGCTAGAAGTTGAAAAGATAATTTAAATCGAAGTATTGCCAACAACCCTTCAAGTGGTCAGAATCAGAATATAACAAAAATTAAACATGTGTATTAAGCCGGATCGAAATTGAAATTTGACTAGACTTGACTTAAAAGTTAGAGGGACTCTTAAAAACAATTTCTGTTTAATTTTGTTTGGATCGGAGAAATCCCCATGGAGCGGTTTTGGTTCTTCTGAACGTCTTTTCTCCAGAAAACGAATTTTTTTGCATAAACTTATTTCTTCAGAATGCATACCCAAGATAAGCAAAAAACTAAAGATTTTCATGGTGCACTAAAAAAATTTTGGAAATGGCTACATATGAGTTTTAAGGTACGCAAATCGATTTCTTTTAACCAGTTTTTAGTTAAATGTGCGCTAGATAGCGCTCCAGTACAAAATTCATGATTTTTGAAAATTTATATTTTTTAACACTTATAAAAAACGCACTTTTCATAGTACTCAGTTTTGATTAAACAACACCATACGATACACCTAGAGCTCAGTACTTTTCCAATAATCTTAAATGCTTTGAATATCAAGAAAAATAAATTTTTTATAGGTGTTTAAAAAAAATATTCTCTAGTTTTTAAGAGTACTTCTTACTTTTGAGTCGGTGTCCGGCTCACTTTTTTTCTCCATACAAAATCGATCCGGCGTAATGTGCAGTCTGAAGGAATAAAATATGACTACCTTAGCAGATTATGCATCAACCAGAATTTATTTGAAATATACATTTGGGGTTTTTCACTCATTTCATAAAACGTGTGATTGCTTTTCATGTGAATCACTTTGATTGAATACTATTTTGCTTGGTACTACAATAATTTTTGGGGGGGTTTAAACCCCGGAAGCCCCCCTTTGGTTGCGCTTATGCACTTAGGTCTTTGATCTTCCAAAAAGGTGTGACCTTTGTGGAACATAAAGCTTAAGTACTGGTATGATTTCATAGCATCGCTTTTTAAACACCCACTTTGCTCCGTGAGTGTACTACAAGAAAAAGGGAATATTTTATTGAGTTCAAGTTGGCTCCTTTACAAAAAATAAGTTTTATAGACTTCTAAGTTATAGCAAAGAAGAAAATTTCTTTTATCTTAAAAAAACTGGTATGCTACTGCTTTTTATTATTTCCAAGGATAAAAAATATTATTCATAATATTAGATAATAAATTCTAGTTGAATTCAGTTGAAATTTTCTTTAAGTGCAAATTATGTGCGTTATGTGTTCCACACAACAGTAGCGTAGCAAGGGGGGGCGGGGGGGGCGGTCCGCCCCGGGTACACGCTAAAATGGGGTGCAAAATTTGATAAAAGAACTTTTCACCACACAATTTTTGATTTTTTTTAATAATAAGAATACTTTAATGACTGCGGTTTTATGTTTTGAATATAAAGATGGTGCAAAAGTAAATGCAAATATTTTTTTTCTTCGTTTTTATTAAAACTTCAACTTAATATGAAATTTGCATCAATATAAACAAACGCTCATACTAAAACCTAAGTCAATTCGGAATTTAATTTGTCGTTGGTTAGGGGTGCAATTGCCAAACAAATGCAATTCAAATTTTAAAGACAGTAAGATAGAGTACACAAAGAAAAATGTTATATTATAATGTTACATTCTTTTTATATTCCATAAAATTTTTTAAAAAATCGTTTTTTTTTTGCTTCTTCAGGCTAAGAAGTGTTCAAATTTACTCGTATAGTTTACATTTCTATTACGAATATTTTACGCAAATCTGCATGATTTTCAGATGAATGGAGGCGTCAGCTATTTTGTAAGCAACACATTTCTCCAGAACTTTTCAGAAAAACGTGCCCATGACATAAATGTCAAGAATAAAAATATGCTTTATGATTTTGTGATTGCTAAGTTCTGAGATAATACATCATAAAACAATCCTTATTTACAGCTCTTAATCTGCTAGAATATTATTTTTAATAGTAATATGTTTTTGGGAATCCTGTTACATGAAACAATTTAAAAATCAATACTCAACTAATTTCTAAAAAAATAAAATTATGATTTAAATGCATTAAATTTTTTATTTAAATTAAATACATGGCGTTTTATAACAATTTTAAGACGTTCTGACGTTTTTTTTATTTTATGTAGAAGATGTCTATTAAAAGCTCTAAGATGGTTTTCTGACTCCTTAACTTTACTAAAGTAATCATTATTATGATTAAATCAACCAACAAAAACTGTCAAAAATACAGTTTTTAACAGACGATGCACAGTTCCTTAAGAATTATTCTAATTATTTAAATTGAATTTTGTTCTCAGTCCCCGAATGTGAAGCATGGACAGATTTCTTGTAATTGTCAGCTCTTTTTTGGCCATTCATGACTCTTGACCTTGTACAGCCAGGGCAAGTTTGCTTTGGGAATTATGTACATAATGAGTATGAAACAAATTTCTGATAATTATTTGGTATCACTGTAATGTAGTGATACTGTGATATTAATAGTCAAGTATAGGGCAGTCAAATCTTACAGACCTCAGTTTTGTCTATCAAAGTCGAAGCTGAGAAGAATATAGAATACTATAAAGAAGTTGATAAAATTTAGGAAAAAGATTAAAAATGAATTTCAATGCTTTATTTTAATTTTCACTTAAGTTTTATATAGAAGATATGGATTGATTTCGAAAAAATATTCAACTTTATAGTTATTCAGGGTTAATGAGGGAAAATTTGCCAACGGTTTGCTTCCAGGTCCTGTTTTTTCTTCAATTATGCACAATTTTTCGTAAAATTTTCACAATTTTCTATAAAAAACTAGCTTAAGTTTTTATAACTTCTTAAAGTCCAATTATTTAAAACTTCACCCAGTTCTCCAATTATTTAAAACTGATATTGTGTGGTTTACTGACAGTAAATTGTCCTCGCATAACTTATAAGCCCTTATAAGCTTTTTTCCAAATCTTTTCTAAAATATGTAATTTTTGTAGAGGTTGATTTAAAAATATGTAGTCAGATTCATCGACAATTATTATAAAATTTAAACGGAAATAGTGAAAAATTTTAATCAAAATTTTGCGTAAGCAAAATATTTTTCAAAAATTCCTTGATTGCGGAAAATCCTGCTTTAAAAAAATTAAGATATACTTCATATTTGAAATTAAATCAAATTTTTTAAGTTTTGTGTTCCTTACCCAATTACATTTCTTTGAAATGATCAAATATATTAATATCGATGAGATTATTTTTAAATTTTGTCTATTGTAACCGAATTTTAAAAACTATATAAATAATTAAAATATTTATAAATTTATTTGCACTTTAACAAACTAATCAAACCTGTAAACTATTATTTAAAAAAATTATATTAATTTCGTGGTATTTTTTAAACATTACTCTTTTGAGGTTTACTATAACCTTCTTAAGGGGTGCACAATTTAGTTTCCGCCCCGGGTGCCACCAACCCTAGCTACGCCACTGCCACACAATGAAATTGCAGTTAAGTCACTCGTTATTTGAGCTTTTTATTGCACAAGCTTTCTACAATGCCAGCACTTAAAAGTTGAAACTTTCAACATTTAAAAATTTCCAACAACATGTAGCACAATCGAAAAAGGGAGTTGCTGTAGGAGAGTTTCAAACACACATGATGGTCTAGGAAAAATAATGAATGAACGAAGGCAAAATAAAAATCATAAAAATAGGCAACCATTGAGAAATATTGCTAAAGTTTACTTTGACCAAAACTGAATGCAGGCGGATGCAGCAAACAACACAACTGAAATAATCACTAGCTACAGTAGCAACTTTTTCCAGCCGCCGAAGGCAGGCAGAGGTCAGAAAAGTGAACGCGCCACAAAAAGCCATCGAGTTGAAATTTCAAAATGGAATTAAGTGCGCAAAAAAAAAAACACCAAATAAATGAAACAATGCAAAAGCTACTAAATGAAAATTCAATTTAATGAGGATTTATGTCTGAAAACTTTAAATAACAAAAACAGAACCATTTGTTTTTTATGCTTTTCAACAAAACGAAAAACTTTTTTAATTTGTACTCAAATACTCAAATGTTATGACTCAATAACGTAACAATAGAGTAAGAGTCAGAGTTTGTAGAAAATAACAATTAAAAATAACTCAATTAAAACGTTAACATTTAATAGTAGAGTATAATTGTCATAGTTGAAGCTTACCTGGTTTAAGCACTTGATTTATAGTGAAAGCATTGAAAGCTCTTTGAAATTATGTTGCTCGCTCTAAGCCACTTTAGAAAACACTGCAATGGAGACAGAAAAAGAAAAATAGGTCAATAATGGTACTTAGGTTATAAGAGGCTGTTAAGAGGTTTTACGGAAAAGAAAACATAGATCTATTATTATTTAATATTTAATAAAATTCAATAGGTTACAGGAGTAAATGAGTAAATAATTATTTTCGTAAATGTTCTTGAATTCTAAAATTCGTTGAACCCAAGACTTTTTATTTTTATTTTTAAAATGTTAAAGTTAAAAGACTTAGTATTATAATAATATTTAACTGTTATATGCTTCGGCAGGGCCGGATTAAGGTTGGTGGAGGCCCTGAGGCCAATTATTGGTGGGGCCCCTAACAATGAATGTAAAAAGTTGTTTGCACAAAAACGCATACAGAGTCATTATTATACCTTTTATTAGATAATTTTTAAAATATTGAATTAAAAAAGTCGTTATTAAAGTCAACAATCATCAGAATAGTATGAGTGAACATTACATGTAAGTTTTACGAGATTTAATCGAAGCGAACACTTCTATAACATTTCCGAAGGATAAATCACGAACAATGCCAATGTCTGTGCTAAGAATCATGAGGCTGATATATGGTTAAAAATCTTAGACTAAATTTTAAACTTTTTTGGATTACATATAGGACACGACCAAAAAAAGATTATTTTTTAATCCAATGAAAAGTTTTAAATTTTTCAATCCAAAAAGGATTTATTTTTAATCCGCAAAAAGTTTAAAATTTCATAATCCAAAAAGGAATTATTGTTAATCCACAGAATGTTTCAAATATTATAATCCAAAAAGGATTAGATTTTAGTCCAAAAAAGTTTCAAATATTGTAATCCGAGAAGGATTACTATTTAATCTACAAAGGTTTAAACACTGCTTACTGTAATAATGTATATAATAATATTTTTGTTCAGATTTTAATAAATTCTGGCAGCACTGGCGGCATTGGCAGCGTCAGTGGCAGTGGCATTGATAAGCTGATATTTTAGGAATACTGTTGTTCAATGGTGAAACTAACATAGCAGCAGTGACAGTAAGCAGTACTGCCGAGGTTAGCCCTATTTCTAAATTCAAATAACATGCAAATAATTAAACTACTAAGAAAAATTCCACATTCACTGCTTTTGGTGCTGACGCAGCCACTGCTAAATTGTAATTTGCAGGCAGTAAAATACGAAACAGCTGATCACTGCCGCTGCCACTGACACAGCTGCTGTCACTGCGACTGTTGCATTGTAATTCAGCTATTGTAATTCAAAAATAGTTTTAAACTTAAACTTTTTCGGATTAAAAAAAATTAAACTAAAATATGGAATAAAAATTAGTACTTTTAGGATTAAAAATTCCTTTAAACCAAAGTTTTGATTAAAAACTAGTCCAACATTTTTAACCGTGTAAGACGTTTCTGTCCCATACCCATACACAATCCATTTTTGGTCAGTTTCATATTGAAAAATGATCTCTCTCTCTCTCTCTCTCTCTCTCCACTGCAATCGGTTACCATCAAGGACAAGTAAATGCGAAGATTTTTCTCTATTATTATGCGATATAGAAATTGTGCTCCAGATTCTCTGATTTTTCGTTCAAAGAGCCTTGCAAGCCGGGCGAGTTGAACCAGTTCATTGCCAAGAGGCGATTCTACATCTCGTGGGTAACAATCAACAAGATTTTGCGTTTTACTCTTCAGTTGTAATCGTGTGAAGATCATCAAAGAATCCGAACCTTTTGCAAACAACTTCATATGCTGTGATTGTTTTTGATAAACAATCTCTTGATGACAAAGTCCCCGATTGGCTGGAGTCGTACATTCGGTTTTTGAGCTCTAAAATTTGTATCATAGTTTTCTGTTTTCACCAATTACTTTGCTCATTTTCATACGTTTCGAATGAATTCAACTTCGCCTAGTGATGATGATGGTAAGCCACTAGCCTGTCCCAAAGCAGTGAAAAGGCGGAGGGTTGTGACATGCGTATTTGAACTAAGGTTCAATTATGTATGTTACTTAAAACATAGGTTGCCATGAGCCCTCGCCTTGAGATGTAAAATCATGGAAGTGGGACATAAAAGCTGGTTATTGTACCTGCGTATCCGTAGCAAATGATATAAAACATGCTGTTGGCACGGGGATAGTCAATAAACCTGGTTAACCAACTGATAATTACTGGCAAGAATATAATCTGATATTCTCTATGGGTATAAGAGTATAAGTGATGATAAATAAACTTCCAACGAAAGGGTCTTTATGCCGAAAAAATTGGTCAAGGAATATGGTCATTCAGGAGTTCAGGGTGTATTGTCAAGGAGTATTGTCAAGGAGCATAATACGACCCTGTGTTTGAGCATGCTATCATTTTGGTAATGTTGTATGCTGACAGGCCAAGTTTTCTAATTTAATTTAGAAAATTTTCTAATTTAATTTAGGCGGTCAGTTTTGAAATACCCAAAACAAGTGTTCAACAGTGCAGTCTTTACTGGTAATGCCTGAGGTGTTCAACAGGGCTGGCTGTAGTGGTAGCACTTTATATCTCAATATGGTTTAATTTTAGATTAGACTTCTTTGAAGTCATAGCAAATACCCGACGAGTGTCTATCGGTATATTTAAATACCGGGATACAAAGATAAGCTTGCTTATCAAGTCATGTGTGCTCAAAACTATCAATTCATGTCCGGTTTTTGTTAGATGCTCATTCCAAGGTGGAAACCCTTTTGCCGGGGGACTATCATGGGCTGGCCCTTCGGGAAGTTTTGTGCTGGCTGTGGTAAGCTTAATGTCGCAATCTAGACAACGAGTCGGCTTGGCGTTGCGTCTCAGTACAACCAGGCTAACATATCCTATACGCAAGAGAGTCGGTCTCGCTCCTCACCAATGGAGGTGCATTGAATTTAACCTCAAATTAAATGTTCACAAATTGGTTCTGGGAATCGGTGGAGGAGTAAAGTGTTTATAGCAGAATTGGCAAACGGCGCCTTGTCATAGTAAGCTGTTAATACTTGAAAACGCGAATCCCTAGGGCACTGGCCATTCTGGAAAATAATTAATTTTTATAAGGCGATCGAATTCAGCATGAAATGTTTGAAAAGAAGGGTTGCTCAGTAGAAATCTTGAGTGCTGAGTGCCTGGAAACAGGTCGATAAATTAAATTATATTCCAAAAACCATTGCACTTGAGAAAACAACTCTCAAGAGAAGTATTTGTCCAAGATATTGCACTGCCAATTGATAAGTATGTTGGTGAGAAATGTAATAGGTGCTGAGTCTGAATAGGTCTCAGTGCGGTTATTTCGCAGCACTGAAGTCTGAAAGCCAGTCTGTTGAGAGTTGATTTCAAATGCCCATGACTCCTCCCAATGGGGCAAGTAGTACTAAAACCGAAAGGTAGGTTATAGGTGTCTACTTTAAAAATGTTACTAATGTTTCGAATAAATCCTTTTCAATTCGACAAATGATTTTAAAGATTTTAGTGCTTTGACAGCTGTATAAAGTACCATCGTGGAACATTGCAAGTATTGGCTGGTCTTATTGAATCTCTCAAGAATGTCATGCCAAATTTTCAAAAATTCAATGTTCAAAATTTTATATCGAGAAGTCGATGCGGTGAAGAAAACGAAGAGCTGTTGAATGTATTCAGAAAAATGGACAGCAGCAGAGCATGTACTAGCAGCTGTTTTCCAACCAAATTCAATGAATGTGCGCAGCATGGAACAGAAATAGTGTCAGGATTTTTAAAAAGATGTGCTTCCGCGTTCGTATGCAAGTATGCAATGAGCTAGCTGAGTTTTATTACGACACATACAGTACAATATACATCAATAATCCACACAATAATCGGGGCTTCTTTCTATATTAATTCTATTAAGTACTCGATTCGATATTGGTTTTTTTAAGTTTTTTTCCCATTTCTAACATGAATGATGGGGGCCCCCAAGTGGTGGGGGCCAGAGGCAAGTAGCCGCACTGCCTTCCAGGTTAATCCAGCCCTGTGCCTCGTCGTCAAGGTCTAATAATTTATAATTGGACATTGAGTCCGAGTAAAACAACAAAAAATACAGAAGTCAACTTAAATCAAATTATAATTATTTATTGTTTTTATGTTTTTAAATAAAAATTAAAAATAAAACGAAATTATACAGAAAATTTTATTAAAGTTGTAAGCCTGTCACTTTTATCCATGCCACATTGCCTTGCCACATTTTTGTTTTTTCCTTTCCCATTGCTAATTTTTTTTTCTTCTGCTCCTAAGTGTATGCAATTTTTAATATTCAGCTATTTATTTATAAATAGTCACACATTTTTTTCATTTTTTTTCTCCACACATTTTATTTTTACCATTCAGACGCTATCAAAAAGTACTGCTGGTAAAACTTTCAACATCCACACTAACGGTTATTTAAGTCGACAGCCGTAAGGATGCATTTTTGCATCAACACCAGCGGATTTTGTTTTTATTTGTCGTCGTATTCCTGCGCATTCTCGCCTCACTGCCCTTCAATTTCATTGCTTGCTTGCTTTCGGCAAAGCTTACACTTTTTATTTTATTTCTTTTTGTTTTGTTCTTTTTATTTATTATGCTGTCAGACAGGATTTGCTACTTTTAAAAACGTCCTGATATTTTGCGGTTATTTTGTGTACCATTGAATTTTTTTTATATTTTTTTACTTTCAACACAAAATCAGAAAATTTCGCACATCCTTGAAAATGTGTTTCTCTTTTGTGTGCTTCATGCAGTTTGTAAATTTTTTATATTGTTGACTTATTATTTAATTAGCTGTCACATAGATATATTTCATACAAATTGTTCATTGTAGCTGACCGTCAGTCATAATTTACATAAGATTAAAATGGATTTGGTGGTTATTTTTGTTTTTGAAGCAATATACATACTTTTTTTTTTGTCATGCTAAAATTTGCACTCCTCCTCACACCCTTAACGCCTAATTCATCTTAAAGTTTAGCCAAACTTTAAAAATTGTAACACTGAGTAGTCCTGATTTAACAAAAAACAACAGAGTATAACAATAAAAACCATCCTTTCGATGCACAAATCCTGCAGACAACCAAAAAAAGAATTTATTGCCAATTCTAAATGAAAATACTATTTGTAAGCATCGTGCAGCCGCATAAAAAACTTTCAGAACTAAGAGTACAACTAAGATTGCAGCTGTTGCCGGGACAAATGCTTAACACGTACATATAAGCTTATTTGAACTACATAGACACTTACGTTGTTATGGTTACACCATTGCAACAACGTGAAGAGGTGGTAAAGGATGCTAGCGGCAGTTCTCTCGGGTAAACTACTGGCGTATTCACCATAAGAGCACCAGTAGTGTTAAAACTTTTTTTTTACTCAGGTTGTTGCTATGTACCATCAAAAGATATAAAATTTAACGCGAAAAACTTTTAACGGAAAAGAGTAGAACTGCTGTGGCGAGATTTTTCGCACTTTTGATAATCTTCTTCCGATAACACTTATGCTATAAAATACTTTAAGTGTTTTGGTTAGCTTAGGTAAACTTTTCATAGTGCAACGAGGCAGCTGTTCCTATCTGCGACATTCATACACATTGACGCATGTTAGACGGAAATTTATTTTTTTTTTTGCAAAGAAACACGTCAACTTATTTACGGTAAACGTCGTTGAATGGGATGTTATAGAAAATATATTTTTGAAGTAAGACTTATAATGACTCGGGCTTATGTACTGATAATGAAACGGCAGCGAACTAAAAACCTTATAACTATGGCTATATCTATTTTTTTTTTTTTAGCTCTGAACCAAGGATTTCAGTTGCAAACCTATTCAGTTAAGTCTACCTTGGTTCGGAAAATGGTGAGATAGATAAGCAGGAAAGAATATAAAATCAAGTAAAATAAGTGTAGAACGTTCTATGTATGGCGGAACGCAATATAAGCGTACAAATGTTAACCTAAGGCAAGCGTTTTGCCTTTAATTCAGCCACTTTAAGTTAACTAGCAATCCAATCCTCAAATTTTTATGCCATCAACTACATCTTCTAAATAAGTATATACAGCGGTGCTCCAATTTAACGAAAGATATAATGTCCAGGGTTGTTCGGTAAATAGAAAACTTAATGAAATTGGCAACATTTTTTTCGAGTATTTTATCATAGATATCTATTTTTTTCGAGTAATTATCAATTTTTATCAATTTATTTTAGCAAGCAAGTACAATAAGAACAATGTTCTTTTAAAGTACGACATAAAATAATAACAACAATAGACTTTATTATATTAGATTACTAGATTACAAGATTACTAAATTTTTAATTGAAAAAAAAAATTGAGTATTTCATCATATTACATAGATATCATATCAAGATATCATATTACAAAGATAACACTGGTTTACAGCCAATATGTACTTTGAATGCCACTATCCTTTTCTCATGTAAAATCGGTCGCTAATTTCGAAAAAAAAATTATTTTTTTTTCTGTCACTCCGTTTTCGAGATATTGCCCACTGTAGGGTTTTCAACGAAAAAAAAAAGTTGGTTCCACTTAATTGCATATATCTCCAGAACCAACAACAGTAATCAAACAAATGATATATCAAATAAAAGCTAATAAAATTTTTTACAAACAATGCAAACATCATTTTTTGGTCGAGTTGTTAGTTTTGGCGCAATAAATTCAAATTTCGGGGATTTTTTTTATTTTTCAGAAAAATTTCCAAAAAAAGACAAAATAGTTGCAAATTTCGTTAATAAATCAAAATATTTTATTACTTTTTATATTTTTTACTAAAAGCCTTTATTTTTCCAAAAAAAATAAGCTATTGTTGAAGAAAATCTATTGAGAAATGAAAAAGTTGTGTTTAATGGAACGAAATCACCCAAATTGTGTGATTATCAATTTATGCATTTAGACTTATTTTATTGCCATAAAAAAAAAAATGAGAACTAAAGGTTGTTGTAATAAAATCATATATTCTTCATTTTTATTGTTCTTTTAATAATTTACATTATTTTTACATTATTTAAATTGTATATAATTATTATTAATAATTTTTATTGTTGAATTAAATCATTTATATTGTTATTTACATTGTAAATAATTTTTATTTATCATTCAGAAATTCAAAATGATTAGAATTCTTGTTATGTCGTTTATTTAATTCGGGATCGGTTTCTCTGATGAGAAACCAACAATAGTCGCCCATCATTCCTTCGTCCCAAAATCCTTGGTACCGATTCTCAATTGCTTTCATCTGTTGGTGGAATCTTCTCGTATGCAACAATTCAACTTTTTGAGACCCAATGTTAAGGTGACATACTTCAGAAATCGTGAAAAACCGTTTGCTATACACTTAACTAAGAATGACAATATCTGCTATTGCGTAGTCATTCCTGGCTTATTTAATACCTTCGGTCAGCCGTACATTCCCAAAGAGTGGCGTTTGTTTATTTATGTCAGTATTAAATATGAATAACACGACTGGAAAATATGTTCTGATATCAAAGTCGTTGGTACACCACGTCGTTGGTAAACCACTATTACAAAAAGGACTGGGCAGAAAGAATTGAGTCGAAAGTTGGAGAGAGCAACGTCAAAAACGTTCTACTCGTCAAAAAGAAAACATAATTCTCCCACCGCTGCACATCAAACTTGGACTTATGAAAAACTTTGTCAAGGCGTAAGACAAAGAAAGCGAAGCATTCACATATTTGAAAACGATTTTTCCAAATCTTTCTGATGCCAAGATAAATGAAGGTGTCTTCGTTGGATCGCAAATAAAAAAGTGTTAAGCGATCTTCAATTCGCAGAACTATTGTCACACAGTAAAAAGTTTGAGGATAAATTTTATCTTTTTTATAACATTATAAGTTTTATCCCACTCAATATTATAAAACTTGCATTTCCGTTCAAACAGCTATTTTACTCCAAAATAGTATAAATTTTATACCATAAATTTATAAAAATCATATATGTATTCCAGTTCTACACACGAGAACCTCACGGAGCCACTCGTCTTTCACGTACAAGTCGAGTTTTCGAAGCTACCGAACTTCAGCGATGCTATCAGACAATCAGTTTGTGCTTGTTCTTCAGTCAGTAATCATGTTATGCGCAAATTGTTCCGTTGAATATTTTTTTTGTTCACACACATTACGACAAAAATAGTGCGCTTGAATTGGAAGCTCTGCCAACATGATTAAACATGCGAATTTCTAAGTACAATTTTTTACTCTTTATTTTTCCTATCAAATTGTTTTTGAAAATGTAAAAAACAATATATCATGAAATCTATCAATTGAAATCTAAATATGATTCCTGATTTATGACTTTAAATGTAACACATATTAACATATTTAATGTATGTTTACATATGTGCCACATATTTTTATACAATATTGCTATAAAAAGTAACCAAATGTGGTATAAAAAGATTTTATACTTTTGCTTATAAAAATGTATACCAAACTGGTGTAAACACATTTTATACTTTTTTCGGATAAAATCTATACCAACTTTTATAAATTTGGTTTATACGATGTTATGGTATACATTTTATAACATATTTGGAATTGATCTATATTTATACCAAATAGTATAAACTTTATCCTCATATTTTTTACTGTGCACCAGTTGAGGCAGCGGCGTGGGATTCTTTTAGGACGACTGTTTCTAGCTTCCTCGGGAACAATTAAAGTGAATCTTACGAGAAAATAGTCAACGAATTGCTCAAGAGCTATAAAAAAATGGGCGTAAATATGTCTCTGAAAATGCACTTTCTGCACTCCCATTTGAATTTTTTTCCGAAGAATCTCGGTGACGAGAGCAACGAGCATGGGGAAAGATTCCACCAACAGATTAAAGCAATTGAGAATCGGTACCAAGGATTTTAGAACGAAGGAATGATGGGCGACTATTGTTGGTTTCTCATCAGAGAAACCGATCCCGAATTAAATAAACGACATAACAAGAATTCTAATCATTTTGAATTTCTGAATGATAAATAAAAATTATTTACAATGTAAATAACAATATAAATGATTTAATGCAACAATAAAAATTATTAATAATAATTATATACAATTTAAATAATGTAAAAATAATGTAAATTATTAAAAGAACAATAAAAATTAAGAATATATGATTTTATTACAACAACCTTAGCTTATTAGCTTTTATTTGATATATCATTTGTTTGATTACTGTCGTTGGTTCTGGAGATATATGCAATTAAGTGGAACCAACTTTTTTTTTTCGTTGAAAACCCTACAGTGGGCAATATCTCGAAAACGGAGTGACAGAAAAAAAAAATAATTTTTTTTCGGAATTAGCGACCGATTTTACATGAGAAAAGGAAAGTGGCATTCAAAGTACAAACGGGAGAGGCTCGAAATCCCCGAATACAAAATCCCCAAACACAAAATCCCCAACTTTTTATAAAATCCCCAAAAGCAAAATCCTTAATCACAAAGTTTTATAATGGTCGAATACTCGCAATATGGGTATTAATAGTTATCAATTCTTTTCATTTGTCGATAAAACTTATATTAAAGTCGCTAAAACTGAAATTCTTTGAATTCAGAATTTATTTGTTGTAAAAGAAAACATATTTTTTTATATTTAATAATATAAAACTATTTTTAAAAGCCTTACGATGGTCTCTTTAATTACACATTTTCTTAACGGAAATTTTGTCTCGTGGGTTATGTCGCGTGAGTTACGACAAAGATTTTTTGAAAACTCTAAATTTTTTAAAATAGGCAAAGTTCATTAGTAAAGTGGGTTTATTATGAAACTTCGCTGTTTTTCCTTTATTTAAAAATTAAAAACAAAAACAAGTTATTATATTAGGGAAAATTCGCTGAATTTTTGCAATCTAAACTTGCTTGTAAAACACACTTCTCTTTTTTGTCGCCAGAGTTACGCCCATATTTACCACTGCTATTCTTAATTAGTTACAGGAACGACAATTTTGGTAAATCACACCATTGCTATTTCTTCTAAGATATATGTACGATAAAAATTTTTTTCATTAATAACATAAACTTCCGAGAAAACGAAGCTTAATGACGTACGCATGTCGCGTGAGTTACGATGGAAATGCCCATATATAACAAAGGTTGCAGGAATGATGTTAACAATCATAAACACACTGAGATCCACTCTACTCGATTTTTCAACATTCTGCTTAAATTCTATTGAATCTGGAAACCACGTCGACTATATTTATACTGACTTTAGTAAAGCTTTTGATAAATTACCTCATGATTTAATTTTATTCCAACTAAAGTTAATGGGATTTCCACAATATTTTTTATGCTGGATAAAATCGTATTTGACTGGATTAAATCGATATAACACGCAGAAAATTTACATTTTCGTCTTTGATTGTAGCAACATATTTCTTTTTACTGTAAAAATATCTGACCAGCAATTCTGACCACACTTTGTTTGTTATAAGTGCATGCTGCTATTTTTGTGACAATCATTTCAATGCTTACTTCTTATTCCAGTAAACATATTTTAATTGATACATATGATAAAAAATAGTTTTATGGATAACATTTTTTTTTGACATAAGCATATCGTATTTGTCATAAATGTAAAACATGATCTTATTTAACATAATAGTATGTTCATGTTTAATGTTGTTCATGTTCTTAACAGTAAAACGAATTTTTTTCACAGAAGATTTTTTTATTGTTTCGGGCTCATATGCAGAAATTCATAATTTTTTACCAAAATTTGTAGATGTTATACACTACCTTGGATGCACTTTGCTCAAAATGCACCTTGATGCATCAATCGACATAAGGTCACGCATTTTTCTGTCAGGCTCAAAATAATTGAATTAGCGTTTATCAGTTACTTAATGCATTGTTTCATTGCCAAAAGTCGAATTAAGATAAGAAAACATCGAAAAATGTTTTATTCCATTTTTCGCCGAAAAACAATTTCAAAACCACTGTAAACCTCTCAATATATGTATGTAATTACACCAGTTTGTTTTGAGTAAAAAGTGTGAAATTTTCAAATCGAACAATCCCAATTGTTCTGGCAATCTTAGTGTTGCCTAGGAGCAAAATTTAAAAAGCAATTATTGTATTCGTTCGACAAACCTATTGGAAAGAGTAAAATCGTAATCATTACAAATGAATACATTAATATTTTATTTTATTTATTTCTAAACACTTAGTTCTAAATTTATTTTTAGCATAATTTTAGTTTTAAAAACTGTGGATTTTATTTGATTACCAGTTCTAGCAAGATTTATGTTTGTGACAATTAAATTCCATTTAGCATTATCTAAACTTAATTGAAGGTATTTATATACTTTTAATTATATCTTATTAACATAAAAATGCTTGAATTTACATACATTCGTCAAGAAAACAGCCATTAATTAAATATGCAAATAAAGAGTTGATTGGCAATACAAACAAATTTCACATGTTTACATATAAAACATTTGTTACTCATACAACTCACATGTTTACATATGCAAATATGTTGCTAAACAGTTAATCAAAAAAGTATTCATCTAACGATTTTTTTCAAGCTTCAACCTTTACTCAAAAGATATCAAAAATAAACTGGCTGAAACGATCGAAAAGTTAAAAAAGTCACATTGTCATGAATTTTTACCAAACAAAATTTACAAAAAAATTTCGAATAATTAATTTTTTCTGAACGAAATTTCATGATAAATAAAGGCTAGTTTAGACTCTCTTTGGAGCCTCATATAGACCATAGAGTCTTTAGTGGTGCCGGTTTCTGAAAGAGTCAAGGAAATTGGTAGAAATAATCAAAGATTCGCGTGGAATTCGAAATTCTTAAGAGGGATTCTAGAGGACTTTTGTCTGCATCTTTTAGTAACTATAACGTCTGTGAGCGTAAGTGTTTAAGTCTAGATTAAAGTAATGCGGGGTATGTGCAAAGAAGGTGCTATAGAGTTTCTTGGATACCTGGTTCGCTGCACTTCCTGCAGTTGGCGTCTTTGGTAGTATTCAGCATTTTCGCATTGGCCGTCATCATGCTGTGACTGTAAACTGTGAGGATACCCATCAGTATTCTGCTGTTGCTTTGGGAGCATGGCAGGATAAACGAAATCCGTTATCCTCATGCTATATCAGAAATGATTATGAAGATCTTGCAAGTTGCCGTATCTCTCCATATGCCATTGTCTTTATGTCAGGCTTTATTGTCGAGGTTTCTGTTCAATTTCTGTAGGGGAATAGCTACGTGTTTTGTGAGCTCTGATCCCAGCCCGGCACTTTCCTTTGCTAGTCCGTCTGTTATCTCGTTTCCGTCAATGCGCCGTTGGCTTGCAACCCAATAGATACACACTCTCTTTGAAGTACTGAATACATCGACATTTCTGGACTTGACAGTTTCGGAGCACATGCATTTGATTGCCGTTTGGCGGTCAACAAAGATTTTAATTAAAAATAGTGATAAGTTTTTGCACTAAGAGTTATCTTTGCGTACTTCCTAATGGCAAAAACCTCCGCCAGAAAGACGCTGGAGTGGTCTGGTAGTTTGTAAGCTTGCCTTATGTTGGGCTCTGCGCAATATATTACCGCTCCCACTCCCGTACTTATTTTGGAGCCATCTGTGAATATGTTTACCGCCCGCTGTGCTTGTTTGATAATTGTGCATCACTCGGTTAGTAATTTGGGTTCGAGAGTTGTGCGGGGATCATGAAGTCTGTGCTGCTAATTGAATTATTGTCAATTTTGAAGCTGTTTCGTTTTATCATCTATAAGTTTGGCGTGTTTATCTAAAGGGTCTAAACATAGAATGGTTTCAAGAGCTTTCGTTGGAGTTAGCTTCAACGCACCCGTTATGTTTAGCATAGCTTGCCGCTGAATTTTTCAATGAAGTGTTTGAGGTATGTTGACTTATCCATTTATCGATGACTCCGTAGAGTAAAATTTAACGAACTACTTTTGCGTAGAATTATTGTATTAGAGATGGTGAAAGGCATTAAGTGCTGCCCAGCATCATTTTGGATTCGAATATATTTAGTGTGAGTTTTCGGGATAAGTCGAGTGACATTTATTTTTGGTCGTATCCACAGTGTTATCTTGTATTTGTTCGTAAGCAAGGCCAGAAACGTTTTCTCTGAGTTGATACTAAGACCGATTGAGTGCGCCTTTCTAAGTACCTCTTTTAGTACGTGCTCCATTAAAGAGCTTAATGTCGAAATGAGTAGTTCGTTAACAACAAAATTTAATGGTAAAGATGTGAGAACTTCTTCTGTCCACCTACTCACTTCTCTAAAATTTCGAAAATTAATTTTTTCTGAACGAAATTTCATGATAAATAAAGGCTAGGTTAGACTCTCTTTGGAGTCTCATATAGAACATAGGGTCTTTAGTGGTGCCGGTTTTTGAAAGTCTCAAGGAAATTGGTAGAAATAATCAAAGATTCGCGTGGAATTCGAAACTCTTAGGAGGGATTCTTAAGGACTTTTGTCTGCATCTTTTAGTAACGATAACATCTGTGAGCGTAAGTGTTTAAGTCTAGATTAAAGTAATGCGGGGTATGTGCATTCTCTTTTAATTCGTATTCCATTAAAGAGCTTAATGTCGAAATGAGTAGTTCGTTAACAAAAAGATTTCATGGTAAAGATGTGAGAACTCCTTCTTGGAGTGTCCGCCTACTCACTTCTCTAACCATGGTTTTAGAGAGCCCTACTCGGCTTGGACCTTTCTACAATTGAGAAGGTTCTCTATCCAGAAGCTTTTTCTTGGTGGTGCTTCTATCGCACATAATCCGTGAAGGGTAGTTGGCAGTTTATATGCGAATTCTTTATGGTAGAGCGATATCATAAAGGAGAACTATAAATGATATTTAGATAGAAGATATTCAAAACTTTTCTTGGGCTATAAGTTTGACACCACGTTCATTGTCCAATGCCCGTTTCAGTTTCAAAGTAGCTGATCATCACCAAATAGTAATTCAAGTAACTCCTATCCGAGTTTGAATGTTCTGTCGCTTTTATATCCACAGCTGTTCTGTAACGAAAGTTTGACTTGTATAGGTGGATTCAACAGGATATCACTAAATAGTAGCTCCCATTTGAGTTTCATTGTTATGTGACTATTATTTCCAAAACTATTAAAAACAATGTCTTATATGGGCGAAACCACACCCATTCAATGCCCGTTCTAGTCTCCCAATGCTTATTCAATTATCCCATTCGAAATAGTAAGTGCGTACCACCCACTTTCATTGATGTGTAATTTTGGGCAGCTGAAAAAGTGCTACGCTCCTCTCTCAATGCCTATTATGTGCTTTAAAATTATAATAAGGGTTCCCAGATGGTATCCAAAAGGAGCACATGTCCTCCACTTTCATTAAAAATAAAATGTCCTCCTTTTAGCTCAAAATGTGCTCCTTTTTATATGTGAACAATTTTCCCTAATACTTTAAATAGTTTTATTCTCTCCATAAGCAGCACTTTGTTTTCTTTTTTTCTTACTTTTTTTGCCATTCCCTTAAATAATTTACGATTTTGTGCTAAAAATTTACAGCCTCGTAAGGGGCAATTTGGCAACAGAATAACTTTTCTTCCTTTTGAACGCACTTTTTATTGTTGAAATATATAGTGTTTACTCTATGTGTCCATCTTCCCTAGAACAAATGTCCTCCTTTTTGTGATCTATGCCAAATCTCCTTAGCCAAATTTTGATCTGGTAGCCCTAAGTCGAATACGGAATTCTGAAATGGCGCTATTTTTTACTTCAAAGCTATTCTGTATCGTAAATTTGGGTTGCATGGAAGGTGCCACGCTCCCTTTTTCGATTGATATCAAACTTTGCAGGAACTCTCTGAAGACTTTGTTTAAGTTTCACTGAAAATTTTATTAAAATTGATTTAACGGTTTCGGAGAATATTTGTAACATACATACATCCATTTTTATTTATAGATGTTTTAGATAAATTATGTTCTGAATACTTTTGCGGCACACTGTTTTCGCTATACAATGTTTGTTTTGCGTACTTAAGTTGGCGCCAACATGTTTCTACTCGTAAAAATAAGCAATCTAATTTAAGTGTGCCAAGTGTTGCCATATCAATCAAATTTAATTGTTGTCAATAAGGAAGTCACAGCAGACTAATGTAAAAAAAAAGTGGAGAAAACAATAGAAAATTGTTACAACTAAATTGAATACTAAAAAAACCAAACATGTTTCATATAAATTGAGCTGCTTTTTTAAAAGCTTGATTTATTTGATGAAATTTGCAGTCTTGGCTGCTTTCATTTAAAATAAAATGGCTAATTTTGATTTTCTCCATTTATTTCTAAAATGCTGCAAAATTGTGAAAAAATTTACTTATTTAAAGAAAATGTCTACAAAAATAAAATAAAAAAAATACTGTTAATACCAGCCAAATACCAGCTAAAAGAAAAACTTTTTTGTTCATACAAAATAAGCCACCATCAGCCACTGGCTAATAATATTGGCTTAATGTTTGGCCGCCGTAAGCTAACTTTTTTATTATTAAATCTCATGCTTCTGCTTTTTAACACCAGCTGGTCAACATGGGCAGCATTGCCTTTGTGTGTTTGTGTTTTTTTTTATATGTACGTGCTGAACGATGTTTGCCCAGCTCTGGCAACAGAAGAAAGAGCTTTTTAAAGAAATGCGCATTTAATGATGCTCAGAAATCTTTTCTTTATTTTATAAATGGTTGCAAAAATAAAACAATATACAAAATATTACGAAAAACTTTAAGAAATGAAATAAAAAAGCATTAAAGAAACATAATGATTGTTATGAAAAAAACCAAATTAGCGGTTTTTCACTGTTTGTTTTGGCAAACAGTAAGTGTTGTTAATGTTTATTTAAGCTAACGAAACTGTAGCTCTTAATGATTTTTCTCAAAGCTACAATAATTAAAGTCTTCATGTTAGTTAAAGAACAAAGCTTAATGATAAGAGTTTTATAATAAAGTTTATAGATTTTTTCAACCAAAAGTTGCGGCCTTCTTTGACCTTGCTTACTTAACATTTAACCTGAGTTTTGACCTGAGTCTGAATTTAAATTAGTTGTCTTAAGAGTATAATTAACAATTAAAATAAATTCTAAAGAATCATTTAAACAAAGTTTTAATTGGTTGTAGTTAAAGTTGTTTACAAGCACAACCCAAACAACAGAAATACGCAGAAAAAGTTTTCAAATAAATATGTTTAGTTTTATACAAAATTTAACGTAATTTAGTTAACATTTAAATTTGCAGAAATTTCCATTCTCTTGAAATTTTTATACAAAAGGCTCTCAAGAATTGCAACGTCATTTACACACTTGTAAATAAGCCACAATACAATGGCAGTCACAAAACATTCACCAACATGGAACTAAAGAACGCACAATTGCTAGCCACGCAAAATTGTTCTGAGTTATGTAGGCGAATAAATCCTTGGCACATAATATTTCCTGTTGCAGACAATTAATGGTGCCTAGATTTGAGTTTGCACAATGGTACACTGAGGAAAATAAAGTAAAGTCAAGAAAACCTTGAAATTTATTTTCATTTCGATACTATCAAACTTGTAAGTAGAAAATTTTTTTCATTTCTTTTTGAAAATTACTAAAATGTAAAATAATATCTCAAATTTAAGATATTATTTTCCCTCCTATATGTAAGGTACTTTGCTAAATATTAAACATGCTTCGTATACAGTATTGCCAGAATGTGAAAAATTTACCAAAACTGGTAAATTTTATTTTCGATGTGAAAACGTGAAATTAAGTTTCATTTTGGTACACTTTTGAGTTAAAACTAAAAATTTTTATTAAAATTTTCCAGAAACTTAAATGATGGATTGTAAGTTATTACTTATTAAGTTATTAAAAGTGTTTTAAAATTATCGGCCTTTTTTAATGTAATCAACTTGTTTTCTACAAAAAAAAAACTTTGGCTAAGAAAAATAAGGCTCAACCTAACCTTTCGAGTTTCAGCAGATGAAGCTGCTGCATTATTTTCCTGCAATAAAAAACCATGCTTATTATTACTAAGCGATGCCGAATTCAATTATTTTAGTTGGACATTTTTTTTATTTATCAACACATCGTATTTAAATTTTGTATGCTATCGAGAAAAGTTATATAATCATAATTTAGCTTTCATCATAATGCGGCATTATCATTAGCCCATAAAATGTAATCGAAAATTCAACTTCATATTTGTTTTTCAAATTCCTTAGCAAGTTACAACAATTGTATGTAAGGGAAAGGAAGGGAAATGGTTGAAGTTTGTACCATTGTAATACTTAATGCATAATTTAATAAAATTTGTAATCTTTAAGGAAGCTCTCTGGTCAAAAGGTCGAGGTTACCTGTAAGTTCTGCAAGAAAATAAGCTTCAGAAAACAAGTATTTAAAATATAAAAACGTGGTAGTACCGAAGACCGCCAAAAGTCATATCTTTGGTAATATCCCTCATGAATTATACACACAGATATATAATTTTTTCCGGATCGAACAAGAAACACCGAAGATATAACGAAAAAATCAAAAAAGCACCATAGGGACCACTTTAAAAAAAAAATATTTTTTTCGAAAATGGCTTTCAAATATCTAACAATTGAGGCGGGGTCAAAAATAGGTTTACTTTTCTGCCATACAAGGTGATACGGTCTAATGAACACGTTTTTCTGAAAAGTTCTGGAGAAATGTATTGCTTACAAAATAACTGACGCCTCTGTCAGTCAAACAAAATCATACTAAAAATGTTTTTACATGTTTCCTTCTGAACTGCATCTTAATAACATGAAAACTTCAATATTATTTGTTTGACAATTGCACCCCTTACCAATGAAAAATTACATACGGAATTGACTTCGGTTTTAGTATGAGCGTTTGAAAAAAATTTAAAGTTTGTTTCAATGAAAATAAAGTCCTGTTTAAGAAAAAAAATATTTGCATTCACATTGGCACCCAGGCACATAGGCACCACAAAATTAAAAATTATGTGGTAAAAAGTTCTTTTTGCACCTCTTTTTAGCGTGCACCCGGCACATAGGCACCACAAAATTAAAAATTATGTGGTTAAAAGTTCTTTTTGCACCTCTTTTTACCCACCCTTGCTACACTACTGATACAGTGGATGAGCAATAGACCGTACCTCAAAAAAAAGTATACCAACGAATATGACGCATTTTTGCAAGCAATTTACGAAAAAAAATTTTTGTTTTTTTGACCGAACGTAGTGGTCGCGCATTGACATATTTTTTCATATCTCTGGTGTTACAGGCGGATTTTTAAGTTTGGTATTTCAATGTTTTTTTCTCGAGGAGACCAATATGACCTCTATGGAAGTCATTGACCTCAGGTGCACCGTTTTAGTACTTACCCTCCAGATCTCAGTTCCTACCATCCTAATGTGCCAACCTTATATCAAAAAAATAAAGCACTTAAAATATCATTAATCTTTTGGCCATATAATTTTTGGTTTGGAAAGCTTTCTAAAATCTCTTTTTCCACTCTTTGACATAGCACATGACAATGACATTTCAATTATTGAACATGACAGATGTAAAACTGTTGCAGAAAAATGGTTTTGGAAAATGTGCAATCCTTAGAAGATCAACGATCATGCATAAAAATGGAGTTAGGTGGTCATGATAAGACACACTTTGCAAGTTTATGAGTAAATTAGCTTACAATGAACAAGTAAGGAGCGTTCTGCAAAGAAACAGAAGAAGAAGAAGAAGAAGAAGAAGAAGAAGAAGAAGAAGGAGAAGGAGAAGAAGAAGAAGAAAAAGAAGAAGAACAAGTTGTAACTAATTCGTCGGAAGGTGGCGAAATTCTTACGGAAGGTGGAGTTCTACTAGGAAAAGCAACTCTTTCAGTCAGCAAGCACGTGGACAGCAGCTAAAAAATTTAGTATATTAATAGGTCAAGCCATTAAAGCTTCCGTACAGCCAAAGTAGGGTCAATTACCCTAAAGTGACCGGTCCTAAGACAGTTCTTATTTACCCAATCGCAAGACAGGTTCGATATAACTCTGAACGGGACCAATAGTTTTTAAATAGGTTCTTTTACAAAGTTACTGTCTTCACAAAATGGCCTTCAATAGTGCATAAAAAAGTTTTGAAAAATCATCAGGATCACTGAAAGGGGAAAGCACGAAAGAAAAGAGTATGAAAAAAAATTTAAAATTTCGGATTTGGAGTGATTGCGGTAATTTCAAGTTCAGAATCAGATTTATCAATAAATTTTACATCAGTTTTGTTAATTTGGCGTAACTTTCAAATGCATAATTTTTTCAAAAATGTCTAATAAAAAAATTGCAAAAAATCCGAAACCCGGTTTCGACAATTCTTGAACTTTTAATAGCTCAAATTATTTCATTCGCAACCATATTTTGTAATTCCAGGGGCACGCAAAATTCCAAATACTTTAGCATTTGACCCAGTCTACTGTACATATGTACATTAGAGTGGGTCGAAAAAAAAAGTTTGAAAAAACCACCCCCTATTTTAAAGTTGACCTCGAGAGGATTCCGAAAACAAAAAAAATTTTTTTTTTGGACCACCGGAAAAACAGCCAAAATGGTCTTTTTTGCATAACTTAAGCATTACATGTCAGATCTTAAAAAATTATATGTCATTGAAAAGGGCTTTACGAGCACTACAATGTCTTCTTATAACATTTTTACTTCTGAGGTCATATTCAACTAGTAAGCCCCATTAGCCCGATTTATCCCCCTTAATTTGTTTTTTTTTTTCTCATAAGATTAAATTCCTTCAAATTTGTTTAATTTGTGTTCAAAAAATTATTTATTAAGTTTCTTTTACAATTTTGTTTATGTTATGTAATTGTTTGTTGACTAAACTTAAAGTAAATTTTTTATAAAAAAAAGGATTATATCAAATATTTGAACTATTATAACTTCTTTGTTTTTAAACTAAATAAATAATTTTTTGAACACAAATTAAACAAATTTGACGGAGTTTAATTATATGGGAAAAAAAAGAAATTTAAAGGGGATAAATCGGGCTAATGGGGCTTACTAATTGAATATCACCTCAAAAGTAGAAATGTTCTAAGAAGACATTGTAGTGCTCGTAAAGCCCTTTTCAACGACATATAATTTTTTAAGATCTAACATGTAATGCGTAAGTTATGCAAAAAAGACCATTTTGGCTGTTTTTCCGGTGGTCCAAAAAAAAAAAAAATTTTTGTTTTCGGAATCCTCTCGAGGTCAACTTTAAAATAGGGGGTGGTTTTTTCAAACTTTTTTTTTTGTATGGAGGCCGACCCACTCTAATGTACATAGTAATTGATACTAATAATTTTCTTGTTTTTGTTTATAGTAAAAGGCAAGTTTGGCAAAGTTAGATGTTGGAAGCAATTTATTTCCAACTTCTTGGATGTTTACAATGGTTAGTACATCATTTCGACAAATATATAAGGTATGACCCGGTACAATCGTTATTTTAAATATTCTTCATTTTTATTAAGCCATTAATGCATCATATACTACTCGCTTAAATGACTTCTCAGATAAGCTTTGTGGTCTATAATAATGAGAAGGAGCTCATTAACCTTTTAACAAGTACTCTGCATGGATTGTTTTTGTTGCCCATAATTATAATACTAAACTGGCATTAACTGATTCGAAAATAACTTCAATTGGAATCTGAAATAGTCATTTTCAAGTATTCGTAGCAAAACTCAAAAAGCTCAACTCAATCATCTTAATCCATTTAAATATATGTTTGTATGTGTTTAATTTTAATATCTGCGAGTAAACAATATAGCGAACATTTAAATTCTTTGTTCTCAAGTAGCACCAAAGCAATTTAAGAGGAATGTTTAATAATGCAAAAGCAAACTTATGACTTTTTGCAGCATTTTCAAGAAGAATGAAATGAAACACATTTTCTTAATTAAAATGTTTGACAATCAATGGAATTGATTCACATAAATCAGAGATTTAAATGTAATTGAAACAGTGTTGTTTTTTTTAATGTATATAATTGAATTTGTTGACGGTGTGCGTTCAAAGAAGAACTTGTATAATTCAGTTCTTGTCAAAAACAAGTTTAGTACATACATGGAGTAAAGAACTCAGGTTTCATCTAGTGTAAAATTATTGTAAATCAACTAAGCTTAGAACACGCTATTAACAGCGTTGCAAATGGCATTAAACTTAATTCAGTTTGTTTTTTTCTTACGAACAATTGATTTTTTTTTTACTCATAGTGCTTTAAACGCCCACCATAGCTTTGATATTTTCTTTGTACAGCGTTGAAATTCCCAAACTATCAATTAAACTACTCCACCAAAGAAAATTTATTTCTACAACACTCTCATTTATTAGTTGACAGTTTTTTGGAATGGGAGAAATGGGGGCTACAATGAACACATTTTGATATTTATATATATCAAAGTTAACTAGAAACTAAAAACTGAGCGTAGATATATGCATGTGTAAAAAAAGAAAAAACTCTAAAAGCAATAAACTGACAGATGACAAAATTGTAAACCAATGGACAAAACTAATTAACCCTATAAAACAGACACACAAAAGTCATAAATAACATACCATGTACATAAATAACATTTATTTATGGAACAAATTCTTTTAAATAAATGCTATTTAATCAAGCGTTAAATTTTTGTGTGGATGCGACTATTTTAGCAAAAGTTGAAGCTAATTGAAAAGCATCGAGTTTGTTTTGTCAACAAGAGTTCTACAACAAGACAAAAGCAAATAAGTACAAAACAGCTGATTTTGAAAATAAAACCGAAAACATGTAGGTAATAAATAAATAAAATTGATGAGTCAAAAAAAAAAGTGAACATCATTTAATACTTGTGTTGGGCTACATGCCAGCCAAGGAATCTCTTAAATTTAAAATTGATTTAGACAAATGTCATCTCTTGACTTTTCGTTCAAAATAAATCGATTTAATATGCGACACTTTTGGTGTTTTTTCTACATGGCATTGGCTCTCATATCCAGGGGCGGATCTGGAAAAAATCTTGGGGGGGGTAAATTATCAAAGACACATTTTCGATTTGAGAAAATTTTGCCTTTTTTCAAATTGATAAATTGTACTTTTTTGAATTGAAATTATTGAATTGTTTAAGAAGCATTTTTCCCAGATACATACACGTACATTTCCGTATTAATTTATTACTCCCTTTTTCTGGAATAATATCTCAGCGAAAATTAAATAAAAACTCTAAATCTAACCAGAGCAGCCCACGTAAAATTGTGAAATTTGTTCGTCTTTGAACGTCGATATCTTCGTAACTGTCGAATATATTGTTATTGAATGTGCAAAAATTGAAAGGTCTAGTATTTCTTCATTGAAATCAGTCATAGTAAAACAAATCGGTAGATCAATATAATAGATATAGCAATATTATCAGAAAAAAAACTGATTATCATGTTTTTGCCTAAAACTCAAAAACTCGAACTGATGGAGAAAAATGGAGTACATATTTGATATCAGCAGCCAAAATTCATTCGGGATTGTTTATCGAGATCTCTGCACCTTTCATAAATCTTAATTTTGTTACTGACAAAATCATCGCAAAATTATCAATAATTTCGTTAATATTTATTTAAAATTCTCTAAGAATATGCAATAATGCGAGTCCATTCAATCGTTCTCAATTCGAATGGAACCTATTTTTAATCGTCGCAGTGTAGAAAAACTTCGCTCAGCTGTTTCTACACTGATAGGAAGCGTGGCAAAGATAGCAAACGTTATAGAAATTAGTGGAAAAATGTCATTATTACAAAGAGTAAAAACGGCGTTAATATCATTAACATTAGTTTCGCTCTCTTATTTAAACTGCCAAATTTTAAGTTCATGAAATAATTGAATTTGAATTAGTTCCTTACTAAAAGTGGACTAAAAGTGGCAGTTTTATTTCATGAAAGTCGGTTGTGGTAATTTGGTTGGTTTGTTGTAATTAGAATTACTAGTACCGCCCTGGGGTCGCAAATCGACCAATTTTTGTTTGTTTATTTATAGTTGTATAAAATAGTCGGTGCACTCCTTCTCCGCACTCTAATTCATTTAAAACAGAATTATCAAAATCGGTTGAAAAACACGGGAGAAAATGGTTCTTTACCGTTTTCCCTACGCCTATTTATATACAAATGAAGTTAAAGTAGGCTTGAAAAATTTTAGAATTCCAAACAATTTAGAATTAACTCAAACAAAAATAATTGTATGCAACAAATTATTTGCGCAGTTGATACAATTTTAGCAACTTTAACCTAACATTAATTCACTTCAAAACAACCCTGTTATAAAGGCTGTTTTTTTAAGAGCTTGCTGATTTAAAATTTAAATAAAACACATGCCAAATTATGAAATAGCCAAAAAAATTTTATTTGGTAGATCATTTCTTGGCATTTAACATTTAAATATAATTTCGGGCATATGGCCACCACGAATATTTTGCACAAAGGGCATTCTGGAGGTCCACTTTGCGACCCAAAAGTCTTTGAGGGCGTATATCAACATCCATATCTTGAAGATTTAGCAACAAAAATTCATTGATCATGGTTCTGTATCGATTTCTATCCACGGTTACGCGTCGTCCTTCCTCATTTTCAGAGACAAATCGATAAATTAACGTTTTCTTCGACACTGGCCTCAACGACAGCAATATTTTCTTCTGTACGCACTCTTCTCATTCTTCTCGGTGGCTTGGAATCCAAAAGAGTGAATGTAGACCGAAATTTGGTAATTACGTTCTTTATGGTGGTCTCAGACGTACGATTATGTTCACCATAAAATTCGCGAAGTGCTCTATAAACATTTTTAATTGAACACTGTTTTTGAAAATAAATTTCCACGATTTGGAAGCGTTGTTCTGGAGTTAACCTATTCATGATGATTTGCCAAACAATACTGAGTAGAGACGTATTTAACTGTCAAACTGTCAAAACAACTGTCAGACAATAGAGTAATCCATATTGAAAAAAAAAATCTCATAAAAAAACACCCTTTATATCATATATGTCAAAAAGTATTACAGATGTATATAATATTTTCATAAGTACTGAATATAGCTGAAATATTTCTAAGAAATAATTTAACTGATGATGAAATAATTGAAGTAAAAAAAACTATTGAATTTTACATTGTTTGAAATTTTTTTTGAAAATTTGTAAAGTGAAAACTGAAAGTACAAGCACGTATTGTTTTTTATGGTAAAATTCGTTGGCACATAGGTTGCAAAAAAGTTTGGCAGGTTTTCAGTAAAAATTTAGAAGAATAAGATATTTTAAGTGGCAACTTTGGTCTGCATAGCCAAATCTTAATTGCGCTCATAAAAAATCAAAATCAATGTTGCTTGTTCAATGATTTCATATAAATGGCATTTTTAAACTAATCGTTACTATTTTGCAAAAATATAATTATTATAAAGCAAACACTTACGCTGAGGTAGTGACTTCAAGTTTTTTATTTGTAAGTAATAACGCGTCTTTAAAGTTGATTGTTTAAAAAATTGCTGTAAATTTGAGAACATAACGATCTGTTACTTTATTTTCCAGCTCATTTTAAAAAAAAAGCGAAGTTACTACCTTGACGTAAGTGTTTGCTTTACATATAATTATATTTTGGTTTGTCATACAAGCAAAGGTTACAAGCAAAATGGTCATACTCTTCTCGCATCGCTTCATAAAAACGTCATCTACGCGCAAATGACGCCACAAAACAAAAATAAAAAAATTTTTTTTATATACTTTAATAATTGTTGAAATCAATAAAAAAACTAGAGTTAAACAATGTCTCTGACCATTTTTTTTTAGTATTCTTTCAAAACACGCCTTCAGAATCGCTTATGTATACATAAAAGTACCCTTAAGCTGTGGGAATAATTATTTTCTCCAAATAAAGTATTAAAAAAGAAGAATTTGAAAGTTCTTGGGGGGGGTAATTACCCCCTTTACCCCCCCCTTGTATCCGCGCCTGCTCATATCTTGCCACAAATCTCTGTGCTTCCTTTGTCAAGCTCATTATTGCAATTTTTTTCTTTTCGATACATACAATTTTTTGTCCAAACGAGCATGACTTGCATGTTTGTGATTGAATTTCGTGCTCATGGCAAAAATAAAATAAATTACAACCAAAAAAAATATTCCAAATATCCACCCAAAATAAAGCTCTTAACACAAGTTGGGCGTTATGGTCAATTCGTGCAAGAAATGTCACAACTCAAAAATTGAATTTTCTGAAAAGACTCTCCATAATTCGTTCGTTTACGAATAATTGAAAACAAAAATCATGTAAAAATAAATAATGGTCATCTCTATAATTCTAAATTTTGAGTTGTGACAGTCTTGTATGTAATAAATAAGCAATAATTTCTAAGCATCCAACGAAAACATGTTCCAAGGAAAATTTTAAAAATAAAATAAAAACTTTTTTGACAAAATGTCGGTATACATATAGAACAAAAATTATGTTTCTCAAAACTCACTCGCTTAAAATTTCATATTATTTAAATATACTCTGTACAATTTCCTGCTTTAATAAGCCTGCTTTAAAAATCTAAAGCCAGTTAAAGCAAATTCGTATCAGGAAATGAGATTAACTTATACGGAATTTTATATAACAAGAAAAACCAAAAAAAAATCCTTAAAATCAGTATTTGTAAATGAGATTTTCTTTTTCGCATCTCTGCTAACTTTTTGCGCAAGTTTTGTCACGTGCCTTGCACAAGTGCCAGAAGATATATAAAATCAATCCGCACACCTCAGCGTCATGGGATGATTGGAGTGTTGTAAGTATTTCCTTGTTTAACTTTGCCAAAAATAGCAACTTAAATTGCATTATAGTTTTTTTTTTTATAAGATATACAATAATGTTTTTTGAAATTTTTACCGTCGATATATAGCACTTTTTAGTCACAATTTCGCTGACATAATTAAATTAATTGTTGAGTACAACATTGAATTGTATGCTGTCAGCAATGTCAGCTCGCAAGTTCGTTGTATGAAATCTTGTGTAATAATGTTGAAATGCTTAAAGATTTTCACAAATTTTTGTTCACTACTTTATCAATGCCTTATTTAAAGTCATTCAAATTGTCAGCATTTATTTCTTTTTGTTTGTTTTTGAGTGCCAGTCATGTTTATTTGATACTCACTCAAGTCTGGCTAAAGTTAATAATAATTTTTTTTTTCCATTTTTATTTTTACTTCAGACAAATTGATTTTTTAGGTGGTTTATTACTTTTGTACACAACAGAATTTTGTTTCTTTTATAAAAAACAAAAAAACACTAAAAAGCTATTAACAACACGATAAACATAGTGTTGACAAACGCAAAAATTCCTAACGTAAAATGTTGCAATTGTTTTATTTGAACTTACTTATGTTATGAATAACACAGTCCAACAACTATTTTGTATTAGACGAAAGAGTAACCCGAGTAATACGAGTATATCTGAAAGCAATATCTGATAGTTTTCGTAATTTTTGATGAGCAAAGTTATAGTACGTCGAAGTTTTGTTGTATTTGTAGTGAAAAGTCATTTGGGATTTGTGTTCATAACAAGACAAGACCAAAAATAAGAAAACTTTCTTCATACAATTACTAATCAATAAGATGAAGAAGAGCTGTACAAAAAATCATGCCATCTCCAAGATGAATCATGCCATCATCATCATGCCATCTCCAAGACTTTACAATAAAATTGATTTGTAAAATTCGGGTAAAATTTTGTATCAACTTGAATTTTTTAAAGAAAACCAAAAGATATATTTATCACCTTTTTTTGATTGTTAGTTTTTGATTTAAGTGAGAATTCCAAGTAATTTTTTGTATTTTACTTGAAGACCCTTCATTTCTTCATGATCAGGAATATTTTTGTTGAAGAAATTATAAATATTAAGCAGTATGAAAATATTTTGTACGGTAGTTGTGTTAGTGAGGGAAAGTATAGACAAAAGTATTTTTATAGCCTAAACCTGAGAAATCAGAGTATATTAATTTTGTGAAAACGTTTGTAACACCTAGGGGAAGAGTGGCATGAAAGAGCCAGTTTTAAAAAAGTTACAAAATATATAAAAATAATTAATAAAATTATAATACTTGTATCAAAAGTATTTTCTCATTCATTTATGAACGTAATACCATGAAATATTTTCCAAAATCAACAATATTCTTGGACCTGTAGCCATTTATAAAAAACATGAAATTCGGCTCTTTCATAACACATGGGCCTTGAAAGAGCCAACCAAAGTTTTGAAAGAGCCATCTTCTTATTACAAGACTTAACACGAAAAATAACGAATATTTTATTGAAAATATTAATTGTTATTTTAAAAAGTATTGAAAGAGCCATCTTCTTATTACAAGACTTAACACGAAAAATAACGAATATTTTATTGAAAATATTAATTGTTATTTTAAAAAGTATTGTTTTTACAAAAACAAATTAAACAAATAAAAAAATTCAAAACTAAAAACAAAAAATAGTTAAAAAACTTAAAAATATTTTTAGCAAAAAAATTAAATCGCTTTGAAGAAAATCTATAATAATAAGACCTATTCCAAAAACAAAATAAGAGCTTTAAAACACTTAAAAACACTTTTGACAAAAATAATTTAAACTTCCTTTACGCTTCTTCATACCACCGCAACCCAGCTCTTTCAAAACTTATTGTCCAAAGAAACATAACCTCAAAAATTAGTATGAAATCAAGATTTTTCCGGCAAAATAAATATGTTATTGGTAGGCCTAATATATCCATAAAATTATAGTATAACAATATTACTGTTAGTTTTAAAGGTGAAGACGTCACAAAACATATAAAATGTTCTGAAAAACTTACTTAATGATGAAGAAATCCAAAATACGATACACCAACGTCGTTTATTATAAGTGAACTGTCAAATGTTCGTGGGTGCCATATGGCGAGTATTGCTTCTTAAAAATTATAATTTAAGAAGCATTCGTATGAAAACTACCGCGTAAATCATGATGGCTCTTTCAAAACTTGGCTCTTTCATGCCACTTTTCCCCTACACGCAGAAAAAAAATATATTTACCACAAACATAATGTGAGAGGAAACTATTTTGTTTGAAAACTTATTGCGAGCAAACAAGATTATTTTTACTAGAACCATGTTTCTACTTTAAGGTTACCATAAATAGTTTGCGTAAGCAAGTTATCTTGTTACTATTAATATATTGTGTTCACTAGCAACTATGATAACTTGATGCAATAAATATTTTATGTTTACGGTGGGTGACCAGTTTTTAGGCAACTAAGTTCATAGTAAGCTAAGTACACAATTAGAGCGCAAGCAATGTTTTTATTTCGTGGCTCAGTTGGTTAAGCGCTTGTTAATTTGATTTGAATTTTCATATCCCAGGTTCAATTCTCAAGCCAAACCAGCTCTAAATTTATTTTTATTAAAATTTATACAAGCAAATAATTGAAGGAAAAATTGCATTCATTACAAATGACAAATTTTCCATCACCGGGATTTGAACGCGGACTGTCGCTCATCATAGTCCAACACACTAACCATTATGCCAATCGCCTGATGGCGTGTGAGCGAAAAAATTCAAGCAAAATAAACAAACCGAACACGAAAATTGCATCAACATATAATGTTGTATACGATCATGTTGTATGTTTCTGACAAACATGATATGCTCATGGCAAAAAAAGTACTATTTTTGTTGCAAACATTTTGCGGCTATGTTTTCGACAAAACTATTTTTTTATCACATCTATCAAAATATCTTTACTGGCATTAGAAGGAAATATTGAAATGATTGTCACGAAAATAGCAACATGAATAACAAACAAAGCATGGTCAGAATTGTAATTCATATTTATAGTAAAGTGAAATATGTTTGCTACAATCAAAATCGAAAATGTCATTTTTCTACGTGTAGAAATAAGCGAGTTAAGTATAAAACAGTAACTATATATATTCTTCTATTCACCTCGTGAATCGAGTTATCCATGTCCGTCCGTCCGTTTATCCGTCTATGTGTTGTCCGTAAACACGGGATAAGAAGAAAGAGTTGATGTAATTGTATGAAACTAAATAAACATAGTCACATGGCCCTTATGACTAAGGATATGAAATATTGAATATTTTTAGAAATCGTCCAAGGACACGTCTACCTCCCATACAACTCAAGATTTGAAAACTCTATAAAGAGACTTTTATTTAAGCTACAGGAATAAAATGTCATATTGTATTTATTATTAAAACTAAGATAAATTAAAAACTGATCGTCGTCAACCATTTAATAGCTACATAGATAAAACTTGGTATGTGAGTATTTTATATCAGAATTAAAAGTGTACGCAAAATGGTCATCATCCGCCCACGAACAGGTCCACCTCCTATACAACCGACAATATTGAAAATACCTTAAAAAGGTTAATAAAGGGTAGTTAAATTTTAAGCGCCGATGTTGAATGTGAACCACACCTAAACGTCAAATTTTTTTTTGCATTTCATTTAACATTTTTCAATTTCAGACTAACTCAATTTGAACCATACACAATTGAAAGATACACAATCGAGCAACGCATTAAAGTTTTACAGGCTTATTATGAAAATGGGCATTCAAATCAAAATGCATATCATGCACTTCATCTTCAGTGATGAGGCACATTTTCACCTTAGTGGATTCGTCATTAAGCAGAATTGCCGCATTTGGTCGAATGATAATCCAAGAGTGATTGTATTGTCGAAAAAACAATGCACCCACAAAGAGTGACTGTTTGGTGCGGTTTATGGACTGGCGGCATCTTCGGGCCGTATTTTTTCCAAAATGAGGCCGGTCAGGCAGTTACTGTGAATGGTTTTCGCTATCGTGAGATGATAACGAACTTTTTATAGCCCAAATTGGTAGATATGGATGTGGTTTCAACAGGACGGTGCCACTTGCCACACAGATGGTCAAATGGCCACAAATGGTCGTGTTATCTCACTTGGGGGTGATGTCAATTGGCCGCCAATATCATGATTTGATACCGTTGGACTTCTTTCTTTGTGGTGATTTAAGGATGAGATAATTCGGCACATTAACGGCATAGAACCTCAAATATGCCTCAGCGTCGGCCATTTGGCCGATATTTTGTTCCATATATAATTGACCGTGGTATGCAGGTTAAGTGTGTGGCTTAGCATGCTCGGAGCCCGGGTTCGATCCCCAGCCGCGGCGAAAAAATTTTTTCAATAAAAACAGTTATTGGTGTCAAATGCAGACAATGGGAAACCTCAGAGTGTAAATAATGCCATGTAAAACTTCTTGAGAACATGAACTTTAGCCGTTCGGAGTCGACATAAAACATGTAGGTCCAGTTCTCGGTCAATTGTGTGCAAACATTTAATAACACACACAACACAATTGATCATAAGAAGCTCGGTCAAAGTCCTTTCAAGGGCTGAAATGGCCAATTTGTTTTTTTTTTTTTTTTTTTTTACATAATTGCATCATACCAATATTATCTTAATAAAAAGAAATGACAATAATTTCCTAAAAAATTTGTGTTTTATTCAAAATCAACATCGGCCCTTAAAATATAACCACCCTTTATATAATAAGTAGTGTCCGACCTTCACCAAAATTGTGTACAAGACATTTTTTTAAAAACCATTTTTTTTTTAAATTTTTTATTAAAATCTAACAAAAACATAACAATTCAAACAGATTATAATAACGTATATAAACGATATATATCTTTTGTATATTAAAGTTAAATTTTAAAATAATAAATAAAGAGATAATTTTTTTATACCACTTTTAGTGTTTAAAGTTAAAGAACTTAATATTATAATATAAAAAGAAGAGCTTGTCTGCATTTTTGAAATGAAACAAAATACATTTATCGTTTTGTGCTACGCCCAACTCACACGTTCAATAAAATCAATGTGAATTTCACGTTTTTGTTCTACTTAACACTATTAAAAATTTTGATGAATGCGAACTCACATCTACGATTGAAATAAGTGAACCGAATATTCGGTTTCGGCCATATTGATGACGAATATCCGAAACTGATTAAAAGGGTCGAAACTGACCGAAACCGAATATTCGGTCGGAATATAATAAGCAGGATCGATTTTGTATGGAGCAAAAAGTCATCCGGACACCGATTCAAAAGTTAGAGGGACTCTTAAAAACTATTTCTGCATCTCTTTTGTTGGACCGGATAAATCCCCATGGAGCGGTTTTGGTTCTCCTGAACCCTTTTTTGGCCAAAAAATCAAGTTTTGAGCTTATAACTTTTTTTTTTCTGCAGAATGCATACCCAAGATATGCAAAAAAAGGTTGTGATAGTACACAAATATTGTTTAAAAAATTTTGAAATTTGTTGTCTTTACAAACATTTTTGAGACCCCAAAATAATTGATATTTCCTCAATTTCGAAAATAAAGTTTTTAAACACCTATAAAATATGTATTGTTCATGGTATTAGGAGGTTTAGGGCATTCCATAGTTGGGCTCGACCAACTTTAGAGTTTCCTTAATTGTTAGATATAAAATATTAAAAGGAACAACTTCTTTTGTTTTTTGTTTTTTTTTTAAATAGATGCTTTAAAAGTTTGAGATTTTCGTGATTTTTGCCTTGAATTCATAACTCCAGTTCTTTTTGAGCTAGAGAAAGATTTGTTTTTATTTTGAAGATAAACAAGTGAGTTTTAAGAAAAACTAGATTAAAAAAATATCATATTGTTTTGAACAATTTAACTGTTTAACCCTTTATTGCATGATTTTTTTTTTTAAAAAAAGAAGAAGTTGCCAGTTGTAAAAAATCATGACACTAACTGGGTTTGTGTGTATTTGTTTCTCTTTGATGGTCATATCAATTTTTAGCAATCAAACCCACCACTTCGCATGTTTTAACAACGGTTTGAGGTGAGAATATGAGATGAACTTAATAGTAATAATTATTGCTTCATCGATTAAATAAGATTTTCGATGTCAAATTTGGCAAAGAATACGATGATTACTTAAAACTCGCTAAGTGGTGGGTAAAATTGTTACAAATTAATTTAAACATGTAAATTTTTTAAAATAATATGAAATTTTTTAAAATTTCTGCATTAAGAATAAAATAATTTTGAAATTATTTTATTCTTAATGCAATAACCATGAAAATCTCAAACTTTTAACTTCCTCTGTTTTCAAAAAAATTAAAAACAAAAAATCCTGGAACAAGTGTCTCTTTTTTTCGATATAGAACCCGTGAAATGTGTCATTAAAATGGTGTTCGGTTTGTAAAAGAACGACCCATATGTATGTATGTATCTATATCGACAATTGTACTCAAAAAAAAAAAACGATATTCAAAATCGAGTTTGTCATGGAATAAGGAAATTTTTTTATAACATATCGATTTTTGAGCGCATGAGTTTCAACTTTGATTTATTTTTCAATGTTTTAAATTTTTTCTTAAAATTAATTACAGAGTTTTATAAAAATATAATTTATCGAGTTTTGACACCAATAACAATAGAGTTCAGAAACTAACAAAGTAAGCAACTCCGCTAATGTTCGAGTATCTATGACAAGTTTTTGTACAAATAGCAAAAACTATTGCATCTAGTAGTAATGCACAGCACAGTACACAGAAAACCACAGCACCATATTAACTATCTTGAGACCACATTCTCCACAGCAAAACCATTTTTTCCCAGCAATTATTTTGCAACTTGTGCCAACCAGTCAGCTGGTTGGATACCATATCGTATGCAAACACACACACACACACTCCAAACGAGCTGTCAACGTGTTAAGTATTTATAAAATACAATATAAACAAAATAATGGGAAACTCATGTCGTCTGCCAACTGATAGTTTTTCTTGTTACTATTCTTGCGGTGATGCTGTGATGCTGATACACGAACTAGTGCCAGTGCTGGTTGGTGGTTCCCTTGTGATTGCCTAGGCATGAATGGGTAGACATGACCATGTCAGGGTCATTCGTATGTAATCTGCTTTTTCACATAATTCACTCATTCATATCTGTGCGCATCCATCCCATCTATACATCAAATTAATCTTCATTTTGTGCTTTTTGTGTCACTTGCTTTATGTTGATGCAATGACACGAGCAGCCGGTCGACTGGTATGTGTGCAGATTGTATACAAATCTGTCTGTATCTAGATGTTTGTGAAATTGTATCTGAGCACTAACGAGCATCATACTGATTACATGTCTTTTGATTTTTAGTTTGTATTTTCCCTCTCACAATCAAATTCATTAAATATTCACACTTCATACAATTCCGACAATACTTTATCAGGGAAATTTTGTTACTTCTGCGCCTGACAAGGAGATTTCTCTTTATAGGTTGAGATATTTTTATACCACTCTCACTTTATTATGGGTTATCTTTATGATGTTGCCGACGTGCCACAACTTGGCTTGACTGTGAGTTCAATGGCGTGTATCTATCGGATAAACATGTGATAAAAATGTTTACACATAACAAGACATAAAATAGTTGTACAACTCATGGATTTGTAGCTAGCTATGAGCGAGTGGCTGAAACGTGCTGTTAAGGACATATATTTATGTAGCTATAGTAGATGAAAGGCAAACTTGTAGGCTTCGGACAGTCAAGCGAAATCAATGAGATATGGATAAAACACATGAAATTTTTTACACTGTTGCACAGTGTAACTTTAGCAATCATAACTATAAAAAAATTTGTTTAAAAGTTTCTCAGAAATTAATAATACATGCGTCGATATATGGACATTTGAATGAACAGCTTGAACTGAAACTTGAAGTTTTATTCTTAAGCCCAGTACTCTGTTCGTTTGTGTGAAATTTTGCAGGCAACATTTATATTTTTGTTGCGTGGAAATTCTGACAAATATTTTGTTGCGTAGAACTTGTAAAATTTTAAAAAGTCATGCTTTAATTCTCAAAATAGAGGAAAATAAGTTTATAAAAAAAAAAAATTTATGACAAATGTTCACTTCAAATAAATAGGCAGTACAATTAAATTGTTGTGAAAAAATGTTGCAATAGAAAATGTTGCGAGTATTTTTCACTGCGGAACAAAGTACTACTTTGACGAACATGTTGTGAAAAATTTCACACATATTTCACAGCTATAGTTTTTTGTATGTAGATTCAAGTGAAATTTCACATGAAACTAAACAGAGTACTAGGCTTTAAAATTAACAAGTTTAGTTTTATGTAATTCACAATTCAACTTTAGTCATTGATATCTACAAACCGATTCGAGCAATGAACAATCATAAAAACATTTTTGAAATATATGGAATAACGAAGAATAAATTTCGGATTCAAGGTCAGTTGAAAGAAAATGTCCTTAAACAAAACAATTTGCAAAAATTGTCAAACTTAAATAGCGACAAGCAAGAAACCATGTTCTCCGATTTTGCAATAACTTCCGTATAATTAAAATGCGTTCAATAAAAATAGAATAGAAATACGTTTTATGAATGATATTGAATAACACTAAGCGCCAAAATCAGAAAAAAATTCTGTACACGGCATCCCATTATATTTTTTTCTTATAGATTTGGAGTCTCTAAACACGAAAATCGCAAAAAAAATTGTTTTATGAATACATTTTGTAACAATTTTTATTTTATTCTCGGTTTTTTTCAAATAAAGTCGCATATATTTAAATAAACATACTATATCAAAAATAACATACTAAATGTATCTTGTATACACCCAACCAGCAAAATGAGCCGAAATCTTCTTATGAGCAGTGTTGCCAGAATAATTTTTTTTTTATATCCACAACACAAAATAAAAATAGCCAAAATGTACAAAAAATAGCCAAATTGTTAGTATTAGAGAAAATACTAATACTTTTTACTAACTAGTGTTTTGTACAACATGGTACCGTTTTTTACTGGAAATAGATTTACAAACATGTTTTTTTAAATATGTTATAAAAAATTATATTTTAAAAATATAAAAGCATATCGTCGCTGCGCCTCAAAAATCAGTTATGTGTTTTTCGACAACTTTTCAGGAGGGCAAAAAAACTGATTTGTGCTCCGCGCTTGCAAATTTATTGCAATGTCATAGTTCTGTAATTTTTGCTATAAAATTCTAGAGATATTTATTAAAAAAAACTCCAATTTCTTACTTCATTTCTAAGCGAGGATGAATTCTTTCGTTTTAAGACACATGTCTGAATTTTTTATGGGCATTTTGTTTTTACTATTGCCACATTTTTAGAGCACATACCTGATTTTTCAAAATTTTTAATTGAAAATTTTAAAAACTTTACAAGGAATTTATTGCTAAACTAATAAAAAAAGTCTGCTATGTTAAGACCAAAAGAAATCCGTTCCGAATCCGAATTCAAAATAGATGGACATCGAGCAGGGCTACATAATTATGTTATAAAAAAAATCATAAAAAATCACATGCCTGATTTTTTTAGCCGCAGCGACGATATAATAATCGTATTTAAGGCATATTCCTTTAAATATAAGGACCTTTATACGCAAGCACCTTAGCTCATTTATTTTTTACTTTATAAGAGTAGAAAAAAACTTTATAAAAATACGGTTTGTATGTTCTGAATTAAAAAAATTTTTACATAGTTATATAACTAGCCTGAACTAATCATAATGGTATGATCTTTTCGTAAGAGCTTTATTAACCTTAATAAATTCTCCATTTTAAGTAAACTCGGTGTTTTTATTTAATAGATACTTATTTTTATATGCTGACTTCCTTAATTTTACTTTTGAAAACAAACCACAATTACTTTCAATTATCAAAGTTATATACATTGTTGCATACTCTTATGTGGTACATGATTCGAGATGTCACATGTCAAATTATTGGATATTCTTCCGCTCGACTGCACGATTATCATCACTGGCAGGCCGTGTTCAAATAAAGAGAGAATTCACCCTCACGGACAAATTTTAAATCATTTTCATGCAAACATTTGGAAGACGATTGACAAAAAAGTGCATTCGGATGGATTTTTGAAAAATGTTCAATATCTATCATGAGAATATGAATTAGGCTCTGAAAACATCATAAACATTTATCAAAAAGTTGAGCTAGTATAGTTTAGAAGCAACGTCGCTTCTCAAATATCAAAGCGAAATAAAAACAAATTCGCAAAAAAATTCATTTAATTCGGACAGAACAACGATGCTTCGAAAGAAATTGCTGAGGACCTCTAAAAGCAATTTGTTTGGCACTCTCTTCGGCGAATTTCTTATGACTCCTCTCGGCGATTCATTGTTGAATCTTCCCGGCGAATCGCTTTTTTTACCTAAGCAGCTTACACTCCTGGTGATACCTGGATGATACTCAGATGACCTCGATCTTTCAAGCGATTTGCTGGTGATTCTCATACAATTGAAAATTTTAGATGTAAAACACAAAATTAATTTTCGTCGGAATTAAAAACAAATCATTTAAAAAAATTGCCAAATGAAAAATAATATCGCCACAGAGCCAAAAACTGATCACGAGAGAAAAAATAGCCAAAACGGCAACACTGCTTATGAGTTATCTTTAAAGCTGTTTACAGAGAAAAAATACGTTCCGGTAATTCGAAGCTGCTTTATGGTTCGGGTACCTATTCGATTTTTATAATCAAGCATATCAACTTAGCCCAATTTTTTCATGTAAGTTCTAACAACTTTAAAGATTTTGTTTTTTTTTATATTTTTTTTAAAAAACTATGGCCGATTTAACTTGACAAGAGATTTATATATAGGAAAAAAAACCAAATTTTTAAAAATCTCCCTTTATAGAGGTCGAAATACACCTAACTATGTAATACGAATTTGTTTGTTTTTGGGTAATTATTTTGGCAAATATGCCAGATTACCGATTTCGAGAGTTGTGTTTTAATTTTAAGTCAAACTATTTAATTCAATTTTGAATCTATGTTTGAAAATATGTCTTCCAATTTCTAATACTTTGGTGTAATTTATTTGAGAAATATATCGGATTATCGATTTCAGTTTTATGAAGGTTGGACTTATTAATAGACTGATGTGGTTCTTTTTTGCACCATATTTTTATCTATAAAATAACTATGTGCACCAAATTTTATTGCTCCGGGATGATTTTTAAGGGGAAAAATACCAGATAATCGTTTTCAGTTATATGGCAGGTGGGCGTGTTGCTCATTCGATTTCAATGAAATTTTGTGTCAAATTTTCTGTAATGCTAAAAATTCTTTTCACATCAATTTTTGATGTTTCTACGCAGAGCGTTACACTGTGTGTTGTTCTCATATTTCATTTTCTTACACATACACACACACACACACAGATACCCACTCACTTATACTGATAGATATATGTCTATAAATTGTATCTTTTGACATGCACATTAGTTACATCGTATCTATAAGTAACACGGCATCCTTGTATGATTTTATTACCATTTTTTATGAACTGTTATTAATATCTCTTTCAATTTAATTACAGCGCATTTGTATCATTTAATGCATGAAATTGTATGCCATGTAGCATCAAACATATTTATCTATCTGCCTGCCTTTGATGTTTGTATCTTTGTCTTGTGGCATTTTCATTCCATCTAATAATCTGAGTTGTTCATTTTATTTAAGAGAATAAATTATAAGCAACGCCTAAATAAATAAAACCATATTTTAACGAGCCACTAATTTTTGGCCATACATTATTCCCCAAAAACATCTTTATGCACTCCGTAAAACTCGTTTGGAAATGCCGTAGGGAGTCTTTAATGTATGAGAAAATTGTTTGTGTTTTTGTTTTGAACGCAATAAGTAGATGTTTTTCTTTCTTTATTTTAGTGTTGAACCTTTTTTGAGGCACCTCATTTTTATGTCTTAATAAATTGTTTTATTGTAGTTTTAGGAAAAAGCTTGCAAACCTAGGCAATTATAACTTTTATGAATTTATTTCACCTCGACTATTTTTAACAGGTTTTTAAAAGTAGCACCACTAGAAGAGGGAATGGAAAAGCCAATGCATAGCATATTTAAGGCGATACTTTTCGAAGTCACGTATGGTTTTTTAAAAATTCAAGTTTTGAATTGTATGCATTATTTTTGTTGAAAGATGTTTAATTAGAATCAACAAACCTGTTTGAAATATAGCAGAAAATTTATAAAAGAAAGCCGTCGTGGACTTAAAATAAATCAGATTACTGGAGCGTTCCAGATACTGCCGGCCCCTCAAGGAAAACACAGATTTGTGCCTAAACTATTGTTTATTCTTCCACATAGTCCCCTTTCGGCTCGATACACTTATTCCATAAATTTTCTAACATTGCAATGCTCTTTGTATACAAAAATTTTTCAAGATCTCCGAAATACGTAACTGCTTCCAATGCGACCTGTTCATTCGTTCCATAATATTTATCGAGCTTTTCTTTTCTTTCTTTCGCACTTTTATTACGCATAAATGACTTCATTCATTTTTATAACAATGCTTGAAGGTCAGGGTATGTTAACTTTGTAACCCAAACTAGACATGGCTAACGTAGCGTTGCGTTGCATTTTTGAGTTGAAGCATTTAAATGCGTTACTGCGTTGATACACTTCTTTTATGAAAAGTAACGCAATAGCGCATTAATACAAATGCAACACTTAAAGCAAAGCAAACAGCAAGACAAACAATGAAAGCGAATGTACAAGTTGTACGGTTCATCTAGCACAGTTGGAAAAGACAGAAAGTTGAATCAAACAAAATAAAATATGCGTGTATAATATAGAAAAGAGGTTGCGTTGAAGATACTGTTAAGCAGATATTCTTGGAGCAAGTCTGATTGGATGACGCTTGAGCACACATGTGTGAGTTTATTTCAAATTGGACATGTTCGATTTAAAAAGTATAAGCAAAGTTAAATCCTACTTCAAACTTGTTTTGCCCACCAGAAATGAATATGTATCTGTTTGAAAGATCGATTTAATGATCAAAAAACACAACCGTCTGCTTACTTGCTTGAATTTTTGGGTTTTTTAATTTTTGTTGTATGCTGAAATCTGCACTTTATTTAGTTTAATTTTATAATAGCTACTATTTATTATATTCTTAATAATGAATATAGCCATAACATTAAACATTGTAAAAGAATTTTTATGTTTTTTTACTTTCTATGTATGAGCTTTTTACCACATGACTCAACGCACTATGCAATATTTTACTGTGAAACTTTATGTGCTGATAAGATTGTTTATACAGATACCATAACATTTTGAACAGCAGCATGACGCAATTGCGTTAACGCATTTCGCTGATACAGTTAACTGCGCTTGAGATAGTGTATCAGCGCTGCAATTTTTACTGCGTTACCCATGTCTTACCCAAACCACTTCTTGGTGTCCATAATTGAGGAGTTTACATTCAAAACCAGGTAATGTCAGACAGACCGAATTGTTTGGAAATCGAAAAAAGTTTTAATTTTGACAGACATTTTTATATCCACCACCTGAGTTGATTTGATATAGCCATGTCCGTCTGTCTGTCGGTCTCTGGACACGATTACAGCCGTAATTTTGAAGCTGTCGTACTGAAATTCGATATTTGGGCTTTTTCTTAGAAGTAAAGATCAAGTTCGAGAATGTGCTAAATAGGATGAAAACCACGCCTACCCCCCATACAAAACCAATAATGAAAAATTCATATAGAAGCAAATATTTAAGATATCCAACTTAAACTCGGTATTTGTGCATTCTATATCAAAACTGAGGTGTGTGGAAAAAATGGACGTAGTTCATCTATTAACACGCCCACCTTCCATACAACCCCAAAATTGAAAACTATATAAAGAGGCTTCTGTCCAAGCTACATAAATAAAATAAGGTTTTATAATTCACTATACATCAAAACTAAGGCGTGTTCGGAAAATGGGCGTCATCCACCAACGAACACGTCCACCTATAAAAAGGCTTCTTTAAAGGCTCCTCCTATGGCTTTAAGCCATAGAAAAATAATTTGATACAGATGTATTTGATATCAAAACTAAATCTATTTTTAAGCTACAGAACTGAAATTGGGTATTTGTGTATTTTATTTCAAAACTGAGGTGTGTTAAAATTGGCGTCAACCACCTAAAAACACGCCCACTTCAAATCTCATACAAAAAGAACTACAAAATAAGATTTCGTACCTTTACGAATCGGCCGTGGGGGTATTTTAACTTCGGCCAAGTCGAGATATACCTTACTAGTTTATAAACAAACTAATTATGCAAAATTATGCTTCACAGGAAAAGACATATTATGCGAAAAAAGGAAAGTCTCATAGTGCAAAAAAAAATTTGTATTTTCAATTTCAAATTTGGACTTGTCTGGTTTTGAAAGTTAAAAATTAATCAAAATTTAGATTCCGCCGTTTGGGGTCTCAAAAGTTAGAGGAATTGAATTTCCTGAAGGTTCCTTTTGTGGTGACCGTGGCATGCAGGTTAAGCGTGTGGCTTAGCATGCTCGCAGCCCGAGTTCGATCCCCAGTCGCGGCAAAAGTTTTTTTCAATAAACATTTTCTGATCGGTCACCACCTCTCTGCAGACAATGGCTAACCTCAGAGCGTAAAGAATTCCATGTAAAGCTTCTTGAGAACATTAGCCGTTTGGAGTCGGTATCAGGGATGATATTTTGAGTGGAATAGTACTTTTTTGAGTACTATTGACTCTACAAAAGTACCCGAGTACCTTCATATCGAAAAAAGTACTCTGGTGTATTAAAGAATTTTATTTAAAATTGTATCAAGAGTTAAAAAAAATCATTTTTGAAAATGCAGTCATAAACTTATTGCCAAAATACTCGACCAGTCATGTATTATTTGCCGTTGATTTTAGAAATGTTCTCAGAACAAAACCTTTTAAAAGAAAAAGTCAAAAATTTTCATTAAACCACTAGTAAGATCTTCTTCAGTACTACTATTTCCAATCATTTGTTTATTTGCTGCACCAGCTAATATTTTTACGAAAACCACGGTTTATGGAAGTTTTTCAAAATAGTTTAGCTCACTGGCGGCTATCGTTATAGACAAAAAAAAAATGTTGTGCACTCGTCTTAGAATCGATCAAGGTTAATTTTAAGTTGGTGGCAATGACAACTTTTTTTTTTACCCCATAGAGGTCGAGATGACCTAATATACATATTTAACGGGTTCTGAAATTATCCATTATCCATTGTCCATTATCCATGTCGAAATCGTCTCAAGTCGACTCAAACCTCCGCGTGGTGTCTCCTGGAAACGTCAAAAAACTATCATACCGATATACTTTGGCGGCGAATCTGAGCGGCGGGCTTCCTTTGGTCATCAAGCAAAGGTTGTGCGTTGGGTTTGAAGCCCACCATGTAATAAAAATATTTCAATGAAAAGTTTAAGAATGAATAAAAGAATGATCCCCAAATCTGATGACGACTACCGCAAACGAAAAACTGATAATGATTTACGGATATGCACCTGGAATGTCCGAACCCTAAATTGGGATGGTGCCTCTATCCAACTGATTGATATCTTGGAAAGATATAATGCTGATATCACTGCAATCCAAGAAATGCGATGGAAGGGACAGGGTTGCTTACGGCAAGCATCCTGTGATATCTACTATAGCGGCCATGCGGAGAAGCACGAGTTTGGATGCGGATTTGTAGTTGGCAAGAGAATACGGCATCATGTCCTGCGATTCACTCCTGTGAACGAACGACTTGCCATAATCCGCTTCAAGGCAAAATTTTTTAACATAAGCCTAATATGTGCGCACGCTCCGACAGAAGAAAAAGATGACGAGACCAAAGAAAGTTTTTACGAGCGCCTTGAAGACGCATACGAGCGCTGCCCCCGTCATGACATAAAAATCGTGCTTGGTGACTTCAACGCCAAGGTGGGTAAGGAAAACATATTTGGTCCTACAGTCGGAAAGTTCAGCCTCCACGACAACACATCCGATAACGGAATGAGGTTGATTGATTTCGCCGCAGCACGAAACATGGTCGTTAGTAGCACTAGATTCAAGCATCTCAATATTCATAAGGCCACCTGGTTGTCCCCTGATCAAAAAACATGCAACCAAATTGATCACGTTTTGATTGACGGAAGGCACTCTTCCAGTGTACTAGACGTACGCACGATCCGTGGTGCTAACATAGACTCGGATCATTATCTTGTCGCAGCCAAGATCCGCACACGTCTGTGCGCAGCTAAGAATGCTCGCAATCCTACACAAAGAAAGCTAGACGTCGACAAGCTGCAGTCAAAACGGACGGCCGAAGCCTTCGCTACTCGACTCTCACTCCTGCTTCAAGAAAGCACTCCTCCGATCGACGATATATGCGGACAGTGGACGCACATATCCCACTCTATGCGTACGGCTGCCGAAGAGGTGATAGGCTACCACCGCCCTCGCCGAAACCAGTGGCACGACCAGGAGTGTCGCGACGCCACTGCAGAGAAGGACGCCGCCTACAAAGCCACCCTGCAGTCGGTTGTGACGCGTGCTGTTAAGGAGCGATACCGAGAGAAGAGGAGGGAAGAGAGACGCATTTTCAGGCGAAAAAAACGAGAGGCGGAAATGCGTGAGTGCGAGAAAATTGAGATGCATGGCGACAGGAATGAGACTCGAAAATTTTTCGAAAAAATAAGACGCCTGGCCGATGGTTTTAAGACCGGAGCCTCTTCCTGCAAGGACGAAAATGGGAATCTAGTGACAGATATCCAGAGTACACTGATGTTATGGAGGGAGCACTTCTCTAGACTTTTAAATGGCGACGCTGTCAACAATCCCGCCAGTGGAGATGATATCCCGGAAACCCCAATTATGGATGACAGCGTTGAAGTTCCGCTGCCCGACTATAATGAGGTCTTAACAGCTATAGCTCGGCTTAAAAACAACAAAGCCGCAGGAGCCGATGGTCTACCGGCTGAGCTGTTTAAGACCGGTGGCGAAGCTCTGTTTAAATGCATTCACAGACTTCTATGCAGAATATGGTCGGAAGAATGCATTCCAGATGATTGGAACCTCAGTGTGCTCTGCCCAATCCACAAAAAAGGCGATCCCACCATTTGCTCCAACTACCGTGGGATTAGCCTTCTTAGTATCGCATATAAGGTCCTGTCGAGCGTATTGTGTGAAAGACTGAAGCCCATCGTTAACCAACTGATTGGACCTTATCAGTGTGGCTTCAGACCTGGAAAGTCCACCATCGACCAGATCTACACGCTCCGACAAATCTTGGAAAAGACCCTCGAAAAACAAATCGATACACACCATCTCGATTTCAAAGCCGCCTTCGACAGTCCAATAAGGAGTCACCTATATGCCATCATGTCTGAATTTGGTATTCCTGCGAAGCTAATACGTCTTTGCAGGATGACACTGAACAACACCAGCAGTGCAGTGAAAATCGGGAAGGACCTCTCCCTTCCTTTCGATACTAAGCGAGGTTTCAGACAAGGTGATTCCTTATCGTGCGACTTTTTTAATATAGTCATGGAGAAGATCATCCGAGCTGCTGACCTGAGACGCAGCGGCACAATTTTCTATAAGAGTGTTATGCTGCTGGCGTATGCTGATGATATTGACATCATTGGTCAAAATACGCGCGAAGTCAGTGCAGCATTCTCCAGGCTAGAAAAAGAGTCGAGTCGAATGGGTCTTGCAGTGAACGCAGATAAAACGAAGTATCTTGTGTCAACAAACAAACAGTCCCAGCGTCTTGGAAACCACGTCACTGTTGACAACACCTCCTTTGAGGTAGTGAAGGACTTTGTTTACCTGGGATCCAGTATAAACTCCTCCAACGATATCAGTATTGAGATTAAACGAAGGATAACTCTTGCCAACAGGTGTTACTTTGGGCTCAGTAGGCAATTGAGAAGCAGAGCTCTCTCTCGACGAACAAAACTGACGCTCTATAAGTCAATAATCATGCCCGTCCTACTATACGCATCACAAACCTGGACGATGAGCAGCTCTGATGAAAGGACTTTGGGAGCGTTCGAGAGAAAAATCCTTCGCAAGATCTATGGTCCAATCTGCGTCAATGGCGAGTACCGAATACGATGGAACCATGAGCTGTATGAGCTATATGCCGACATCGATATAGTCAAGCGTATTAAAATTGAGCGGCTTCGCTGGCTAGGTCATGTCGAGAGAATGAACGACGAAGCTCCAGCGAAAAAGATATTGGATTCGGTACCCAGCGGTGGCCAACGCAGACGAGGAAGACCGCATCTCCGTTGGAAAGACCAGGCATTGGATAACCTGACAACGCTTGGAGTTTCCAACTGGCGCCAGCAAGCGCACGACAAAAGAGGCTGGCGAAAATTCTTAGACCAGGCCAAAACCGACCAACGGTTGTAAGCGCCATCTAAGTAAGTAAGTAAGTAACGGGTTCTGAAGAAATCCCGATTATTTATTGTTCCTTTATGTAATAAATATAATAAAATTTAAAAAAGTATTGGTTTTAGTTTATGTATTTATTCACATATCATTACTTAATAAAAAGTACCCTAAACAATAAAAAAGTACTATTTGCCTTTGCAAAAGAGTACTCTCGAAAATGATCCGATATCATCACTGGTCGGTATACAACTTGTAGGTCCAGTTCTCGGTCAATTGTGTGCAATCATTTAATAACACACATCACAATCGATCATAAGAAGTTCGGTCAAAGTCCTTTCAAGGGCTGAAATGCCCAATTTGTTTTTTGTTTTGTTTTGAAGGTTTTTTAGTAAAAAAAATGTTTTTTGCTTTTAACTTTTTATTTTTTACAGTTCCCAAATTCGCTAAATGAAAATTTGAATGAAAACTACACAAATGAAAACTTGCTTGGACTTATCTGGTTTTGATTGAAAAGAATATTTTTTAATGCATTTTTCTCTAGGATTTTTATCATTTTTATCAAAGAAGGATTTTATGGATGGATGTATTGTAACATTAGCTTTACAATTTCTTACTAAAATTTTTTTTTCCTGTGTTATCTGGTGTAAACTCCTCAATTTTGTGCTTGATTCTTTGATGTTCTATGCTTACGCTGCTTGAATGCTGCTTTCAAAAAGATTTACTACTTTTTCAGGAAGCAATTTATCTCAGTTAAAAATTATAACACCTAAATGTTACATTTTAAAAATGTCAGACCCATTGTGTTTTATGAAGCTTTGCCTTAGCTTCGATTTGCACAAACCGCTTCGAGGAACTTGGGCAATCCAAGTCACCAAGTCTTCAGCATGGTTAAGTTTTTTATTATTCAAACTGAACTTTATTAAAAGGCGTCTTCGTGAACTTCTCACAAAACACATAATTTTCGGGTTCAATCTTCAAAATATGTTAAAAACAGTTTTTCAGATATTGTTTTTGGATGTTTGAATTAAGCCATTGAATTTTATTAACCCCTAGTTTTAATTTTGATAGAAGGATTGCAGTATTATGCCATAAGTAAGGTTTAATTTGAATTAAAAGAAATTCAAATCAGAGAAATATTTAAAGAAGTCATGTTGAAAAATAGACCAAATAAGTATTTTGCGAGATTTTTTAATGATCATACATTTTGATAAATTTTTGTTTTGGATGTGAAATCGTTTTCTTAAATGTGAAATTATTTTGGGAATTTTGATGACAGAAAATTTAAGGCTGCGGCAACCCTGGTCCGACCACCAAGATCGTTTTGTTTGCCTGTGTGTGTTATTATAAGATTAAAAGAAAAATATTCAAAATTAATTCTTATATCTGAGTTAAATATTTATTTATACTAGTATCGCCTGGGGTCGAAATTCGACCAATTTATTGATTGCCTATTTATAAATATATGCGAGATGATCAAAATAAGTTCGAGGCTATAACTTTTCATTGATAGGAGATATTAAGCTATTTTCTTCAGAAAAATTATTTATTTATTTAATTATTTCTTTCAAAAACAGAAAAACAACATTTTAAAAAAATTTAATTTTGTCAAAAAAATCATAAGGGGTAGCCTTGATGTTTTGATGGCACGGACAGTTTATTAATTTAGTGTCAAGACAAAATAAATTCACCGTAAATTCGGTAAAGACTTTGAAAGAAAATCAAAAATGCGATTTTGAGTTTTTGGTTTTTTTACAACAAAAATCATTTTTACCCCATATTTTTAGAATAAATCAAATTTTATGGTCTTTTTTTAAAATGAATAATTTAAATATAAACAAACAAAAAACGGTATTATTTTCAAAAGTTTTTTTAAGTTAACTGATAAGACTTAAATACAAAAAAGAAATAAATAAAATCTAATCACAGATGGCGGAGATATTGGCTTCCCAATTTAGAACATTCAATTTGAGACAGTTTTTTTCTCTCTCTTGGCATTTGGTTGAAACACACGCTAAATAACTAACGACAATATTAAGAAAATTCATTAAAAATACTTTTGGTTAGAATTTTGCTGTAATTTTTAACACATTTAAAAGAAAATTTATTAAACTTTTAGAAAAAATGAAAAAAATTTCAAAACCGTTAAAATCCGACCAAGATTTTCACATGGAAATTCAAATTTTTGAGTTCAAAACACTTTTTTTTACAAATTTAACAATTGATGAATGCATAAAACTACAATTTTTTAAAAAATTGTTACTTTGAAAAAATTCAAATTCGAGCGACTTAAGAACTCTCCTCTAACCAAATTTCATATCAATCAAAGAGCAGATTTTTTCTCAAAAATTTAATTTCTCATATACATTCTGCACATCTGGACAACAAAACCTTTCAAATGATATAAGTTTCAATTGTTTTGAGTTTTAATTAATACCAAAAAAGCGTACGACAAACTTTAATGTTCACGTATTAATATATAAGATGTAGAATTAATTTAACAAGGATCACACTGGCATATTTGGCATTCTTCTACATTTTAATTTTTTTTTTCAAAATTTTTTTGAAAATTTTGAAAATATATAATAGTTTTTTCTACCCCAGGCTTATATACCTTACACATACTTACTTTACTGTCACACCACATGGAGCACTTTTGGAAATAGTCCAATAGTCAAAATTAATTTTTTTAATTCTTTTAATTTTTTTTTTTTATTTTTTTTAAATTCCTTTTTAAATAGTTCGATTTGTGAATTTTTTAAAAAACTTGTATTTGCCTTCTTGTAATTATATATTAAAGTCTTTACGAATGTTTTTTGAGCAATATTTTTGCTGAAAAAAACCATATTATTTAGTACCATAATTCAATATTCTTTAGAAAAAGTACCAAACATCTTAGTAAAAGTAGATTGTGTTATTTTAGTTCGTGCATTTTGATAAAACTATTTTAACATGAAACATGTTATGAACAATTTTGTTACAGAAACAAACTCGTGCCTCGTAAAATTTTTATCATCTCCTCATAACGCCTCATACAAATAAAAATAAAAAAAAAAGAACCCAGACGTGCTCAGACAATAATTTTGTTCAGTACAAATGGTCAACATGAAATGCTCTTAAGGCTTTATACCAAGATTACTCTGTTGTTATAAAAAAGTTTGCATTTGGAGAAGTGTGTTGTATAAGCTTAGTTGTCAAAAACACAGTTGTATGAAAAATGCAAAATTGATATATAAAAAATTATACCCAAACCAATGTAAAATATTTATTAAATAATTACTTTTCTTACATAAATAACGGTCAATAGAAATCCCATTCTGATCCTTTCCAAATCAGAACAGACAAGTTTATTTTGCTGCATTTGAACGCAGAGATAAAAACGAATGGCTACAACCAAATTTTAAGGCAGTATCTTTACAATTTTTTTTATGCAATTTTAATCATATCAGCCAAAACAGCCAAGAAATCCACAGCAATTTAGTTCAACGCAATATTTAAGATTGCTATGAATTTGAAGCAAGTTCTTAAAAGTTTTAGCGGTATTCAAGTAAAGATGCAGCAAAATTATTTAAGCCCGATGTAAACAAGATAATCCTCAAAATCCTAAAATTAGCAATGCAATCAAGTTGTAGCTGTGCGGTTGTGTTTATCTGTCTGTTTTATAGCTATATGGCTTATGCTAACGCAATTGCATGAATAAAGCCAAAAATGCGAATGAATAAATTTGCAAGAACAAAAAATTAAAAAAAAAACCTTCTAACAAGCGACTTTTTCTTCTATATCAGCCATTGAGTTAAATTTTAATTTAACTCACAAATCGTCTATAAAACGCTGCTTTTGCGCTTTTCCACCTTGGTATGTCGTGCGTGTGGCATATGGCCTAAACAACAATATCAACAACAACATCGCATGGCATGTGGAAATAAATAAAATCTTAAATTTTCATGACTTTAGTATGGATTTTGACAGCGCTGTCAGCGAAACGCGAATGTTTGCTTAAACTAAACATTGTTAAACTTGTTTTATTAGTATTGCTGTGGATTTTGTTCTTCTTCTTCTTCTTCTTCGTCTTCGTCTTCATATTTTTGTTGTGTTTGTTACTGTTGTTGTTGTAATTGTAGATATAGTTGCTTTTGTTGCGGTGAACATAAACAAAAAGGTGTTAATTTTGTATGAATTGCTGAAAGTGTGGCAGCTCTGAAAGGAATGAACAACAAAAAAAAAGAAACCCAATAAAACATACAAATGATCAATAAAAGAAAAACTCATTCTAAAGACAAACAAACACACATTTACTTACGCTTGTGTTTGTTTCTATGTAAATATTTAACCATTTATGTTTGTTTGAGGTGTAACCAACCCAGGCTGTTGTTGTTGGCAAGGCAATGGATATTGTTGTTTGACGACAATAACAAACATTGTTGTTGTTATTGCAAATACTCAAAAGTATCATCCTTACACGAAGAGAAATTTGAGCTGAAAATAATCCCAAACCAATTAATATTGGGAGTGATTCTGAGCTAAGCCATAATGTTCTTGATATTAAGCGCTAATGTGATTGTTTATCAAAAAATTAACACGCCCATTTGTGCATAATGTACGTGAAGTTTAGATAATTTATCAAAAAATTAATATGCTTTCTTGTGGCCAATTTATGTCATTTTGGTATTGTTCATAAAAACAAAAAACATGCTCATTTATATGCAATGCATGCCAGTTATGGATTTATAGAAAAAAAAAAATAAATATGTCCAATCTAATAGGAATTTTGGAATTGTTAATCGAAATATGTCAAATGTGAACAAAATTTTAAAATAAATAAAAAACAAAATATACAAAAAATATTAAAGCACTCAGCAACAAAGAAAAAAAAAACAAAAATAAAAACAAGTAAAGAAAGTCTAAAGTCGGTCTAGGCCGACTATGAAATACCCTAAACCCACTTTTCAAAAACAAAAAATTTTTATTGTAAATGGGCGTCTCCAAGGGCGGATGAAGCCTATATTTTATATGCATTTAAATGTTGACGAAAATTTTGCACATCCCAAGTTTTATTCCTGGAGCTCACAGTTAATGCCTTTGTTGTGCTTTCCCTATGGGAGGTGGGCGTGTTCATGGACGGATTACTTCCAATTTTTGAACACACCTTAGTTTTGGTATAAAATACATGCATACCAAATTTAATTTCTCTATGACAAACATTACCTTATTTATTGAGTTTAAAACTTTTTGGGTTGTATGGGAAATAAGCGTGTCCGTAGGCGGATGACGTCCATTTTTCAAAACCATCTTTGTCTTGTCATAAAAAACATACGTGCCAAATTTTAGCTCTGAAGGTTAAACAGAGGCTTATTTATTGCGTTTTCAATTTTTGGGTTGTGTGGGAGGTGGGCATGTGCGTGAGCGGATGACGTCCATTTTTCGAAGACATCTTTGTGTTTGCATAAAACACATACATATCAAATTTTATTGATGTAGGCGAACTATGAGCTGAGTTATGCAGTTTTCAATTTTCACGTTGTATGGGAGGTAGGCGTGTCCGTAGGCGGATGATGTCCACTTTTCAAAACCACCTTTCTTTGGTTACAAAAAACATATGTGCTAAATTTTAGCTCTGTAGGTTAAACAAAGGCTTATTTATTGCGTTTTCAATTTTTGGGTTGTATGGGAGGTGGGCGTGTCCATTAGCGGATAACGTCAACTTTTCAAAGACGTTTTTGTGTTATTATAAAACACATACATACCAAATTTTATTGTTGTAGGCTTATTATGAGCTGAGTTATGCAGTTTTACATTTTTGCGTTGTATGGGAGGTAGGCGTGTCTGTGGGCGGATTCCAAAAATATTCAATAGTGCAGATCCTTGGGTTCATGTGACCATGCGTACTAAGTTTCATCCAATTATCTCAACTCCTTCTTCTTATCCTGTGTATACGGACAACACACAGACAGACGGACGGACGGACGGACGGACATGGATAGCTCGACTCACGTGGTGACGCTGATCAAGAATATATATACTTTTCTATACCGGACTCGCTTCGTTCTATGCGTTACAAACGTTTGCACAAAGTTAATATACCCTGACCTTTCAGGTTTAGGGTATAAAAATTGCAATTTTTAAAAAAATCAGAAAATAAAAAAAATAATAATAATAGATAAATGCAAATATAAAACATTTCATTTTTATCAAAACAAACAATCATTAAACAAATGGCAATGAATAAAAACCCTGTTAAGAAAATTTGCTTTTTGTGAAATCTTCTTTTTTTCTAAACAAAGCAAGAAACTTCATATTTGAAAATAGCAAAATTTTTTATAGGAACAATTCACATTTGAACTTCTTGAAAATGGTTTGATAACAGTATGCAAGAATTTCTAACAACACACAATTTAAAACAAACACAAAAATAAAGCTGAAAAATAAATTTAACTTTGATGCTACCATGCAAACATTTGTAACACGATTAGAAGATGAGATCATTTGGCGACGCGCTAGCGATTCCGGCGATCGTTGGAAGATGGATCGCTTTTTGATTGCCCAAGGGATGAAGGCGCGATTCAAAAAATTTTCAAAATCTTCCTTCGCTCATTCCGGCGATCGTTGGAAGATGACTTTTTAAAAGGCTTTCAAAATCTATCAATGAAATAAAAGCAGGCTCTGAAAAATCGTTTAAATTAATCAAAAAATTCAATTTGTAAGCAACTTCATTGAACTGCTAGTTCAAACTTGCAACAAATTGAAACGTTTAACAACTTTACCACAAATCGCTGGCGACCTCTAAAAGCGATGTCTTTGCCTCTAACATGTCTTGTCAGCGAATCACTTTAGACCCCTTCTGCCGATTCATGAGCGATTTCCTGGCGAATCGCTTAATACTCTTCTCGGCGATTCATTGGCGAATCGCTTAAGACTACTCTCTGCGAATCGTTCGCGACTTTTCCTAGCGAATCGTCAAAGCCTCATTTCGGCGATTCGTCGGCGAATCTTCCCGGCGAATCGCTTTTATGGCATCAGCTGCTTACATTCGGCGATAGAGCCCGAACAGAACCAAAGCGGTTGACGGCTGGCGGATTCGCCGTTCAGCAGAATACATGAAAATGTATGAAGTCGGCAAAAACGAATTCGCTGGGCGAATCCGCGACGGAAAAACGCCAAAATAGAGCCCGAACAGAACCAAAGCGGTTGACGGCTGGCGAATTCGCCGTTCAGCAGAATACATGAAAATGTATGTAGTCGGCAAAAACGAATTCGCTGGGCGAATCCGCGACGGAAAAACGCCAAAATAGAATCTATTCTATTTTTGCTATGGCGGCTGGCGGTCCTCTCTCTGAGTAACATAAATGTTGCCATACTTTTGCTAAGAATTGGCTGTGTTTAATGTGATTTTTTTTAAGTTTTTAGTATATTCGGACGTTTTGTTTTTTATGTGTGTGTTATATTTATGTGAATTCGCAATAATATACGATATAATTTTCTTCATAACGGATTTTGATGAAAACTTAATTGAATAAGTCAAAATTTTTTCATATATGTTAACCATGTTGTCCGTCTGTTGCACCCCTACATGTCAATTGTACTACTACAGTGACAAAAAGCAACTCTGTTCCGACAACAGCTCAGAGCCCGAACAGAACCAAAGCGACTGACGGCTGGCGGTCCTCTCTCGGCGAATCGAGCTGAAACACGTCTACAACAAGAGCGGCTGGCGGTTGTCGGAACAGAGTAGCTTTTTGTTACGGTAGTGGTACAATTGATAGATAGGGGTGCAACAGACGGACAACATGATTAACATATATGAAAAAATTTTGACTTATTCAATTAAGTGTTCATCAAAATCCATTATGAAGACAATTATTTCGTATATTATTGCGAATTCACATAAATATAACACAGACACAAAAACAAAACGTCAAAATATACTAAAAGCTAAAAAAATTACATTAAACACAGCCAATCCTTAGCAAAAGTATGGCAACATTTATGTTTCTCAGAGAGAGGACCGCCAGCCGCCATAGCAAAAATAGAATAGATTCTATTCTGGCGGTTTTCCGTCGCGGATTCGCCCAGCGAATTTGTTTTTACCGAGTGCATACATTTTAATGTATTCTGCTGAACGGCGAATCCGCCAGCCGTCATCCGCTTTGGTTCTGTTCGGGCTCTCAATTCGCCGAGAGAGGACCGCCAGCCGTCAGCCGCTTTGGTTCTGTTCGGGCTCATACCCGGTAGACTCTCAGAAGAGCTCGCCAGCGATTGTTTCATCTTCCAAGCGTTTCGCTGGAGATTCTCAGGGGATTGAAAATGTTTGCAGGGTACATTCAAAATTGTAATCATATATTTCTAAATTTCTGAATGGCATCCATCAACTGGCCGGATAAATCATAAAATTGTTTGCATTTTCGTTGCGGTTTTTGCTCTAAAAATCAAATATTCCTTAACCACTACTGCTAAACTAACGCACACAATTGAATCGACACACTAATGGAAAGCTTCGACAATCATCAAACAAACAAACTAAAACTTTTATTATATAAACAAAGTCGTTTTAATGATGGTTTTATTATTAGTTTATTGAACAAACAGTTTTAGTTTTGTGTTTGTCTGCAAGCGAGAGTGTGTGCGTAAAGTTTTGTATGTATGTATGTGTGTGTGTATGAAATAATATCATCCAACCAGGCATCATTTTAACCCAGTTGAGGATTTGCTTAGGTTATGAATGTTTGCGTCATTATGACTAGAATATGTTGGAAACGTTTAACAAAAACAGCAGCAATGTTCGTTCCACATACCAACATACAAACATACAGACAAACATGGTAAGATAAATGAATGTGTAACTATGTTAAACAGTTTTGACACAGTTTGACACGAAAATGTGGCACCGTTAGAACTTAAAGCTCAGGATATTCGTATAACTGCACTCACTAAAAATTCAAGTGATCCAAAGTGCTAAGAGAGCTTTAAAAGTTCAAGTTTTATCTATCATTGTATGTTTTAACACAGCTTAAAATTTAAAAAAGATGAAATTGTGATAACTTTTATGTTTGTATTGCATCGGAACAAACAGAGTTACCAAGACGTTCCTTCATGTTGAACCCATGATTCAAAAATATTCAAAAATACCCAAGTGACTGTATAAACCTAAATAATACTAAACTGTCTTGTGGTAGCCTTTTTTTTTTTGCTTAAAGCATAAAAATGAGGCACAAAGAAATAGAGGAGATAAGAAAGTTAGAACAAATTTAAATTAATTTTTTTCTATATTGTTTGGGGTTGGTTGAGCAATGGTTTAAATATGGTCAAAGTGATACAACAAACTAAGCATTACATAATTTTTAACAGTTTTTTGCAAACTGAGACCCAAATTTATCGATCAATAACTAATCATGTCATGTGAGAAACGCACGCTCAGCATTTCGGTAGGCATTTCAATTTGAAGACATTTTGTTCTGTCATAGATTTTATGTTTTTTATTTAGCATAAACCAATTTTATTTCTCTATATTTGCCTGTATGCATGTCAGTGTGAAGGGACTTTTTTGGAGTGGTTGCAATTTGAACAGGGTTAGTCTTAAACAACATTTTAAAATACGATTTATAGCTATGTTAAATTTAATACTTCCCATTGAACTATAAGCAAAGGTTTGGCAAAAAGTAAGAGTTTTGCATACATTTTCTGATAAAATTTTTTTTTTAATTTTTTGATTCTTTGAATATTTTGTAGTTAAGATATTGTTAAAGAAAATTAAATCACAAAATGTTTTTGCATCTCAAAATGTAGAGTGTTTTTACAACAATAATGAAATAGGTACTTTATTTATTATATTTAAGTAATGAATTTTTTTCCTTTTTTATTTTTTATACCCCCACGCGTACTGCGTAAGGGGTATATTAATTTTGTCACGACGTGTGTAACGCCCAAAAGGAGGCGTGGTAGGTACAGAAAAGTATATATATTCTTGATCAGCATCACCACCTGAGTTGATTTAGCCATGCTCGTCTGTCTGTCCGTCTGTCCGTCTGTCTGTCTGTCTGTCTGTCTGTCTGTGGACACGATTGCAGCCGTAGTTTTGAAGCTATCATACTGAAATTCGATATTGAACCTTTTTTCTAAAAAACTAAGATCTAGTTCGAGAATGGGCTGAATCGGTTGAAAACCACGCCTACCTCCCATACAAGCCCAAAATTGGAAACTCTATAAAGATCCTAATATCAAAGTTAGAAAACGGAAACTCGATATTTGTGTGTTCTATGTAAAAACTGAGGTGAGTTGGAAAAATGGGCGTCATCCACCCACTAACACGCCCACCTCCCATACAACCCCAAAATTGAAAACTCTATAAAGAAGCTAATATTAAAGTTACAAAACTGAAACTCGGTATTTGTATATTCTATGTCAAAACTGAGGTGTGTTGAGAATATGGGCGTCGTACACATACTAACACGCCCACCTCCCATACAACCCCAAAATTTAAAACTTTATAAAACGGCTTAAATTTATGCTGCTGGAAAGCAATTTGATATGTTTGTATTTTAGACACATAAAAATAACAAAATCTTTTAAAATGTCATACAAAAAGCTCTCCAATTTAATATTCTTTAACCCTCAAGAATCGGCCGTGGAGGTATTTTGCATGCTTGAACGAAGTAAAAACAGTATACCTTTCTCATTCCTTTGACAAAACTCATTTACTGATAAAAAATCTTGAAATAGCTTTAAAATGTTCTATAGTTAAAAAGCCTTTTAGAATTAAAATGCTTTTTAAAATTTTATTATTCATAAAAATGTTGTCTCAGCTTTCTTGTTAAAATAGTAGCACTTTCAATTTGAAGTGGGAACAGTGTCGAAAATAGTTTCTGAATTTGATAAAATCAAAAATTTTTTGTTTATATGTCACAATTTTATTAATATTTTGACATTCAAACACTCAAAAAATTTTGTTAATTATGTTTTTTCTGAACAAATTGTCACTTCATATTTTTTATTTTCAATAATTTGAAATTTTGTGCCATGTTTAGCATTTTGGAACCTTGGGACATCTTCTAATAGACCTTATAGTGAATTTCTTAAATTTTAACCGGTTATTACCATTTTCAACACGAAAAATATAAGTCAAAACGTCACTCCCATCTCCATGTAATGAGTCAATAGAGAATTAAATATTTATTTGGAGCGATACACTCCATACCATTTACTTTTTAAATATTATTTCATGTAAATGTTACCAGCTCAGAAAAAAAAACACCTAATTTTCTATGATAAAAAATTTCTCTATTTTCGGTAATACCAATTTTATTTTTATCAAATTAAATTTTCTTCTTTTAGAATATATTTTCACATTTTTGAAGAAATATTTCTTCACTTGTGGGAAATTTAAATATTTCAGGCCTCTAATAATGATAAGTATTTTTATTTTCTTCGCACAAAAAATTATCATTTATAGAGAAAAATTTATTGAAAATGAAAAATTGCTCCTATATTTTGATAAAAAAGCAAATTCTTCAATAAAAACAATTCTTTTTTCTTTAAATATGATGCCTTTCTTATCATATTCCGAGAACATTTTTTCTGAGTGTATTTTGGCATACTTTTTCCTTCAATGCTCCAACTGTGTCTAGCTTGTCCCTGTACACGAAAGACTTCACGTAGCCCCACAAAAAATAGTCTAGTGGACTGCTCTTAAACGTGAGATTAATTCTTCACCAACCTCGCCTGAATGGCAGGGAGCATGGAAGCTCTTGAATTACCTCTGGCTGCTGTTCAGCCCAAATTTGGCAATTCTGTTTGTTGACGTAGGCATTGAGCAAAAAATGAGCTTTCTCACTGAAGACGATTTTTCGATAACAAAAGTTGATCTTCAACCAACTTTTCTAAGGCTCATTCAGCAAATAAATTACTGATAGATACAGCAACAGCGGGAGACAAGATGGCGATATTCACATGGCAACGTGTCTGACTCCTCAACTTGGCGAGGCCAGCATTATCCATGTCGAAATCGTCTCAAGTCGACTCAAAACCTCCGCGTGGTGTCTCCTGGAAACGTCAAAAACTATCGCCCGATAAACTTTGGCGGCTAATTTGAGCGGCGGGCTTCCCCTTTGGCCATCAAGCAAAGGTTGTGCGTTGGGTTTGAAGCCCACCACATAAAAAAAGATTTCAATGAAACGAAAAAGAATAAATGAAAGAATGATCCCCAAATCTGATGACGACTACCGCAAACGAAAAACTGATAATGATTTACGGATATGCACCTGGAATGTCCGGACCCTAAATTGGGATGGTGCCTCTATCCAACTGATTGATATCTTGGAAAGATATAATTCTGATATCACTGCAATTCAAGAAATGCGATGGAAAGGACAGGGTTGCTTACGGCAAGCATCCTGTGATATCTACTACAGCGGCCATGTGGAGAAGCACGAGTTTGGATGCGGATTTGTAGTTGGCAAGAGAATACGGCATTATGTCCTGCGATTCACTCCTGTGAACGAACGACGTGCCATAATCCGCTTCAAAGCTAAATTTTTTAACATAAGCCTAATATGTGCGCACGCTCCGACAGAAGAAAAAGATGACGAGACCAAAGAAAGTTTTTACGAGTGCCTTGAAGATGCATACGAGCGCTGCCCCCGTCATGACATAAAAATCGTGCTTGGTGACTTCAACGCCAAGGTGGGTAAGGAAAACATATTTGGTCCAACAGTCGGAAAGTTCAGCCTCCACGACAACACATCCGATAACGGAATGAGGTTGATTGACTTCGCCGCAGCACGAAACATGGTCGTAAGTAGCACTAGATTCAAGAATCTCAATATTCATAAGGCCACCTGGCTGTCCCCTGATCAAAAAGCATGCAACCAAATTGATCACGTTTTGATTGACGGAAGGCACTCTTCCAGTGTACTAGACGTACGCACGATTCGTGGTGCTAATATAGACTCGGATCATTATCTTGTCGCAGCCAAGATCCGCACACGTCTGTGCGCAGCTAAGAATGCTCGCAATCCTACATTAAGAAAGCTAGACGTCGACAAGCTGCAGTCAAAACGGACGGCCGAAGCCTTCGCTACTCGACTCTCACTCCTGCTTCAAGAAAGCACTCCTCCGATCGACGATATATGCGGACAGTGGACGCACATATTCCACTCTATGCGTACGGCTGCCGAAGAGGTGATAGGCTACCATCGCCCTCGCCGAAACCAGTGGCACGACCAGGAGTGTCGCGACGCCACTGCAGAGAAGGACACCGCCTACAAAGCCACCCTGCAGTCGGTTGTAACGCGTGCTGTTATGGAGCGATACCGAAAGAAGAGGAGGGAAGAGAGACGCATTTTCAGGCGAAAAAAGCGAGAGGCGGAAATGTGAGTGCGAGAAAATTGAGATGCATGGCGACAGGAATGAGACTCGAAAATTTTTCGAAAAAATAAGACGCCTGGCCGATGGTTTTAAGACCGGAGCCTCTTCCTGCAAGGACGAGAATGGGAATCTAGTGACAGATATCCAGAGTACACTGATGTTATGGAGGGAGCACTTCTCTAGACTTTTAAATGGCGACGCTGACAACAATCCCGCCAGTGGAGATGATATCCCGGAAACCCCAATTATGGACGACAGCGTTGAAGTTCCGCTGCCCGATTATAACGAGGTCTTAACAGCTATAGCTCGGCTTAAAAACAACAAAGCCGCAGGAGCCGATGGCCTACCGGCTGAGCTGTTTAAGACCGGTGGTGAAGCTCTGTTTAAATGCATTCACAGACTTCTATGCAGAATATGGTCGGAAGAATGCATTCCAGATGATTAGAACCTCAGTGTGCTCTGCCCAATCCACAAGAAAGGCGATCCCACCATTTGCGCCAACTACCGTGGGATTAGCCTTCTTAATATCGCATATAAGGTCCTGTCGAGCGTATTGTGTGAAAGACTAAAGCCCATCGTCAACCAACTGATTGGACCTTATCAGTGTGGCTTTAGACCTGGAAAGTCCACCATTAACCAGATCTTCACGCTCCGACAAATCTTGAAAAAGACCCTCGAAAAACAAATCGACACACACCATCTTTTTGTCGATTTCAAAGCCGCCTTCGACAGTCCAATAAGGAGTCACCTATATGCCATCATGTCTGAATTTGGTATTTCTGCGAAGCTAATACGTCTTTGCAGGATGACACTGAACAACACCAGCAGTGCAGTGAAAATCGGGAAGGACCTCTCCTTTCCGTTCGATACCAAGCGAGGTTTCAGACAAGGTGATTCCTTATCGTGCGACTTCTTTAATATAGTAATGGAGAAGATCATCCAAGCTGCTGACTTGAGACGCAGCGGCACAATTTTCTATAAGAGTGTTATGCTGCTGGCGTATGCTGATGATATTGACATCATTGGTCAAAATACGCGCGAAGTCAGTGCAGCATTCTCCAGGCTAGAAAAAGAGTCGAGTCGAATGGGTCTTGCAGTGAACGCAGATAAAACGAAGTATCTTGTGTCAACAAACAAACAGTCCCAGCGTCTTGGAAACCACGTCACTGTTGACAACACCTCCTTTGAGGTAGTGAAAGACTTTGTTTACCTGGGATCCAGCATTAACTCCTCCATCGATATCAGTATTGAGATTAAACGAAGGATAACTCTTGCCAACAGGTGTTACTTTGGGCTCAGTAGGCAATTGAGAAGCAGAGCTCTTTTTCGACGAACAAAACTGACGCTCTATAACTCAATAATCATGCCCGTCCTACTATACGCATCACAAACCTGGACGATGAGCAGCTCTGATGAAAGGACTTTGGGAGCGTTCGAGAGAAAAATCCTTCGCAAGATCTATGGTCCAATTTGCGTCAATGGCGAGTACCGAATACGATGGAACCACGAGTTGTATGAGCTATATGCCGACATCGATATAGTCAAGCGTATTAAAATAGAGCGGCTTCGCTGGCTAGGTCATGTCGAGAGAATGAACGACGAAGCTCCAGCGAAAAAAATATTGGATTCGGTACCCAGCGGTGGCCAACGCAGACGAGGAAGATCGCATCTCCGTTGGAAAGACCAGGCATTGGATAACCTGACAACGCTTGGAATTTCCAACTGGCGCCAGCAAGCACACGACAAAAGAGGCTGGCGAAAATTCTTAGACGAGGCCAAAACCGACCAACGGTTGTAAGAGCCATCTAAGTAAGTTAGTAAGATACAGCAACAATATTCTCCTGGGTACGCACTTTTCGCATACAGGTTAGTAGATAAATGTCAAATAAAGTAAAACTGGTACGAAATTTGGTCAAATTACTCTAAATAGCCTGTTTGGTAAGTCGATTTTGACGACCATAAAATGTACGTGATTTGCGACACACATTTCTTACAGAGCACGAGTTTTCACATTAAAATTCAATGCCTTACAAGCGCTGTTCGTTTGCAAGTCCATTCATGGCCAAATGGCAAACCTTACCGAGCATTTTTGACTTTGCCACATGTTACGAATCACGCGTGATGTCCCAAAATCTACTACTGTGAAAACAAATATAAAAAACAACACCCTATATATAAAAACAAATATAACAACAAATTATCAAAATAATATATCTTCTTATAAACACTATAATTTTTTATTTAATTTCAGACCCAGAAAATTCATTTGTAAATTACAGCCGCACAAGTATTCTGATGGTCATATGTGAACACCTCATAACTTACAATTATTTTCCGAATTGAGATAAAAAGCATAAAACATTTACATTTTTAATAAATAACTAATAGTATTGGGTAAAGGAAAAAGTAAGTGGTTTCCAAATAAATGGCATAAAATTCTTCTGATGTTGGCAATACTTACTTTATCAGGACTACTTCTGGTTTCTCTAATAAAGGTAACAGCTAGACAATTAAGACAATAAATTAAGTTAACAATTAATAACCGCATTGTAGCATTTCTGAGTTGGCTAGAAATAACCGCTAAAGCCGAGTTAGGACCAAGTTAGGTTATTATTTTCATTGCATACCTCGCAACAAAATACACTAGTACGCAAATTTTTAAGGTTGACAATTAAGTGTTCGAAGCCAACAAATCTTAACAGCAGAAGTTAGGATTCCCTGATTCGAAAACTGATTTGAAAACATTTTTAAATTCCCTGAACAAAAGTTGAAAAAATGTATAAAACTCTTTAAAAATAATGGAAAAGACTGGCATATTGATTTAGTTATATTGTTGCGAATCTATGCACTGAACAAACAAACTGTTTTAAACTATTGCAAATTTTGTATATAATGGGTACAAAAAAAAGCTCAAAATTTGTTGCAGTAATACATGAGTTAACTGAGAAAACCTAATTTTCGCATCAATGCTGAACTCTAACGAAAACTGAATCAATTAATGAGTAAATCCATAAAGAACGTATCATCTCCTAAAAACTCGCCCAACTCCCATTCAACCAGCAGTATTTCCTATTTTTCTTATTTTTATTAGATAATTAATTTAGTATTTCAATTTACATTTAAATATTATAGTAGGTTAAGTGTTTTTCATAGCCGGCCTGAACCGACTTTCCTTACTTGCTGAATGTATTAAAGCTTACTGAAAGCATTTATTACTTTTGCAATGTTATTGCCTTGAGGTATTTTCTTCTAATCCCTACATCTTGATGGAATGTTGTCTCTTCTATTGTTGGGAATATTAACAAACGAGTAGATGAACATTTATTCTATTCAAAAATGCTTTAACATTTAATCTATTTAAAATCATTTTTCCTCTGTGTAATCTAAAAGTCTCTTTTGTGTTCAGCCCAAATATGTTATCCAATTTTTGGTTCATGGCGTTAAAACTTTTCTAATCGTATCTCAGAATTCTGTAAACAAGGATTAAAATCTTAGATTTGTTAACCTATATAAAGATATACAGCGTGTGTCTGTCTGGCAACGTTTTTATTAATACTTGAAGTTTATTGTTAGATTGGTTTTTTTTTTTGTTTGGTCTCTCAAGTGCGCAAAATAATTCATTTTGTTCACAGACTGTGAAGTCATGACATAAATTATATGACGCATAAGTTTGGCATAACTTCTGCTCTAATCTTCATTCGCGCCATTCTTAAGTGCGCGTCTTTTCGCAGAAAGTTTTGTAGACTCTTCAAGCAAAGTTTATATTATTTGGATTGAAATATAATAAACAAGAATGTGTATATTTTTGTTTTTTTTTTATTTAATTTTTTTTTTCTTTCTTTATTTTTGTTAGTCTAGAGATTATAAGCACATGCTTGACTGACTGAGCCGGCCCCTTTTTCATTATTTACGTCATGATTTTATAGAAATTTGTGCGTATTTTATGTGCGACTAAACGACATAACATCGAGTTGTGTTCGAGTTTGCTGCTTTGGCGCCATTTAATTGATGCGACAAGCAGTGAGTTAAAAATAAGACAAATATTATATTTTTATATATATAACCTTATCTGTATAGCAATGAGTTAAGTTTTTTATTTTTATTTTAAATAAAATTTTTATTTTAAATTAACTATACAACGTATTAGCAGTAGCTAATCTTTAATTAAATATTTAAAATATCTGACGAGAGCATTTTTAAAAAATTTTGTTGAGAGCTGATTAAAATTTAAATTTGTTTTTAAATTGATTTTAAGCTACGCCTATGAGCTGCTTGACATTAGCTGGTATTTGTTAGCACACCTGTTCTTTGCGTTGCCATTAAAATGCAACGATGTGGCAACATTATTTATGAGCTTGACTGCCGTGGCTCGAGTTTACGCTGAACGGTTACAGCTTGTTTTCACATAAAAAAACATAAATTTAATAAAAATCTTGATAATAGTTAGAAGCCACAGCAGGTAGAGTCGTTAAGTTAAGCTTTTTATTAAATGTGCAAATGTGCTCAAATGTGCACAAATGTGCACATGTGCGAGACATGTTCAATAGAAGTTTGTTAATAATTAAAAGCCAATTAAAACTGAATTGAATGCGTTGCTTAAAATTTATGTTTTATAAATAAAAACAACAAACTAGTCATTTATTTAGGTTTAAAAAGCTATAAACTGCCAGTTTGAATTGCTTGTCATAAGCATGTTATGCCATAAAATAAGTATCGAACCAACTTTATTTGTCTTGAATTATTCATAAAAGTCGTTTGGAGTTTGTTGTTTATTTATGTCATGACAACAACACTTAAAGTAGTAATCAATAAATACGAAATGGGAAGAGAGTCAAAAAATATGTACTGAATGCACTGCATAAAAAAAAATTTACTTGGCCATAGAATATTCATTGAAAAACTTAAAAATGATTAAAAGAAAAAAAGATTATTTGTATATGATTTGGTTTTAATGGCGTTTTCGTTTCTACCAAAAAATGTTGCCCTGTCACAGTGTTTGTTTTCAATGTTGTTGTTGTTTTCAATGCCCTGTCACAAAATGTTTTCAATGTTGCCCGCAACCCTGTAAAAGTGCATGTTTTTGCCTACTCGAAAAATGTCAACTTAAATAAACGAATGTAACAATCCTTGTCTAACGCACGCATGTCTTAATATTGTCGTTTTAAAAACAGTTGATATGCAGGGCAATCATCTACCCTGAGAAAGTTTGCAGGGCAGAAAATGCGCCTTTTTTGCCATCTGTGAGTGTGACATTTTAAGAAACGAACACAGAATTTACTCACCCGTTTGCACTTATTTTAGAATCGAACACGAAAAAAGGCAAGGGCAATGAAAAGGCAACATTTTTTGGTAGAAACGAAAACGCCATAAGTTTTATTTACTTAAATACAATTTTTTTAGCAAAACCCACAATTATAATTGGTATTTTTAAAGCGTTTATTTTTTACTATCAGCTTTAAATATTAAAGTTAGCATGTTTTTTATTTAAGTTAAGAGAATTAATTTTTTTAATTAAATGTGATTAATTAAAACATGCCTGCAGTTATTTGCTTTAACAATTTGATTTATTAGCATTTTATAAATGTACAAAAATATAACCACCAGCATCAGCTGCTATCACATAATTAGTCAAATTTAATTAAAAAGAGCGCCTTTATTTTTGCAATTCGATAGCTCAAAATTGTAGCTTATTGCATTGATGAATTGCATTTAATTTCATTTCGTGATTGACAAATTGATGATTGCCATGAAAATCAGTTGTTAAATTTTTATTATTTTTCAATACAACATTCAATCAATTTGGATTGGAGAAGGATTTGGAGATCTCGCAGATGTTAACCCGCAGATAAAAAATTGTATTTTCTAACAAATAGCTATAAAATGATGTGAATTATTATATTTTATGTTTTATCTAGCATGATAACCAAAATTAATTTTATTATATTTTCATAACCATTCAACACTCGTCTTTAAGATTGAAAAATAAAAACAGCAAATTTTTGATCAATTATATTAACTCCCAAAAATGACTACAAAAAAATTGTTTGAACACAAAAAAAAACAAGTCGTACATCTCACAATTTTAAAAAATGTAGAAACGCCTTTCTTCCTTATGACGGCAGCATTCAGCGAAAAATGGCGGAGGATTCATTAAGTAATTCATAGAAATTATTGGTAAAATAGTGTGTGCCGTATTCTTTAATTTGTTTAGTTTCGGTATCTTCTTCTTCGCCTCATATCTCATATCTACATCGTATTTTAAATATGGTCGAATAAGTTATATATTCACACAGACCCGTAACCAAGGAGGTTTTTGGGATTCAAACCCTCCATTGATACCAAATAGTTGACAAGAAATCAATTGAATTCAAACTAATACCAACAAATGTTGATATTTTTCATTAAAAAAAAAATATAAAAATATAACATTTACATAAATATTTTCAGAAAAAATTTAAAAATTCTAACGGAAATTTTCAACTTCTATAGTTGGAACCATAATTATGTAAATATTTTTTTTTTAATATTTTGAAAAATTTAAAAACTTTGAAAAAACGAGCAAAAAATCATTTTTTTTCAAACAGCAGCTATTTTGAGAAAAAAAAAAATTTTTTTTCATTTCCGTAATTCAGAATATAAGCAAAATCGCTAACCGATTTTGCTAATATTGAAATAAATTTTTCACCTCACTTCCCCAAAAAGCCAAACGAATTTGCCTCGAATTCGAGGTGGATCCGAGATCGCGGATATTTATTTCGAAAACGAAGTTCGAAAATGTTTTGCTAATGAATCCGAGGGCGGGAGAAATGCACATTTCATTCTCGAAACGAGATTTTGTATCAATATCGAAAAGAAAAGAAAATGTAAAAACAAAATTTTTTGCAAAAAATTATATTTTTAAATTTTAGTGATAGATAGTATTAGTTGATTGACTTTGTTGGGTAACCTTGAACTTAGCAGACAATAAACTGTCTAAGCCGTTGTGTAAACGAACTCAAGGTTTTTGTTAGTTTTGCTTGAGTATTTTTTTCGGTGTACGTTTTTGTTCAATTCAAAAGCCTTTAAATAAGGTAATTAATTTTATTTTTGGAGGGGAATTAGATGGAAAATCGGGAAAGATTGAGAGCAACTGTAGGGAAAACCAAAAAATGAGTTGGCAACCCTGATTCATACCCACGTTCCCTGTATTCCAGTCTTCCACAAGCTTATCGCTGTATAGCTTCGTAATTGGCTTCATTATGAAAACAAGCGTTCAAGGAAGTGTGTTCGACACCCAGTTCAGGCAAACAAATTTACCGTTTTTTTCTTCTTTTTATGTTTTTTTTTCTCTATTTTTGAAAAAAAACTGAAGGGATCACGAATTAGATATGAGATTAATATCTATTCTTAGAAATTTGAAATATTAAATTAAAATGTATTCGCAATTTTTAATTAATAATCTCGGATTTATCTCAAATTCGAATCGAATATGAGATATCTGGTCCGAGTTCTCGGATTCGTTACTTATACGAAACCAAACTGAGATCGCTGTTTGGTTTATTGGGTCGTTCTGAAACAGACAACTACAGTTTTTTATTTTTTATAAAGTAGTATTTCACTTTTTTGTGAAAAAAAAATATTTGTTCTGTGCTCTTAAAAAGGTAATAAAAAATGTTTGAAAATATATTATTAAAAATTAAGGGAACGTGACACCCTCAAAAAAATTTTTATTTTAATGTTTTAAAATGCGTCTAAGTTGAATAAAAATTAAGAAATCATTTTGAAAAATTACAAATATATTTTTGAGAAAAAAAATTGCGCAAAAAAATTATTTTAAACACATATATTGCAACTAGAATTTTTTTAAAAAATCATTAAAAAAATCATGGCGGGCGTGATAAAACAAAAACTACTTGCCCGATCGTACTGAAATTTTAATATGTTGTTTTACACTTGTTAGTGCATCGATTTTGTTTTGAGTTTTCTTCGAAAAAATGCAGCCATTTTGTTATTTTTCAACCAAAATTGTTTCTTCTAGTTCATTCCATGGCGGTTCTGTTGCTGATAAAAACCCCGTTTTTTGATTTTTTTTCCCGATGTCTCAGTGAGTCGTCATCACGCCCGCCATGGTTTTTGAGGTTTTTTTTTAAATAATTCCAGTAGACATATGTATATGTAAATAAAAAAATAAAATAATCATTTTTTTGTGTAATTTTTTTACTAAAAAATATATGTATAATTTTTCAAAATGATATCTTGTTTTTTATTCAACTTAAAACCATTTTAAAACATTAAAAGAAAATTTTTTTGAAGGCGTCACGTCCCCTTTATAAAAAAAACAATAAGCAACAAATAGTCTTAGCAATTACAACGCGAAAAAAGTGATGCAGTGCAAAAAAGCAAGGAATAATAAATAGTGAAAACTTTCCCACCAAAAAGAGCTTCTGGTAACTACTCGGCTAATTACCAGTTAATTTTTCCGGATTTTACCAATAAATTTTGAAGGGCATCGGGAAAAATATAACCGAAACTTCCCCGTCGATGTGAATATATGTGAAACTTTGTATCGCCTTTGTTCCACATGAAATTGAAGTATATAGTTCTCTTTTTCGAACAAGTAAATAAAGTGGTGAATACAGTACTCCCTCACCGCCCTCACCACTTCCTCAATCTTTCCCAAAGTAAAGATATTAAACCTCAAAACAAAAAGAAAAGTATTGACAGATTAAACATTTTTTTATCCTTTTATTATCATTTTCAAAGTTGTTTTTTTCAATTGAACAAAAAATTCAAGAATTCAAAATAACATTTAAACACAAAATAGCATTTTCATAGTGAAAGTTAAAACATAAAAGTAAACTAAAATCATTTTTCATTTGCGGAGTTAGACGGCTGAATATATTGTTCGGAGTCACTACTTATTTTTAGTTTCCTTTATGCACCGCATAAACTTTTTCACGTTTTAATTTCTAAGAATATTTGTTGCTTATTGTTTTTTAATTAATTTTGTAAAAAATATTTTCAAAAAAATGTTGATCACCTTTTTAAAAGCACAGAGCAAATATTTTTTTCACAAAAAAGAGAAAGACAACTTTATAAAAATAAAAAACTGTAGGTGTCTGTTTTATAAGTGAAGTGGAAATTTAATTTCAGTTTATTGGTGAAAAGTTGACATTTTTAATTTTGACTCATGCTCCATCAATACATAGGCAGTTTTCTAACGACTTCGAACAAAATATTGAGCCGTCTACCTCCGCAAATAATTTTAGTGCACTTTTATGTCTTACATTCAATATGAAAATGTAATTTTATGATTAATTAAATTATGTTTAATGTATGTTGAATTCTTGAATATTCTGTTCAATTGAAAAAAAAAGCAACTTTGAAAAGGATAATAAAAATTAAACTATTATTAATCTGTCAATTCTTTTCGTTTTGTTGTGATTTTAATTTCTTTACTTTGGGAAAGATTGAGGGAATGGTAAGGGAAGAGAGGTAGTATGGTATTCAATACTTTATTGACTTGTGCGACAGAGACAACTGTGTATTTCAATTTCTTGTGGAAGGGAGATACAAAGTCTCACATATAATGGGGAATTTTCGGTTAAATCTGGAAAGATTAACTGGTAATTAGCCGAGTAGTTACCAGTAGTCTTTTTTGCAGGGTAGCGACATTCTTACTAATTAAGAATTTTTGTATCAATCACCAGAAGGTTTGGAATCATGTCATCAAGGACGCACCCTTATTTTTCGCCCCTCACTTTACCAGCGTGTAATTTTTTCAATTGTCAAAATTTTTATGTATTTCTAACATATCAAATAATATTTCATAAAAATTTCATAGTTTGTTTTCATCGAATTTTAAGAAACACAAGAAATTTGTACTCCTAGATTAGAATTCTGCCTTAATATATGGACAAATAGGGAGCTAATATAGAAAATAGAAAATTTTATTAAAATAGCAAACTCTGTCTTTATGCTTTTTAATTGCAAAAACAAAATGCTTACTTTAACAAACAGATGCATTTTTATTGACACTAGGACCAAATTAAATACCATTTTAATTCTTATTAATTTCATTGTTCACTTCAATAATTGTTAACTCTTTCGAAGTGGAACGCTATTCCCTAGAAAATTGTAATAATCAACTTTAAACGGCAAGTAGCTATGCGTTGCATAAAAATTGATCGACTTGAAAACTATTTCAATTAAAAATTCAATGTTTACAGCTTACACTTGAGTGCAAAGTTGTGCAGTAATGTATGTGAGTGTGTACGTGTGTGTGTATGAGTGTGTGAGTGTGTGTGTACTGTGAATATGAATTAATAAAAATAGGCATCTAACAAAACAGCAACCTACAGACCACAGCATAAACCACTCAAGATGTCAATTAGTTTTGACAGTTTCATTGCAATTGTCAAGTTAAACCGTTACGCAGAAAAGTTAAAAATACAAATACACTATCGCAATTTACACAACTAAACGAACTTTATATATTTCCTAGTGTTTGATTGGCATGCTAAAAGGTTTGGCCGAAACATGGCAAGACGTGGTTGGCCAACACTTTTGCAACAAAATTGTTGTAAATTGTGTTTGAATATTGTAAGTATAATTCTCCGAGTGGATCTTTCGTGATTTATATTACTGTGTGCATTAAATTAAAATATTTTTTATAGCTTTTCTTGTTTTGCAGGGTTTCAAAAAAAAATTAAGGCAAATGTTAAATTTTTCAGAAAACCAATTCACTTTTTCTTTCACGGTTAAATTTTTTTCATGGTTACCATGTTAAAAAAAAAAAGGATTCACGTTTGATAGTATAAAATCTGATAAAAGAAATTTAAAATTGAAGATATCAGAAATGAATTGCAAAGCCTCAGTTGCAAACTGATAATTATATTTTTAGTTCTTCAATACAAAGATATATTTTTTCTTAACATCGCCGAATCGGAATTTCTGCCGATGCCAGCATAAAAGCGTCCTATATCGGTGGTTGTTGAGGGTAACATTGATACTCTGCGGAGAAACAAAAACATGATAGCCGAGCTTATAAATATGTCCATGACATCAGCACCGTGAGAATATAAAATCAGAAAAAGCAAATAACTGAATATCATTGAATTTTTAACGTTTGTATTCATACTAATTAATTTTGAGGAAAGTACCCACATCCAGAAAAACGCCAGTAAATAGATGAATTCTCTCGGCTGTATACCGTTAAAATGGTGGAAATGTGTGAAGTGGCTGGAATGTGATCGACTCAAGACCAAGCGGTTTTATTACAATGAACTTACAACAGAATCAAAATTGAACATAGTATTAAAAACTGAATTAATAGCCTAGCTTACTTCTAAAAAAAAAATCCTATGCCCCTTTTAAAATGAACAAATGAGCATATTTTTCCAAACACTCTATTGCACATAAGAGCACAATTCGAGCACATTACAGCAAAAGTTTTGAATTTTTAAAAAAAAATAATGGCGGTGCCAACTTCACACATTCGACTCAAGTCAGAATAAATAAATTTTTCAAAACGGTACATACAAGCACAAAACGAGCACATTATAGCACACGCCAAAAATTTCGTATTTATGTTCGTTCACAATTTGACAAACAGCAAACCGAAATTAAAAAACAAAACGAAAATAAAAATCAACCAAAGCTGATTTTTGCAGTTATTCCTGATTCCTGAAAAAAAAAACAAAAACAAATTGGCCATTTCAGCCCTTGAAAGGACTTTGACCGAGCTTCTTATGATCAATTGTGTTGTGTGTGTTATTAAATGTTTGCACACAATTGACCGAGAACTGGACCTACATGTTTTATGCCGACTCCGAACGGCTAAAGTTCATGTTCTCAAGAAGCTTTACATGGCATTATTTACTCTCTGAGGTTTGCCATCGTCTGCAGAGAGGTGGTGACCGATCAGAGGTGGTGACCGATTTATAACGAACATCTTTACTGTATTTTACTACTGTTGGAAAAATTTGTTGCGTCCATGATGTCGCGTCCGTATTCGTGCTATATATATTTAAAAAAAGGTAAGAGATAATTCTCATATTTCATAAGTCTACGAAGAAAAGTTATCTTTTGACCTCCATTAACATGTATATCTTCTAATATATAAAATCAAATGTTTGAATACTTAGAAGTTAATGACAAATCGGTCAAACTGTCAAGCTGTTTTTCGATATTTTTGAGGGTACACTCAGTTTGAACTTTCAAGGCGAGCGAAATCCAACAAATGTAAGTCACCCGCGATTAACTTCTAAGAAAATGGCTCCAATTTTTTTCGGAGCAAACGGAATGTCGTCACCGTACCACAAGTAGAGCAAAATAAAACGATCAATTCTGAATAGTTAACCATCATTTTGCACCCTTAGAACGAAAGTGACCTGTAACCTCTGATGTTGCTATAAGCTATCCTTTAAAAGTGTACTGTCGTAAAAATTATAAATATGTAAACCTGAAAAACATGAATAATTTCCAATGATACACGGAAGATATACATTTACTCAACACTTTACATTTTTGAAAACTTTCTTGCTCATTTTCCACAAATTGCAATTGTATAGTTAGATCACATTTATTCTATAGAGGAAATATAGAGAGATATATTATATGAGATATACGGAGAAATTGAAAAGCAACCGCCGAAAAGGGATCATTCTTCATTATGACAATTACACATTGCGAACTATTACACATTGCATGAAAGAAGTGTCATTTTGAGTACACAATGAATCGAATTGATGGGTCATCCGTCCCACAACCTTGAATTGGCAGCCAATGACTTCAATTTATTCTCGGGTCGGTCAAAGTTCTTTTTAAGGGCTGAAATGGCCAATTTGTTTTTTGTTTGTTCACAAAAATCAATTTAACGGTTATCTTTTGCAGCTGAAGGAATAGTTGTAGGTTTAAAATTAATTTTTTTGGAGGTACATCAATTAATGGAAAAAAATACTTCGGAAATTGGTTCGGTTGGCGAATGGAAAAATTGTTTCATCTTTATGTTTAAGAATATTTAAATTTTATAATATTCGCCCCGAAAAAATCCCGGGGTTGCTCTTTTTCAAATTCCGAATTCCGCAATTTTACAAAATGTTTCGGAACTTAAAGCACTATTTTAAACCATTTTCTCTCAAGACCACAATACAAGTTTGTGACAAATTATTCGAAGTTTGTGGCATGTTTTGTCAAAGACCCAACCCATCTTTATCGACTTATTGAGATTTTTTTATTTCCCAAAGAATACCGCACACCGTCGACTTGATATTTTACTGCGACATTATCTGAATATCAGCAATATTGCACTTTTTACGTCATCTCTTAAAATATCCCACAGTTGTGAGCTCCTGCTGGCGTCTACTGCATGCACACTTCAAAAACACTCGCTACTTCGTCGTCGTCAAAACAATCACAGTCAAAACCTCAGCCTATCAATAACCTAACTTGATGCCTGACAACAATTGGCAAGAGGCCATAACTTTCACAGTCAACCAAGCAACAAGCACTTAATTTTACTTCATGCTGCCTGAACTGCTGCTGGTAGTCGAGACCAGACCGTCCCGTCACTAAGAGATGCATGTGGATAACTTTCAAAGGTTGCCCTGCCACTGGCCTTTGTGAAAGCGTACAAATTAGCAACGCATGCAGCGGTAATAGCACAGCTTGCGGTTATTTATTTGCTCTGTCGACAACATTGAAACCATTGAGCAGATGATGGCCTTTGAATGCCACTCTATGCTGTTGTACATGGATGTGTCTGTATATTTTCAGCAAATCCTTGTGACATGACGCGCCAAAGACAGAGAAGTGCGACCCGCTTGGAGGTCCTTTAAGTCGCACGCGTTGCATCATTATTACTATCATTGTCATCAACAACAACATTAGAGTCACCATTATCTGCGCCAACAACAACAGCTACAACAATAACGACGTCTATATTTCACTTCAGGTAGAAGTTGTCAACTTCTGCTTGCGTTACTGCTGCTGTTGCTGCCACGAACTACCGATATCGGGTTACTCAGCGTTACGCCCTCATCACCACGACACCAACACCACCCAAAAGTGACCAATTCAGTTGGATCTGTCTGTTTTTCTTTCTTTTTTTTTTTGTTTTTATTTTTTATTCAAAAGCCACAGCAACTCATACTGCTTCCGTTGCGTCGACTTGCAATATTTATAGGCCTGCGACATCAAGCTGCAGCCTTGGTTTGGGTTGGGTCAAACATACATAGTTTATTTAGGGCTCGGTTGTATTCGGTTACGTTGTTGGTGTCGTTTTCGGTGTTGGGTTCAGTTCGAATTTGTTTATAAAGAGCACCGCTTAAATTAATTGCCAGACTCAGGCGTAAAATGTTGCTCCATAAGCATGACAGCAACGATTCCTGCTTGCCGTAATATAATGTTAGCAAAATTAAGAACGGTAATGAGCTAGCTCAGTCAGTCACTCGTGTGGAAAGCAAATCCAATTGCGTTCTAAAATACGGTACACAACAAGAATATGATACAGGGTGGAAGTTGGCGTAAAAGTGTCAGCATGTGCGTTGGATGAAAATAATGACCTTGACTTATAAAGCGAGGGGTTGCTGGGCTATTCATTTGCTTGGCTATTCATTCCAGCATGAAGATCGTGTGAACGGAGTTATTTTTGTTGAGGAAAAAACAAATCGAAGGTCAGCTTACACTAAGCTGTTAAAGGGTATAGTTCAGACAATTGTAGCAAATGGAGTGTTATTTAACGTTACAAGAGAGCGTTGTAAAGATAACATCGGCTAAAGCGTTAAAGATAAAGATATAATGAGATGAATTAAATCATTTAGCTATAGAAAAAGTATTTTGAATGCGGTACTGCAAGGTTCCATTTAGAAAGCTCAACCAATTACAAATTACCAATAAAAAATCTGGGATATCTTTCTAATGTTGTTACATGCTTTTCTAAAAATTTTCTGAAAATTTGAATATTTATATAATAACAATATAATTATAATTATAGAAAATATTTATATAAATAATTATAAAATAAGTACTTTTTCCCACCACAACCAGCATAAAACGTATAGCTATAGCCCGCTTACATGCCATATTTTTTCACCAAAATATTACACCAAAATATGGTCATCTCTCAAAAAAGGTCCACCAAAAGTAAAGAAAAAGATTAAAATAAAGCACTTTAACAGCTTTTAATTTTATTTCATTTTTTATTTATATTAGTATTACTGTTATGTAACTTGAATTTAACTTATGATGATTTATTTTTATTAAAATTTATAACGAACATCTTTACTGTATTCTACTACTGTTGGAAAAATTTGTCGCGTCCATGATGTCGCGTCCGTATTCGTGATATATCTATTTAAACAAAGGTAAGAGATAATTCTCATATTTCATAGGTCTACGAAGAAAAGTTATCCTTTGACCTCCATTAACATGTATATTATATGTCAAAAAAAGTTCTCAAAATTAGCTAAATTTTGCATATTTCTATACGAGCTTAAAAAAACTTATATTTTTTGTCACGTCCGTTCCATTGTATAATTGCTTATTACTTTGAACTAATTCGTACTAAATCTTGCCAATATTTTTATAAAATGTAGCACTCATTCATCGCGTCAGAACAATTAAAATACATATCGGCTCTTTTTGTTTCTTTCTTGTTTTTCGAGTAATTAAAACCATGCGAATGTCGCGTCCATAGGAAGGAAATAATAAAATATAATTTTTGTCCAACTTGTCAGACATCGGAGCAAGAGCAAGAAGTCAAACATAAGATCTATTAAAATTGCAGACTTAGTCGCACATAAGAAACTAGTAAGGTATATCTTCGACTTGGCCGAAGTTAAAATACCCCCACGGCCGATTCGTAATCGTACAAAATCTTAAATTGCAGCTCTTTTTATATGAAATTTCAAAAATTTTACTGTTTTGATGACGTCTCAAATACATTCATATTTAATTGTTTCCCTGCAAAGTAAAGGCAACCCTGCAAACATTTTTAATCGTCTGAGAATTTCAAGTGAATCGCTTGGAAGATGAAACGATTGCCGGCGAGCTCTTCTGAGAGTCTTCCGGGAATCGCCGAATGTAAGCAGCTGAGGCCATAAAAGCGATTCGCCGGGAAGATTCGCCGACGAATCGCCGAGAGGAGTGTTAAGCGATTCGCCTGGAAGATTCGCGAACGATTCGCCGAGAGAAGTCTTAAGCGATTCGCCGGGAAGATTCGCCAACGAATCGCCAAGAAGAGTCTTAGGCGATTCGCCAGGAAGAGTCGCGAACGAATCGCTGAAAGAGAATTAAGCGATTCGCCGTTAAGATTCGCCAACGAATCGGCAGAAGGGGTTTTTGTTTGTTGCAGAGCATCGTTGTTGAATGTTACAATTTGTTGCAAGTTTGAACTAGCGAGCTCTTCAAACGTAGCTTTATCCCAGTTTCATGAAGTTTTTTAAAAGCTAAATTTTTTGATTAATATAAACTATTTTTCAGAGCCTGCTTCATATTACAATGATAGATTTTGAAAGCTTTTTAAAAAGCAATCTTCCAACGATCGCCGGAATGAGCGAAGGAAGATTTTGAAAGTTTTTTGAATCGCGCATTCATCCCTTGGGCGATCAAAAAGCGATCCATCTTCCAACGCTCGCCAGAATGAGCGAAGGAAGATTTTGAACATTTTTTGTCAATCGCGCATTCATCGCTTGGGCGATCGAAAAGCGATCCATCTTCCAACGATCGCCGGAATGAGCGAAGGAAGATTTTTAAATTTTTTGAGAATCGCGCATTCATCGCTTCGGAGTTCGAAAAGCGATCAATCTTCCAAAGAACCCTTAGGCGAATCGCTAGCGCGTCGCCAAATGATCTAATCTTTCAATCGTCTTCCAAATGTTTGTAGGGAAGCTTCTTTATAAAGTATTAAATGTGTGGGAGGTAGGCGTGTTCTTGAGTTGTTGATGCCAATTTTTCTAACATGTCTTAATTTTTATATAAAAAGAATAAATATCTAATTTTACTTCTGTAGAATTGGCACAAGCCTCTATATATACTTTTCAATATCAGAATTGTATGGGAGGTGGGCGTGTTAGTGGGTGGATGACAAACATTTTTCTAACACACCTCAGTTTTGACATAGATTACACAAATACCGAATTTCAGTTTTGTAGCTTAAATATTTGCTTCTTTATGGAGAAGTTTCATTATTGAGGTCTTATGGGAGCTAGACGTGGTTTTCATCCGATTTAGCCCATTCTCGACCTTGATTTGAGTTTTTTAGAAAAAAGCTAAAAAATCAAATTTCATTACGATAGCTTCAAGAATACGGCTGTAATCGTGTCCACAGACAGACGGACATGGCTAAGTCAACTCAGGTGCTTATGCTGAGCAAGAATATACATATATACTTTTCTATACCTACCACGCCTCCTTATCGGAGTTACAAACGGTGTGACAAAATTAATATTCTTACCCCTTACGCAGTACGCGTGGGGGTATAAAAATAATACGGGATATGAAAATACTGACTTAAAGACAATGCTAAAGATCTCATCAGACCCTTTAATGGCGTTAATACGACGAAAATATAAAAAAACAAGAGTATATCTGAAGATAATGTAGACGATATCAGAGATCTTTTAATTGTTAAATAGCAAAAAACTACAAACAAGATAATATAATAAAAAAAAAAAATCATGTCTCGAACGACCCTTTCAAGTAGCCCCAAAAATTAAGCACTTAAAAGGACTTTGACCAAACTTATTATGTATAATTGTGTTTGTCATTGTGTCGCTGACGTTTTTTTATTTTATTTGGATAAGCTTAATACAAGCAGTTTATTTATTAATACTATAAGTACTTAAAATAAAAACTTAAAAAATAAAATTTTATAACTAACAGGGAGTATCTTAATTTACAATTCATATCTTAGTTGGAAAAATACATTAGAGTAGAGTATGAAGTGGCGTCGGAGAGTTAAGGAGGAAATTTCGGAGTAGTTGTCTGCTCAGATGAAAATCGAATTCGGTGATTAAATTATTGGTTACCCGAAGCATTCTGGTTATGGGTTCACTGCATCCATAGTCGGTGCGTTGAAAATTAAGTTGGAAGAGAGATATAGACCTAAGGTTGCGTGGGTTGGTATTAAAAGATATTCAGCCCAATAATGAAACATTTTTTCCCGGGAGTTTTAAATGGGATTTTCCGTTTTTAAGATAAAGTTAAAATACTTTTTGGAAATTTTTTATGCAATTTTGTTCATCAAAGATGGAAGAGAGATATAGACCTAAAGTTGCGTGGGTTGGTATTAAAAGATATTCAGCCCAATAATGAAACATTTTTTCCCGGGAGTTTTAAATGGGAGTTTCCGTTTTTAAGATAAAGTTAAAATACTTTTTGGAAATTTTTTATGCAATTTTGCCAATATTCATGAGTTTAAAATAAAAAAATGAGATATCATTATCTACTATCTTAAAACCGGAAACTCCCATTTACAACTCCCGGGAGAAAATGTTTCATGATTGGGCTGATTAATTGGAGTAGTTCGGGGCAGTTAATGGTTCCGCATACAAGTTGATGAATGAAGAGAACATCGGCAACTTCCCTTCGTTTTGCAAGTGTTTGCATGTTGATCAACATAAGGAGGTAGGTTGAAACTGTTAGAACCGGGAAGACCACGAATTACACTGTTTGTCATTGTCGGCCGATTAGAAAAATGTATTTCTATTGAGAAAACTTTCTGCCGGATGTGAAAATTGAACTCAGTTTACCTTCAGGGCCACGGGCCCAAAAATTTACTAAATTTTTATTTTTATGATTACTTAAGAGCCAAAATAATGAACTGTACGGCGCTACATAGAGGTTTTATAATTATTTTTTAACAACGGCTGCTTTTGCACGCTATAACAGTCAGTGTTAAAAAAAAATACTTTTAACATTGAAATATATTAATGAAATTAAATAATTGCTTCAAACTTACCAATATATCAATTAACTGCACTCCAAATTTTATTGTGGTCAAGTTTTTTTTTTTTAAATTCCTCAATAACACACTGATATATGCATATATCTTATTTTAATATTTTATTTTATTTCATTTAATTTTATGCAACTTTTACAATTCTTTTTAGCAAACTTGAAACTTTTCTCAAAAGTTTCTTTTAGTTTATCTATGTATGTTATCAGCTTTTATTATTTAAATGCACAACTGCGTATGAAATTAAAACATAATTTTTTTTTTTTTGTTAATTTTGTATATTAATTTTTGCTATCAGTTTGAGAATGCTCTCGTATTTTCACAATATTACGTCATCCAATTAAAACACATCCTCATGCAAATCAAGCACAATCAATGCATCAATAAGTTAATTGAAATAAAGTGTTTTTGGCAATAAGGAAACTGATTATGTGATTAATTAAGCAATTGAAATTTCTGCTTAAAGTTATATACCATAAGAAACATTTATGTATGTACATATGTCTATGTAATACTTATAAAGATATTCTGAAGTTGGTAAGTTAATTTTGTTATTTATTTGAATGTGTAACTGCAATTCACATACTTACTAAAAACAAAATCTACAAGAAACTGTTCTAAAAGAGGGTTTCAGGTTTCGAAATATTATTAAAGAATATTCGAAAAAATTCATTTGCGATAAATTTTAAATAAATCTATATAAAGAAATAAATATCAGATGCCAATCAGACCAATTTTTTATTTTTTTTTTTTTTTTGTTGTTGTTGTATTTGTAGTGGCATGGACAAAAAAATATCCACTTGATGGTGCTGGAGTCAAGTTTTAATGAAAAAGCGAATTTATGGTCCGATTTGACCTGGTGCCGACGTTGGAATTCCATGATGTTGTAATGAAAAATATGAATTTGCTGTACACTGAATATAAATCTTCCTGCATGATAGATGACAAATGCTCTAAAAATATCCTCGACGAGCATTAGTGACAATCAAGACACATACGAAGCTTAACATTTTCTTAAAATCTACGATTTCATTGCAATTTTTATGTCTGTATCGAAGGATTTTTTGTTAAAAAAATATAACGAAAAGTTTGTTTCAAAAAAATTTGTCTGGTTTAGATGCGTCTCCGAGTAGAAGTTTCACTGTATACCATATTACCCGACTTTCACTATTTTTGTAAAAATATTTTTAAGAAAATTACTAAGCAAGGTAGGTACTTTTTTGGGTTCCAGTGAACTGCGAAAAAACCAAAGATAAATTGATGTCGTAAAAACACTTCACTACACACCATTAAAAAAAACTCGGGAAAACTGAATAATGCTTTGGAGATGAGATATACTTTACCACATTACCTCAACTGACTCTATTTTGAGAGTTTCTTGGCAACATTACTTTTTTATTTTAGACCACTGCAAAGACAGCCGAAATGTTATGTTGTTTATAACTTCTTTATATGATGAAATCCCACTGATATAAAACATAAAAACATTTAAAAATATAAACGCTCGGTATACATACTCGAAAAGCTTGAAACTACCCAGGGAGTTCAAAATACCCGGGTAGCTCGAATTACCCTTGTAGCTCGAAATATCAATTAAAACTCGGGTAGCTCGGGTACTCGAAATACTCGAAAATCGAGAGGCCTAGTTAAAACTTCTAAAAAAAATAAAATGAAAATGATTTAAGACAAACATTTTGTCCAAGTATCTTATTTACAAGATCAGTAGAATTGAAATAAGAACTGAGTGGAAATAAATCAATGATATTCACGGAATCGATTTCAGCGACCAATTTTACGTTGGTATTGAATATTGTTGTAATTTTCATATAGTTTTAATGAATTAATAAATGAATTAAATTATTAAAAAACTCAAAAATTAAAAAATGAATAAATTCACATGCCAGAAAAACACGTTTTTACTTACTTAGCCACCTAAGTAAGAAAGTATCCAGTTTATGAACGTGTGTGGCTACATATCTAATGTACATTCGATTGTATAAAATACACATGGCTGTGAATAAAAACAAGTAAAGCAAGTCTAAAATATCGTGAAGGACCTCTCCCTTCCTTTCGATACCAAGCGAGGTTTCAGACAAGGTGATTCCTTATCGTGCGACTTTTTTAATATAGTCATGGAGAAGATCATCCGAGCTGCTGACCTGAGACACAGCGGCACAATTTTCTATAAGAGTGTTATGCTGCTGGCGTATGCTGATGATATTGACATCATTGGCCAAAATACGCGCGAAGTCAGTGCAGCATTCTCCAGGCTAGAAAAAGAGTCGAGTCGAATGGGTCTTGCAGTGAACGCAGATAAAACGAAGTATCTTGTGTCAACAAACAAACAGTCCCAGCGTCTTGGAAACCACGTCACTGTTGACAACACCTCCTTTGAGGTAGTGAAGGACTTTGTTTACCTGGGATCCAGCATTAACTCCTCCAACGATATCAGTATTGAGATTAAACGAAGGATAACTCTTGCCAACAGGTGTTACTTTGGGCTTAGTAGGCAATTGAGAAGCAGAGCTCTCTCTCGACGAACAAAACTGACGCTCTATAAGTCAATAATCATGCCCGTCCTACTATACGCATCACAAACCTGGACGTTGAGCAGCTCTGATGAAAGGACTTTGGGAGCGTTCGAGAGAAAAATCCTTCGCAATATCTATGGTCCAATTTGCGTCAATGGCGAGTACCGAATATGATGCAACCACGAGCTGTAAGAGCTATATGCCGATATCGATATAGTCAAGCGTATTAAAATAGAGCGGCTTCGCTGCCTAGGTCATGTCGAGAGAATGAACGACGAAGCTCCAGCGAAAAAGATATTGGATTCGGTACCCAGCGGTGGCCAAAGCAGACGAGAAAGACCGCATCTCCGTTGGAAAGACCAGGCATTGGATAACCTGACAACGCTTGGAGTTTCCAACTGGCGCCAGCAAGCGCACGACAAAAGAGGCTGGCGCAAATTCTTAGACCGGGCCAAAACCGACCAACGGTTGTAAGCGCCATCTAAGTAAGTAAGTAAAGAAAGTCTAAAGTCGGTCTTGCCCGACTATGAAATACCCTAAACCTTCCCTAAATATAAATACCATACCCTAAATTTAAAAATACAATAATTGTATTGAAAATGGGCGTGTCCGTAAGCAGATGAAGCCCATATTTCATATGCAATTTTGATGGAAAATTTGCACATGCCAAGTTTTATTCGTGAAGCTCACATGTTAATGCCTTTATGGTGTTTTCGTTACTGTGCGTTGTATGGGAGGTAGGCGTGTTTGTGGACGGATTCCGTCCAATTTTTGAGCACATAAAATAGTAGTTTTGGTATAAAATACATACATACCAAATTGTATCTTTATAAGACAAACATTAGCTTATTTATTGAGTTTTCAGTTTTTAGGTTATATGGGAGGAGGAATGTTATATACCAAACATTATTGTTGTAAGTTAACTATGAGCTTTTTTATGCAGTTTTTAATTTTTGCGTTGTATGGGAGGTAGGCGTGTCCGTGGGTGGATCACACCCATTTCTCGAAGATATTTTTGTTTTAGTATAAAGTACATACATAACTAATATTATTGTTGTCAGTTAATTATGAGTTTAGTTATGCAGTTTTCAATTTTTGCGTTGTATAGGAGGTAGGCGTGCCAGTGGGCAGATTTCAAAAATATTTAATTCCTTCCTATTCCGAACCTTGAGCCAATGTGACTATGTGTACCGAGTCATCCGAGTCATCCAATTATCTCAACTCCTTATCCTGTGTTTACGGACAACACACAAACGGACGGACGGGACGGACATGAATAACTCGACTCACGAGGTGATCCTGTTCAAGAATATATATACTTTTCTATACCGGACTCGCTTCGTTCTATGCGTTACAAACGTTTGCGCAAAGTTAATATACCATGGTTTAGGGTATAAAAAACAATTCCCAAAAATTTTGTTTTAATGCTTAGAACTATGGAAAGAAGTTAAAAGTTATAACAAATTATTTTTGTTTTGTTTTTTAAAATTTATTCAGATATAACAGCGTACACACTAGGGCTTCCAATCCCAGGATCCCGGGACTACGGCTCAAAATCGCACAAAATTTCTTTGAAACGCCAAACTGAGGATTAACATGACGACCAACCAATCAGCAACAGATCTTTCACCGGAAGCAAACCAAGTGTACTGAGTTATTTATGGCGCAAAACAAAAAGTCTATCTAACAAAATAATTGGATTTTCTCTGTTTTTCAACAAATCCCGGGATTCTTAATTATAAATTTCAAAATTTGTATTCTATCCCCGGACTGGAAGCCCTTGTAAAAACAGACATTAAATGACGTCTTGATATCAGTGATCCTTGAACTAAACTCATTTCGTTCAATATCGTTTTTTGATCAGAAGAAAGTAGATTTCTAGATTTAGAGCTTTAGGCCCGTTAGCTCATCTCCAAAGCTAAAATTCCTTAACCTTAGGTTTCGTAAACATAGTTTAAATTTAAAACACACTTAAAATAAATGTCTTAACTTATCTCGTTTTTATCGCCAGTTCATTTAACCTCTGTTTACAAATTTAAACTCAGGTTAAAAGACATATTTAAGCGGCACTGTAGTAAAAGTTCTAAAAATTTGACGTAGAACATCAAAACATTTAAAAAATGTTGGAAATAATAATGCTGATGGTCAGTTTCAGTGGAATAGTTTTGTCAAAATTAAAAAAAGTTCTGATAATTACAAACACGAAAAATGTATTTCTTGAATTTATTTGAAGTATGATTTTATTATAAATAAATATTTTTCAGAGAATTTTTTACAAAACTAAGTTAAAATTTTTTTAAACCTAGAATTTCTGAGTCTCACAAAGCTTAACGGAGATTTTTTTGAGATTTTGTGTTATCGGCGTAAAAATTTCAACTCAGGGTAAATTTTAGGTTAAACCTTGATTAAGCTAACCTTAGTTTAAAATCGAGATGAGTTAACAGGCCTTTATAATTCGAAAGCCGAAAAAATCACACATAAATTTAATAACGATAAGGTTCTTATTAATAATCATGCAATAATTATGGCGTTATATTATTAGAAAAACAAACAGTGGCCAGCGTAAAGTTAAGACCTCAACCTTATGAACAAGAACTTATCAAGGGTTAATAAAATCAAAAATTTAAGACAAATGAATTATTTAGAAGTTTTAGTTAGTATAACTATAAAAATGGTTGAATAATTAAACCACATATTTGATTTTTTTTTAATTAATATTTCCACTAAATTTTAAACACATTTTATTTTTTATTTTGCCTAGACTAGGACAATTTGGCATGCCGATATAGAAATATTGTTCCCTTTTTTATTTGACTTCAACAGAGTCCTAGTATTGTGATTCATTGCATTTCTTTAAATTTTAAGGGTAGTTGAACTTGTCTCTTAGCAATTGTGTTCTCACATTCAATTAATTGTAAATCTGTTAAAATCTTCCCCTAGTTGTCTTCCAAGACTAATATTCATTAGCAACACTTTTAATTTATCCGAATATCCTTGTTACGTTTATAACAAATTTTGCTCAATTAAGTCTTGAGTCATACTGTTTCATGAAAATGTCCTCAGGACATAAAATTACTTTACTCATTAAAACATACAAACATATTCGTATTTATGTATATTAATGCGCTGAATTTGCTAAAACTATGCATGGCTTTATAACTTATTCAAAGCAAAATAAATAAAAGAGCACGTTTTGTGTGCTAAACAAGAAAAACAGTTGTCAAAAAAATCACACAAAAAAATAAAAAAATATTTTACACATCTTAATATATTAAAAAAAAAAAAAGTACACTTGGTTTTATGCACAGCTTGATTTGCATTAAGTTTGCGGCATTTAAATTGTATTCCCCAGCAGTTAAAACAGCTGCCACTTACATGTTTTGAGGTTCAAATACCGATGACGAAACCCGCCAGAGTTTAGTATATTCTTTAGTCATGAAATAAAAGCATTTATTTTTATTTTTTTATATTTTTCATTTTTCTTTTTTTCTTTTTTTGAGAAACAAAAATAATGGTTAAAAAATATTACAATTATTTTGTTTTGTTTTGATTTTTTATTTTACTTTATACCGGTTATGCAGACACTCTGTCTTGTTTCTGTTGTTGTTGCTGTTCATTAAATTGCTGTCTGCCAGCAGCACAACACAACGAAAAATCACTGTCGTCGTTTTTTTTTTAAAGAAGGTGGAAAAACTAGAAGATACTACAAAACAAACGAACTTCACCGCATGTCATTTTCTCAACGTGTTTTTTATATTTTTTTTTTTTTATTTTTTATTCTTTATATTTTTCATGCAACAAACATCGCACAACAGCAGCAAACATCAAGAGACACACATAGCCTCACGCACGAAACGACCGAAAAAAATAAACAATTTGAAAACAAATCCAAGTCAAATTGTTAAACCAAACGATTAATATAAATATTTGGGTACCAGTTGGTGATTTCTATTCACGAAATACGTCCAACCACGCACACAAATAACCAACAACTGATTCTTTGCAGCTGAAGTTAATCGAATGAAAGCCTACGAACAAGACGGCCAAAAACAATAGATAGCAAAAAAAGTAGCAGAATAGTAGTATGCGAAGTGGATGGCAATGGCAACTCTATTGGTTGTATGCATGAGAATTTTGCTGTGCATGTAGTTGTGATGCTAAGTGTTGCTTTTAAAATAGTGAAAACAGCGTGGGTACTTTTTTGGCGATATTTTCTGCGAGCGTTTGCAACAAAAGTGCGCTGTGCGTATATTTTATTAGAAGCAGCAGTAATGAAATAAATTACAGCCGTTGACAACTAATTAGAAACGATTATTTTATTATAAGACATCTTCCGATTTCTTCTTTAACTTTTTAATTATCCATATTGACTTGCTAATTTCTGCAAATACACGAAAATATCTTAAAAACAAAAAACTAGTTGAAAAGTTTTAAATGGTACAGTTGGTTTAAAAGAAACTTTTATTCTAAAACCTTACAAATATCTGTGACAACTAATTAGAAACGCTTGCAAAATACATTATATTTAGGTAAAAACAAGTAGTAAAATATGTGAAAACTTAACAAAAGTGATGCTTAAGGTATATTTTGTTGGAAAAACGTTTTGCTTTAAAACTACAACACATCGTCTTTGCATTAAGGATAAGGTCTTGACATCGTTTTACCAAATACCGCACCAAGCTTCCTTGACTCTTGTTAAAAAATCATCCAAATTTGTTATGTTTAGTGTGCTTACGGCATTTTTCAAATCGTTTAATGAATGCTCGATCGGATTTACATCACGACTTGACGATGAGCAGTCAGAACAGTCAAAGCAATTTAACAAAAAATTTGTTGGTCAGCTTTGCCGTATGCATACCAAAGCAGCATAACAATTAAAATATAAAACGTATATAAACGTAATATAAAACGTAAATATAAACGTATTCTCGTTGTTCATTGCGCCAGAAACACAGTGAATTAGACCAATGACATTCCAAAAAAATTTCCCCCAAACAAAGATTGATCCACCACCATGGTTAACAACCGAAGAAGTGTACTTTAGATCAAGTTCATTACCTTTGGTCGTTGGACACTCTTTCTGCCATCAGTATCAATGCTATTGATCTTTGTTTTAACACTCCACACAACAAGTATTTCCACTGCTTTACCGGACAAGATACATGATCTTTGGCAAATTCAATACGTTGTTTTCTGTACGAGCCTTTCACCATGGGATTCTTGCGTGTAAGTCTTCCATGAAGGCCAGCTTCCACTAAAAGTCGTGCAACGGTTCATTTTGATGCACTGACCCCAATTTCATCCACTATTTCACGCTGAGTGACTGCTGTGGTCATCCTTGGGTCAGGTTTTGATGGTCGGACAATCTTTTAATCAATATGTGCTGAAGTTCGGCGCGGTATTTTTTGGAATGGTACATTTTCCGTGGTTTTATATTGTCGAAGATGAGCAAAAGCATTGAAAACCATAGTTTTTAAGCATTTGAATTGATCCGTATGATAGCCTACCACTCTTCAATTCAATAATTGCCTTGTGGGCGTGCATCTTTTGGCTTTTTTCATGTTATGAAATTTTACTTTTACAGTAAATTTTTGTTGAAATTATGTATAAACAGTTCAAAATAATAAAATCCTATCGAAATATTCAGAAATTATGCATAAAAAGTTTGAAAACTTTAATGTTAACAAATCGTTTCTCATTAGTTGTCAATGTAATATATTAGTGGTATTCATGCAATGCCGAATATTTTCCGATGCCGTATATCGGAAAATATTCGCTGTTTTTGCATGAGGTACCTTTTTTGTATGTTTTGGTTAGTGCCGTATATTAAACAGCTGTTCTTTATGTCGTATTGCAAAAGTGGCCACTTTTGTTTAATAAATAGCTGAAAACTATATAATTAAACAAATACATAAATAGTTTCATAATTAAGATGAATCCAGATAAATTATTTTATTATTCGACAACTGACAACATGCAATTTGTTGTTTTAAAAGATTCTCAAGTAGAAAGTTCAGTAAGAAGTTTTGAGTTTGTAATAAATATTGTAAAAAATTTGAAAGGTGACAACAACTCTTTGCCGAAAGTTTTCGGCGCTGTTTTCGCATCAAAATCGTGAGGAAAACTGGGAACTTTGCCGTGTATCAAATTACATACAAATTTTGAAAGTTGATATACGGCGTTTACGCTTTTTCCGATTTTCGGCATATGTTCTCCTACAAGGTTTATTTATTTAAGGTTGCGTACATTTTTGACGTTTTCTCATTACGGCACTCTTATTTTGAAATGAGAGGAAAAGAGCGTAGTCATTTGAGCAAAGAGCTGACACGGTTGCCTGAATATAATACTATTTGGTAGTTTTTTGTAGTACTATTTGGTAAATTTAATACTAAAATTTTTGTCTACTACTTTTATTCTTCCTATTAATATATCTGTTAATTCGGATGTCCTGATAAAATTAAGCCATTGAGTTTGATATACCCATACTTTTAATTTTTATTGAAGGATTTCAGTATTATATCCTAAAAAAGGTTTAATGAAAGAAATATATATTAAGAAAATCAAGAAAGACAGACCAACTAAAAATTTTCTGAGTCGAAACTTGAATTGCATTGGACATCGTTGTTCGTTAAAAGCCCTTTTACTTCTAATTTTGACAAAAATCAAAATTTCAACACATCTTGACTTAGTGTGTACACAATATAACAGAAAACTGCACAAAACCCTGAAAAATACTCTTTTTTCACGAGCAGCACAAAACCCTACTTTGTAAACGTCAAAATATTTTTGTTTACATAAAATAAGGATGAGTAAAAAATGTACGCAACCTTATATAAATGAGCCTTGGTTCTCCTACTAAAACTGATTTTGCTGCAATAAATTACTTGTAAAAGTCAGTTTAATTGTTCTTGTAAAAAGATAAAAGAAAATTAAGAAATAAAAAAAATAAAATAGACCGTTACATTACCAAACGCACATCCAGGGGCCTTACTCTGTAACGCGATTCGAAAGTTAAATTGTTCGAATTCGGAAATTTGATACTCTGCAATTCGACTTTCGCATTAAATATTTTGACATTTCTTCTGTATTTTCACACAGATTTTCACATTTTTAACGTTAAAAAGTCAGTTATGCTATCTTTAACTGAATATTTAATGAAACGATAAGTTAAGTCACTATCACTAATGCGAAAGAGTAAAATATTGAAATTGTACTTTCGAATCGCATTTAATTTTCGAATCGCATTGCCTTTCGAATCGGGTTACAGAGTAAGGCCCCAGTGCGGTAAAGTGCAGCAAGTATGATATCGTTTCTAATTAGCTGTCAACAGCTGTATGTCAAATTAATGCAATTTATATATGAAAATTCATTTTCATGAACAGATATGTTGATTAGATTGAATTTTAACTGCATTTTTCGCGATTTTATAACTTACATTGATGTTAGTTTCAACTTCATAACTTACCTTGATGTCCGTTTCAACTGATAGCAATTTAGAACAAGTAAGAAAACTATAAGCTTCTGTAATATTTAAATTTATATTATTGTAATATTAATAAAAGTTGAATTTGAAATGGAAAACGTTTAATTTGAAATTGAAAAGGTTCAATTTAGTATGAAAAGTTTTTTATTTGTAAAAAGTTCAATTTGAAATGGAAAAGGTTGAATTTGAAGTTAACACCCTCTATTTTTTAGTTCATTCAAAATTTTTCCACTGACTGAAACTTTCAAATGTCTACACTTGCACTTTTCAATCAATTTAATTTTAAAATATTATATATTATTTTTTTAACATAAGCCTATCCCAGAGTGTAATGAATTCTATATGAACCGACTACCCGGATTACTCGAATCATAATCCTAAGCCATCTTTATTCAAACATATAATAGATTGCTTCTCATGTTCATGAATAATACGGATTTTGATGGTTGGAGAAAATCCAGTACTTTGCAAAGTACAAAGTAACCCTATCAAGAATATGTAAAATGTGAATATATTTGAAACAGGAGCACTTAGGATTTAATACATCGCAACACAAATACATCCCCGCCTTCAGTTTTTGTCCAGATTCAACTGTATTGTCATTTCGCATTTTATACGTTGAAGCATTTTACCGAAAATATTCTAGTATAGTTTGATATCCATCAATATGTTGAATATGGTGAATCGGTCATATACCACGCCAGGAAAAGTATCTCCACACAATACATGATCGAATAAATGCCATAACAAACAACATGTATTTAAGACATCTGGAACTAAATACTTTGGTTCATTATCGCTTCACAGTATATTTTTCCACTAATATTATGGCAGCTTCATTAAATTTTTTTATTAGCTAATGGATATCGACAAAATTTTAATTATACCAAAATAAAAAACTCACTCATCGATGATTTGAAGTAATTTTTATTTTATTGAACTTGAAAGTAGAGTACAAGAAATGTTTAAATTTATTGAAATTATGTAAAAAATAATGTAGTTTTATAAATATAAATTATGTATATTTACATGAATTAATATTAAATATGCAAAAAATAAAACCGGTTCAGAAAAGGAGCACTCAACAAACACCTGTCGGGAGTTGATTATTGAGAAAACATTTGTAGGAGTGATATTATACGCAAAAAAAAAACAGAAGAAAAACATTGCGTAGATTATTCAGTGCCTATAGCACAACATGGCAATATTTTACATAAATAATATTAGAGAAAATTTAATTAAATTTAAAAATATTTATTATTTTGTTGACTGGTTTCGACACTTTGTCTTTTTCTTTTATTTTTGTTTTTTTTTTCATGCAAAAACTTATGCATTTGATTATTTGAAAAAAAGCATTGAACGCAAAAACCATAATTAAATGAAACGTTAAAAAAATCAAAAGAAACATACCACCACTCCGTACGAAAATAACGAATTTTGCAGTTTTAGTTAAGTAGAAATGGCGAAGATGGACATTTGCGCTTGAGGGTTGGGCAGTTGTTCCATGTTAAGCAATGGGAATAATCCAAAATGAAGTTTTTATAATCCAAATATTAGATCCTACGTTAAGACGGGTTGGTTGTCGGACGAATTGAGTGAGTGAGCACAATCCATTCCAAGCAGAATGAAATCCAACGAAATGCATGGGAGGGTGGGCAAGCATGAGCGAATACATCGGTTTGAGTTTTGAAAATGGCGTGGTATCCAGAATTATTTATAGACATGAAACCAGATTAAGTTGCAACAAAATTCAAAGTTGCTGAAATTATTTTCCATTTAAAATATATTTAAGTGTAGTCTTTTTTTCTTTCAGAAAAGATTTATACTGTTTCTAAGTTCAACTTAATTTGGTTTCATGTTTTCCAGGCACAAGTTTACTTGACCCATTAATGCGCGCTTGGCTCCTCCCAGAGTAAGAAAAAATTGATGGTTATGTTTAACAAGTGTTTGTTTGGTCTAAAAATCAGTCCTGAATCCAACATTTAAGTTACGCAACAATAAATTGAGTCCACAATGCAAGGAAATCCTGTTCCTCCCGCGCAGTCCTAAGCGAAACAATTTACAAAAAAAAAAATAAAAACAAAAAAACATAACAAATCCTTTCCAGTGTCCCACTATTGGTCCAAATAATAACTTGAGCTGCAGCATGAGCCATAAAAGAAATTCAAGCGTCAGTCAACAGTGAATGATTTAAAAATTATCCAAAAAATTCCACAAAATGTGTTTATCCTATTGCGCGAGTAGCTCCTAATCCATTGCAAATTTGAGTAGAATAATTGAGGGCCAGAGTTGCCTGCAGCTTATTGTTTCCTACTTAGTATTGTTTTTTCCGTAAACATTTGTCATGAATAATTTCACATTTTTATCCTTTATTTTCATTAAATATTCCTTCCTTTTTTCCTTTCCTTATCCTTAAACACCATAATCCTCCTCACCCTTTCTCTCTCCCTCTCTTAATGAATCATAATTTCATTTCCAGAATATGTGGAAAAAGAAAGAGATAAAGATAGTGATATATTAATACGGTTAGGTGTAAATTTATTACATTTTGTATGATTAAAAAATTATGTTTATGATTATTTTAGATAGAAAAAAACAAGAAATTGTTATGTGCTATTATGCCGTGTGAATGCAGCCTATGTTTCAAATTAAAGAATGTGTACGAAACAAGCTTAGTGAAAATAAAATAACTTCGCAATCATTTTTCTTTTTTCTATTGATTAAGGTTATTTTAATTCAGGCATCAAGGAATGTTCGCAGTAGTGTCAAAATTGTATCTAAAACAATAAGATTTCGTTTTGAGTTAATGTTATGTGTCAACTATGTTATGTATCCGAAACAATTCCTTGATAACACTTGGTTAAATATTAAACACATCAAAATCTTGTTTACTTAAACAAGAAATGCTGCATTTGTGCAGACAAAATATTTCAAATGTTACATTTGGCATAAATATGTTTCCAAGCTGTTGTTTTGTATATTGTTCATTTGTGTACTTGATTAATTTTTAATTAAAAATTAAAATTACTGTTTGGGATGCTTGTGATCATATTTATAGTGTTGTTATTTTAATTTCTAAGCTTTATGTCAAATCTGTATATTTTGTTTTAAAATAAATCTTAGCTTTTTTGTATAAAGTGTAGTTAAAATTTTTGCAAAAATCTTGGAAAATACAGTAAGGCCTTTGTTTGCCCTTTTTTTTCTTGTTTAAAAGTTTGACCTAGAACGTGAACGTGACCTTGAGTAAGTTGTTCGGCGCACTGGAGAGTATGTTGGAGTACCACGTCGTCTGGGGCGTGGCGAAAATGAGCGAGAACGAGATCTGCAAAAGTATAAATTTAAGATACATTCATATTAAAAGACTGTTGTAGATTTAAATCAGCAGAGGTAATTTTCAATAGCTTACCTATTACCATAATCACGGCCGCCACCACCGCCACGTCCACCACCACCACGCTCGCCATCACCGCTATCTTCACGTACTCTTATGTAGGAAACCTCACCCTGCAAAAGAAGAATTATTTACAATATTATTTTTTCTCACTTTTTGTTTTTAACTTATTTGAAAGTCTTCACATCCTGAACCTTCGAACAAAAAAAAAAAAAAACTTTTTAACAAAACAAAAACCTACTTCAAAATCACTACAAAGTAAAAAAATAATTTTAAAATTACTTTTCCTATGAATCGCGGTAAAATCTGATAATTTATTTATATACATTATTAAATTGGAAATCTTATGGTTTTAACTTTTCCTAAATTGTTTTATTTTTATCATAAATATATATTGTTCTTTTATGATAATAAAAGCTTTGTATTCGGCACTTTGTAGTGATTTTGAAGTAGGTTTTTTTTTTGATAAAAAGTTTTTATTTTTTCCTTTTTAGAGAATATGATAAATTTTAGGAAAACTTTGTAAACACAATTATTTAAGCTCATAATTTTAAAAATTATGTTGGTTATTTTCAATTTCTGCCTCTTTACAATTTTTATTAAAATTGATACTTTTTTATACCGCCTATGAACTTTATTGATCATATTTTATCATAATTCAACCTTGCACTGCACCAAATTTCAGTGCACAAGCATCAGTATTAACCGATATAGAGTAGTTTCCTAAAAGTGCCTCACGCTATTTATAATCTCTCCCACCTTTTTAATTATTCTACCTACCCACCTACCAAATATTAGTACCCAAGTTTCAGTATTAACTGAAATGCAGTGTTTTTCTAATTGTGGCACGCCTCTTTGTTGAATCTAATCTACTTTCTTGATTGTGTTTTGTTATAAATCTATCTATTCTTCAATAGATTTCAAATTCAAAATCAATAGATTTCAATACCCTAGTGTCAATATTAACTGAGACTGAGATATAGTGTTTTTTCTAATGGTGACACGCCTCGTTGTCGAATTTCGCCCACTTTGTCATAGTGTTTTCAATAATTCTACCTATTCTCACAATGAATTTTATCACCCTTGTGTCAATATTATAAATTTTTCAAACACTGCCACATCCCTTAGTCGAATAACGCCCACTTGCTTGGTATTAATTTGTAATAATTGTGCCTACCTCTGTACTTAATATCAGTATTCTAGTGTCAATATTATTCGAGATACAGTTTTTCTAATATTGCCACACCCCTTATCGAATAACGCCCATTTTGTTTCACAAAAATTTGTAGTAATCGTAAATGTAGTAATTTTTAATAATTGTGCCTACCTCTGTACTAAAATTCAATACTTTAGTGTCAATTTTATTCGAGAAGCAGTTTTTCCAATATTGCCACACCCTTTTTTGAATAACGCCCATTTAAGTGATCGTAACTTGTAACATGTGTGCCTACCCTTGTAATTTTACTGTGAATTTTATTACCCTAGTGTCAATATTTACTGAGATAGTGTTCTTCTTATATCGTCACGCCACTTTGTCGAATACCATCCATTTTTATAGACGAGCACCTCCGCGTTGATGGTCTCTATATGTTGACAAAAAATTACGGCACTCGGGCAAGTATTTAAATTAAAAAAAAAAAAACAGAGAAACCAACCAACTTGAGAACCTCCTCCTTTTTGAAGTCGGTTAAAAAAATATTTGAAGTAACATCATATAACTTTACTGAGTTTAAAAAACAAAACAAGTTTCATGACAAAACCGCTCCCTTAAAGTAGAAATCAGTTGTAATAATGATTTTTTTATCATTTAATCCAAAAATATATAAGTCCTATTTTAAATCTTAACACTACTTCCCTGTTTCAAATGAATACCTAATTCTCTATTGGGGGTCAAATTTGATACTATTAAAGAAATTAATTAGCCCTATTATGGTTCACAACACAACAGTCATTTCTGTCTTCAATGTGTAAATTGCTATTACGATAGACAACAATTCAACTGAATACATTCCACTGTTGTTTGTAAATGATAATGTGTCTTCAATACACTTATTATGATACACAACAGTTGTGTTGGATTGTCTTCGTATCTGTCAAAATTTTAAGATAGCTAATGTGGTGTTGTGTTGAATTAGCAACATGGATCCATCGAAGTCTTAACGAAATTTAGCGCTTCTCTTAATATACCTGAAACTTTGAACTTAGCCTACCCAACCAAAAAATCATTGTCGTGCACTTTTGATAGCTAATAGCCATCGACAAGGAAGCACAGCGCAGCAGTAAGGTTCAGTATTGGTAGGATTGCAGTTGATTTTGTTTTTTCTTGAGCTTGCCTGAAATCGCATTCTACAGAAAATTAAACAAATCTGTACTTGGATCTGTACTTGGAACAGATGGACTAACAAGAGCAAATTCAATAGTACAGTGGAATTCGGTTATAGCGACCCTGAAGGGACCGGATTATTTCGTCGTTATAACCGAATGTCGTTATATGCGAACATAATTTTTTTTGTTGTTTTTTATTAATTTAATTAATTTATTATAAAGAAAATTAATTCCAATTATAAATATTAAAAGCTTAAACATAGAATTTAGTGGAAATACATACAAAGACGATATACGCTATTGAAGTATGTTTATGAATAAAATAATAACATATCAATATGTAATAAACTTATATTTGCTTTAAATAATCTGTATTATTGACTTGGCGTAAGTTGCTCTTGGCAGTGTAAATCCGCTCTGACTTCCGTTCAAGTTCAAAAAAGGTATTCAAGAGACAAATTTTCAGCACCTTAACCGAATAAAGCAAACCTTCAAAAACTTTAAAACTAATGTATACCTTGTCTGTAATAAATAAAAACAAACCACACAAACAAGGGCCATTTCAGCCCTTAAAAGGACTTTGACCCAGCTTCTTATGATCAAATGTGTTGTGCGAATTATTAAATGTTTTCACACAATTGACCAAGAACTGGTCCTACATCTCTTATGCTGACTCCGATAGGCTAATGTTCATATTCTCAATAAGCTTTACATGGCATTAGTTACTCTCTGAGGTTTGCCATTGTCTGCAGAGAGGTGGTGACCGATCAGAAAAATTTTTTTATTGAAACAACTTTTCGCCGCGACTTGGGATCGAATACGGGCTCCGAGTATGATAACACTAAACCTGCATGCCACGGGCGCCACATACTGTAATTAATACAAACCTTTGAAAAGAAAATAAAGCATTAAATGCCGCTCTGGATGGAGGAATTTGATCCTCTAATGCAATCTAAGTGTGAATTTATTTTATAATGGTTATTTTGGTTTCATAAAGCGAGAATTTCAAATATCTAGTTACATTTTGCTTTTGACATGCATTCGTCGTCGCTATATGTGAAAATATTTTACCATATTTTATGAAAACTGCGTCGCTTTATGCGAACTCGTCGTTATATCCGACGACGTTAAAAGCGAACTCAGTTTTTAAGGAATAATCAATTAAAATGTGCGGACTTCAAGAATACGACGTTATAACCGAAATGTTGTTATAACCGAGGTCGTTATAAGTGAATTCCACTGTATTTCCAAGTAACGTTCTTCAATGGATTGGAGTGGTCCCGAAGCCGTCTTTTATCTCTACCGATCGTCACATCTTGTTCACCATCATTTCATAATAAATATGAGAAAAATATCCATCGCGTTCTAACTTCTTTAATTTTAATTTTTTTTTCAATTTAAGACGAAAATTATTGTTTATTTTAATTTTTTTTGACAGTGAAGAGTCAAAGTAACATTTTCTACATACGTTCCACAATCAAGAATAACAACAATAGGTGTGTTTCCGTACTCCACACTGTGTAAGTTCTGTGTAAGGTTCGGGCTGCGAGAATAAAATTAAATTTGAGAATAGTGGCAAAAGTACGGAAACAGCTTCTAGTAAGTTTCGAGCATAAAACAGCTGATTCTGACAGCAGTCGTGTCAAACGTAAATAGCGCCGATTGAAATTATCGTCAATTTGTTTGTGAAGTAAATAAATAAAATTGTTTAAAGCAAAAATATTTCTTTTAATAATAAATTTCAATGAAAATCAACTTATCGTCGCACAATTTTTGAATTTAATAATTGCAAAACATAAAATAACGTAAATTTGACATGTGCTTATTCTTCTTGATGCTTCTTCCTAATTTACTCGTAGTCTTGAGTTCAAGCACACTCTGGTAAACTTCTGTGCTCGAGAGAGCGATTTATGCTTGTTCTACTTCTCACATTTTATGCACAGAAAGTACGGAAACAGAAAATAGTAACACACAAGATACACAGTGTGAGTACGGAAACAGACCTAATGTATTGTTGTGAATCATAATAGCTCGAAACTGTTGTGTCTTCTTGACTGTTGTGTCTACTCGATAGAAGAAACATCAGTTTATTGCTGTGAACAGTAATAGGCCTAAATATTGGAACTCAAATTACAAATCCTACAATTTATTATTATTTTTAATTTATGCATTCTGAACACAAATTAAACTTTTTACAATGATAATAACAATGATAATATGAAATAATAACAACGCTCTGCGACATGAGCAACAGAATTTACCATACTTATTTGCCTTCACGTCGTAGATATAGGCTAGGGATGTTACGGAGGTGAGTTTATCGGGACCGAAGTTTAAAAATTTGATTTATCGGAGCCAGAGTCGAAACCGGAGTCGGAACCGGAGCCGAAGTCGGAGTTGGAGTCCAAGAAAGATGTGTTAGTTAACTGTTAAAGTTATTAATTATAAAAGAATAATAAACATAGTACAGTATTCACCATCTTTAATCAGCACTGAAAATTAAATGTAAATATTATATAAATGTACGTTTATACGCAACAATAGGAAAATATCTAGCTTCACATTTTGTTTAAGCCAAATGAAGTGACTAAAAATCATAAATTGTACTTAATGAACAAAATCTTGTCAGCTTTCTCCCCATCCAACCTATTTCTTAGAGGACCATATATGAGGCCGACACTGGAGGACACGATAAATATTCACGAGTAATTGAGTTCACAAGAGGGTTTAAAAGCAATTATAATTATTAAACGAAGAACTACTCTCGTGAGTGAGATAGGTAAAATCATATCCAACGGTACATTTCGATTTTCGTTATAATTCCGATTCAAAATTGTCGAAACAAAAGTTTCGGAACCGAAATCGAACCTCCGTACAATTCTAGTATAGACTAGTGTCCGACCTAAACCAAAATTTTGGCCGAAACCGAAACTGAATGTCCACATGAACATTTTTTTAAAAATATTTTTTTTTTTTAATTTTTTGTTCAAAGTTTACAAAAACATTCTACTTAACACCAGTAAAAATTTTGAGAGCGAACTCACATTTACGATTGAAATAAATGAACCGAATATTCGGTTTTGGCCTTATTGATGCCGTTTAGTCGAAACTGATTAAAAGGACGAAACCGAATATTCGGTCGGACATTGGTATAAACACATGCCACGTCAAGCTCGTTTTTTCGGCTGTGGTTGATAGTTTATTTTTATTTATTTTTAAAATTCGTTGATCTGTGCAAAAAATAAACAATAAAAACCAAAAAAATAGTATCAAAAATGAAAAAGTTTAAAGTCTCTACAATAAATTTTTCAGGCCTTGAAAAGGCACTCATCAATGTTCAAAATTGAAAAACGAAACAAAATCTAATAATTCTCCAAGTTTTTTTTTCATATTATTTCAAAATTTTTATTTTTTTTTTTACGTCAGTCATGTTACGTCAGTTACGTGAGTCGAGCTAATCATGTCCGTCCGTCCGTCTGTGTGTTGTCCATAAACACAGGATAAGGAGTTGAGATAATTGGATGAAACTTGGTACACATGGTCACATGGATCCAAGGATTTGCGCTATTGACAATGCCCATGCAATGCAAAAATTGAAAACTGCATAAATAAGATCATAATTGAGGAGGTCCATAACAAAACGCAATAATTACACCACAACACTTTTTTGAATAAAAGACGAAATGTAATTAGAGCCAGTAGGATATACATTGGAATTGTTGCATTTTGATCTGAACCGTCATTTTTGGTATTGAATAGCGGGTAAAATATTGGCCCTTGGCATGTTAAATAACAATGGCTACATATATTTTAATATGTTGAATTGGATTCATTAAAAAAAATCAAAAAACTTAAAAAGCGTAATTATTGCGCTTTGTTATGGACCTACTCAATTAGCCTACACCAATAAAATTTGGCATGTATGTGTTTTGCATCAACACAAAGATGTCTTCGAAAAATGGGTATCACCTGCCCATGGACATCCCATACAACCAAAAAAATGAAAACAGAATACAGAAGCCTCTGTTTAACCTACAGAGATAAAAATTGGTACTTATGTTTTTTATAACAAAACAAAGATGGTTTTGAAAAATAGACATCATCCGCCCACAGACACGCCTACCTCCCATACAACGCCAAAATTGAAAACTGCATAAATAAGCTCATATTAAACCTACAACAATAAAATTTGGAGTGTATGTTTTTTGTATCGACACAAAGATGACTTTGAAAAATGGGTGTCATCCGCTTACGGACACGCCCACCTCTCATACAACCAAAAATTAAAAACTCAATAAATAAGCTCATGTTTAACCTACAGAGATAAAATTTGGCACGTTTGTTTTTTATGACAACAAAAAAAAAGATGGTTTTGAAAAATGGACGTCATCTGCCCACGGACACGTCTATCTCCCATACAACCCAAAAAGTTTAACTCAATAAATTAAGATTATGTTTTTCATAGAGAGATCAAATTTGGTATGTATGTATTTTATATCAAAACTACGGTGTTTTAAAAATTTGCGAGTAATCCGTCCACGAACACGCCCACCTGCCATAGCGAAAGCACAATAAAGTCATTAACTGTGAGCTACAGGAATAAAACTTGGTATGTGCAAATATTTCATCAACCGTCCTCATCAACCGCTTCATCCGCTCACGGACACGCCCATTTTAAATACTTTTATTGTAGTTTGGAGATGTAGGTTTAGGATATTTATTTGTCGGCCAAGACCGACTTTAGACTTTCTTTACTTGTTTTTATTTTTCTTTTATTATGTATTTTTACAATTTTTTATATAATTTTTAAAATTTATATAATTTTATAATTTATATAATATTTTTTATTTATTATTTTTATATATTTATTTTAGTTATTTTTATTTATTTAATATTTATTATTTTTATTTATTTTATTATATTATTTTTATTTATTTTATTATATTTATTATTTTTATTTATTTTATTTATTATTATTTCACGATATTTATTATTTTTTTCATATTTTAATTATTTTTTTATATTTTTATTATTTTTTTATATTTTTATTATTTTTATTTTTTTTTTATATTTTTATAATTTTTTTATATTTTTTTTATATTTTTATTATTTTTTTTTGATATTTTTATTGTTTTTTTTTTGATATTTTTATTTTTTTTTTTTGATATTTTTATTTTTTTTTGATATTTTTATTTTTTATATTTTTATTAATATAATATTTTTTAATATTTTTATTGAATATTTTTTAATATTTTTATTAAATTTTTTTTATATTTTTATTTTTTTTTTTTGTATTTTTATTATTTTTTTATATTTTTATTATTTTTTTTATATTTTTATTATTTTTTTTATATTTTTATTATTTTTTGTTATATTTTTATTATATTTTTATTTGTTTATTTTTTTAATATTTTTATTTTATTAAAAAAAAGGCAAAAAGCTGACGAATTTATAATGTTCATTGAATAAAATTTTAACTACGGCAATATCGTAACCACCAAAAAAGATGTAATCAGCACTTTTACAGAATTTCGGTATGTTATCGAAAAAGATAACTTATTGCATTATTAATTATAAAATAATAATTTATAATTTAAATTGTATAAAAAAATTCTCGATAATGTTGGGCACAAAAATAATTTCAACGAATTTTTTTTTTTTTGTTGATTTTTAGTTTTGCTAGTTGCATCTTTTTTGCTGTTAATGCTCGATATTTTTATTAAAATGGTCAGCAAACGTCAGGGTACCCTTTTAGAGAGCGATTTGAATATCTCCTGAAATTTTTAAGTTTAGCTGTTATTTTTTTTCAAACAAAATTTATAAACGTGGAATTTGCTGCAGCATTAAATGTTCTACCAAATTAAACCTATGAGATATGTAGTTTGTGTTACATGGATTTAAATCTGTAATTTTTAACAATTTATATGTAAAAGTTATGATGAAAGTGGTGTAGCTCCTGGGGAAACATATATTCCGTGGTCAACAAAATTAACGAATTTAAACAAAAATCAATAATTAATAACTATTTCAGTGAGACCAGTGATGAGTCATTCATACAACCACAACAAGAGATGCATACATGCCTAATAAAATCTCCTAACCAACTTATTTGATAGAAATGTTTCACTAAGGTCAACTAAAATGTTTATATTAATTTGAAGTCATAAATTTTGTGAATGGCAAAAATCAATAAACAAATAGGTTGGTACAACAATGACACAGTCAGCTAACATTATACAAACCCTTTCTATACACATTTTTCTAATTTTTCTACAACTTTCAACACAGAAATTTTAACTTGGATCTGCTCACCTCATGTGATCTAAAGCGAGAATCATCCAATTTCTTTATGGCATATTTCATGTCCTCATTCCGCAGAAACTCGACCACACCAGTGCCATCCTTGTAGGTGTCAGCGAAGCAAACATCACCCGCCTCACGCATATGGTCCTTTAAATCCTGCCAAGATCCAGATGGTGGCAAACCAGTCACCATGACACGATACTGAGAACGTTTAGTTGGTGGACCACGTCCGCCACCACCACCACCACGTCCACCATCACGACCTCCACCACCATCGCGACCACCTCCACCATTGCGATTATTTCCACGATAGCTACCAGGCCCACCACCACGAGGGAACTCCACACGCAGTCGATAGCCATCGTAGTCATAACCATCACGAGCTTTCACGGCATCATCTGCATCCCTATAATTGAACCAGCAACGAGAATAAAAATTTATTTAATTTCAACAAATCATTCACTTTTTAGTACACTTCACATATATCCTATTTAAATTGATGCGCAAATGAAAATTCTTACCGAGCGTCCTCAAACTCTACAAAAGCAAATGGCGGACCACGCCGGTTTTTCAGATCCACGAATGTAACTTTGCCAAATTTGTGAAATAAGTCTTGAATATCTTTGGTGCGTATATCTGGTGGCAAATTTCCAACATAGATGCGACATTCATTGCGTCCTGCCATTATTAAGATTTTAAGCACAAATAAAGTTCACTAAAACACACTGAAATCCTGATATCTTTCTACAAGTTTATAATTATTTTTTCTTATTTTCAGAATAGAACACCGCCGAACAATCCAAAATCTTTTTCCCGAATGGCGGCATGAAGATAATTTCAGCTTTTATCTCTACTTTTTATATATATAGCTCACTCTTTCTCACGCACATGGTATGGAGGAGTTCAGAAAGGGGAAAAATTACACATTCAGTGTTGCAATTGAAAATGGTGTAATGTTTCAAGGTTTGCATAAGTTCTTACTTTGGTACTATTTGGAGTACGTTTTTAATTTTTGGAATACTAATGTGGCTTTCACATCTGTGAACTCGTGTGGAAAACAATGTAACGGCATGAACGGTACAGAGACATTGGATGTGAGAGTGACGCCATATCGTTACTATGAGTCGGTAACTACGATCGACTGGTACAGAAACGTGATACTGTTTGGCACACAAAGGACTGAATTTGAGAACAGAAAAATTGCATTATAAAAAGTGTTTGTTCCGTTCACATAAAATTGTTTTTTGCTATCTTCGTCTATTACACCTGTCAATTTTTTTCGAAAGAACATCATATCTGTATCTAAACAAAAGTTTATACTAATGCTCGTATCTGTCCCTTTTTACCATATTTGCTTATTAATTTCCATACGTTAGAAACTACTAATACTGTACTGGTAATAAAATCATAAAGTGGCACGACGACACGTTTACTTTCCGAATCATTCGATGGAAGTATTTGCCTGTCCGAAAGCCAAAAATTGTGAATAACGAATTTGCTTGCTTGGTTGTTATGTTATATGTTATACTATATATTTTATGTTATACTAGCAACTACCGCATCGGTGGAGTGACATTTTTTCTGCAATAAACAAATCTTTGAGTAATGAAAAAAACCGATTGCAAATCGATACGTTGAAAGCGGTTATTATGGTATAATGTGCTTTGCGCTGCAAAAACGTCGAAACTATCGAGTACGATTCGGAACATAACAGCGATGACGAAAATGCATTGATTTTATATAAAAAAGAATAAATATTCACTTTTAAATCATTAATAAATTAATGAATTTCAGTACATTTGGAAAAACACGTTTAAAACACTTGTCCAGTATATGTTTAATTTTTAATTGTGATGTCCCTTAAAAACCGCAAAGTCAAGGTGTTGTGCCTTTTTTGTCAAAAAAAAATAGCATTAATGCTTTAAACACATCTCGTCATATCGTCAGCATATATCGTTTATCGTCGATCGGAGGAGTGCTTTCTTGAAGCAGGAGTGAGAGTCGAGCAGCGAAGGCTTCGGCCGTCCGTTTTGACTGCAGCTTGTCGACGTCTAGCTTTCTTAGTATAGGATTGCGAGCATTCTTAGCTGCGCACAGACGTATGCGGATCTTGGCTGCGACAAGATAATGATCCAAGTCTATGTTAGCATGTGATTTTACAAAATGTTAGCTGGTTTTAAGGAAGCTAGTTATGTTAAGAACAGTGGAAGTTTTTTCGACACTCGGAAGCTGTGTTCGAGAAGGTTTTAAATTCAAAAGTATTTTTAAATCAGTTTGGCTTCTGCCAGTGATTTTGATTGGAAAGAAAAAAATTTCTTCATCAAAAATCGTCAATTATTTCGCCATAAATTCTTACCAAGGTTCTTATCTACATAAAATTTTGATGCAAATTAAAAATGTCTCAAACCTCAAAAAAGCCTGAAACTTGGAATCCACACCTTCGGGGTTTTGTAGACCTTTAATTTGCAACCTAGGTTTGGGTAGGTATTTTCCAAGTTAAGTAACGGCGAAAAAGAGATGATGGTTGTCAAATCAAAACCGAAATATTTTTGGATGTAGCATATTCTTGAATACAGCTTTCTCAATATAAGTGTCGAAAAAAATGTATTTTCGAGCCATTTTAATGTTCACATACTAAATAAATTCCTTGATTCTACATTGTTTTCTATATTGATGACGATGTTGGGTAATATCGATGGTTTTTGTTCGGTATAAATCGAAAATCAATGTTGAGCTTTCGATGTCAACACCGATGTCATCATCGATGTTTTTTCAATACCGAACATCCTTACTTTAAACACAATTATAATTTATTTAGGCAGGGAATTTTCGTGTTTTGCTTACCACTTCAAAAAGCAGGGGAGTAGGAAGGTTTCTGTGGGACCAGTGTATAAGGTTTTATTAGTTCGGAAAGTGTATGAATATGGTAGACAACTTTAAGATCAAGAGTGAAATTACCTTGTAAATTCTTCTTCTTCTTTTCGGATTTGTGAAACTTAAAGTAATGAAGTAGAGCTACTCCTTAATAATAATCCATTAATAAAAATTATTATATAAAACAAAAAAATGTAAATTAAACTACGTTTCCATATGATCTTATACCATTTTTAGTAAGAAAGAATGAGCATTAGTACCATATATTTTGGGATTTATTTTTATTGATTATTATGTATGCAAGTTATTACTAATACTTCATTAATACCCCGATTAAACGGTTTTATGGTCTTTATATTTGTTAATTTTTACTGAATCTTGTTTGCAGAATTTAAGAAATTTTGAATATGTTAACAAATTTCTATATGCCAAACTTTTATAGCAAATAGCAAGTTTTTTGTGATATATTATAACCATGCAGCCACACGTGATAGTAATGTCTAACCAGTGGAAAGTATGTATTAACTACGAAAATGTTTTGAAATAAGCAACAAATTACGCTGCAGGCACACGTTTTAGTTAAAATGCATTTGCAAAATGTTGTCAAAGTCAAAGGTTCTAGCAACAATTCGACCATTTTCCTCTTTTGTTTACTTTTATTCAGTGATGCTTTTAATGAAAAATGGGGAAAAACTATGTTGTTAAATGTGTTTTCAAATACTTCCAATTTCATATATTTTCATTATCTTATTTTACGTGTTGAACAATGGTAATTAAAATAATTACATATGCTTATTTTACTACAACATATGATAAAAAGTTGGAATATTTAGAGAATAAATACAACACTGTTTTCCCTACTTTGATTCCACTGTTGCCAAAAATGTTGCCAGTGGACTGCCAGTACTGGCTGCCGATGTAAAAGTGTGCGTGCATTAAGATATCACGAGTTTATTCTCTACAAATTATATTAACATAATATAAATCATAAAGGTGATATGACACAGTGATACAAGAAAATAAAACTATAAAAAGTTATCAAAAGCAAATTTGATAGCTGGACACAGAAAAGGCAGTTTTAAGAAAATGTTAAAATACATATAAACTCTTCTCTCTTTAGAATTCTTAGAATTTTATTTAAAAGCAATTTAAACATAATTTAAACGAATGAAATATAACCATATTTGTTTGCAATAAACAAATGCTTTTATATGAATTCAAAACAAGCTATCGCAAGCTTCTTATATGATTATAATTTTCTTTGTCCAAACCCTACATAGTTTAATTAAATGGTGGTTATGTAACCGCATTGCCTTACCCGCATGATAAAAGTTCAACAAATAACAGATATCATTCCTTAATATTAGTATTTATTTATCTTATATATTAATAAATATATAAAACTTATATCATTCGCAAGGTTATGTTGCCCAAATGTGCAGAATGTATATATAAATGATATATCTGATAGAGGGGGTTCCCAACCTTCTAAGAGAGAAATTAAATTTTTGAGAAAAAACCCGCTCTTTGATTAATATGAAATTTAGTTGGGGAAGAGTTTTTGAGTTGGTCGAATTTGAATTTTTTTTAAAAGTAACAATTTCTTAAAAAAATGTAGTTTTATTCATTCGTCAATTGTGAAATTTGTAAAAAAATGTGTTTTGAATTCAAAAATTTTACTTTCCATGTAAATATCTTGGTCGGATTTTAACGGTTTTTCAATTTTTTTAATTCTTCTAATTCTTTCAAATGTGATAAAAATTACAGCAAAGTTCTAACCAAAAGTATTTTTAATGAATTTTCTTTATATTGTTGTTAGTTATTTAGCGTGTTTTTCAACCAAATGCCAAGGAGAGAAAAAAACTGTCTCAAATTGAATGTTCTAAGTTCTGAAGCAAATATCTCCGCCATCTGTGAACAGATTTTATTTATTTCTTTTTTGTATTTAAATCTTATCAGTTAACTTTAAAAAAACTTTTGAAAATAATGCCGTTTTTTGTTTTTTTATATTTAAATTATTCCTTTTAAAAAAGACCATAAAATTTGATTTATTCTTAAAATTCTTGGTGTAAAAATTATTTTTGTTGTAAAATAACAAAAACTCAAAATTGCATTTTTGATTTTCTTTCAAAGTTTATACCGCATTTTAGGTGAATTTATTTTGTCTTGACACTAATGGTATTACCTTATCGATCAAAATTTCCCATTTCTTAAACTCGTAAAATTCCGAGCCTCTGTTAAAGGAACGCACCTTTAGACTTCTGATAAATATGTCATGCATATGTCGATAACAGCTCAATAAAAAAAATCAATAAAAAAAAATGAAAAATAGTTTATCTTTATTATGCCGAAACAAATCGACCGGAAATTTTTTTTCGTAGAATTTGTTTGATGTAGATTTCTGAAATGGTAATAATTGAGCCAAGCTTAAGTGCTTTATGCTCAGTAGTGCACTTTTCGGGTCAACCTTTAACCTCATCCAATACCAATTGCAGCAGTTCTACTGTCTGACAGAGCACCCAACGATGTGTCGAAGTGTTTCTCTTCCTTTTTGAAGCACTGCCACCCACTTCCATGCTTGTACCACACACGTAAATAAAAAACCACCACACACGTTTTGACAGTTTGACAGCTTAAAGTTTAACCAAACTTGTTTACATTGTTTAAGCACTGAAACTGTAGCTTAAACATCGTAAAAAAATCGCCATACAAAATATTTCCATCATTCCCAATTTGCTTAAAACTAAGCAATTTACGAGGTTTAAGCTGTTTCCGAGGCGTTAAGGGAATACCATTACTAAATTAATAAACTGTCCGTGCCATCAAAAAATCAAGGCTACCCCCTAGGATTTCTTTGACAAAATTAAATTTTTTAAAAAAGTTGTTTTTCTGTTTTTGAACAAAATAATAATAGCTTTGTTTTTTATCAAGCGAGTAGTTAAAAAACGACCGCTTATCATATGTATACTCGCTTAAATAATACAGGAAACTGTTACTCGCTTAAAAGTTTGCCGACCAAACAAAAAAAAATGCTTCCAAGTTATGTTTCAATAATTGTATAAATTTCCTACAAAGGTGGCAACTATATCTGATTGATAGTCAATAGTGATGTATGAAATGAACATTTTTTGTACCAAATACTTTTCTCAAAATACTCATTTTTTGCTTTAGATCAATATTTCAATAAAAATACAAAATAATTTAACAGGTAAGATAAACAAAATTTATCAAATATACTCATTATGTAAAACTATGTTGTTTGCTTAAGCTTTTAGCACTGAAAATCTTTTGAGTATCGGGTTTGTTTTCAGAACCGAGTCTCCAATGCTTAAAATCTGAAAATTTATGCATCACTAATTGTCAGAACTTTGATATATAAAATAAATTTGTCAAAAATTGTTTACAAAAATTTGATCAGAACATAAACAACATTTTTGACTTTTCAGAAAATGCTTCCAAGTTTTAAAAAAATTCTTAAGCGAGTAAGCAGTCGTTTTTTGACTACTCGCTTGGTAAAAAACACAGCTAATATAAAAAAATGAAATAATTTGAAGAAAATAGCTTTATATCTCTAATCAATTAAGAGTTATAGCCTCGAACTTATTTTAATCATTTCGCATATACATAATTATAAATAGTCAATCAATAAATTGGTCGAATTTCGACCCCAGGCGATGCTACACTCTCAAAAAAAAATTGTTAATTCTAACAATAAAATAACAATAATCTTGGTTAAAATAGCATTAACAATGACAATTGTTGATTTCTTGTTAGATATAGCAATCAAAATTGTAGATTTTTCGAAATTAAATTTTGATGATTGTCTTGTCATTTATATTTGAATTTTTCTTATGCCATTATTAATGTGTCAAAAACTTTTAAACGTCAAGAATAAAATGTCAAAAATTAAATGTCAAAATATAGACGTCAAAAAAAAATCTGTCAAAATGAAATAAATGAAATGAAATTAAAGAATGAAATTAAAGAATTACCATTACAAAACTTTAAATTAAAATACGAATTTTATTTAATTATTAATGTGACACGGATACGATAGTGGCGTGAAATGACTTTCCAGTAAAAAAATTTTAATTTTTGAAATTTTTGAATAGCCTGCTGCGAAACTGAATTTTCGAATTTATAAAATTGACAATAGACTTGCTGAATTCAACAATAAATGAAAATAACAATAAATTCAACAATTTCACAATAATAATTGTCGATTTTTGAAAAGAAACAATAAAAACTCAAAATCAAAAGAAAATTATAGCAAGGCAATTGTTAAATTTATTAACAATCGTAACTGTTGAATTTTAACAATAATTTTCGGAGAGTGTAGAAACTTATTATTTAATCAAAAAATTTCGTGTTCAAATCAGACATGCAGACAAATCAGACGAAATCAACAAAATGTTTTCGTTTCGTTGAGGCAGAAAAATTAATTATCAAAATTATTTCGTTTTTTAAATAACGTTAAAAATATATCAAATCAAATTTCGTTTCGTTGAAAAACGAAAAATTTTGTATTGTTCTCATAGCTAAAAAAAAATTTCTGATTAAAAAAAACAAAATTTTTTTGTTGAAATTAACGTTATTTTCAACGGTTGATTGGGCACAAAAACGAAAAATTTTTATATCGTTTTCTCCGAAACTAAATATATATTTTTCGTTTTTTAATCAAGGTTCTTTTTTTGATTTCGTTTCAACGAAGCAAAAAAATATTTCGGTTATCGTTAAAATTAACGTTAACGTGAATGCCTAGTTCAAATGGATTGCTCAGAGGCAACACAAGTAATAATGTAAACAAATTTGCCAATAATAAAATAATAAGCAAATGTTTATGTATTGCAAACTTGTAATTTATTCTTGAAAAGCTCAAAGAGTACCAAATCATTGCCAGGATAAAGTATAGCTCCTTAAAATAAGGGGAATGCATATCGCGACTGACTCCTCTGTATTTACCGTAGCAATTTTGTATACGTTCAACAAAGTCCGTATTTTTGCTTCCAATGCAGTGACTTAAGTACTAGAGTTCTGTAGCTCGTTTCTGCAACTTTTTCGACAAATAGTCACTTTTTCTGTCGTCACACTATTTCGTTCCAAAATACTCACTTTTACGAAAGATAGTGTTTCTGCATTAATAAGTGAGAAAATATTGCTCTGTGATGAGAAAGATACACAAGTGATAGGGAATATATATAAAATTGAAACAATTGACATTTTTTTTTTGTTTTGATTTTTTCAAAAATAAAAAAATTAACAAAAATAAACAAAATAATTTTTTCATGTTTTGACACTTAGTGATGTTGATATTTATAAAACAAACCCTATCCATGCGTTGAGATCCGAGTATTCTTTTCATGCGGTTGCTTAAGAGTAGACCCTAATCGAATGCGTGTTGCGTTGCGCTTCCTAGCGACACGCAAATTTTGTATACGCTTAGCCTAAACAAAAGCGCTGCGTACAATCGAAAACATGTATGTTCCCAGTCGGAAAAATCGTAAGGTGCTTAATAAATAATTCATGTTTTCCTTTAGCTTATGGTGGTGAACCTTACATACCTTACATACCTTACATCTTCACTTACGACTGCAACTGCAAAAGGAATGCACGTTTAAGCCGACCATGTCTTCGTGTGATCATTTCCATATGTACATTATTGCGTAAAGCAAGAGACATGCAGTGGTATGATGACATAACGGTATTTGACTATCGTTACGAAGATGTTAAGTGTAGCAAAAAACTAAAAGAAAAAACGAATAAAGAACAATCTTATGGTGAACGGCGGTGTAGTAAGATCATTCGTCGTTGCGCATACAAAAATGGCTATGTGTAAAAATAAGATTTTTTATTTATTTTACTGTTCAATAGCCATATGTATGTACAATTATATATCTTCTCTTTAAAAATTACGATTTAACCCTTCATTTAAACCTTCTTCGCAACGGAAATTGTAAGCACTGTTTCCGTGTACACTTACAACAAAAAGTGAACGTAAGGCCACAGCTTACAATTTCCGTTGCGAAGAAGGTTAAAATGGATTATATGCACGTCGTATATCAATACAGTACGGGTGCCTTACGCTGTCATGCACACATCCTGCTTATTAAATAAAGTGCATAAGCCCGATTGATTCCGATTGTCGAAAGTACATTCCCTGCACTTTATTTTAGTAAAGGGTCACGTAAGCACGTATGATGCATATCATACATTACAAAAGGAAGCTTATAGTGGCGATCATGCCTGTGTAAAAGTAATGGGCATTTGGTATTGAAGTTTTCATGCCCTGCGGATGAAAAATAAGTAAAGAATAATTCATTATGTAAGGACAGATTTTCCCACTGGGTTTTCCTTGTTGCTTTTCTGTGTTTCTTGCTCTCTATTCGAATATTTTTGTTTTATGCAGCCAACTTCACAACCGAACGCACTGTCAAAATAGGAAATTCGAATCGAGTTGCGCTAGTGCGTTGCGCATTTCGGTAGGCTTCATATAAAATGTATGTGCATGAACCAATTCTGATAGAAGCGCAACGCAACACGCATTCAATTAGGGTCTACTGTAATGCAGTGATACAAATTTTTATCATGGAAAAAATCTCATTAATAAAAAATTTAAGTTTGTATATTCAATAATTTATGCATTGTAATACTTATAATATTGTGTTTATTATATATTTATAGTATAAATGAAAAATTTAAGTTGATATCTTGTACCGGGTAGAAGTAATAGTAACCACTTCATTGAAATCGAAAGTTGCACTATCAACCAAAAATTGTTCTCACCTAATAAAAACATAGTGACAACTTCAGCCGACTCGAGTCGCATATTTTAGTTTACAGAAACACTTTGGCTATCGAATTCCTACGAAAATAGAATTGAAACAAGCGAGACGAGTCACCGACTTTTCTCATTTTATTACAGAGACGGTGCAAGTGAGAATGACGTCATTATGGCGTCAAAGTGAGAAAATATTGTGAGAACTGCGGTGACAAAAGTTGCAGAAACGAGCTACTGAAATTTTCCATTTTTCTCTTATCACCAATGTGACAAAAACGTACATATTTTCCAAAAAGTGCTCCCAATAGATAATGTAAAGTACTATTTTTATTGTCGTTTCAAAATCGAAAAGCTACATAGAATCTACTAAAGAATATCTTTTGCAAAAAAAGAAATAGTTTGATTAAATGTTGTGAAACATAACTACCAGTTCTTTGTGCAGTTTCATTTGTATTTTATGCTTACAATATTAATTGAAATTATAGATATTTCTCTACATTCACCTAACCGTCTTATTTTAGAAACCCCCTTAAGCATTTTTCATAAAATAGTATAAGGAACAACATTTTTTTTCCATTTTTGACATCCACTTGCTTGCAAGTGCCAATTTACTGCCTCTATAATTTCGTTGCCATTATACTATGTTTACACTGAGATCATATTAGGTAATTTCGTGAGATAATTTCGAAAATGTGCAAAAGTGTTCACACTAGGCTTGGATAATTTCGTTTGACGTTTGATTTATTTTTTGTCAATTTTTTACTGGCCACATTCAGCACTCTCAACAGTTGCCAACTTAAATGTTCAATTAAAATAGAGAATTCTTACTCAAAGTAAGTTTGCAAAATTATTTCGCATAAAGCCGTACATGTTATCAATTGTGCAACTTTAATTCATTGAAAACATCGCTCACCTAAGTTTCACTGAATGGGTTGTTAACCGAAGGGTCAAAACAGCTAAGTATCTGAATGTGGCCATTATCATGTGTCATGTATAATTTTGACGGCTCAGCTGGAATGGATAGACCCATTTTACATTGACTTTCTGACTTTCGGCTCTCAGCCCTGCGGCTACCTTATTTGTTGTACTATGGATCAAGACTTGAAATCAAGTCTGTGAGCTTGTAGGCAATTCGCCGCACTTCGGAAGCGACGGAAGGGAAAAAGAACATTGAAGCTGTACCGTCAATTTTTTCGTATTCGTTATGTTATTTTCGCGTTGTTGGCTGTGCTCTTTATTTTATTTTTCGCATATCAACGTGCGTTTGTTGCGCTGCAGCTATAAATTGATGATATTTCATATATGCAGAGCATTTTTTTTGGTATTGTTATTATTTTATGTTTAACAATTCATTATTTGTTGTTTTTAAGCCACAACAATTTTTTATTTGCTTCTGTTTGCTGTTTATTTCATAGAAAGCAAACAAAGAAGAAACAAACTTGAATTCAAGTCTTGAACAATGTAAAAGGTTTGGTCAAGTTCAAAAGAAAACGTCAAAAAAACTTGCTTTCAAGTCTTGATCAATGTAAAAGGGGTCATAGCAAGATTGTTAATACGCCAAAAAAAGGGTGTGTTTAATTCATAATATATTCAGATTTCAGGGTTGCAGTGCATTTTTGCCTAATTTCGTGAGTAATTTAAACGAAATTACCTTGTTTGAGGTAATTTCCAAATCAACAAATTGTATGGGAAATTACCATAGTTTTTAGATAATTTCAGTCGAAATTACATAAAAGCTCGAAATTAACTAATTTGATCTCAGTGTGAACATAGTATTAGAGCTGCAAGTTGTCAGATTGTAAGTGTATGTGTGAATTTTTGAGTTTTTCGAACTTGTACTCGCACGTGTGGCCGACGGGTAAGTCTACTTTTAACCATAATAGAATAATAAGGTAGGCTCATATGAATATGGCTGCTCATATATGTAGTTCTACACAAACAATGCTGTGAGGTGCTATAAACGTCAAACGAAAAGGCAACAACAATAATTAGAACAACTCAAATTCGAACAGCTGATTTTGACATCTAGCTCACTTCCTCTACAATATGCGCCTACCTTGTTATTCTATCATGCTTTTAACAATATTCTGTATTTTTTTTAATCCGGATATATTGGAAAACAAGACGGTGACGTTTGCTTGTTCGTATATATAACGAATGCGTTCACATAAATGGGAATTTATTGTGCGCATTTGTTGCTCTTAAGTTGCCCTTAAGCTTAAGTGCTGCAAAAATATTCAAACTAGCCAGTATCATATAGGCATTAGTTGGTTTTAAAATAAAAGCTGATTTTTCCTCCATTCAGTCATTTCTTAAAATTGGTTTCAGAATTTGTAAACCGACAGCAATAATGAGCTTGGTTGTTTATCTTTTATACACACACCTGTCAAATAAGAAAACAAAATTGTCCAGCTATGTCCAGCGTGTTTTGCAGTCGCACGACAACCTTGGCTGGCGAAATGGATTGTGGGCACTAGGGAAAAATTAAATTGTTTTTGACAGACTACACGCCGCACCCTGCAGCCAAATATTTGTTTATATATAAACTTTAGTATATAGCTGGTATACCGTTAAACGTTATATTGCTACTTTGTAGTAGCGAAAGATAGCTTGTAAAAAAACTATCGGACACTATCGATTGTCGCGACTAAAAGACTTCGAAAAGACGAAAAATCAGTTGTTTTTAAGATGGTAAATTTAGGTCGAAAAAGCAAACTATTGCCCCGACATTGGGGCGTATTCATATACACCCAAAGTTGAAAAAAATTAACAATTTAATTCTGAGAGGACTCACCTCAGATTACAAAGAGAATGAAATCTGAGGTTTTTGAAATATAAATTATATATGACATTTTCTTGGAAAGGCTTCCTGCTGGAAAACCAATTAATGATATTTTGAAAATAAGATATTTGTTCAATACACGAGTTTATTGGGAGAACCTTAAAGTCAAAAAGGCCCTTTTCAATGTCAGAAATTTGGTCATATGGCTAAAAATTGTGCTTGTGAGTTTAATTGTGTGAAATGTAGTACTGTTCATCTGTTGTTTCTTTTACTATGGAACAAGTACGGTGCATCCGTGAAATATTCGTCCCAGTCAACCATATCGAAGTACTTTTCGCAATAGAACGCAATATTTGGAACCTTATTAATGCGATTTTTTTCCATACTCTTCTCTCGCATTATTATTCAAAAAAGCCGAAATTCGCAACAAAAATTGATTTTTAGTCCTTTACATGATCTAAAAAAACGTGTTGTTCTTATTTGGATATCTGTAGTAGTTTAAAAAAAAAATACGTTACTTTTGCATTAATGCCTATATGACACTGGCTAGTTTTAATATTGTTCAGCGATTAAATTGTAAGTTAAGAGCAATACAACAAATGCTCTCTATTATTTTCCGTTGATAAGACTTCTTACGCTATATGTGCAATAGAGTGTATCGAAAATCTGACCCCCAATTTCGGAACCAAAATTAAGAATAATCCTTTCCATTGGTGCACTTTTTGTTATTTGAACCAATTTTGGCGTCCCCCGAATTGCATTTTTATAACCTTTTCTACTGGAGCCCCACTAATGGTTGATTTAAAAAGAAAATCAAGCTTATCAATCAATTCCTTTCATATAATAACACAGAACTGCAAAATTTCACCCCTGTTGACAAATGCTCTGACGAGATAAAGCAGTTTTTTTAAAGCGAATCCACTTGTTATTTGATATGTTTTTATTTCTTGTATGAAAGTATTTTTAAACTTTTTTTTTTGTTTGCTTAATGCAAAATTAACGTAACCAAATACGAACAATAACTTTTTTTAGATCCTATAAAAGACTAAAAATCGTTTTTTGTTTCGAATTTTTTTTTTGCTATGGAACATGTACGGTGGATCCGTGAAATATTCGTCCCAGTCAACCATATCAAAGTGCTTTTCGCAATTGAACGCAATATTTGGAACCTTATAAATGCAATTTTTGTCATACTCTTCTCTCGCATTATCATTTAAAAAGGCCGAAATTCGAAACAAAAATCGATTATTAGTCCTTAACAGGATCTTAAAAAAAGTGTTGTTCTTATTTGGATATCTGTAGTAGTTTCAAAAAAATACGTTAAGAACAAGATAAATATTTTGTTAAGCCAACTTTTTGCATTTTTGCCGTTGTACCTTTTAAAGCTGTTTTTGTATTTGAATTTGTTGGTTATAAATGTTTTTAATTGACATAAAACATTTGCGCTTCACGAGTTCGTAATTATTTTTAATAATTTGGACAAGTTGTAGATTTTTGACACAAAATAAATTATATTTTTGTCGGAACAGCTGTTGAATTTTGCAAACAACTTTCTTCAGACATCCTATTCATACGAGACATTGCCGTCTCTTTAACCCCCTGCTTGTTTTCGGATCTGAAAACAAGCAGTATCATAACACTATAACTACTAACAACATGACAAATCCATTCGACATTAAGCCTATATGACACTGGCTAGTTTTAGTATTTTTCAGCGCTTAAATTGTAAGTAAAGAGCAGTACGATAAATGCTCACTACAATTTTCCGTTGATATGACTGCCTACGCTATATGTACAATCAAGCAAATCAAGCGCTAGAATATACAAAAATTTTCTACTTTTTCAGCTTCTACCAGCTTAAAATCACGAAAAAGTCATTGTGAATACCTTGTTACAGCAGAAAGAAGAACAAGATAAATATTTTGTGAAGCAGACATTCTGCATTTTTGCCGTTGTACCTTTTAATGCTGTTTTTGCATTTGAATTGGTTGCATTTAAATGTTTTTAATTGAAATAAAAAATAATTGCGCTGCTCGAGCTCGTAATTATTTTTAAATAATTCGGACAAGTTGTAGATTTTTGACACAAAATAAATTATATTTTTGTCGCAACAGCTGTTGAATTTTTCACAAAATTTTCTACAGACATCCCATTCACACAAGACATTGCTGTCTCTTTTATCCCTTGCTTGTTTAAAGATCTGAAAACAAGCAAGTGTCATATAGGCTTTACTATGGCTTTACGTGGCCTATTCACAAAAATTATCTTCACAATTTTTAGCCGCTGTTCAGATTTAATTGACTTCGAAAATTTATATTGATTTTCGAATTTTTCGAAATGTCAATCTAGCAATAATCCATTTGGCGTCTTCTGTGTCAAACAAAAGTTATGTGTAGAAATTGCAACAAAATAATAAAATTGCATAATTTAAAATTTGTTTATAGTTTATAATTGTATTGTTTATAAATGCAATAAAAAGATAAGCAAAAGAAAGCATGCAAATCTGAGGAATGTAGAAGAATACAAACGTGATAAGTGAATGCCAATGAAAGAAGTTCCAAGAACAAAAATGTAAACCCAATAAAACTTGGAATGTGAATTCGCTTTTCTTTCCTAGAATAATTTACTGAATTTAAATTAGTTTGAAACATTAAAGAGCTTCATTGCGAAGTTTTAGTTAAAATATGCAAAAATAATAAAAACATTGAGAAAAGTCTGCGCGACACAAAATGCTTGTTTGTGTTATTTATTGATTGCATTAATTATGTGAATTATGTGTGTGCGTGCGTGTGATGATGCGATGAAATTCGAGTTGAAATGATTCCATGCCACTTTATTAATAAAATTATTAGAAATTTGTTGAACATTTATTGATTTTAAAGAAAGGGAAAAATGTCCAACTATCGTTGCGTGAATTTCTACGATTTATGTCGCCTGTGCACAGCTTGTACTGATGAAAAACTCAACATATTCTCGGATGAGGGAAAGAGCAAAGATCTAAGCTCTAAAATAGCAGAGTGTCTGCCGCTGGTGGTGCGTTCAATGGCTGTTAATGAAAAATAAACTTGGTTGATTTAATTGATTTTTAATTTTAAACTTACAGGTGGATGAAAAAGATCGACTCCCCAAGGTGCTGTGTCCGCAGTGTGTGCAGCATGTCGAGAATATTGCAGAATTTCGGAACATATGCAGAAATTCGCAATCAATGCTCAATAGCTGTCTGAATACTGCGACTCAACAGCAGAATGGTGGCAAGGTGTACATTAAAGATGCTGTTGCTGCTGGCAGTGGCAAAAGTCTTAGCGTTATGCAGGGCAATTCAGTAAACGCACAACAGAACCAACATATCAACACTTCAGCTGCAGCGCAAACATTTGTCAATCACTCGGTGGCACCAGCGTCTGGAACGCAGGCGACGTCACTGGTGCAGCAGAGCAACAACGACTTTCTCAACTCAATTATGCAAGCTGTTGGCATACAGGTACGAGTTTGTTTTGCTTGATTTATATTAACTTTTGAACATTTTCATTTTCGAATTCACAGCCAGCTGATTCCAATATGCTGACTGGCAAAACGCAGCCAATGCAGCAATACACAATAACGCTGGATAATAAGGGAGGAATCAAGACTGAACCCATCGAGTATACAATTTCATCAAGCAACACGACAAGTTCGCTGCCAATGCAGACACAAGCCACTGAAAAGGATTCAAAACATAAGTATGTCCAACAGCATTTTTAAGATTACTATTGTTTTTTTTGGGAAATCTTGTGTAAACATTTTAATTTATCTCACATTAATTTCAGTGCCTTGGAGGAATTTTTGCGTATGAAACCAAACATTAAAGTAACGCCTATCAAGAAAAAATCAGAGCAGCAGCAAGTAGCTCAACAGCAGCAGCAACCAGTTCAACAACAACAACAACAACAACAACCACCACCACCGATACAACAGCAAGCAACCTCGCAGCAACAACAATTCCAACAGCAAACTCAGCAACAAGTTGCTCAGCTTCAGTTACATCAGCTGCAACAGCAAATACAACAACAGCTGCAACAACAATGGCAACAGCAACAACTACAGCAACAATTGCAACAGTTAACAGCGCAGCTACAACCTCAAAGCCAACAACAACAACAGCCGCAGCAGCAGCAACAACAACACATCAACCTTAACGACGCTTTAAGTCCCAGCAAAACCAAGAAACCTAAATTAAACTTTGTGATCACTTCACCAAGTCAAACATTAACTGGAACCTTACCACAACTCAATTCCGCTAGCTCTTCGGCTCCGTCACAACCTCAAATACAGCTGCAGTTTCAAACAGCATCTACAACAACTGCACAGCAACAACAGCAAGCAACCACCACCGCATTGCTGCAAAACCTTGCGCCCTTCTTGCAGCAGCAGCAAACTTCACAATTACAGCAAAATAGCACGTTATCACCAAATAAGTGCTACCTGCCCATCACCATCAAGGATGAGAACTCAGATCAACAAATTGTGGCGCACATCGATGCCAAGAATTTCGTTTTGCCAACAACATATCAACTACAGATGAAGGTAAACGTAATTATATGCATATGCCATACATTCAGATCAATATATCTTTCACCTCTTTCCTTCTAAATTATACAATGACATATTCTTTACCTACAATTGTTTTCGTTTACATTTTTTTAATGTTTATTTACTGTTAATAGTTAATTATTTGTGGTAATAAAATATGATTTCATTGATTGAAATCTCTTTCAGCTTCAGCCACAAATTCAGACCGTTGATGGACAGCCAATCATGCAGCTGACGCCAACATCAATACCAGCAACATTGCAACTAGCGCCACAAGTGTTGAGTAATCAAACTTTGCAAACGAGCACTACAACAAATCAACAACTTCAACAGTCGTTGCAGCAGACCAACTTCCAGCCACCACAAAAGCAGATGTCACAAACTGTGCAAATAACTTCCCAACAAATTTTAACGTCTCCCAACAAGTTGACCAACAACAATGTCGGGCTCAATAGCACCCATGATGCAGCAACATCGACAAATGATCAACTTGAAGATATTACATTGTTCGCAAATAATGTTTTAGAGCAGCAACAACAACAACAGCAGCAGCAACAACAACAACAACAACAAAACGCATTGAACTCCACAATCAAACCTCAAACATATCGATTATCGCAGCAACAGGGCAGCGATACAATTGAGATTACACCAACAACAAACTTGACGCAGCAAATAATGCAACAAGTACAACAACAACAGAAGCAGCGAAAACTCCAACAACTGCAGCAGCAGCAACAGAAGAAGCAACAGGAACAAAAGCAACAGCAGCAGCAACAACAGCAGCAACAACAACAACAACAACAACAACAGCAGCAGCAGCAGCAGCAGCAGCAGCAGCAGCAGCAGCAGCAGCAGCAGCAGCAGCAGCAGCAGCAGCAGCAGCAACAGCAACAACAACAACAACAACAACAACAACAACAACAACAACAACAACAACAACAACAACAACAACAACAACAACAACAACAACAACAACAGCAGCAACAACAACAACAGCAGCAACAACTGCAGCAGCAATCAACCACGTCTACCATAACTACAACTCTGCCTACTCAACATGGTGGCATCACAGTGCAGCGCATCACAACCACCAAAGCGGCTGCTGCTAAATCACAACAACAACCAAAGCTGCCTGTGTTGAATAAGCAGAATGTGACCATAAGTCGCATAACTCCTCAACAGACACAAAACCAGGCTATAAAGAAACACGAACTAGCTCAGCAGCAACAGTCCAGAAAAACAGATCATCAAAATGTGTTGCCAACACTTAATCAAACATCGCAGCAACAACTTGCCACACATGCACTGAGCCAAGTACATCAGCAGCAGCCGCAGACAGTAGTAACGCAACAGCACGCTGTCAAAAGCAAAACATTGCCACTCAAGCGAGTTGCGCGTCCAGCCAAACCAACAACAACCTCCACTACCAACAACAATACGCAACCGCAAGTTGTACCAAGCACAGATACTGTGTATCTCGATATTACCGTAGGCGATGACGATGAAGTAGTTGCTGTTAGCAATTTTTCGGGCAATACTGCCAACAGCAACAATAACACTAACAGCAATAACACAAATACCAGCACCAGCACCACCGAAGCTCACGGCACTGGTCCGGATGGACTAGAATGCAGTCAATGCAGACGCGTGTTCAAGAAAAAAGAACATCTAACGCAACACGTTAAGCTGCATGCTGGCGTTCGTCCTTTTAAGTGCACCGAAGATGGTTGTAATAAAGACTTTAGTCGCAAGGAGCATCTGCTGCGTCACATCATCTCACATACCGGCAAAAAAATGTTCAGTTGTGAAGTGTGCCAAAAACTATTCTCGCGTAAAGATAATCTCAACAAACATAAACGGTGTGTTCATATTTAAATCATTTATATATTTTGAGAGACTTTGAGTATGAATTTTGTTTTTTGTTGCGCTGTGTACTTGAGTTTATTTAATTAACTGACTTTAATTGCTTATTTAATTACTAGCATTCACTCCGATCAACCCAATTCGAGCAACTATAGCTGTGAGATCTGCCATAAAACGTTTGCCAACAGGTTCTACTACCAACAGCATAAATTAATTCACGAAAAAGCCAGAACTGCGGACACTGCTTCAAAGGTAAGCAACATAAAGTAGCTTAAGTAAATTAAATATATCAAATCTTATTTCCATTTTTACTAAGATGTGTTCGTTTCATAAAGTCTGAGATGGGTATTGAAAAGATAAGGTAATCGTAGACCTAACGCACTCTTATATAAAAACAAAATTGGAATTGATGGCCCTTGTGAAAACGCCCATGATAAGAATTCTTGTTTGACTTATTGACCCGATCCCGGTTTAAAATTAGTATTCTTGAAAATCTTCAATTTGACTTCTGTTTCTAAACATTCTCAGAACCTATGAGTTTCAATATTGTTACTATTTATACTTTACCTAAACCTTTAAGGTCAGGTAATATTAACTATATGCAAATTTGGTAACACCTAAGAAGTAAGACGAGGTCAATTTTTCTTGATCACTAAGGTAACTGCAGGCAATTCCGCCCAACATAGTAATTCCATTCTAATTGTTTTAAATGCCAAAAATAAGAAAATTCGTCCACGAATTCAAAAAAAATATTTGGGCAATCTTGAATTGCAATTTAAGCGTTAAAAGTTTAGATTGGAAACTCATAAGTAACGTATTTCATTTCTTGAATTAAGTAACAAGTGTTACACAACATATTACAATTTCAGTACGATCGGTCGAGTAGTTTTTATCTTATCACGCCCGCCTTAAGTTTTTTAATAATGGTATCCATGCAATGCTGAATATTTTCCGATGCAGTATATCGAAAAATATTCGCTGTTTTTGAATTAGGTACCTTTTTTGTATTTTTCTATTAGTGTCGTATATCAATCAGCTGTTCTTCTAGTTATATTGTGTCCAAAAGTGGGCACTTTGGTTTAATAAATGAGCTGAAAACTGAATAAATAAATGGTTCATAATTAAGCTGAAGACAAAATAAATTCCAGATAAGTTATTTTATTTTTCGACAACTGACAGCATACAATTTGTCGTTTAAAAAGATTCACAAGTTTAAAGTTGAGTAAGAAGATTTTTGTATGTAATAAATATTGTAAAATATTTGAAAGATTCTTTTGAAAGACACTTGCCGAAATTTTTTGCCGTTGTTTTCGCATAAAAATCCTACGGAAAACTGGGAACTATACCGTATGTCAAATTCCATACAAATTTTGACAGTTGAAATACGGCGTTTACGCTTTTTCCGATTTTCGGCACGTTTTCGGCATTGCATGAATACCATTATTAAAAAACTCATGGCGGGCGTGATAAAATAAGAAATTTTTTTTTTAAATTCCAGTAGCCACATCCCTGCAAACATTTTCAATCGCCCCTAGAATCTCCAGCGAATCGCTTGAAAGATGAAACAATCGCCAGCGAGCTCTTCTGAGGTTCTTTCGGGAATTGCCGAATGTAAGCAGCTGAGGCCATAATAGCGATTCGCCGGGAAGATTCGCCGACGAATTCCAAGAAGAGTCTTAAGCTATTCGCCTGGAAGATGCGCCGACAAATCGCCAAGAGGCAGGGATAGTGACAAAAAAAAATTTGTGTAGTTTTTTTACCTAAAAATATATGTGTAAATCTTCAAGATGATATCTTTCCTGAAAACATTTGGAAGACGATTGGAAGATTAGATCATTTGGCGACGCGCTAGCTATTCGTCTAAGGGTGCTTTGGAAGATGAATCGCTTTTAAAAAAATTTTTTGAAGCTTTTAGAAAACAGTTTTCAATTTTATATTGACGAAAATGAAACTGAAATTTTAAATAGTTTTACATAGAAATAATGTACCTGTCAGTTTGGTCACAATTTCACATTAAAATAAAAAAGTCCTTAATAGGACGAAAATACCTTCACTTACGTTAGGTGTAAAGTTAAATAAAATACTTCTTATTTTTGAAGTCATCTAGTTTTTTTACATTATTCTATCTTGGAAATATAAGGAAAAGGCATTTTTATATTCACATTTTGCAATAAAGTATCTTTTCCAGAGGTCATTTTATAAATCAATTTGGAATAATACCGTTTTGGTACAATGTTAGAGAATATTCTTGTTTTTAGAATATTAGAATAATGAGCTATTGATATATACAATATGTAAGTTATTAAACAAACTAAGTGCTTTCCATGGTTTTTCTCTGACATTTCATTTATTTCCCGAGAAAAACGGAATAGACATGTTTTGGTTTTCAACTCTTTCGAAAGCATTACATTTCAAAGGAATAGTAGTAGTTTAAAACCCAGTAATCAAATATTATTGCAATAATCGATTAAATTAAAAAAATAAATAACCTCATTTTTAGTTTTATTTTTTTAAAGTGGAATATACCCCTTTATACCTAAGCTTTGCATATATTCTTGATCAGCGTCGCCTCGATCAGCCTGGCCCGTCTGTCCTTCCGTTTGTGTGTTGTCCGTAAGCACAGGATAAGAAGTTGAGATAATTGCATGAAACTTGGTACACGTGTTTCCATGTATACATGTACTCATGTTGAGTACATGGACCCAAGAATCTGCATAATTGAATATTTTTAAAATCCGACACGGTCACGACTAAATCTATTAAGAATCTTTTATTTAAGCAACAGCGATAAAAATTGTCATGTATGTAATTTATATCAAAACTAGGATGTGTTAAAAAAATGTTGTACACATGTTTAAATGAATCATGAATACACTATTGAATACTTTTGGAATCCGCCCACAACCACAATCACCTCCCGTAAGACCCACAATAGTGAACACTCTATAAAGACGCTTATATTTTATCTACAAGAAAATAGTATGTGAGGTAAACTAATATGAGTTTAATCCGCCCGCGGACACGTCTACTTCCCATACTAATAAAGAAATACATTATATTTATTTACATTATTTTTTTATTAGTATTTATTAAGTATTAGTATTTATTTAGCATTATTATATATTAAGGTTCACATTACTTGTTGTGTTGTTTTGATTAAATCTCTTTCTCCGTGTATTTCAATTTGCTTTTGTCTTATAATTGATATTCTTTTCGCAGTCTGATAAGGATAAATTACAGCAAAAATCAACTCAGCCTGAACAAGCAGCTATTCCACATCAGCAGGAGCAACAGCAGCAGCAAGAATTACAAATACAACAGCAGCAGCAAAAACAAGCGCCACAACAGCAGCAACAAATTCAAATTGTACAGCAGCAACAGCATCAGCAACAACAACAACCACAAATAATGCATCTTCAATTACCTGCTGGCGTGGTAACAACACAGCATTTAGCAAATAATACAATCACCATTACCCACAGCGATCCAAACAATCCCAGTCTGAAAGCTATTGGCAGTCATGATGCGACTGTGTTGAATTTGCCTACTTCATTGGCCAACTTTGTGCAGCTGGGGCAGGCACAATTTGTCAATGCAACAACAGGTGAAATAATGGGACACATTAAAATCGAAAAATGATAATAAAATAAAAAAAAATATATATATATAACACACATTTTTACACAAGCACAAACGTCAGTAATAAAGACACATGTATTAAACAGAATTTGTAGGAATCTACTTTTGGATAAATTGAGAATATTTATAATGAAACAGCGGTATTTTATATTTCATATATTTAGACCAATTAAAACACAGACAATTTTACCATTTGAATATTCTAAGTATAAAATACAAGAACATAAATTAATATACAAATTAACTAGTCTAAAGTATTAATACACGGCAGCTTAAAATATATTGAATTTTAAAAAAATAACTATATAAACTATGAATGTATTCGAAAACTCCGTTTGAATTCCGTTATATTCTACATGTAAGCTTTTCGTTTTAAATCTCATTTACATATGTTATATTTAACTTAATTTTAATTAAAAAAAACCCAAAATCAAAAATTTCAACAATTAGTGCAACACATTTCCAATTTTGTTAGTTTACACATTGTTTCATTAAGTATTAGTAACAAGCGTTCTTGTTTTTGTAAATTATATTACATATTTATGTGTAGTTTTATTGTTTGTTTTACAAAAATAATATTATTTAACAATACTTTTTGTAAATTATTTGTATTATTTTAACGCTGGAATTATGCGTTATTATTGCATTTGTGTACAACTCCGTAGATGTTTGTGTAAATTGCAGTTAATACGCGTTTTTCTTGCTGTAAGTAAAATGTAAGATTAACTCTTTTAATTTGTTATAAATATTAAATAGAATTAAAGAATAAAATCAATAAAAATAAAATAACAATTTTGTAACATAAGCATAAATGTTTTTACACATGAATTTTAAGCTTTGAAGTTAAACATGAAGACGAACAAAAAGCTTAAAATTTGTAAAAGGAAAATTTTAAAATGTAGTTAAGTGTATGGAGCAAGCAGCAATACTGCTAAGCAAATAAATAAATAAAACATTAACTGCGTGTTTAATTCAACAATGGGAATCATTCAAACTTTAATCAGAATAATTTAACTCGAGTTCAAACTTTACCTCGCGAAAACGTTTTTTTCAAAAAATACATTTTTCTTTTTGGCCGTCATCGCACTGCAGACAATAGCAAACCTCAGATAGTAAATAATGCCATGAAAAGCTTCTTGAGAACATGAACTTTAGCCGTTCGGAGTCGACATAAAACATGCAGGTCTTGTTCTCGAATAATTGTGTCCAAAAATTTAACAACACACACAACACAAAAAATCACAAGAAGCTCGGCCAATTTGTTTGATCTTGTTCAGCTACAGATAATTGCAATGCTTTTTACTAAGTTGCGCGTAAGTGTATTTTGGAAAATCCAATTAAAGTTTTTTCCCCGCTCGGATCTAATCATACGATCTCACTTATCTCAGTGTTAGTTTTTTACACAACATCCTGCTTGTTTTAAACAATATTTTTTTTATCTTTGCCCTTTTTACCTTCAGGCTATCTTGCCTAAAAATACTTACCATGCTCATCATTCATTGACTCACCGTTAAGTTCGCGTGCTGTTTCAGTTATTTTCACCTACGTTAAATTGTACGCTTTGTATTTATTTAACGATTTTCTTATTAGTATTTTAAGCCATCAGGAATTTTTGAGCCATTAGTTTTGTTAAAATACCAAACTGTTAAAACGTGTCTATTGCTGAATTATTGATTTCTCATGGTTTCTTAAGCTGTTCATTGTCTTAATTATTATTATTCTCACAAACGTTTATGAGTCATACGTTTTAAATATTGCAAATATTTGATATATCCATAGTTTATTAATAATTAAAATTCTATGGAATTTTGTGATATTTTTGTAGCCACATTTTCTTTACACCAACCATGTTGTTGGTTGTTGTAAATATTTAGGTGCGCCAATTTCTGACGTGAGGAACCATAAATATTTATTGAAACAAATATCAATGCAATTTTAGTATTTCAAGGAAAAAATCTTTAAGTAATCAAATTGGTTTATTTTAATTTGCAGGAAATTAATATATAATATTAATTTGCAATATCTAATATATAAAATCAAATGTTTGTCTTACTGTCCGTCTGTTCCGTATAGGCTCGGGCACCTTTTATCCGATTGAGCTGAAATTTGGACATCAAGTACGCTTCATAGAGAAAAAGATCATAGGCGTTGTAAAAAAGTGAGTGGAAGTATGTAGGCATGGCACTCTATAATAAACACCTGGACCGATTTCAATGAAATTTTGGTATGAAGCTTCAACTACGACCAAAATAAAATATAGGCTACAAAATATTCAAAAGACTTCCGCAAAGGGGCGCTTTAAGCAGTGCGTTTTAATGACATAATTACTCCTAAGCACCTTTACCGATTTTAATGAAATTTCAACTGCACCCAAGATAAAACATAAAATATAAAAAATTTAAAAGACTTCTGCAAGAGGGCGCTATAAGTAGTGCATTGTTAATACTCCATAACTCCTAAATGCCTAGACCGATTTTACTAAATTTTGGTACGTGAAATAACCTGACCCTGCAACAGAATTTATACTATTTAAATGTCAGAAAACTTCCGTGAGAGGGCGCCTTATTCGCGTCAAAACGGACAAACCGATTTTGATGAAACTTGGTAAGCATTTGTATCTGTTACTGAAATAGACCTTATACTTTTAAAATTTCTTTCGACAAAAATCAAGGAATGAACCGAAGGCCAACGAAGTCAAGAGCCAAAGAGTAAAGAATAAAAAAAAGTTTAACGAATACGAGCAGAAGCTATAAAAAGCAGAGGTGATATTTGTAGTGGATATCCACTTTTTTACCTCCTTTCGATTTTCGAAAGTCCCCAACTCCTTTTGGCTCAAAAACAGTACTTTCGGATACAGTAACCATCAAAAAAGTAAACGTCACGCATGATTAAGATTTTGTTCTCAATATTGAGACAGAAAAAGTGGTCATCTCTTAAAATACATTTACAAAGAGAAGTTTAACAGTATTTATTTGGGTTATCCGATCAAAAAGTTTTCAGAACGACGAATCGTCTGACGATGATTTACACGTTCTCAACTACGCCACCAAACGAGGCGTAATATTAATAGAGGACTACAAAAGTTTGTTATGCCGAATTGAGGAGGAATAATATCTTTGTTATGAGTCGTCGCCGAAAATCGAAAGAAATACATATCCATCCTATATAAAAAAGAAATTAATTTAATAAAAATTTTCTTACAATTCAAATTCCAAAACTTTTTATTTCTTATTTACGACAGGAATGCTCAAAACAAATTTGGAGAAGAAATATTAATATAGGTCGGCCTCTCATTTCAGCCTTTTGAAAGGCACCCTGGGAGTGACGGCAGACGATTTAAAAAATTTTTTTTTTCAAAAATTAAAAAGTAATGTGCTTAACACCCTCTATTAAGTGTTGGGAATAGAGGGTAGGTATGTTGCGATAAAATGTTGGAAAGAAACAAGTAAAGAAAGTCTAAAGTCGGTCTAGGCCGACTATGAAAAACCCGAAACCTACTTTTAAAAAAAAAAATATAATATTATTGAAAATGGGTGTGTCCGTGGGCGGATGAAGCCTATATTTTATAAACATTTAAATGTTGATGAAAAATTTACACATACCAAATTGTATTCTTGTAGCTCACTTTGTGCTTTTATAATGCTTAATGCTTTTATTGTGCTTTCGCTATGGGAGGTGGGCGTGTTCATGGACGGTTAACTCCCAAATTTTGAACACACCTTAGTTTTGGAATAAAATACATACATACCAAATTTCATCTCTCTATGACAGACATAACCTTAATTATTGAGTTCGGCGTGTCCGTGGGCGGATGATGTCCATTTTTCAAAACCATATTTGATTTGTCATAAAAACCATACCTGCCAAATTTTATCTCTGAAGGTTAAACAGTGGCTTATTTATTCCGTTTTCAATGTTTGGGTTGTATGGGAGGTGGGCGTTTCCGTGAGCGGATGGCACCCATTTTTCGAAGACATCTTTGTGTTGATATAAAACACATACTCACCAAATTTTGTTGTTGTAGGTTAATTACTAGCTTATATATCCACTTTTCAATTTTTGCGTTGTATGGGAGGTAGGCGTGTCCGTTGGCGGATGATGTCCATTTTTCAAAATCATTTTTTTTTTGTTATAAAAAACATGCGTGCTAAATTTTATTTCTGTGAGTTAAGCAGACGCTTATTTATTGTGTTTTAAATTTTTGGGTTGTATGGGAGGTGGGCGTGTCCGTAAGTGGATGATCTCCATTTTTCGAAAACATCTTTGTGTTAATACAAAACACATACATACCAAATTTTGTTGTTGTAGGCTAGTTATGAGCTGAGTTATGCAGTTTTAAATTTTTGCGTTGTATGGGAGGTAGGCGTGTCCGTGGGCGGTTTCCAAAAATATTCAATAGTGCAGATCCTTGGGTTCATGTGATCATGTGTACCAAGTTTCATTCAATTATATCAACCTCTTCTTCTTATCCTGTGTTTACGGACAACACACAGACGGACGGACGGACGGACGGACGGACGGACATGAATAGCTCGACTCACGAGGTGACGCTGATCAAGAATATACAGCCATGGACATACAAATAGCACAAATTGCAACCAAAAATACAGTACAATATTACTCGTAGCTTACTTTTCGCAGTGCTATTTTTTTTTATCCTACTGTTTGTTGTAATCACATAATCGATGTCTAACTGCAAAAATTCCCGTTATCTTTTAATTTGTGATATGTGCTTTTCTTTCATTTATGTTAGTGTTGATTTGCAGTGGACACAGAAATAGCACAAATTTGACTTACACGTGTTTTTTAAAAATTTTGTTAATTGTTTTCGTTCTTTCGATTTGCAATTGATTTCATCAAATTTTTTTTTTAAAAAATAAATAAAAATGGGCCGCGGAATACACTGCACACCCGAAAAAAGGGCTATAATACATAATTTGAGCAAAAATGGGAAAACACCCGCCGAAATAGCTGAAATTGTGCAATGTTCCAGAAAAATGGTGTATAATGCTATCCAACTAGCAAAAACAAATGTGTGCTATCTTCATCAATACAAAGACAGAAAACCAAAAACACGAAAAACCACCATTTCTGTAGATAGAGCTATAGTGCGTATGAGTAAAAAAGAACCATTTAAGACACCAAGGCTTATAATGCAGGAAATAAATGAAAAATATGGTCTCAATGTATCCAGAAGGCTTGTAGCAAGACGTTTAAACGAAGCCGGGCTCTTTGGCCGCATTAGTCGCAAGAAACCACTCCTGTCAAAGAAGCACATAAAAAATCGTTTAACTTTTGCAAAGGCTCATAAGAATAGGGAACTAAAATTCTGGAAAAATGTTCTCTGGACCGATGAAACTAAAATTAATAGAATGGGGCCTGATGGGAAAACAACCGTACGTCGTCCAAAAGGTGAAGCACTTAATCCAAGATACACCAAAAAGACCGTAAAGCATGGCGGTGGAAGCCTAATGGTGTGGGGAGCGTTTTCTTGGCATGGAGTTGGGCCAATAGTGCGAATAAATGGAAAAATGGACCGATTTCAGTATCTGGATATACTTAAAAATAAAATGGAGCCATTTGTTTATGAATCAATGCCAGTAAATTGGACTTTCATGCAAGACAATTATCCGAAACACACGGCGAAAGTAACAAAGGAATGGATTCAGAAGGAGAAAATCAAAGTTTTAGATTGGCCACCACAAAGTCCCGACCTCAATCCCATAGAGAACCTATGGAACGATGTGAAGGTCGTAATTTCAAATAAAAATTTTAAAAATGTTGATGATCTATGGGCAGGGGTGCAAGATGCTTGGTATTCTATCCCGAAAGATAGATGTCAGAAGCTCGTGGAGAGTATGAATCGTAGATGTGAAGCAGTGATAAAAAATAGCGGATATAGCACAAAATACTAAGTAAGTAAGTCCCTTTTTTCTTAATTTTTTAAAATTTTTTACTTAAATTTTCAGGTTATTTTTCGATGTGCTATTTATGTGTCCAAGGCGTTTTGAACTGTTTCTCAAGTTATGAATTGATTTAGTTGTTTTATTTAATTTAATTAATATTTTTTGTTAATATTGAACTTGTAACTCATTGATTTAAAAAAAATGTACTTCCCTTTTTTTGTTATTGCTATACATGATATAAAAAATGAAGTTTTTTGTTTTTGAAGACAATTGTGCTATTTGTATGTCCACGGCTGTATATACTTTTCTATACCGCACTCGTTTCGTTCTATGCGTTACAAACGTTTGCACAAAGTTAATATACCCTCACCTTTCAGGTTTAGGGTATAAAAAACAATGGTGGTCAGGCACATATTTTACCCTACTAGGCGCACCCTGGGGGGTGGGTATGTTTCTGAAAAATTTTGAGGAACAATTGTTTGGGGGTTGGTCGAACATTTTACTCCTCTAGGGGCAACACTTGGGTAGTTATGGAGGTTTCCGTTTATGGAGGTTTCATTTTTCCACTTTTCACTAAACTTTAACACCGATGCGGCACAACTTATTTTGTCGAATCTCACAAGATTTAGGGCTCGTGGGTACAAAACCCCGTGCCTCAGCAAAAAAAAAACGCTTATTTAATCATACTAGTATCGCCTTTTTATAATTATAGGTACAAAACATTTGGTGCACTTCTTCTTCGCACTCTGATTTATTTAAAAAAACAATTATCAAAATTGGTTGAGAAACACGGGAGAAAATTGTTCTTAACTGTTTTTCCTTCTCCTATTTATATATTGATTAACAAAAAGTACTCTTGCGTGCGAAAAAGTACTTTCAAAAAAATTAAAAAAGTCCTCTCCAAAATTCAGGACTGTTAAAAAGATGAACAAAATTCAACCGAACAGTATCGAACAAAATCGAAGTTGAACGAAGACAATCCAAAAATCGAATCGATACCAAAAGTATTTTTTAAAATTGGAATTATTGAACCATTTTCCTCAGAATTTTATATTTATATTTTATCCGCTAGTACGAAATAAAATTAAATTTTAAAATATAAATTTTAGAAAGTTCTTTCTTTTTTTATATAGGTATAGCTTTTAATGATATACTCCGCGTCATCAGAATATGTTCAATGTTTCAATGAGACAAAAATGATTTTTTTTTTCTCACAAAAAGAGCATAACAGAAAACTTATTGCTGTATTTTCTTAAGTGTTTTATTATGAAAAGTTTTGGAAAGAGATGTTGTAAACAATGGTACCGTTAGTTTTTTGCTGTTATTTTAGCTTTTTCTTTGGCCAATTGACAAAAGTTAAAATTTGAAATGCTCCGGGAACAGCTAGTTTTGCATATTTTTTTATAATTTTGAATTTTTTTGTTAATTTACAACAATATAATTAATTATGTAACCATTTCAAAATGAACAATTTTTGAGTTATGGCAATCTGGCATGAAATAACCAATACATATTCCTCAATGAGAAAATTTACATTTTATTATAACAAATAAAAAAAAACCATTTGTTTCGTCTAAAATCGTTTTTTCTTCAGAATTTTTCTAGCACAATAGAGAAGAATATCTTATTTTGTTTATATTATTCTGATATTAAATCAAGTTTTGATTATATTTTGCTGTTGTCGTAAAAAATGAAAAAGTACCTCCGATATAAAACTTGTATTATTTATGAATTGTTTACGATCTCAAGGTGCTGTCAAATTATTGAAGATGCTTACCGTAAGTTGGCAAACTTAACGATAAATGCTTACGAATGGGTGTGTGCAAGGTGCAAATTTTAGTTAATTTCGATTTCGTGCAAATGGTGCAGATAAAATAAACTTTCTAAGATAAAAACAAAACAAAAAGCAAACATTCAGTTTTAGGCGTTTTAAACTTTATTTTCTTTAAAAATTAACTTAATTTAGACAGAAATGATGCAAGGCTTTGTCTTGAATATAAACATTTATATATATTTATAAACATTGCTTAGAACTAATGTTTTCAATAAATATTAAAAATTAATGAAATGCGCATAAATGTTTTAAATTTGATGTTAGATGTGTATGAAATGTGTTAGTTTTTAAACTTAAATAACTAAAATTATAATACTAAATGGCTTAAGTTTTATGAAGAACATAAATATATGTTTATAATTTAGTTTTTTCCCAAATTTAGAAAGCATTTTCGATATTTTCTTTTTCATATTTTAAAAACCCAACATTTTAAAGTTGATATATTGGCTAATACTGAATGATATTAGTTGAAATCAGTTTCTTATAACTAGTTCAGTTGTGCGTTTGTTACTTAATAGCATTAAATTTATTTTGCTTAGAAAACATACAAATTGCAAAATAGTGGAATCAGATATGTAGATGAAACTTAAAACTTTAAAAAAAAATAAAATATATTATTTCTTCTTATTTATAAATTATGTAACATTACATTATGTTATATTTAACTGTTAACATTACATTGAAGTTTTATATGAACTAATCTTTGGCTTTAAGCAAGTTCAAGATTATTTATAGAATATTATTAATAGTTAAAGTTAGTGCGTTGCAATGCATTTTAGATGCATTCATCTGATCTCAAAGAAAGCGCGCGGACAGGTATTCGAAGCTTATAGTTTAAATATTGCGCTCATTCAATATGGCGTCAAACATGGCAGCCGCAAAAGACATAGATTTGTGATGTTGAAACATGTGTGTGCGTGATTTTGATTCTCACAAGTATTATGGACTTTCTTTCACTGTCAATTGTTAAATTTTTGTTTTGTTAGGAACATGAAAAATGCATTTGGAAAAATAATACAATTGCTTAAAAAAAGCGAATAAATACTGTCAACAAATAAATTGTAAGAAAAAAAACAAACAAATATGAATAACCAATAAAGCCAATTTGAGCAATTTTACTAACATTTCTTTCGGAATTATTTGCATTTCCTGGATGGATTTTTTTTCGTTCATACTGTGCATGTTGATTTGGCTCCCTCTCCCTTACACTGTCTGTCACACGCTTTATTTATATGCAAAAGTCAATTCATTAATCTTTTCCACTTCACCCCAAATTTGTACAGACTGTATTTCGGACAGTTCAAATACTGGCTCATACTGGGTTATCAAATTGTGTCCCCCGTCTTCGAGCAGATAAACATAGATACCATCATCTTGGAATGCGAATTCTAGGGCAAATGCAGGCCCTAAAATGGAATACGAATCGTGGTTAGTGGCTACATTTGTACGAAAGCCATTGGTTAATGTGTTATTATGCTTCTTATTAGTACTGTTAAACCGACCATCGAATGTGTTGTATTCGCTCTCTTTGTGATCCATCCAAATGTTGTTGTCCTTGTAGGCCTCCACAATGACATTTTCTAGTAGTAACCACTTGAAATGGTAGGCTATGTTTTGCGGACCTTTACATGTTTCATTGGCGAAATTTATTGAGAATCTGCAAGAAATAGAAAAAAGAGAAGATGGTTAATTATTTCTGTATAAATACTAAAACATATTTATTATTAGTATAGTGTAGAGTTAACATTTCTTAGTTTCTCAAAAAATAGTATCACAACTGGCCTGAAGCTTAGTCCCGAAACATACACAACAAGTATATCGAAAGACACTTGAAATAGGACCATTGTTAGTCTGTATTATGTCAACAAAGTGGTATTAAACGAGCGAATATATTCGGACACAATTACCCGATGAATGCCTAATTAGCTCTTAGCTAGTAAATTGTGCCTGCCCAAGATGTTCCAGAAATATTCAGGAAATCATTAAAATTTGAAGGAGAATTGTTATTCTCTGCATTCTGAACTCCATTCAGAATGAAATTTCTGAAGGAATAATTAAAGCAGAAAACTACATTTCTACTTGAGTGACAACAAGATTCTCAGTCTTGAAAAACTAAGATGAAAATAGCCACAAAATTGATTTTTCAAAAGATAAAAACTGTTAAGATTGGCCACCATCGTCGTCAGATCTAATTCTGATTGAGAACTTGTGGAACATATTAAAGAAACAAATTATATTGAGCAATTCGTCGAAGAATGACGTTGATGAGCTCAGGATAGTTGCTACTAAGAAAAAGTCAAACAATAAGTACTTAATCTTTGAAGAACTTAATTAATAATATACCAAAACGGAAACTCCAGAGAGTGTATAACTGCCAAGTAAAGCTTCTTGAGAACACGAACTTTAGCCGTTCGGAGTTGGCACAAAACATGTAGGATCAGTTTTCGATCAATTGTGTGCAAATATTTGATGACACACACAACACAATTTGATCTTAAGAAGCTCGGAAAAAGTTCTTTCAAGGGCTGAAAAGATCAATTCGGTTTTTTCTTCTTATAAAAAATACTATAGGGGTATTCTCGCTGTCTTGCAAAAACCTTGCAAGAGTGATACCTGTGCAACAGTGATACCCATGTTTGTGTGTACGTGCAACCTTGCATTCTGATTGAAGCAAATTTGTTAATTTTAGTTCGTGTGCGTCAGAGTAAGTATTTAAATTTGTTTTTCGCCTGTTCGCAACATTTCTTTTAATATTCACAATATTTGTGATTTTGTGCGCTCCCGCAGTGTTGCATATTTCAGTATTGCAAGGTTGCATTTTCACAAATTTTGCATCTTTGCTATACTGCGAGAATACCCCTTATGTAATAGGAGTTAAGTGTTGCAAATTTGACTCAGTCGGACATAAATATTTCTATACATTTTGTTCTTGTGTTGAAAATATTTAAGAGTTTCGTGTGCAAATGGACCATTGTTTTTTAGTGAAAAAATACTACTGAAGTAAAATCTTGGCTTGATAATTATAATTCGGAGACTACACCATGAAAATCAACCTTTGAGAAATGGGTTGCAAAATTTAAATGAGGTAAAATGAACACCCAAGACGATGCACACAGTGTACGCCGATGCTGTTTAAGTTGAAAACATAAAAAAAGTGCACAAAATAATTTTGAATGATCGTAATAAATTGAAGTTGATCGAGATAGTTGAGACTCTGAGGGCCGTTTTATTCATTTTATAACTTAAGATTTAAGAATAACTTTGGGATTTTTCGGCTTTTCCAACTTTATTCATTTTATTCACTTCAAGTTGTCAAACATAACTTTAGAAATTAAAATTTATACATAACTTTTGTTCGATAGCTGGAGTCAACTTGTGATTTCTTAACTTCCAAAAATATGAGCAGTTATGAGTTCTAACTTGGGATATTTGGTATAACTTGTGTTTTTTGTTTCAATCACAAAAAAATTCGAATGTATGAATATTAAAAAATCGTAGTTCTTATGACCTGAAAGCGAATTTTTATGGAAAGATAAATGCAAGAACTATGCCGAATATTTACAAAAGTATGCAAAATATGCTTAAATATGCAGACAAAATTTAAATAAAAACAATGCAATAAATTGACGAATGAATGCAATATGCGAATATCATGTTCATTTTAATTGCATTATGACGTATGCAGAATAAAATTTGCACAAATTTAAAATTTGTTTTCACAAAAACTAAAGTATATAATTTGGTAAATTTTATTTTTAATGAAACTTATTAACTTAAAGTTAATGCAGAAAAAAATTGTCACCAATGTGTGTGGTCTTACGTCAATTTAGAAGCCCTTTTGCGGCAAAAAGAGAGGAAGAAAAGTATCGTCCTTGCCACTTATTACCATCTAATGTGAAATATAAATCGTCATCCACTGATTTTCCTGAAAGCATACGTTGCCAAGATGTTGAAGATGGTTCGGCAATTGATTCTTTCTTCAGAAAAAGGAAAAACAATCTTCGCTTCGATTGCTTCTCTCTTTTCGAAATTTTAAATACACAAAAGAAGTTACCATTATAAAATTTTAACAGCTTTTCAAGATCACATTGGTCTCTCATATAGTTATCGATAAACACGCATCATTGCAGTTATTTGCGTTTTTACCACCAAAAAAAAATTTGAAAAACCACCGGTTTTTCACATTAAAAACGCATCGCAACGTTGTTAAAAACTACTCATGCTCAGCAAACTACTCAGAAGTAGTTAACATGTAATTTGTTCTAAAAAATAGTTAATAAATTCAAAATTTGTTAGATTAAAAATCTTTTAAAAAAAATAAGTTCCAGAAAACCGAATACACCCACCTCCAACAAATGCATTGGACAAAATCCATTAGAACCGAATTCAATAAGTAACAATATATTGAGTAATTATATATCATATAAAATGCTTTAATAAATGCAGTGTTAACATAGTTAACCTACAATAATATTCACAGTGGATCAACAATTAAAAACCCATAGTGTAAAGATCCCTATAGTGTATGCTTACCCGAACATACACGATTTGATATCATTTCAAAACATTAAAAAATAACAACCAGTAGTTGATGCTTTAAGCAATTAGATGATATATTAAAGTGTAACATTACAAATTAACAAATTAAATGTAACATTACAAGAAAAGTAGTGTAATGCAACAGTTTCTCTTTTTGCATGAACAATAGTAACTTATTCCAACAAAATTATTCCACTTTGGACACTTTTGGTTCTTATCCATCGGCAGAGTCAAAATTCTGTTAAGTTTCTTTTTTACCACGACTCGTTGATGATAAAGCTGTTTGAAGTAATGAAGAATTCCAATGAAGAAATCCACCAATCGATTTGTGAAGAAACATAAATTTCTTTATGTTAAGAATATAACCAAGTTGACCTTGTGTAAGTTATTACTGCTCTGTGTTTCATATATTACTATTTTTTTGTTAAATTTCTTGAACTTGCAGATTTGTGCGTCCCTTGTATTCAATTTGAAAATAGAATATTTTAATTAATTTCTCAAGTTATGACTGTCAAATATTATTAATTTCCCTAGGATTTTTTCATAACTTGAATAGTTATAACTTGACTTAACTTCTACCCAGAAAGCGTCAGCTTGATATTTACAAAACTGAATAAAATCAAATTTAAACTTGAGAAATTAAATTTCAAAACTTCGCAAGTTATACAAAAAGTCAAGTTAACAAATGTTATTGAAACTTTCCAAGTTAGCTCAAGTTAGAAAAAGTGAATAAAACGGCCCTGAGACTCTCTTGCCAATGAAAAATTTTAAAACTCTACATTTCTTTTGGCTAAAAAGGGGTGAATCATGAACCATTTTTCAAATTTCAAAAGATATTTCCACAATTATCTATTTTGCGATTAAATTTAAGAGGATTTCAACTTGTATGTGCGTCATGCTTAATGCTCGTATAATTTTTTCGACAAAAAAAAGGACAATACCTTGATTTTTGAGGTTTTTAAAGGACATCGCAATTACAAGAAGGGACAAATACGGGACACATTTTTTAATACGTTGTTTTTCTAAATGCGAAGGAATGCATACATGTATTCATGATTTAAATTTGAATATTAATAGCTTTTATTACGGAAACCGATGGTTTCGCCACTTTTCTCTAGATATTTACTTTTTACAGCAATTGATCGACGCAATTCTGGAATCGTTTTCTTTTTTCATTACTGCAAATTATATTAAACCGTTAAAATTGCTTTCAACGTATCGAGTTTAAATCGGGTTTTTTCATTAGTTCAAGGATTTGTTCCTTGTAGAAAAAGACGCTCAACCGATGCTGTATTTGACCAAATAAGTGATTTCGTTATATTCATAATTATCGGTTTTCAGATAGTTTAATCTGTGCCGACGAGGAATAACAGCTAAAGTCATTTTTCAGGTTTTTCAGGAATCGCTATCATGGAACCCTGACTTTTGCTGTTTAGATTTAATGGGTTTGTTGCCATTTTTATTCTCAAGGTAAAACCATAAACATTGGTGCATCAATGTATTTTGTTGCAAGAAATGCAATGAAAGTAATAACGTTACTTTGTGCCAACTCGACTTTAGCGGTTATTCCTAGACTACACAGAAATACTTCCACCCAACGATTACTTACTTACTTAGGTGGCCATGACAACCATGACAAGGGTTACGGCCGACTTCATCAGTTCTCGCCAGGCGTCTCTGCTTCGCGCGCGCCGTCTCCAATCTCTTTCACCAAGCGCGGTAAGGGCTTCCTCGGCCTGGTCAATCCATCGGAGGCATGGTCTTCGTCTTCGTCGTCGACCCTCGGCTTTCGCCTCAAACACATTTTTCGCTGGAGCTTCTTCATCCATACGAAAGACATGACCCAGCCAACGTAGTCGCTGAATTGTTATACGCTGGACTATGTCAATGTCGTCGTAGAGCTCGTACAGTTCGTGGTTCATTCGAATGCGATAGTCGTCGCCAACTTGAACAGGACCAAAGATTTTGCGAAGAACTTTCCTCTCGAACACGCCAAGAGCGGCTGCATCTGTTTGCGATACCACCCATGCCTCAGCGCCATAGAGAAGCACAGGTATGATGAGCGTCTTGTAGAGTGTTAGTTTTGTCGATCGAGAGAGGGCTCTGGAACCTAATTGCTTACTTAGCCCGTAGTAGCACCTATTAGCAATTGTTGTTCTTCGCTTTATCTCCAGGCTGACATTGTTGTTGCTGTTTACGGCGGTGCCAAGGTATGTAAACTCCTTGACAACTTCAAAGTTATATTTGCCTGCTGTAACATGGGAGCCTAGACGCCGCACTTCCCTATTTGCAGACAGCATATACTTTGTTTTGCCCTCGTTCACCGTCAAACCCACTTTGGCTGATTCCTTTTCGATAGCGGCGAAAGCAGCGGTTACATCTCTCTTGGTTCTGCCGATGATATCGATATCATCAGCATACGCAAGGAGCTGGACACCTTTGTAGAAAATGGTACCATTTCGATGTACACCTGCCTTTCGTAGGATTCCCTCCATGATGATATTGAAGAGATCGCATGATAGCGGGTCGCCTTGTCTGAAACCTCGTTCGGTATTAAAGGTTTCGGAGAGGTCATTTCCTACCTTGACGGAGCTGCATGTATTGCTCAACGTCATCTTGCAGAGCCTTATCAACTTTGCAGGTATACCGAACTCAGACATTGTTGCGTACAGGCAATCCCGAATCGGGCTATCGAACGTAGCTTTGTCATCAACAAAGAGATGATGGGTGTCGATTTGGTTTTCGTGGGTTTTCTCCAGGATTTGGCGTAATGTAAAAATCTGGTCTATGGTGGACTTGCCAGGACGAAAGCCACACTGATAAGGTCCAATCAGTGTTTTGGTATGCGACTTTAATCTTTCACACAATACGCTCGAAAGAACCTTGTATGCGATGGAAATAAGACTGATACCTCGGTAGTTGGTGCAGATTGTCGGGTCTCCTTTCTTAAGTATAGGACAAAGCACACTGAGATTCCAATCGTCGGGCATACTTTCCACTAGCCATATTTTGCTGATGAGTTGATGCATGCACCTTATCAATTCACCGCCGCCGGTTTTAAACAATTCAGCAGCCAGGCCGTCAGCACCTGCAGCTTTGTTGTTTTTAAGTCGCTGGATAGCAACTTTAACCTCATCATGGCTAGGTGGTGGAATTTCCACTCCATCATCGTCGATTGGTGGTGTCAGACTGCATTCTCCAAGGGCGGAATTGTTAGTATCGTCGCCTGCAAGCAGATTGGAAAAATGCTGTCTCCATAATTTCAATGCGCACTGCGTATCTGTAACCAGATCACCATTCTCATATCTACAAGTGGATGCTCCGTGCTTGAAACCTTGGGTTAGACGCTTAACCTGCTGGTCGAATTTTTGAGCATCCTTCTTGCCCTGGTACACCTTAATTTTTTCTCGCTCACGCTTTTCCTGATCTCTTTTTTTACGTCTGAAAAGGCATCTCTCTTCCTTCCTCTTATCGCGATAGTTTTCGTGCATGGCTCGCGTTGCAGCTGACTGCAGCGTCTTTTTATATGCGGCGTATTTTGCTGCTGTCGCGTCGCGATACTCCTGGTCATACCATTGGTTGCGAGGTTGCGGGCGCCGAAAACCAATGACTTCTTCAGCAGCAGTGCGCATGGAGTGGGATATATGCGCCCAAAGTCCGCCAGCGTCGTCGAGGCAAGAGTAAGGTTGGTTGAGCTTAACCGAGAGTTGAACGGAGTAGGCCTCGGCGGTCCGTTGTGATAGCAGCTTATCGACATCAAGCTTTCGTTGCACACCTATGCGTACATTCTTCGCATTGCACAATCGCATGCGGATCTTGGCTGCAACAAGATAATGGTCGGAGTCAATATTGACCCCCCGAAATGTGCGCACATAAAGTACACTTGAAGCGTGCCTTCCGTCGATCACAACATGATCAATTTGGTTTCGCGTTTTTTGATCCGGTTACAGCCAGGTTGCCTTTTGGATATGAGGGTGTTGAAATCTGGTGCTACTAACTACCATGTTTCGCGCCGTGGCGAAGTCGATCAGTCTTAGACCGTTATTCGAAGTGGTCTCGTGGAGACTATTTTTCGACGTCGTGGGCCGGGCAGCGATCATACACGTCCTCTAGGCTCGCGTAGAAGGTGTGCTTGACAGCATCGTCCTTTTCCTCCGTCGGGGCATGTGCGCAAATTAGGCTGATGTAGAAGAATTTCGCCTTGACGATTATAGCTTCGCTAAAACAAAAGATACAAAATTTGGCGATATTTCGTTTGATGATCTCTTAATTATAGCTCCGCTACAACACATAACACGATAGTAGTTGATATACCGTTGGAACATTTCATATTTTCTCTAACACACAAAATTTTATTTTTTATCTTATGGTGTGTTGTTTAGATTCTGGATTAATAAGACTAGACAAGTGTAAAGTGTAAGTGACAAGTGTATCTGGAAAATCCTACCACAACGGTAAAAATTGAGTACATATTTGGAATTAGCGTTGAAAGCTCATATAGAAATTATATTGGGTTTTCCGGATCCTACATTTTTAGACTAGTATTATTTATTCAAGCATGAACACAACTGTAAATGCAGTGTCTTTTCGTTTTCAGTCGGTCATTACTTTAGCAATAGCATATTATTTCAGTCGTATCAGTCTCGTTTAGGGTTAATTATAGCTGCATTCTATGAAAAATTTTCTCAGAGAAATCAAGTCGACTAAATCTTTTTTTGCAACTTTAAGACGTACCTTGGTAGGTTTGTTTAATACTTTAAGTCGAAATCTGGTGCTACTAACTACCATGTTTCGCGCCGTGGTGAAGTCGATCAGTCTTAGACCGTTATTCGAAGTGGTCTCGTGGAGACTATTCATAGCCATATTTTTTGTGTGCATTTTGTTTTTACATGACCAACTTTTTCGGCCACATACCTGATTTTTAAATTTTTAATTAAATATTTTAAAAACCTTACAAGGAATTTATTGCAGAACTAATAAAAAACGAAAAACCGTTCTGCTCATAGATGGACATCGAGTAGGGCTGCTCAATTATGCAATAAAAAACCACAGAACTGATTTTTTAGGCGCAGCGACAATTTGTTTAATTATTAATTTAAGCATTCAAGAGACAAAGAGTTACAGAATTAGAAAAGCTCTGTTTATTTTTCGCACACTTAAACTAAGAATTAAAAAGAGCACACTTAAAAAGAAAAAACGAAAATAAATTTTTAAATGTTAATTCCATATTGTTGAAATGCTATTACTTTATTTTCTTTTTATGAGGGAACGATATAAAAACTGCCTTGAAGATTTATTTATATTGATCAAACGGGTGAGTAATTTTGTTAATTCAACATGTTGTATTAAAAGTCGTCCAAGATACCTTACTACCTCCCAAACCAACATTGCCTCTGTACGCCCCTAGACAAAACATTCTGAGTACGTTCACTTTGTTAAACTTTACTATGGCAATGTCCAATTTGACATACATATTTAAAATAGTTTCACCATATCTCAAGACCTAAAAGTTAAACTACGTAGTTTAAAATGGATGATATAACTCAGCTTTATTTATAATTTTAAATAAAAACAATATTTTTGTATGCCTTCATAATATATTAACATAGATAATGAAGTTATTTAAAAAGTTTTCATCACCCCAAAGGGGCAAGTGCCCCGTTTTCCCCCTGTAGACGCCCTTGAATATATATGTATAAGCAACAGGTGAAATATTTCGTTTAAACAAAACAATAAATAACAACCCATACGAAGTTTCAAATTTTTTGTATTTTTTTTTCAAAAATACTTAAAAAAACTGTATCAATAAAACGGTTTGATGTGCACACAAATTAACGCTACGCATTTAAATTCATATACATAAATTTTAACATTTCATGATAACATGAAATTTGACTAATTGAACGATTCAACAAATTTTTAATAATTTAAAAATATTTTAGTATGTTTACAATCTGCATACCATATGTTGGATACAAAATAAGTTAAACCGAATCAATTTTATTTTGCTTTTAGATTCACATCCATGTTAAATGACACAACTCTAATAAGTCATTAATTAAACTGTTCACACGTCATTTATTATTTTTTATGCTAAAAATTTAAATATGCTATTTTTAATTAAGTGCAGAGAACTCTTTATAAATTTGTATTATGAGCTTAGCTGTTTAACATATTTAAAAGCAACTCAATTTAATAAAGAGCGACTTCGAATTCTTTTAGGCCATTATAAATATATTTAAACCGCATACTTTTGTATTAATTAGCATCGCGTTGAATGTATACAAAATAAAATAAAATTGTCGCTATACAAATAAAAGCAAAAAATCGTGGAATTTCGATTAACTATACCAGTTTATAATAAATTTGCAATATAACTGGCATTTCGGAAAGTAGTTTAAGAAAACAAAAAAAGATTATTAAGCGGATACAGTTATGCATTTAATTTAAAAGAACGTTTAACAGGCAAACTGTGGGGTGGATTATTGAATCCACTCCAAATTTTAAAACAAATGTTTCTTATAACAACATATTTTCATAATCGGTAACCTAGCCTAACATTTTTTCTGACTTGTTGATTAAATATCTACATTTCTGTTTAATTTTTACTCTTTATTAAAAAAACTGCCGGCAAGCGACAAGCTGGTAGTATATAATTAACCAAAGTATTTGCAATTTAAAACATGCAACAATTTAATCAAAAAACTTACACAATTTAGACGCACATGACGTTGTGAGGTACTTGTATTGAACCTCAGTATTTAACGTGAACTAAATGATTTCAGAGAAAAAAACCTCGTTAAAATAAAAACACGAACCACTTTGTCATAAGAAATAAACAAACAATGAAAAGAAATGGTGAAACAATTTTAAATTATTTATGTCAAATGAGAACACATTTTTTTCAAACTACGTCATTGTGACAACTTTGCTAAAATATTGATTTCTTAAAAATTGTTATGATTCCTTAAAGCTTAACCGTGAGATAAGATAAGAAAAATTAAATAAATATCTAGCAGATAGGTAGGTAATAAGCGATAACAATTTTTAAGATAAGAATATAGCACTTGTGTTTGATGTTTATCGCAGGTGACACATGTAAAAAGAGTTTCAAGTAGTTGCTCTCAATATATTTCAATACGTTTTATTTAATAAAAACATTTTTTTTTCTGTTGCAGAACGACATAGTATTGTTAATTTCTTACCACAACATTTTTTTTTCTAACATGTTAGCTTAATGCTTAGCCTAAAGGCATGTTTGTGCATGATTCACCATTAATAACTCCTAATGATGAAAAAAAGCTGTTGAAAAAATGTCTGTTTAAAAATAAAAACTTATAAAAAATATTAATAGCTTTTTAAAAATGAATTAACATATTAAAATTGATTTAAAAAATGTTTTTATAAAAAAAAAATTGTGATGAATTAACACATAAAGAATAATTTAAATGACATGGAATCAATAAATATAATAAATAACATGGAATAAATCATAGAAATATGATAATTTCTTAATGCTTTTAAATTAGCTCTTATGAATAATAAAGCAATTATGATGTATATAACTTTAATAAATTTTTTTAAGAAATTTGAAAGTTTTGAGCTTTAATGTTGTTAGATACTGTCAGATTTAGGCTGACAGCTACTGTCATGATAATGTTTTCGGTATTTTGATAGATGCTTTACAAAAATTTGTTCTATTTAATGTTCAGTCTTTTTAATAAAGTATGTTTACAAAAAAATTTTATGATTATTTGTCATAATCTGATAATCTGCTGTCAATCAATATAGCACAAAAGATTGACTAGCCTATTTTGGTTTTTTTTTTATTTTTACGAACACCTACATCATTTAAAGTTTACAAAAAACATTTATATTTTTTTCGACATTTTTGGCATAGTTATGTAGGTTGCAAATAATCACTTTCTTTTCACGTTAGCGGCTGTTTTAAAATTCATCATCATTCAAAATCATAGCGTCATGGTTAAATTTATCTCTTAATTATGCTAAATATTTTAAAATTTCTCAATCTGCATAACAACAAATAAGTTTCTGACCTTTGTCAAAGCTTCTGTTCTTCGTAATCATGTTATGCTTCACATACATACAAATATGTTAATATTGATTAATATGAAGATGCGGTATAGGATTCAAAAACTTCGATGATGTCATGACCTGAAGTTGATGGTCAAGAAGAAAGGCATTTGGCATATTTGTCTGGGCTGCTGACGCATAAAAAAAAACAAAAAAAAAATTAGGTAAAAGAAGTCATAAACTCACAAGCAGCTAAAGCATGGCAATAAATACCCTACACGCGAAAGTTTGGCATGTTCAAATGTTATGATTACTAACCAAACATTTTAAGATTTTAATTTTTGTTGAATTTTATGTTTTTAGACATTACCAAAAAGAATTAAAGAAGTAATTTTTAAATTTGATGAGTTTTTTATTACAGTATTTTTTATTACATACATGTGGGTATGATGTTAATATAGGCAGAGATAAAGGTTTGGTATTGAGACCAATATAAAGGGTGTTTTGACGTAGAATTACGTCTTATAGCGCGGTTTGTATGGGGTTGTTTTAACAGATTTTTTCAAGGTCATTAGCCTTTAATACTCTTCGATCAAAGATAATATATATACTAAAATATCAGATATATCCTGCGCTGAATGAATACTTAACTTTGGATTTTGTCACTATTATATTAAAGTCACAAAATAGTAAAATAAAAGAAGAAAAATGCATGTTTTTAACCTCCTCTGTCCCAGCCCCAAAAATTATAGAAAAAAAAAAATGTATAGACCACTTCAAAGGGCTTAATTTGCACCTTCAGAATATGTAAATTTTATAATTTGCACCCTTATAGTTTTTGAAATAAATTAGATTGAAAATGGAGTATATGATGCAATTTTTAAACTGTCATATCTCGCTTAAAAATGCATATTTCAAAGTGCACCTTGGCCCGAAAATTTGCAATTTTGTTATTCTAATTTGCACCTTCGTTAAAATAGTAGAAAATTAATCGGTTCTTCGTAAATAATGTAAAAATACGTAAATTGCATGGATGTCAACCATCGTCAGGGGGTGTATTTTTTTTATTTTTATTTGTCAATCGCAGAACGAGCTACCGAATTAAAACATTTTATTTTGCATTTTCAGAAAAATTCGATGTATTTTTCGCTTTTTTCTCAATGGTGCAAATTAGAGGAGTAAAGTTGCAAATTATTGACGCAAGGTGCACATCGAAATATCAATTAATTACCGAGATATGAACATTTGAATATTGCAAACTTTGACATTTTTTTTTGCAAAAAGTACGAGGGTGCAAATTCTAAAATGCTTATATTCGGAAGGTGCAAATTGAGCCCTTTTGAATGGTATATATACTTTTTTTTTTGGATCATTTTTGGGGCTGGGACAGAGGTGGTATGTTTTTATATAAGAAAATCAATCATCAGCTGCTTATGTGCCTGCTGCTTTCATTGTTTTTCTTTCTTTGTTTATGCTTGTATGCTTTGGTTTTGCACGAACTGATTGGTTCGCTTTGGCAGCATTGTAAGCATTAGTTCGCATTGGGTTTATGTATGCACTACTGTTCTAGTATACTTTTTTGAAACCAGAATTCATGAACCTCTTTTCAACTCAGTCAATGAACTCAATCTGTCAAATTTAACGAAATGGTTCTGTGATCCGGTTAGATTTAACTCGTATGAAAAAAACGAGTTGGATCATATTTCTCTTTATGCTTTTACCCAATAGATGGCGAAAAATTTTAATTTATGTTTTTAAAGCAAATTAATTTGGATTCCACATCCCACTTGCACTAGCAAGTGTAGTTTGCAAACTATACATCGAACAGAAAGTGTAGCTCGCAAACTAAATATCAGACAGAGACGAGAGGAAAGGAAATGTGCTCAGCGTGAAATATAGTAACCATACGATTTTTTAAAAATCGGGGTCTTAATTTTAATTTGAAATTAGTAGTTAAACTGACTGTAGCTCGCAAACTATATATCGGGCAGAGACGAAAGTGGCACCAATGGAAAGTGCATTTGCTTCGCCTTCTTTTCAACTAAGTCAATGAACTCAACCTGTCAAACTTGCTTGAAATTTTGCTTGTTTCTTTTTGCTGGCTCATTTAATCATACTTTTTAACTTTTTCTTTGTTTTGGCCTCGATAAGTAGTCCATAATTGAGTGTTATTCATTTATTTGTTAAATTTTGGAAGATCAATAACAATACGTGCAAAAATTAACAAAACAATCAGACCAAAGAGACAAAGTAGAAGAGGTTACAACTTAAACGGAATTCTACGTCTACACTTACGATACTATCGAAACTGTTTCTGTTTTTTTTGTCAATTCATTATTGGTCACATTCAGCATACTCAACAGTTGCCAACTTTAATAACTTAAATAACTAATACTGTTTAAGCTTCCTTCCCTTTATTTTTTTATTTGGCCTCAAATTTTTTGTGATTTCAGACTTTGTGATTTTACGACTTTGATCCTGTTTTTATGCTCTGGAATCCAAAAATACCCCACAAAAAAGCTTGTTGCTAAAAAGGCCTTTTGCTCTGTCTTAAGTGGCTCCAAAAAATCGGAGCCCAAATAAAAAAAATAAAATGCAGGTGCATAACGAGAAAAGAAAACTTAAACAGTATTAGTTATCAAAGCTCGTGTGGCACGAAAAAGTTACGAAACTGTTGACCAGTGTTATTAGAAAAGTTATACATCAGCTTTTTCGCTGTTTCACATTTGTTGATGTAATGAGGCAAGTTCGCTTGACTGAAATCCGTTCTGTAATAAAGTAGTGCTTTTGTGTTTTGTAATTATAATACGTGAGTAAATATTTAAAATGCATTCAAAAATGTTTATGTCAATGTCTAAAAGAAGATGTGCCAACTGTCATAAAACGTGGAGCAAAGAAAACTTGAGTTTTTTCAAAATTCCAATAGATGAAGTAAAAAGATAAAAGTAAACTGAATGCTGTGGTATAGATTTAAAACCCATAGAAAAAGTGTGTAAAAGGCATTTTGCCAAAATGGATTTTATAAACAGCGTTGCCAGAATGTGGAAAATTTACCAAAACTGGTAAATTTTATTTTCGATGTGAAAACGTGAAATTAGGTTTCATTTTGGTAAACTTTTGCAGTGAAAACTAAAAATTATTTATGAAAATTTTCCAGAAACTTAAAGAATGGACTGTTTGGCATTACTTTCAAAAGTGTTATCGGTCTTTTTGAATGTTTCAACTTGTTTGCTACAAATAAATCTTTCATCCAGTTTCAGCAGATGAAGATGCTGCATAATTTTCCTGCAATAAAATACCATGCACGACATCACCAAGTGATGCCGAATTTTATTATTGTAGTTGGATTTTTTTGTTTTATTAACATTTCGTATTCAAATTTTGTATGTTATCGATAAAAGCTATGCGTTTTGATTCTAATTGCAACCGTCGATGTTGTTTCATCCTTTTAACGTTGTTTAGCTTTCATCATAATGCAGCATTATCATTAGCCCATAAAATGTAATCGAAAATTCAACTTTATATTTGTTTTTGTGGTGACCGTGGCATGCAGGTTAAGTGTGTGGCTTAGCATGCTTCTTGAAAACATGAACTTTACCCGTTCGGAGTCGGCATAAAACATTTAGGTCCAGTTCTCGGTCAATTGTGTACAAACATTTAATGACACAAACAACACAATTGATCATAAGAAGCTCGGTCAAAGTCCTTTCAGGGGCTGAAATGGCCAATTTTGTTTTGTTTTTTTTTTTTATTTGTTTTTCAAATTCCTTAGCAAGATACAACATTTTTATGTAAGGAAAAGGAAAGTGGTTGAAGTTTGTACCATTGTACTACTCAATAATTTAATAAAATTTGTAAGCTATAAGGAAGCTCTATGGTTAAAAGGTCGCGAATACAAGTCCTGCAGAAAAACAAGATTCAGAAAACGAGTGTGTAAAATATAAAAACGGCGTAGTTCCGTAGACCGTCAAAAGTCATATCTTTGGTAATATCCCAACTAACACATAAACATCGATAAGGCTAGGAAATTTGAATGTCCGATTGTATTGAGATTGAAACTAGAAGCTTACTTGATAACGAAGATATAGTTGATATAATACCTGTTGTGAAGTATTTCAGGAGCTTTATAAAGGCTTAATTCAAAGTTTCTAATAAGCTTAAAAATGGTTGTTTACGGAAACATGGGAAGTTTTAATTTCGAAAGAGCTTCGGTTAAGTCAACAACCGCAATTGCTGCCTCTAAGTCTGAAAAATATTTATAGAAATCTTTAATAAAAGCATTATCAAAATTACTTTCAATTTGGTATGAGTATTCTTTTAAAGCCTTCGAAATTATAGGAACCGAAGTTAAAAAATCTCGGACCAAGCAAACAACGTTATCAAAATTCAAATATTTTAATAAGTTAAATGTACAGAAAAATATTGAAACAATGCACAATGTTTGGATAAGACCACAAGCGTTATAAAATAGCAAAATTAAAAATGCAAGCGACCAATCCCTTTATTACTGAATCAGAACCAAAACAAACTAGCTTTTAGTCTTGCGATCGATACAGTGATCGGCAACCGTCACAAAACTTTTAATGGAATTATGATAAAATTAAAGCAACTTTAAAACTACAAAAAAACGTAAAATTTTGTATTGAAAAATATAAAACTTTTTATTTAACAGTTAACTAGCAGGGCAAAAATGACCGAAAAAGTTAGGGTTGTTTTGAAAATGCGGGAATATATTTTATGTAAAGCTTGTGATTTCATCAATATCATCACAACGAAAATAAAAAGCTTTTCAGAAAAAGAATGCTAGAAGAATATTTGTTTTGCTTTGGGTGTGAAATTTTTTTCTTAAATGTGAAATTTGTTTGAGTATTTTGGTAAAAGAAAATTTTTGGATGTGGCAACCCTGTTTATAAGTGCTCTACAAAATACGTAGAACAAAAAATGCCGAATGCAGTGCAAATTCTAGTTATGTAAAAATAAAACTTTAAAATCCAGAAAAGCTTTTTATTTTATTATAAACTAGCGGATGTAACCCGGTGTTACTCGGGGTTAAATTATCGTTTTTTGGGGTTTTGCCACCTCCTTAAGTCGAAAGTGTTTAGTCAAATTTCCGTAAAACTGTACCTGCCAGAGATGATTGCAAAAAAAAAATTCAACTTCAACGTCTCGATCTGACTTCTGGTGTTTGAGGAAAATGGTCATCCAGTGCATTTAATATGCAATTTTATCTCAAAACAATTCCAATCATAAAAAATTCTATAAGAATCGATTCGATTTGTGGATTGTCTTCGTTCAACTTCGGTTTTGGTCGATACTATTCGGTTAATTTTTTTTTTACATATTAATATAGCTTCTGCTTGTATTCGTAAAACTTATTTTTTTTTTCGTTAGTCTTTACTTCGTTTGGCTTCGGCTCATTCTTTGATTTTTGCCGAAAGAACTTTTAAAAGCATAGGATCTATTTCAGTAACATATACAACTGCCTACCAAGTTTAATCAAAATCGGTTCATGCGTTTTGACGTGAATGAGCAAAATAAAGTGGATTCAATAAAGCGCCCTCTCACGAAAGTTTTCTGAATTTTAAATAGCCTCAATTCTGTTGCAAGGTCAAGTTATTTCACGTATCAAATGTTAGTGAAATCGGTCAAGTCATTTAGGAGTTATTGAGTCTTAACAATGCACTACTTAAAGCGTCCTCTTGCTGAAGTCTTTGGAATTTTTTATATTTTGTGTTTTATCTTGGGTGCAGCTGAACCTTCATACCAAATTTCCTTATACAAACACATTTACTTAAAAATGCAGTTTGTAAGAGGAGGCACGCCCACTTGTCCAAAACTCGGGTCAGTTTTCTAGTAGAAGGACATTCCAAATGGTTACATTCTGAATTTCAATGCTTAGCGATTTTAACTTCCAAAGCTATTTGATATCAAAAATTTGACTTGTATGGGCGGATACTCATATTTTTCTGGTCGAAAGACATGCCCAAAAATTGACTTTATACTGAGCTTAAATATTATGAGACATTTAATACCAAAGCTATTCGATATTAAACAATTGAACTGTATGGTTGGTGCCACGCCCCATTCTCCAATGCTTGCTGAAATTCCAGTCGAAGGACACGACTCAATCATATATTCGTTCCGAGTTTCACAAATGTGTGACTTATATTTCGAAAGTTATAATGCTTAAAAAGTGAAAAGTTATAGTATAATACTGAAAAGTTTGAATGCTTAAAAAGTTTCGTGCCCCTTTTGCAACGGGTTTAAAATGTTACCAGTAAAACAGCATGTGGAAATTGAGCTGGAATACCGAATTTTGGAGCTGTGCAACATGTTATTCTAAAGCTATACGATATAAAAAATTATGGTTGTATTGGAGTTGCCACGCCCCCATGTTCTATCAGTAGCAAACTTCACAGGAACACTCTCAAGACTTTGCTAGAGTTTCCCTGAAAATTTCAGAACAATTGGTTCAGCGGTTTTGGAGTCTACTTGTAACATACATACAATCGTTTTTATATACATAGAAGATATTAACAGCTTTTTTAACATATGCTTAACTAACACAGCCTTTAAACGCCAAAATTTTCGTTAAACATGCGTTTTCGTTTGAGTTTTACATACGCTGCGTATCTTTTGCCAGGCTGTCTAATATAGTGGAAAACCATTCAAAAGTTGAATTATAATATTAACTTTCAACTGTAATAACCGTAGACCAATGCTTATGCATTATTTATAATGCTATTATAAAAAAACAGAGAAACCAACCAACTTGAGAACCTCCTCCTTTTTGAAGTCGGTTAAGAATAAAAAAAATATGCTTTGCACACCAATCACAATAACCACTTTTTTGCACAACAATTATCAACATGCGAAATAAAACAATTGTAGGCTTTTGTTGGGAACAAAATTGAAAATCTAACTAAATTAAAAGTTATATAGGTATTCCTCTAAATTTATGGTTATCATTTTGATACAACTTCATTTCATAGTACCAACCTGTATTTTCGAAATTTTATTTTCACTAAATTTTTAGCTAAATCCAATTTTATGATAAAAATCATTTAAGGTGAACACAATATATCAAAAGTAAATTCATTTAATTTCAGACTCGTTACATGACTCAGAACATTAAGAAATAATATGGACTCCCATGAATGAAGCCTGTTTCTTATATTTATGTCTTTTAAGTTTCTTCAAAATTTAATTGAACTAAATAAATCGAAAAGAAGCTTTTACATTTTTTTTTCAATAAACTTCCAAATATGAACAAAGAATTTGTCACTTTCCACCTCATATAGGTGCGATCTATGCTTGATGTAGAGTACAAAAATCAATACAGACATTACCGGCGTCATTGGTATTGTTATGGCTAATGATAAAATCTTTGTTTCTAAACGAAAAAAAAAACTTCCAACATGCTTGCCAAAATTGCGTGCTGAAAATCAGCAAAATAATTTACCGTAAATTAAAAAAAGTGTGAACAAAGAATTTGTCACTTTCCACCTCATATAGGTGCGATCTTTGCTTGATGTAGGGTACAAAAATCAATACAGACATTACCGGCGTCATTGGTTATTGTTATGGCTAATGATAAAATCTTTGTTTCTAAACGAAAAAAAAAACTTCAAACATGCTTGCCAAAACTGCGTGCTGAAAATCAGCAAAAAAATTTACCGTAAATTAAAAAAAGTGTGAATCGAAGCAAAATAGTTTGGACTGGAATATATTTAATATAACAAATATTCTAAATATAGCTTTAGTTAGCGAACAACAAAAATTGTTGGCTATAAATTTGAAATTGAATTAATGATGAGAATAAACTCATAATAATTGAAGCGTGTTGGCTAACAAGCATAGCAATGATTTCACAGATTGTAACTTATAGACCAGAAAGCGCCAGTAATAAAATAGTACTATTTTTAATAAATGCTTTTAAATTTGAATTTGATTTTTTTCTCTCAATAAATAAGAGAAGCAGTATTTTTTATATAAACATAAAATTTTTACTCACTCTTCGGCATCTGTCTCGACTTTTCCTTTTATTCGTATTCTATCACCAGGCTGCACTTTTTGTGGTAGTATAGCTAAAAATTTAGTTGAAGACATTTTTGACTAGCTGTTGGTTGATTTGTTTGAAATTTTCAGTGTTAACGATAAATTTTTGAAAATTGGTATGACTTTTCAATTCACAAGTTTTCTAATTCACACAACTTTTTAATGAAATATTGCTTTATTTGTTGATTTAAATTTCTCTATTATGTATATTGCATTTAGTTTGCTTTGGTTCCGGCGTTGCTATGCTTTTGGAAAGCTTCTTTCATTAATTTTTAAAGATTTTTTTTATTTCAATTCTTGAACAAAACTAAGTATTTATTTTTTAATTTATACTATCGATCGGTTGAACTCTTAACGGTTTGAAATACAAAAAACTACTGAGCATTTTCAGCAAGAATGCGGCTTAAAAACAACGAAATATTGTTTGGCTCTAAAAATAAAATCCATTGCGTCACATTGAAATTTATGCCGTGTTTGTATTTCGTATTTTCCACCACGATATACAGCACGTCCGCCTTAAGTCGAGAGTCACCACTTAGTAGCTAGCGAGCTAGCACGACCGACACTCATTGAGAACTGAAGAAATAAATGAGCAGCGCCATAACAGCGAAAAATTCAAATCAGCCCAATAATTATTTAACTTTATATAGCGGCGTTGGGCCAGACAGGTCGGTAGACAGATTGTCAGAATTGTAAATGATGTATGAGCGACGGAGTATTAAAGAAAAAAATTTTTCAATGTGAGAACATGTGAGCTTTAAGAGTGTTATAATTTATTTATTCTACAATCATATTCACACATATATGTTGGTCATATATTTGATACAATTTCTTATTACATTTAAAGCAGTTTCAATGTTTTTTGGTGTCAATGTTTTGATTTACTTAATCAAAGAGCAATTCTATAGACACTTCCACAATATTTAATTTTCTCAAGTGTTTTTATATCGCTTCACTTAATGAGTGCGAACAAGTTACTTACTTACTTAGATGGCGATGACAACTTGTGGTCAGGTTACGGCCGACTTCATCAGCTCTCGCCAGTAACCTCTGCTTCGTGGGCTCCTTATCTAATTTGTTTCACCAAGCGTGGTAAGGACTTCCTTGGATGGCTTGGTAGTCCATCGGAGGCATGACCTTCTCTTCGTTGTCAACACTCGGCTTTTGTCTCAAACACCTCCTTCGCTGGAGCTTCTTCATCGATACGAACTAGCCATCGTAGTCGCTGAATTATTATACGATAAATTAAGTCAATGTCGTCGTAGAGCTCATATAAAAACTTTACTCTCGAACACCCCAATAGCGGCTGCATCTGTTTGCGATGCCTCCTATGGCTCAGTACCATAGAGAGGCAGAGATATGATGAGCATCTTGTAGAGGAAAGTTTTGTCGATCGTGCGTGGGCTATGGAACATAATTGCTTACTTAGCCCGTAGTAGCCCCTATAGAAATTGTTATTCTTCGCTTAATATCCTTGACATTGTGGTTGCTGTTGTTGCTGCATTTGACCCCTTATTTGACCCCTATTTGACCCACTCCATGATTGACCCAATCCATGAAATTGAAGAGATCGCATAATAGCGAGTAGCTTTGTCTGAAACCTCGTTCAGTATTAAAGGTTTTGGAGAGGTAATTTCTTAGACCAGAGCCTTATCAACATTGACACTGCCTGTACATTGTTGCGTACAGGGAATCCCGAATCGGGTTATTGAAAAAATCGGACGTAGTGTAAAAATCTGGTCTATGGTAAACTTGCCAGGACGAAAACCACACTGATAAGGTCCAATCAGTGTTTTGGTATGCGTCTTCAATCTTTCACACAATACTCTCAAAAGAACCTTGTTTGCGATGGAAATAAGACTGATACATCAGTAGTTGGCACAGATTGTTGGGACGATTCCAATCGTCGGGCATGCTTTCCACTAACCATATTTTGCGGATGAGTTGATGCATGCACCTTATTAATTCACCGCCGCGGGTTTTAAACAATTCAGCAGCCGGGCCATCAGCACCTGCTGCTTTGTTAGGTTGTTTGCAAGGTGGAGGAATTTTCACTCCATCATCATTGATTGGTGGTGTTGGACTGCATTCTTCAAGGATGGCATTGTTGGTCTTGTCACCCGCAAGCAGATTGGAAAAATGCTTCCTCCATATTCTCAGTGCGCACTACGTACCTGTAAATCATCTCTGCAAGAAGATGCTCCGGACTTGAAACCTTGGATTAGACACTTAACCTGTTGGTAGAGTTTTCGATAGTCCTTTTTGCCTGACAACTCAATTTTCTCACAGTTACGCTTTTCCTGGTCCCCTCACAATGCGTTTTTCTTCTTCCCTCTTTTCGGATTTTCGTCTTTTAAATGCGGCGTTTCTTGCTGTCATTGCGTTGTGAATGGGATATATGCACCCAAGGTTCCCCAGCGTCTTCGAGTCTAAAATAAGGCTTGTGGAGCGGTATAAACCCGGCGGTCCGTTGTGATTGCAACTTGCCGACATCTACCTTCCGTATATATCTATGCGTGTATTCTTTGCATTGGACAATCTTATGCGGATCTTGGCGGATCTTGGTTGAAGCCAATATTGACCTCGCAAAGTGTGCACCAGCCAGTATGCTTGAAATCTGTCTTCCGTCGATCACAACGGATGTTTTTGAACCGGGGACAAACAGGTAGCTTTGTGGATATCGAGGTGTTTGAATCTCGTGCTAAACCAGGTTTCGCGCCACTATAAAAATCGATCAGTCTTAGACTGTTGTGCTTTGTCTTCTCGTGGAGACTGAACTGACCGAAAGTGAAGCCAAAGATGCCTTATTTTCCAAACTTTGTGTTGCAATCACCGAGGACTATTTTCACGTTATGGGTCAGTAAGCCTCTCCTCGGCTTACGTACAAAACATCCATGATAGCGTCGTCTTTTTCGTCCTTCGGGACGTGCACGAAAATTAGGCTTCTGTGGAAGAATTTCGCCTTGAGGTGGACTATGACCAAAATGCGAAAATAAGGTTTATGTGGAAGAGTTTTACCTTGATGAGGACTATGGCCAGCCTGTTGTTCACAGGTGTGAACCAAGAAACAAGGTGGCGTAGGTTTTGGCTAAAGGCGAATCCACATCCAAATTCGCGCTTCTCCGCATGGCAGCTGTAGTAGATATCGCAGTGTGGTGTCTTAGAGCAGCCTTGCCCTTTCCATAGCATGTCCTGGATGGTGTTGATGCCAGCCTTTATTTTTACGAGAGCTTTCGTCGGTTGGACAGGGGCACCTTCCCTATAAAGGGTTCGATCATTCCACCAAGTGCATATTCGTGAGTTATCATCCGTTTTCACTTGCGGTGGTCGTCAACGTAGAAGGGGTTCATATCCGAAGTTGGTTTAGTTTTCATTGGGCTGTTATAATTGTGGTGAGACCTAAGCCTTACGCTTATTTCGTCTTTAAGGTCTTATAGAGGGTGTATTCGTAAATGATCATCTATTTTGCGTTTGCGGTGGTCGTTAACGTAGTAGAGGTTCATATCCGAGCATGCATTTGTTTTAATTTAAGAGCCCATTAAAGTTTTTTTGGCGATAAAAAATAAATGTTATTTTTTTTACATTTTTCGAATGCATAACATTGTATAAATATTCTCAGAAAGTCTTAAGCCAGTTCAATAAAAATTGTCCAAGTTCTCCGAAGAGAAATCAGGAAATATACTAATTCTTAAACTTTAAACGAGTTTTTCTCGAAGAGTGCTGCTTGAAGACGGTGGACTGCATTACTCAAAAACTATTTCAAGGACCGTTACCAATTGAAAGAATTCAGAGGAATTGTACAAAATATGCACTTAATAAAATACATTGACATGATGGCCTTCCACCATACGAAGCTCGGCGTATATTGCTTAATCTTCAGTCGTTGAATGATCGAAGAATCTACAGTGATCTATTGTTCGCTTACAACATCATAAATAATATTATAAAATTTGTCGAATTGTCCGCGTTTTTCATAACTTACAATGCACCAAGGAATTTGAGAACCAATAGAACCATATAATAACGAACCTCTAACTCGGTGTATTAAACTGTGTAACACTTATTGTTCAGTATTAAATTTTGACTGCTGACAGGCCAAATTCCGCTTAAATTTTTTTACGATTTTTAATTAATTAAAAAAATATATTTTTATTGTTAATAACTTATTTTTACTTTTGTTAATCGTAGTCTGTAAGATTTATTCTGTAGCCAAACGAACACATAAATAAAAAAATAAATAAATATACGAGGTAACGAAACACTTACGAAGTGACATGAAGCATCTTAGTATTTTTCTAAATTGTTCGATTAAATTCGGTTGTCATGGCCACCTAAGTTAGTTTCCTTTTACATACAACTAACAAAGTTTTCTTCGACCAATATATTGAATATTTGTGCATTTGTGCTTTAACCTCATTAACAGTACGACCAATTTTAAATTAAATAAAATGCGTGTGTTCTGTTCTTTTCCGAGTTAAATTTAAATTTGGCTTAAAATTACAGCCTGTTATCACGACAATACTTTCTGAACGCACCCTTATAAAATCGTATCGGACACTGAACATTAATTCTGACGTTTTATCAGCTGCCGAGTGACGTAGCCGAATCAACCAATGGGAAGACGACAAGTTCATTCTTCAAATTGTCGTGTCAAAATCTTCTATGGTTCATTTTATAAATTTTCACCGGCCAAACAAGAACAAAACTAAAAATTAAAAATTGTATCAAATAAAGTTTAAAGCATTTGCTACAGAAGTATTCTCGACTAAGTCTTTTTTTCGTTTAACTCAAAATAAATTTCCTGCTAAGGTAAGCAGCATTAATAAATTAAACAAATTTAATTGTATGACGTCCAAAATAGAATGAAAAATAAACAATTTAAAGAAAGTCTGACTAGTTAAAATTAAAACTCTTTTAATTGTTTAGCTGTAAATACAAAATGTTTATTAAATAATAATGATTCATGTTGACATGTTCTTTTGCAGTTTAATTTCACAAAATGAGGACTCAACTCATACTGGCTGCATTTGCCATAGTTTTGTTGGCACACACAAGCTACGCGCTGAAGGATGAGGACTGCGAAGGTGGGTGGACAATGTTATAAAGATAGGCTGATAGCAGTTTGTCAACTACCTGCTTGTTGCATGCACACGAAAAAACTTTCACCAAATGTGTTTTTGTTCTTATTTTCAGTTTGTGTCAAGACTATTTCGCGTTTTGCGGCAACCTTGGACGATGCCACCAAAAAGGATTTCAAATTAATTGAATCTGAATTTAAGAAGTTCTGCAAAGTACAGAAAAATAAGGAGCACAGATTTGTAAGTAAATCTAAATAAATATGTTTTATTCGCTTAAGTCAACTGTGTGGGCGTTAGTTTTCGATCTGCGCTACAAAAGTTGTTTCAGCATAACAAGTTATTTTTTATAATCATTTTTTTATTTTAGTGCTATTACTTGGGCGGTTTAGAGGAATCTGCCACGGGTATTCTTAACGAATTGAGCAAACCACTGAGTTGGTCCATGCCTGCCAATAAAGTCTGCGAGCGTCTACAGAAGAAGGATGCACAAATCTGTGATTTGCGTTATGGTAAGATTTAAGAGCAGGATTCATTTAAATTATTAAACTTAGAAACTGTTAGATTAAAGGAAGTAAATTCCTAGTTTTTCTGTTACGAACTTAATACAAATTTAATTTCAACAGCATATGGCATTATTAAAAATATTGAGGTGACTTCAACATGTAGTTTTTGCAATAAGGATTATTATTGGATAATGCAATAATGAGTACGATTTCTAAACAATCATGAAACTTAAGCAGGAATAAATGCTAGTAATAGGACTTGATCAAGATATATGATTGTTCGTGTGCCAAAAGAATTAGATAGGTTTGATAGTTACTCAATATCCGTTCTGCGCACGACCGATTTTTTAAAATTATTTTAATAAAAAAAAAAAAAAAAATAGCTTCTTAGTACCGCGCTTTTATCTAAAAAAGCAAAAGTAACAAAATACTGACAAAGTATCTTCAAAAGAACTTAAACTATAGTATGAAATATTTAACTATACTTACTATATTACATTGAACAACACTTTTCGTACTAATTAAAAAAAAAATTAATTAAGTAGATGAATTGTTTGACGAGTTTATTTTTGAATTGCTAGGTTGAAGAATATAACTCCTTAAAGTTAGAAAAATTTTTGATAAAAGAACTAACGCTGAACAAAAAGGTGAAAACAAAACCTTAAACATTTTTGAAAATATAAGAGTAAAACAATATGAGGAGTGGAAATTATTTTATTATTTTAGAAGTTATTGTTGTTATATGAAAGGCGTTTTTAACTTTATTTTCTATAAATAACTTCCAACACTTCATCCGTGTATTGCATGTAACCAGCGCCTGATTAAAACATAGCGGGTCCTAAAATCGACACGGGGTCTACTTAAGGACAGAGAATTTAGCTTGGATCTTTTACAAATAAAAATATTAATCAATCAATATCTACTTTTTGCAAATATTGGCTGGTTGTATTGAAGCGATTCAAAATTCAGTTCCAGAAAACTATCATGAAAGCGTTTTGAAATTTTATAAATTTATTCAACAGTGCAGAAGCTTCTAAAAGCTAAAATTTCCTAAGATCAAAACATGATAAGCCACATTGCTTCAAAAGTTCATATTTTATGTGCATTACGTCCCTTGATGCATTATCAACATCAACTAAAAATATTCCCACCATTACCAGATCAATTCTTTCCCTATACCTAAAAGAAATTTTAAGCACAACCACGATTTCTTGCAAATATACATTGCTTTAAAACTTTAAGGTCGATTACTTCGAAAAATTTTTTATATGAATGTCATGTTTTCACAACAAGTACTTCATATACAAGCGCCTTCGTGGCCCCTGCCCCACCTAAATCCGCGCCTGTATGTAACCCTTGTCAACATAAAAAATATATTTAATATGATGACAAGTAAACAACAGACCTTCTATTCTGCCGCAGAATGTTCTGGGGATCAACTCTGCGGATATTCAGTATTCAAAAGGGCACGCAGGAAAGAAGAAAAAAATTTAAATTCCGTTTGTGAATCGTCGATGCTTTATACAAAATTCTTCTGCTTCTTATATTGACTAACGAAGCTTATAAGATTGTCAAGTATATATGTCGTTTAATTTTATCAAAGGCAGATAATAAAAAAAATAACCGTCCTGCATCAAAACTATACATTCACTTCTGAACCGAGATGCCGAAATGCACGACAAATGAGATAAGAAAGGTTATCGTGCTTTCAAAATGATCCGCACATTGAAAACCAAAAACCATTTTAAACTAAAAGCACCTAACCTACACTGACATATAAATAACGATTTGCTAGTATGGACACGTTGAGACATTTCAGTTATAGTGTTAAACAAATAACTTCAAAGTTGAAATAATACCAATAGATCAGCAAAAGAACACGTGAGGATATAAATGAGATGTCGACCAAGAGCACACTTGATCACTCTAAACATTTTTATTTTTGTTGTTTTCATACACATTAAGATAACATCTATGACCCCTAGAGTATAAAATATGCTTTTTTGCTCGCCAAGCTTTTCAAATAATAATTTGTTTTAAGCTGAAACAATAAGTTTAATATTAAAACTTTTTACTTACTTTTTCATGAATAATAATATCTAATGAAGCTTAAAAAAAACCAAGTAATTGAAGTTATTGACTTTTGAATGCTATAATTGCGTTATATGTTGAACGATCCATTTAATTTTAGTAGCGAAAATTTTAAATTTTTAGGCTCTGACCGTATCAAATTAAAAAATAAAATTTTGAATATTTGTTCATTTTTATATTGAACTTATACATGGCACCGACGCTCGCGGCATTAATTCTCAACATATTCCCGATTTGATTTTTACTGCCAAATGATGATTAACAATTTTTTGATTACAACAAGCGGCACACAGTGTAACGACTTCTATGGGATGAGGGACAAAAATAGAAGGAACCATCGTAGGTACATGAAATTTGACATGTGTCATGTTTTCATTAATATATAACTCCACACATTTCATATCTTCAGTTGTAGAAAGTGCAAGGAACAAAATTAACTTGATTTTTATTAAATAAATTCACATAATTTTCATATTATATGAGAATGTTTTTAGATAAATTTGTTTTAAAACATACTCAAAAATGAAGAAAAACAAAAATGTCCTTTTTCGTCAAGTACTTTATGAAAAATTTGTTATTTTCCTATACAAATTTGCTCATTTTCGCCAAAACGTGTTCTAGGGAAAACGTCATAAAATCCGTACTTTCGTTTGTCCCAGCAGAGACTTCAAGAATGTGTTCAGATATTTTAGAGAATAAGAAGCAATTTTAAAATGTTCATTGTAAAATATCAAACGAACGTTTTAAAAGCTCATGTTAAATTATTTACATGATCTGGGTTAAACAATTTCAAAAGTAGCACGTTTCTGATAGTTTTAAAAATTTAGTTTACTCAGTGAAACGTTCAATATATTTACTCCACTTATTAAATCTGACATTTAATGCATTTATTACATCGGATGTTATGTTGAATTATTTTTTCCACGCGCATAAATCGGCAAGAATTGCACAGCTACTACCAGCGCCAATTTTTTAAATTGGCTGTTTAAGTCTTCCTATGTAGTTTGCAGCATTAAGGTATCAAGTTTAAATTTCTATTATGATAAAAGTAGATAACACTAAATCATTTTGAAAAATATTGAAATATTTTATTATGCGAGAGCATAAAAAAGTTTCGCAAAGTTCCACGATATTTCTTTATAATTTAAAAAAAATAACAAATAATTAGAGTGACACAATCAAGTATAGTGCAAAAAACTACTGCATATGTGTATGTTTGTATATATGAACAGAGTTTTGACGTAAAAAGTTTTGATAGCTTCCGAGTTATTGAAACGTTACTTATTAATATTAACTATTCCTATCTTTTTTTGAGTTACCATGTATACACATAATTTTATTTAAAAATTTTTTAAATTTTGTTTTTTAAATGTGAAAATTAATTGTTGAATTAGTAAACAGTGACCTCACTAGCTCCAAGGTACTAAATTTCATTAAAATCGTAAGTCCATATGAAGAAAATTTTGTCGTCGTAATTTGTTTGGTTGGTCTTCTCTGTGTGCTCCGTATTAAACCCAATCCCAAACGAAAACTCTATAGACGCAGCTGGCAGTTTCTATTGAGGCCAGCTATCTTTGGAAAACCGTAATCAAATTCAAAAGGAGAAGTATTGTTGAGAATTTACAAACAATTTTTTTCTTCAGTCGTCTTCATCCAACAAAATTTTCATTTTAAAAAAACTATTTTTTCTAGTATAAAAAAAAATTTCTCCTTAATATAGCTAGCTTTTTAAAAATATTAATAATTATTATATTTTTACTTGTTTTTTCAGAAAAACAAATCGATTTAAATGCTGTCGATTTAAAAAAGCTCAAGGTGCGTGATCTGAAAAAAATTCTCAACGATTGGGATGAAAGCTGCGATGGTTGTTTAGAAAAGACCGATTTCATCAAAAGAATAGAAGAATTGAAACCTAAGTACATGCGCAATGAATTATAAGATTAATTTATATAATTATTTAACTTAGTTTAAAAGCAAAATTATTTATTTTCATTTTTGAAAATTCATTCATTCACAAAGTTAAACCTAACGAATATAAAAGAACTGTATTTTCTATTTTAAAACTGTAGTAATGCAAAAATGTACTTCATTTAAATAAAAAAAGAAAAAACAAACATATTTTGTTAAAAAAAAAACAATAAAAAGTAGTTTTATTCAATTACATGACATGCACTTAAAACTAGAGAAGACAATTTCGAAGTTCAGGCGTTGATATAGAAAAAATAAAGCTAGTTTAAAAAATTAAACATGTTGAGCAAGAAAAGACGAAAAGACACTTAATTTTTCATAAAACAATTATTAGATTAGCAATAAATATTATTATTATTATTAATTAGTTACACATCTAAACAGTTACATGGTAATATTGCCTTGCTTGTTTGTTAGCCTTAAATTAAACATTAAACTTAAATGTAAAATCGTTTTGTTTTGATTAAATTTATTCGATATTCTTAACGACGATACGGCTGCTTGTTGTAACGTCCTCTTGTATTTTCATCAGATAGATTTGTATATTCGCTGTAGACCACACACCAGCAGTAGGTTAAGATTGCTGCAATAAGTTTGAAAATAAAAAGTTAATAAAATAATGTTAAAACAGAATGATATTTTTTTAAAAAGATGCTCTTCTGCAGTGAGTGTGTAATAAAAAATTTACTGTAGCACACTTTCAGGCAGTTGATAAAAAATATTGTACATTTTGAGCATAGGGTGGACAGCACACGCGTTATTCTTTAAGCATTTTTAAAAACTTTTTATTACAAATATTTTTTTAATCTCATTATATATAAGTTATATGTAAGCTGCTTTAGGGTTTGTCTCATTGCTTTGGATTGGATCCTGCTAGATATTTTAATGGGACAATTGAAATTCAAAGTTCTTGGGATTGGAACAATACGGAGCTCATGTTAAAATGTTTATTATAGAAAATCAAACAAACGTTTTGGAAGAACATTTTTAAATTTTCTTTCTTTAAATGAAAATAAACGTTGGAGGAGCACTTTTTTCAGTTTTACTAGTTATTGCAATCAAAATAAAAAAGTCGCTATGCTTGCAGATTGGGTTCATTTGGTTTTCGTACAGACAGAAATTTTTATTTCCATAGTCCGGTTCAATTTTGAACATAAGGTACAGTAACGAACTTGATTATTGGCACAGTAAGTAGACATGGGTAACGCAGCGTTGCGTTGCGTTATTGAGTTGAAGCATTTAAATGCGTTACTGCGTTGATACACTTCTTTTAAAAAAAGTAACGCAATAGCGCATTAATACAAATGCAACACTCAAAGCAAACAGCAAGAAAAACATTGAAAGCAAATGTAAAAGTTGTACGGTTCATCGAGCACAGTTGAAAAAGACAGAAAGTTGATCAAACAAAATAAAATATGCTTGTATTATATAGAAAAGAGGCTGCGGGGAAGATGCTGTTAAGCATGAATTCTTGGATCATGTCTGATTGGATGATGCTTGAGCACACATGTGTGAGTTTATTTCAAATTGAACATGTTCGATTTAAAAAGTAAAAAGCAAACTTAAATACAACTTCAAACTTGTTTTGCCCAGCAGGAATGTGTATATATCTGTTTGAAAGCTCGATTTAATTTTATACTAACTACTATTTATTATATTCTTATTAATAAATAAAGCCATAACATTAAACATTGTAAAAGAATTTTTGATGTTTTTTTACTTTAAATGTGTGAGCTCTTTACCACATGACTCAACGCACTATGCAATGGTTTACAGTGAAACTTTCTGTGTTGATACGCGTCTTGTTGATGCAGATACCATAAGATTTTGAACAGTGGCATGACGCAATTGCGTTAACGCATTTCGCTGATACAGTTAACTGCGCTTGAGTTAGTGTGTCAGCGCTGCAATTTTTACTGCGTTACCCATGTCTAACACTAAGCACTCTTAACTTCACGAATGATTTGATTGATTGATTTCACGATGATTGAGTAGACATAACAGTCAAGAAGACACAGCAGTTTTGAATTATTATGGCTCACAACAATAGAGCCTGAACAGAATCAAAAGTCGTTGCGACCGAAGATATCGCAAAGCACAACAATACATGAAAATATATGAACACGTCCAAAATCAAATCACAGGTCGTTGGTTGCAACGCTAAATCGCAGACATAGAATCTATTCTATTTTTGCTTTTGCAACCGACGATTTTCTCTCAGAGCCATTAGTGCTGTCATATTTTTGATTATAATTGGGTACTTTCAAAGCCATTTTCTTAGTTGTTATTATGAACTAACGTTTGTTTTTTGCTTGTGTTGTAAAAAAACTTTCACATGTTCTAGTATTTTCTGTTCGTCGAAAATCATTTTCAATGGAGCACAATCGAACAGCCGACAGTAATATTAACAGTCGGCCGCTGTTATATCAAAACACTGTTAGATTGAATGATTTGCGCTTAAGTTAACAGTTTTTTTTTGCTGAAAGTAAAGAAAGAAATACCCTAAACCTACTTTAAAAAAAACAAAATAATATTATTGAAAATGGACGTGTCCGTGGGCGAATGAATCTTATATTTATATGTATTTAAATGTTGATGAAAAATTTACAAGCAACAAGTTTTATTCTTGTAGCTCACAGTTAATGCCTTTCGCTATGCGAGGTGGGCGTGTTCATGATCGGATTACTCCCAATTTTTGGACACACTTTAGTTTTGGTATAAAATACATACATACCAAAATTGATCTCTCTATAACAAACATAATCTTATTAACTGAGTTTTAAACTTTTTGGGTTGTATGGGAGGTAGGCGTGTCCGTAGGCGGATGACGTCCATTTTTCAAAACCATCTTTGTCTTGTCATAAAAAACATATGTGCCAAATTTTAGTTCTTTAGGTTAAACACAGGTTATTTATTTCGTTTTCAATTTTTGGGTTGTATGGGAGGTGGGCGTGTCCGTGAGCGGATGACGTCCATTTATCGAAGACATTTTTGTGTTGGTATAAAACACATACCGTGGCATGCAGGTTAAGTGTGTGGCTTAGCATGCTCGAAGCCCGGGTTCGATCCCCAGCCGCGGCAAAAAGTTTTTTTCAATAAAAAATTTTTCTGATCGGTCACCACCTCTCTGCAGACAATGGCAAACCTCAGAGAGTAAATAATGCCATGTAAAGCTTCTTGAGAACATGAGCCGTTCGGAGTCGGCATAAAACATGTAGGTCCAGTTCTCGGTTAATTGTGTGCAAACATTTAATAACACACACAACACAATTGATCATAAGAAGCTCGGTCAAAGTCCTTTCAAGGGCTGAAATGGCCAATTTGTTTTTGTTTTTTTTTTTGTTTTATAAAACACATACATATCAAATTTTATTGTTGTAGGTTAATTATGAGCTGAGTTATGCAGTTTTCAATTTTTGCGTTGTATGGGAGGTAGGCGGATTCCAAAAATATTCAATAGTGCAGATCCTTGGGTTCATGTGATCATGTGTACCAAGTTTTATTCCATTATCTCAACTCCTTCTTCTTATCCTGTGTTTACGGACAACACATAGACAGACGGACGGACGGACATGACTCACGACTCAAGAGGTGACGCTGATCAAGAATATATATACTTTTCTATACCGCACTCGCTTCGTTCTATGCGTTATAAACGTTTGCACAAAGTTAATATACCCTCAACTTTCAGGTTAAGGGTCTAAAAAGGGAAGGCAATTAAACTGACTAATAATAAAATAAAAGGTGTTAATAAAATAAAAACGAAACTGGTTTTATGCTTATGAAACAGGGCGAATAATGTTTGTTGTGCTTTCAAAAGAACCGTTAGGAGAATATGATTTCGAGTTGAGAGGAATATTTCTCTCTCAATTAAGTGCACATTTGAGTAGAACATTATGGTACCCTACATCAAGTCCTTTAGGAGATTTCAACAAATCTTAGATGGTTTTATAATTATGAAACGCACCTTATAAGCTTCTTTGAAATCTAATAATAAATACTTCAAAACTAATATGAAAAGTATCTCAGACGACAAGTTATGAAATCTTTACAAAATTGCAGCGTCACTTTTCCGGTATTGAAAAATTATGCATTTAATTTTAAATAAATCAAAATTGCAATGAAACCATAAAAACGACTACCCACAATAATAAGAATCTTAAATTTCTCCACGTAATTTAATTTCCCATAATTTATATTAAAAGTTTAACAAAGAAATACATGTCTGCCTGTGCGAAAACCAAATGAAATCAATAGCTATAAATTTTGCAATTTTGTGCTTTTTTGCACATGCAAATGCAACACAAAAACAACAATCAAGTATTCAACAACCACCACTTTAACCACAAACACAACCATTACCACCAACTTCATGACTCCGTTCAGCGCCATGACATGAAATTGTTCAACATCCGGTAATTAAATCGCACCCGCTATAAACTGTGATGTGCTATTAATTGTATTATGTGTGCTATTAAATTCACACTTCATGACTTAGAAGCAACAACGAAGACTTCATAGCAAAGAAGAAAAAGAAAAAGTTACAACTAGCTGTCAAAGAGGCAAAACTTACCACATGCGATCAGTCCGAAGACAAGCCATAAGACGCCAGTCAACACAAAGCCATCGATGAAGAAGACCACCGCTGTATATATGACAGAGACAAGCAGGCCGATGGCAATCATGATGCCCAACACAACCCAGGGCATCATGAGGTAATGATTACGCTGTGAATTAGAATGTTAAGCAATTAGTTAGTTACACGAAACAATAAAGTACTTAATTCATCATTAAGTACACTGTGCAAACTTAATTGCCTCGCTTACCTTCATCACACCCAACATCATTAGCAGCGATATTAATATTGTCATGCATAAATTAATCACCAGTATTATTTTGACAATATTTGTGGGTACCCAATCGAAGATAATAGTTTTGAATGCAACACGTGTCGTAAAGATAACAATAATTGTGAGTATCGATAGAATGATGGCCAAAATACCGGATATGATGGAGCCATTGCGTAGCGATTGACAGAAGCAGCAGGATTTCAAAAGTGGTCCAGCCATTTTGATGTTCGTATTTCTCGCAGTGTATTTATTTATTTAACTGCAAGAAAGGAGAAGTAAAAAATATATTTATCAGTTTGCGTTACATGTTAGCTCTTTATTGTTATTTCACACAGTTTTTAAGTCACAAAATAAATATAATATAACGACATACATACATACATTGGTATTGTCTACTTGTTAGCGGTTATTTACACCTAGATTGTTGTTATCGTGGTAAGAGTATAAATATTTGCAAGCATTAATATTTATGTTCAGACGTCGAAGTTATTGTAAAACCTGTTGCGTTAACAAAGAAAAGCGTCAGAAATACTAAACTTTTGAAATTTTACAGAAGTTGGCTACATGTTGCCTTCTATGTTATTTCCAACCGTTATCAAAAGTAAGAAATTTTATTTTTATTTAATAGTTAACAATTGGATTATGGTTAGTACTATTTTTATACGAGTAAATGTTTTTTATTATTGAACATTTTATAAAAATAATTGTAAGGTTTGATTGACGAGCTATATGTGTTGCACGTTTACTTTTCTGCATTATAGTACGATTACCGACAAGTTTTAACCAACGGGAAGTTCATATTTAAAATCGCGCTGTCTGATTCTAATGAATATAGAGGGTTTTAGTGTAACGTGATAGTAATGCTCCGCACCTAATATGGCTCAAACTGTAATTTTATTGCTTTTACAGTGCTTTCTTTACTTTTTAATTTATTTTTCCGCTGTTGACGTAAACAGAGTTTTACTAAATAACTCAATGAGACAATTTTAATAGAATGTCATTCATTGCCCTAAAATGATGATTTATTTTTTTGCAAAATCTATCGGGGCATTTAAATATGCTTCTTAATATCTCTTCTTGCAATGTTAGTCCAGCATCTGGAGTCATTTATCCTGGCATACGTTTTGAAATTTTCTCCTCTTATTTTTTCAATCGAAATATTCAAGTCTTCGAATGTTTTGGTTATGTAGGAAATAGCTCTTCTACTATTTTGATACGTTGGCTTTGAAAATCAGTTCTTAATATTTTGATATTTAACACGCATTTTTCCAGCGATGACCCTGATGCAGGCGCGCACCCAGGAAACATTTTGAGGGGGGTTTTATGTTTTTATTTTCAGACTTATTTAAATTTTTTATTCATTAAATAATGTTAAGAGAACAATGTCTATTTTTCTTTTATTTTGAAATGTTCACTTGAAATGTTGTCAATATTATTTTCTAGACCCCTACGAACACTTTACAGAGGTAGATCATTTATTAACCTAGTCTGCCAAGTTTTAATAACCTGGAACCACATCCGCTCATACGATTTTGATAAAATTTCATACACGATTGTAGTGATCAATTGATTCAAAATGATTAAAAACAAATTTCATTTTTTTTCACCACCTGTGATAGTTTCGTAGTCTGGTAAGTCTGGTCTGATGCATCTAGTTTTGATCTATTACCTAACCATCCCCATCGAAAGTATAGCGATATTTTTTACCCAAACTTTTTTAAGTGATTTTTTGAAAAAAATTATTTTCATGGGTATTTTTCTATCCAAATGGGTTTTCCAATGGCAAATGGGTTAATTGCATATGTTTCGAGTCTTTGTAGCCACAAGCCTTGTATATTAGGCCGGGTCAATTTTTGTTTTAAAAAAATCATAGGCGCGGAAAATGTTCTCTGTAGAACTCTTTCTCTGAAAAAATTCTGAACATCTTTTTCCAAAAAAACACTAAGCCTAAAATCTATTTTGAGCCTCCGGTTTTTCGAAAGTATCCCAACAAACAAAATTATTCACTTATGATATCGTTTATGAATTGCTTTCTCGTTCATTTCATTCAATAGCAATTATCATATGCAATTAATTTATAATATCGTGAACGGGAGAAATTTCTCCTTCGTTAACGAATCGTTCAAACCGACAAAAGCAATTCGTGAACGAGTCGCCAAATCTAAGAAAATTAATTCATTAACGAATGTTCCTATTTCAAATAAGCAATTCGTCAACAATTTAAAAGAAGCAATTCTTAAACGAATCACCAAAGTTCAAAAAGCAAAAAAAAAAAATTCAAAAATCTGGAAGTTTTGTATATATTTGCCCGTCAACTCTTCTCAAATCATCAACCGTTAACTTATCTCGATTTTAAACACAAAAATTCTGGCTTGTTTTTGTTTTCAATCACGGTTTTTTAATGTTAAAACCGACATTCAGCATAATTTTATTGAAATTTTTTGAAATGTTTTGATGTTTTTTGAAACAAAACAAAAATAAATTTTTTGAAATGTTTTTGATATTCAAAGTTTGAGAAATTTTACTAAAGTGTCGCTCAAATAAGTCGCTTTTAATCTCCGTTTTAATTTATAACAAAGTATTTCTGCGGGGGGACATGAGATTGGCCCTTTTTTGAAATCGACTTTTTTATAATTTTGTATTTTAGTAAATATTCTTAAGATTCATGGAAAATTTCCTACGGGCTCAAAAGTTACAGCTGGATTAGTGAGAGAGCATTTTTAATTTTCGCCTTTGTGTTTTCTTTGTTCACAAACTTTGAACGCGTTTATCTCGAAACCATGTTTTTCGTACTGGTTACGGCACTAACGGGTTCATTTTTTGACGAATTTTTTTTTTTGTTTTGTGTATTTTTTTAAACTAGATTCGCTATCGTATGAGACGAGCTTTTTTAAATTTTTTTTCGATTTTGTATGAATTTTTAAAGTCAACATTTTTTCGAAAAAACACACTTTCAAATTTGGAACATCACCAAAAATTGAAAAAAAAAAAAATGTTGGTAAGGTTTAAAAAAGTCATTTTTTTCCAGATCGGACAATTTTTGCGACTTCCAGCGCTGCAACCACGAGGCTCCGTTTTTTTCTCTGCCGCCAGTTTGGAGCTCTATAAAACCATGTTGGAGTGAAAAATATATTTTTTGAATTTTTTTTCTTGTAATCTGTTCAATCCTCTACAATAAATAACAAATAAAAATTTTGGAATAATGTTTGTTTTTGACTGAGTTATGAATTTTTAAAAAAAGGTCTGTTTTCTCTGCCGCGAATGTTATGTCCCTCCTTAATAAAGCAATTTTAATCGTTGCTTTCTTTAAGCATCCAGCCAATCTCTGATACAGACAAAACCAAACTATTCGAAAATAATACGAAAAAACTATTTACAAGCGATTCGTCAACGAATCACCCCTCGCCACAATGTTTATTGGGATGTTTGAATTTGTGTTTTGCTACAAAATGTGAAGAAATTGAAACAAAGAACCAACAAATTACTGTTCTAAAGTGCAAATTTTAGTGGTTTCGAACATAAATTTCAAAAATATTAATTTATTTATAAATTTCACGAGTTTCATCACGTGTCAACAAAAAATAAAAAATTTTCAGATTTCATTATAATATTAAAAAATATTTTGAAAATTTATTTAAAATATAAGAACAACATTTGAAAGCTAGATTTGCTATTATCGTTTCTTTATATAATTTTGAATTTCGTGAAATCTATTGTATAATTCCACTTGTTAACAACAAAATAAGAAAACTTGATCTACAAAATCCATGCCATATTCAAGGAAATGAGAGTAATGTTCAACTTTTGGCCAGTGTTCGAAGAGTTGTTTAAAAAAACCAACAGTTATGGAGGCAGTTATAGTTGTGACAGCAGGACTTCCTAAAATAATCTTTTCAATTATAAATTAAGTTAAGCTAGTGTCTTTTTTTTTCTTTTCTATAAAACTTTTTGTTACTTTTACTTTATTTTGTTTTGTTTTTTTTTTTTTTTTATTAATTTATTTATTTCTTATATTTTTTGTATTTTAAAGCTTTTAATTTGAATTTGAATTATAGAAATTAATTTTTTTTTATTTGACTTCGGTTTTTCACTAGATTCATATCATAACCCCTTTGAAATTTTGATCAAATATGAAAATATGGTAACATTTTTCTTAAATGAAGACTTTTTATCGAAAACCAGGACATTTCTTCTCTAATACATGTGTTTTGGATGTTTGTATTCATTTTTTTTCACATACTGAAGTAAAACACAAATTCAAACTTTGTCTCAAAAAACTGGAGCCTCGCAATCAATTTTAGACCAAGGATTTCTGGGGCGAACCTGTTCAAAATGTTCCGTGGAATATTTTCCGCGCCTACGACTCTGTAGTTTTTTTTTCACCCACACAAATTGGCCCGCCCTGTTGTACATACCTGTAAAATCTAATAATATTGTCGATTTTTTATGTTTTTGTTGAAAAAAGAGATTAGTTATGCCTTAGTTATGCCATTCTCAAACTTCTTTACCATCATTACATCTTTCAAAGACATTGATAAATTTTGAATTTCAGTTGATAAGAAATGAGGAAAGAATTAAAGAAAGGTCTTACAGAGTAAGACCATGCCTTACCCGGGATTCAAACGCGGTAGCTGGAATGGTGATGAAATACCATTTCCAATCGAAGAATGAAATATAAAAGGAAACACTTTAATATTCTTGGTCAAAGACCATTTGATGGTTATGGTTGATTTTCTAAGATTTTTAATTTTTCAGAAGAGAAGATGATTCTCAAAAATCACACTGTTCACTATTGCAAATGCTGAACTTTTTACTAGTTCAGTTTTTGAGAGTATGGATACGCTGTATATGTAGTTTCTATGCAGGGACGAATTATGTAGTTGTGACGCACGTGAGGCTAGTCATGTGCTAGTCACGTGAGCGCCCCACTACTTCCCTTTATGATGCCACTCTAGACATTTGTATGTTTTGTTTGCATCTTGCTAAACTTATATAAAAACTATAATTACCTTTCTTTATTTTCGAACTGAAACGAAAGCCTTCTGATTTTGAAACCATTCCTATGATATTTAATAAGAAGTATCATATTTGTTAATTTAAAAAACAACGTAAGCTTTGTTTCTTTTTACAAGATTATAATGCCTGATTCTTTTGTAATTACGATAAAAAAAAAAACAGTTTCGATAGTATCGTAAGTGTATACGTAGAATTCCGTTAAAGTTTTAACCTCTTCTACTTTGTCTCTTTGGTTCGATTGTTTTGTCCGTATTTTAAATTGATCTTCCGAAAATTAGCAAATAAATGAATTACACTCAATTATGAACTTCTTATCGATACCAAAACAAAGAAAAAGTTAAAAGTAAGTATGATAAAATGAGGAAGCAAAATGATCATTTCGTTAAGTTTGACAGGTTGAGTTCATTGACTTAATTGAAAAGAAGAAGTAGCCATTTTCGTTTCTTCCTGATATATAGTTTTCGAGTTACACCCAGTTTAACTACTAATTTCAAAATAAAATTATGACCATGATTTTTAAAAAAACCGTATGATGACTATATTTCATGCTGAGCATGTCCTTTCCATGAGTGCCACTTTCGTCTCAGTCCGATGTTTAGTTTGCGAGCAACTTTTTTTTACGATATCTATTGAATAAAAGCATAAAACGAAATATGATCCAACTCGTTTTTTTTTATAAGAGTTAAATCTAACCGTATCACAAACAAATTTAGTTAAGTTTGACAGTTTAAGTTCATTGACTGAGTTGAATAGAGGTTGTGAATGTAGTACACACAAGAACTTTCAGTAAACAAACGAGAACACTCAGTTCTAAGTAGTGCAAATAAGAAGCAGCAGGCACAGCAGGAAGAGCATAAGCAGCTGATGATTGATTTTCTTATAAAGCACATGCATTTTTCTGCATATATTTTACTATTTTTTGACTTTAATATAAAAGTGATAAAATCCAAAACTATATATTCATTCAGCGCAGGATATATCTGATATTTTAGTATACATATTATCTTTGCAATATGCGTATTAAAGGCTGTACGTATACCCTAAAGTATTCGTCAAAAAAGTTTCATGGCCTTGAAAAAATCTGTTAGAACGACCCCATACAAACCGCGCTGGGGGAGATTGTGATTTCCGGGGCGCCGCAATTTGACGATGGATTCGAAGAGTACTCTTAATAAAAATAAGAATAGCCAAAGGAAATGTTGTGTTATCGATTTGTTTTCGAGTTATCGATTTTAAAAAATTTTTTTTTGCTATAAGGTCTATGAAGAAAATCGGCTATATTATTCTTAATATATAACCGATATTAATGATTAAGGTATTATTTGAAAGGTTATATATAAGGCTTTTAGAAAACTTTTAAATTGATGAAATCTATTGAGTACTTTATATTTAATAGGTATTTTTGTGCAATCGGCTATATTATTCTTAATATATAACCGATATTAATGATTAAGGTATTATTTGAAAGGTTATATATAAGGCTTTTAGAAAACTTTTAAATTGATGAAATCTATTGAGTACTTTATATTTAATAGGTATTTTTGTGCAATAAAAAATATTTTCTTACACAAAACCGTTATTTTCTCAAAAGTTGCCGTTATTACTATGAATTATAAAGAGTAAATTATTAAAGATTGAAAATTCATCTTTCATTTGGTATGTAATATATATAATTTATTTGACTTTTTGTGATGTTTTTTTATGATACAATGATTTGCCCTTGTACGGATAATTGCTTATTTCACTCATTTTTACCTAAAATGTTTTGCTTTCTTACTCCATATTTAAAAATATCGCCATTACAATAAACAATTGTTTTTAAGGCAACATTTTAGCTACAATATTTATACACTGAGAAAAAAAACATACTTTAAAATTAAACAAAAATTTTTAAAATATAAATTTAACGCCTTTGCGTTTCTACAAAACAAAATTTAAAACAATTGTGTTTAAATTTCAACTATACACTCCTTTCAATTTTTTTTCATTCATTATTTCTTTGAAACTTTCTTTGACATTTTTTGAATTTTGAATTTTCATTGGTTTGAAAAATATCGAACATAAAATAAAATAAAAACTAATTCAGTTTTTCAATATTGAAATATTTAAAATGCAAACTTCATTGAAAGGAGTTGAGATTCGGTATTCGGAGGGTCCCAAGGGTCGCTGATTACGAATCTGTCATCAAAAACTCGGAAAAAATTAAAAAATGGCATCGAAAAAATTATGCTTTAAAACATTTGTTTTAAATTTAAAAATTTTTGTTTTAAATTTGTTTTCTTATTTAAAAACATTGTTTTAAAAACAAAAACCCTTGTTTTAAATGTAACTTTAAGAACAGTTGTGTTTAATTTAAATGAATTTGTTTCAAGCTCTATTTCAAAAACAAATTCGTTTAAAATGAACACAATTTCATTTAATTTCAACACATATTTCCCTCAGTGTATGAATTAACGGGATTTTCGAGTCAGTGAAAAAAATTTGTAATTTTTATTCGATCAGTTAATAAAAAATATACATATTTTTATTTATCGAATAAAAGGTAAAATTTTCAGCTTTTTAAAAAATATACTAGTTCTTTCCCGTAAAAAATGACGGGCCCGGTTTCAATACAGAAGAAACATGAAGTATTGATTTTTTTTAAGCTGAATTAGAAATCAGCGATGGTCACAGAAATCAACGATGATCACATATTCGATTTTAAATTGTACAAAGAACAATTTTGAGTTCCAAATATTTATAAAATACCTTCAAGTAAAAACGGAATTTCTTGTAAAACAGAAAATTTCAAAATGAAAAAATTTAAAAAAGTTTTTGAAGTTTCAATAAATCACAAACAAAAAATGACTGAAAATATGCTATGAAATTTTTCAAAAAATCAAACGTTCCGCACTCACATTTTACGGAATTATGTTATAGTATATATACTAGTTCTTTTCCGTCAAAAATGACGGGCCCTGTTTTAATAATGAAAAAACGTGTAATATTGATTTTCTTTAAGGTGAATTAGAAATCAGCGATGGTCACATTTTCGATTTTAAGTTGTGCAAATAACAATTTTAAGCTTCAAATATTTAAAAAATACCTTAAAGTAAAAACGGAAACTATAGTAGGTTCGACGAAATAAGTTTAAAAATTTTTTGTAAAACTGAAAATTTAAAAATGAAAAAAAAAATATAAAAGTTTATGAAGTTTCAATAAATCACAAAACAAAACATGCCTAAAAATATGCTATGAAATTTTTCAAAAAAAATCAAGCGTTCCGCACTCACATTTTACGGAATTATGTTATAGTAATAATAATAATAATAATAGTAATAATAATAATAATAATAATAATAATAATAATAATAATAATAATAATAATAATAATAATAATAATAATAATAATAATAATAATAATAATAATAATAATAATAATAATAATAATAATAATAATAATAATAATAATAATAATAATAATAATAATAATAATAATAATAATAATAATAATAATAATAATAATAATAATAATAATAATAATAATAATAATAATAATAATAATAATAATAATAATAATAATAATAATAATAATAATATTTTAAGTATCTTAAAAACGTAAATTTTGTAGGTAAAAACGGTTCCTTTAATTAAAAAATTCAAATATGATATTAATTCGCTTATAAACTTAAAAACTTTTTTGAAATTATATTTGTATTATATATCGTTGAAAAGGCATTTAATTACCTTTTGAATTGCATGTCAATCTTTAAGATTCATTGGATATTGGCAAAGATATAGAAAATTTTGTGAACAGATTTTTTAACAAAGAAAACACTTAGAAAATTTAAATTTTATGTAATATAATGTGAAATTAAATAACATATGTATATTTTTATATGTCAAACAAAAGGTCTAACTGTAAGCTTTTAAAAAAAAAATATATATTTTTAGTAACTTAATAACGTAAATTTTTTAGAAAATAACGGTTCTTTTCATTAAAAAATTCAACTTTGGAATAAATTCGCTTATAAAACTAAAAATATTGTAGCAATGATATTTATAACAAATATTTTTGAATTCAATTGACATATCAAACTTAAAGATGCATTGAGTAACGGCAAAGATATAAATGTTTTTTTAACAGATCTTTTAACAAAAAAATTTTTTTAAAAATCGATAACTCGATAACTAATAGAGTTATCGGTTTTTTGTTCGGCGAATCATGTTTTTTTGTTGTTCTCTACCAGAAAACATCTTCAAATTGCGGCGCCCCGGAAATCGTAATCGTGCCCCGCGCTGTAAGACGTTATTCTACGTCAAAAAATGTTACTTCAAAATAATTATTGATCACTTATTGGAAAACCATTTTTGAATGGTGAAAAAATTTTTGAAAAAAATCATGACATAAAAAGGCTTCAACTAACTCACAAAATGCAGTTTTAAATGTTGTATATCTTTATGATTCTTTCCACCTTTTGGCATTATTTATAAATTTGGTTTCTTATTAAAGAGCTTCTGTTTATTTAAATCAAGTCAGAAGATGGACAAAACGAATATTAACAAAATCGAAATTTCATAGCAAAAGCAACAATAAATATTTTTTTTTATTTAGATTAATACGCTAAATTTATCAAAATATTTTGAAATCATGGATAGCGGTCAGCCAGTTTACTCCACTCTTTTTATTAGATAAACATAAAGTACATATGTACATACATAAATAAATGTCGTCAAATAAATATATTTTCAGTTTTTAATGAAATGAGTTTAATTCCAACATCCTGCCAAATAATTTTAATTTTAAGATTTAAGTTTTTTGTTGCTGCCTTAAAACAATTGACAGAATTTATCGCTAAAATTGTATTTCTTTCATTTAAACTACTAAATGAAAGAAGAAGAGAATTAATAACATTACTTTTTTGTGGTTTCCCACAAATCCGTTATCACTACGAGAAAAAAAAAACAACCAGAAATTCAAGGTCAATATTTTCTTGCCATGCGTCAAATTTTTCGCCATATTGTCGCCGTTTAAATTTCATCTGTTTTTTCTTTTAATATTTCTTTATTTTAAAATTTTATAAACTGCTAAATAACAAAATGTTTTTGAACTTGTATGAATCATAAAATTAAATTTAGATTTTGATTTGCCAATAAATGCGATATGTTTATTTAATGAATGTTGCTAGTTTTTTATTCTTCTATATGATTCCTCTTATTTATTGTTACTTTTGCTATTCTTCAAAAGTTTGGCTTAATTATGACTTTTTTCGAAATGTTTGTTTTATTTGTTTATAAGATTTTATTTTTTACAAATCTTTTTCTTTAATTCTCAGACCAATAGAATTCTTTGCCAAAAATCTGTTTGAATTGTTTAGCTTTGAAAGCTCATTCGCAATATGCTGGTCCGTCGGTTTGACGTCATTCACTTGTGTCGATATTGATGTTGTTTGCTTCCAATCAAAACTTAGCACAGTGGGTGAAGATCAAAATTTAGACAAATTAATAGCCACATATTTTTGAGATTGAATAAGAAAATAATTATGACATGAGACATAAGCCGTTATGCAAGTTTGAAACTCATACTGTGTACTGTACGATACAATTGTCGCTCATGGAATTTCTACACATTTAGCAATAAAATTTCTCTCACTGCAGCGATGACTAGATGTTTCACCTGCAAGTCTTGTTTACGGTAACAAAACCCACAGAACTCTTTTCCATGTACAGCCTACTGTGCCTCAACATAGCTTTATTGTAAAAGCGGAAATAAGCAACAAGTCTTTTGAGTGGGTGTCTATTAAACTTTGGTAATATTTTTTTTTTTGTTTTCAAGAATTCTACATTTTTTCAGATAACATGTTTTAATTACTTGCTGTCAGGCAAAAGTTAACATTTTGCAAGACTTACTTTTTTTTGTTCTAAATATAATAAGCATGTTTATGCATGGATATTTATTTTCATATGAAAACTCGTGCGTAAAGACATAATTAAGCCTAGAAAATTTAAGCAATATCAGCGGATGTTATAACTAGGCAACAACCTTAAACTCGTCAGTGATGAATTTTAATATAAATATGATGAGATTTATAGACATGTTCATTATCAAAGGAAATAAGAATTTTATGTTATGCATGTGATTATTTGTATGTGGGAGGACCAAAATAATTTCGGCAATTCATGAGTTAGCATCTGTGTATCAGGATTGTGACATATTATAGAAATTTATTAACTTTAATATGATTAAAGTGAGGAAGACATAATATTGGCCTAATCAAGAAAGGTTGAAGTTGAGGGAATATATGAACAAAGGTAGTAAGCCAAGAGCTTATAGCTTAAGAAGTATTATGACTAGCAATATATTTCATATTAAGTTTTGCTTTATCCTTACCGATCAGAACTCAGTTATGAAACCAAATACTAAAGACTAAGTAACTATTCAATTATTATTAGATATAATAACTATTTAATTTAAAATAGATTTTGAATTTTGCCCTAGATTAATAACTACTGACAACAGCATAAATTTATTTCTACACGCCAGAACAAATGGAGTGTCGAGTCAAGACAAAAAAATTACTCCATAGTATGTGTAACAATTACGAACTAAAAAATCTGTTCAAATTAGCAAAAAGCTTCGTTCAACCATCAATTAAAATTCTAAGTATGTCGGTCGGCTTGCTTTGAATGAAAAAAACACGACCACATCTATTCATATAACAAAAATAAAATAAAAAACAAATAGAAAAAAAACAACTGATATTGCAAATGATCAATTGCATTGAATAACAAAGCAAAGTAACCGCCATGTTTTAGTTAAAGGCTTTATTTAAAATATAACAGCAAATCAGAGTGGCAAGAGTTCGCTAGAAGTATTTAAGAGCTAATTAAAAACGCATATACAGGAAAATAAGGTTTCAAATTACATATCGAATCGTGATATAAGAACACAAACCTTGCAGTTCAACTATAGAATTGGTAGTTGCTTTAAAGGACAATTTATAACCACAGAAAGTTTCGTAGCCAAGTACAATTTTGGGGGATTAGCCCCCAGTTTAGAATTATTATAAAAAACTGTGTACAACTAAGAATATTTATTTAAAGTAAAATTAAATCATTTCTGATAAAGATAAAAGAAAAATGATTAAAAAGGTTTCAAGGTTAACCTTCAAAATGTACTGTTAGAATCAGAATGACAGGGGGTGGTTTCTAGAGGCAAAAAATCAGTGTCGACTTTGGGAATTCAAATAAAACTTTTTACCAAAGAAAACCAAAATTTTTCTTCAAAATCACTACAAAATAAAACAAATTTAAAATTACTTTTCCTATTAATTTCTTGATCAAATTTCATTATTTATATACATTATTATATTGGAAATCTTATCTTAGTGGAAAAGTTGAATTTTTTTATTCAAAACACCTTTTTTTACAAATTTGACAATTGCAGAATGCATAATACTTTATTTTTTGGGAAAATTTTTACTTTTGAGAAAAACTCTAATTCAACCAACTTAAGCCGAGCTCTCTCCCAACGAAATTTCATATTGATCAAAGAAATTTGTTCTCTCTCTTAGAAGGTCGGGAACCCCGAATAACAGATATATCATTTATATATACATTCTGCACATCTGTGTATAGTACCTTTCGAATGATAAAAGTTTCATTCCTGTTTTAATCAATACCAAAAAAGCGTACGACAAGGTTTAATGTATTAATATATAAGATATTTACGAAATAGTCGTTGAGATATTTTTTGACAAATATTTCAACAAACTGTCTGGCTTGCAAATTCCATCCCTGCAAAATTCAGCAATAAATTTCAAAATTTTTTATTTTTGTTTTTCGTAGATTAAATGATTTTTTATCATTTGGTTTTAAAGGGTTTACACACAGTTAAAAACAAACAAAACAAATTGGCCATTTCTGCTCTTGAAAAGACTTTTACCGAGCTTCTTATGATCAATTGTGTTGTGTTGTATTCAATTTTAAACGAAGATATTTCTCTAGATTCTGACTTAACAATTTCGCTCTTACCTGACTTAAGGACCGGCATGTATGAACGAGAACTGGACCTACATGCTTTATGCCGACTCCGAACGGCTAAAGTGCATGTTCTCAAGAAGCTTTACATGGCATTATTTACTCTCTGAGGTTTGCCATTGTCTGCAGAGAGGTGGTGACCGATCAGAAAAATTGTTTAATTGAAAAAACTTTTCGCCGCGACTGGGTATCGAACTTGGGCTCCGAGCGTGCTAAGCCACACACTTAACCACGGGCACCACACAGTTTTACACACAGTTAGAAGGTAAAAACTGGAATTTTCTAAGAATTTTTCCTGGATTATTAATTTAATTTATTAACATAAAAATTTGCACACATATTAGGGTGACTTTTTACCACAGTTTAACATTTTATATTTGTTAAAACCAATAATTTTAATTGCTGCTAAAGATGATCTCCGGGAGCTTGTCTGAGAAAAGACGCTTATGGTGATCATGATATCTCTGGCCTGTATCATTTAAAAGGCAACAACCATAAATATTTTAATATAATATATAATCCTGTGTTTGATCAAAGAAATAAGCAAAATAAAATTTTTCAAAATGACGGCTTCTTAAAAAAAAAATCTAAATTTGACTTAAATTTGATCTTAAATAGTTTGTAAAAAAGTATTTATCGGAGAAATTCTTTAATTTTCACTAAAAACTATACTTAGCATGATGCCAAAACAGCGTTTTTTAGAAAAAGTTTTTTTTTACTGTTGAAGATGGTGAAGATATATAGTTGTAGCAATGTTTGTTCAGGGACTTGGCTGTCATTTTTATTCGTGGTAATTTAGAAGCTTTTTAAATGTTACTTCCGATAGAGCTCAATTTGAATATTTAAACTAACCAATTTGTATTAAAAACTTCTAAAAGTTGAAAATTGACTGTAAAGCCCATATTTTGGTAAGACATTCTAAATGTCAATTCTGACTTTTGGATGTCAAAAATGCTGATCCTTTTAAAAAAATAAGAAAAGCGACATCTTCTGAAGCTGTTTCTACTAAATTTATTTGCTGACCAAATAGAAGATTTCATCACCTTTCAACAACGTTTTTTTTGTTCAAAATGATTTTTAAACAAAAGAGATATTTAAGAAAAAATGTTTAAGGTAGGTGTTTTTTAAAAAAAAAAAACTATGTATAACAAAGAAAATTTACAAGTTTTTTTTAAAAGTCATTTTCTACGCTATGATTCCGCAAATTAGAAGCTTTCAAAATAATTTCTTGCTTTCACACGTCTTTTTTAAGAGCTGCATCTTCATTTTCAGCTAAACGTTTCATGCATTCCAGTTCATTCCATTTTGCATAGCAGTCAAAGTGTTTTCTCACCAATTTTGTGCCCACGTTGAAATTACTAAGGGTATTCATGCAACTGGGCAAAACCCTTATAAACGGTATAAACCGTATAAGTTTATTCCCCTTATTAATGAACTGTCAAAGTTTGTATGAAGAAGCTTTTGCACAAACCAGATATCTTTGCTCAACGATTTAGCTGGGCAAACGAACAGGCAAACTTATAACATCAATCAGCTGATTTATTTTATGAAAGCAAAAGAAAAAATTAGAAGCAGGAGAAGATATTGTGAAAATTGTAAAACTAATTAAATAAAATGGAAGAGGTAAGAATGGAAATTTTGTGAATTGAAGGAATTAAAAAATATTTATATACTTCATTTGCAGAAAACAAACCCTGAACTTGCAAACAGCTGATATATGATGCAAATGCTCAATCGACTTTTAAGGGATGCTCATGCACCTGCCTGATAAAAATAACTAATTGCCCAAATTATATTCTTGTCTCTTTGCATGAATACCCTTAATGTTTTTTAGGTTATTTTCTACCAAATCCAAGATATTTTGTGTACATTTATTTGAAAGCCACTTTGATTTGTTGACACCTAGCATATATTTCCTTGTAATGAGACATATCCTAATCATCATAATAATCCTACATCATCAAGTAGTCTACTTAAATATTTTTTTATTGTTGAATCTTAAGCCAAAATTAAAGCATCTTTATATAACAAACGTAACTGTATTTAAACAGTTTAAAAACTGAAGTTAAAAACATACAATATTAAAAATTTAAATTCCACATAAGATTTTATTTGATCACTTATACATAAATATACACAGTGAGCGTTGTCCCCATGGGCCTAAAACAACATTTAATCCAACTTTGATTCTACTCTATGCCTAATGTTGAGCAAAAAACAATTGTTTTTCTAGTTGTTATTAATTTTTTTTTTCCAAACCTTACTTCATATTAAGGTTAATTTCTCAACAATGGTAAGGAAAAAATTAAAGCCACTCGGTGAATTTTTTAAAAATCCATCAATAAAAATTAATTTATGATTAATTTTTATAGGCATGGAGCGGCTAGGTTGGCATTTGATGCAGAAAAAGGGTCAAAAACAGTCTTTTTTTGTACAGAACTTTTTTTGTAGCTCATTTTTCTGCAAAACCATTGCAAATATCGTAAAGCCACTCGGTGATCTACCACAAATATGGTAAAGTTACAGCACTCAAGAAAAATAGAAAACTCTTGATAGAAATATAGATCTATTGTGACGTAGATCTATATTTAGATCTATATAACTCATGCGCATTTCGCAATCAAGTAATTTATCATTATTGGACAACACTGCTCCCAATGCTCTCCCACTCTTTTTCTCGCAGAGTCATAATTGTCAAAATCAATACGAATCATTTGACGTCCTGTTTTTCTATTTCATTCGGTGTTTTTCTGCTCTCAGCCTTGCAGCTACCTTGTTTGTTATACTATGTCTTAAAATATTTACGCCTGGAATTTCTTATTTGAAAAAAATCTTGAAAACCCCAGAAAAGACAGAAGGAAAAAATAATGTAAAAATCCCAATTTAGGTAACCTCTCAAGAAACTAAAAAGAAAATAAACAAGTAAAGAAAGTCTAAAGTCGGTCTAGGCCGACTATGAAATACCCTAAACCCTCTTTTCAAAAACAAAAAATTTTTATTGTAAAAGGGCGTCTCCGTGGGATAATGAAGCCTATAATTTATGTGCATTTAAATGTTGATGAAAAATGTACACATACCAAGTTTTATTCCCGTAGCTCACAGTTAATGCCCCTATTGTGCTTTCGCTATGGGAGGTGGGCGAGTTTTTGGACGGACTACTTCCAATTTTTGAACACACCTTAGTTTTTTTATAAAATACATACATACTAAATTTAATTTCTCTATGACAAACATAACCTTATTTATTGAGTTTTCAACTTTTTGGGCTATATGGGAGGTAGGCGTGTCCGTAGGCGGATGACGTCCATTTTTCAAAACCATCTTTGTCTTGTCATAAAAAACATATGTGCCAAATTTTAGCTCTTTAGGTTAAACACAGGCTTATTTATTGCGTTTTCAATTTTTGTGTTGTATGGGAGGTGGGCGTGTCAGTGAGCGGATGACGTCCATTTTTCGAAAACATCTTTGTGTTGGCATAAAACACATACATACCAAATTTTATTGTTGTAGGCTTATTATGAGCTGAGTTATGCAGTTTTACATTTTTGCGTTGTATGGGAGGTAGGCGTGTCCGTGGGCGGATTCCAGAAATATTCAATACTGCAGATCCTTGGGTGCATGAGACCATGTGTACCAAGTTTCATCCAATTATCTCAACTCCTTCTTCTTATCCTGTGTGTACGGACAACACACAGACGGACAGACGGACAGACGGACGGACGGACGGACGGACGGACGGACATGGATAGCTCGACTCAGGTGGTGACGCTGATCAAGAATATATATACTTTTCTATACCGGACTCGCTTCGTTCTATGCGTTACAAACGTTTGCACAAAGTTAATATGCCCTGACCTTTCAGGTTTAGGGTATAAAAAGATGACCTTTTTGCAAAACTTGTTTATCTCGATAGTGCTTCGATGAAATACTAAATTGATCACGGAGGGATATAATTTATTTAACTCAAAAAGAAGGGAAAGTATACTAAACCTTGTATATTTTTATAAAAACAACCCCTCTTTCTTCAACGCCTGCTAAAAGTCTACATGTTAGAATTCTTTGTGAGCCTATGAAATTATTTTTTTGTTCTCTTATTAAGTATTTTCATTTTGAATTGTGTTTTTTTATTTTTTGTTTTATTTCTCCTCACATCATTTTGCTGTATTTCTTAACTTTGCGCTTGTTTATACCGCAAATGTTGCCATAAATTCATGACTTTGCCGAGATAAACTGGAATTGTTAATTGTTTACAAAAGCTCAAAATTTGAATATACAAAAATATTATTTTTTCCCCAGAAAAAAATCTTTGTTTATTTTAGCAGTATTGCGCAAGACATAATAATATCAGTAATAAGTGAAGGTTTTAAGGTTTAGCTTGTTGAAGTCGTTAAATTTTATTAGGCACTTAGCTAGGCATTGCGTAGGCAACAACTAACAGCTGTAAGAAATTCAGATTCTTGTAGAGCTTAATTTGTTAGAATTTTATAGAGCCTTAAAATTTTCAACACAAATAATGATGATTTAAATTACTAGAGCAGAAATGCTTCGCTGGTTCAATGTACTCAGGCCAGTTCTGAGAGTTTTCTCACAGGTTATTAAGGTCGTCATGAAATTAAGCGGCCATACAACCGGAAGCTATGTAGCATAATATAATAAGTAAATGTTAAAATTATGGTTGGAAGTTGGCTTAGTTCTCTTGTCTATTACTGAGCGTAAAGAACTGGAACTTGTAGTTTAAGTTCAAACTAGAAAACATTTCAGTTTTGGCAATGTGTAGGGCTACCCACTTAACATACCACTCTGACTGCACCTTAAAATGATATATGTCTAAATATTTATTTTATATCTCCATCTCATAAACAGAGCTACCGTAATATAACTTATTATCAACCTTATCGGACTAGACCGCAGCCAACATTTTGTTAGTTATAACATTCTTCAGATAAGCCTTTCAAGTGTTTTATGAGTGAGCCACTTTTACATATCTACTAAAAGTTAACAACCATTACGAAGGCTTAACAATTTTTTTAACCAAAACAACAAAAATATACAGCTACTTCGTCAAGACAATTAATATGAGCTCATAATGTATTGTATTAAATTTCAATGAGTAACATTAAGACTAAAGCTATTTTTATTGTTAAATATAGTATGTCAACGTAAAAATACGTCATTATGACTTTCTAGGGAATTCAGCGATAATTTTTTTTTTTTTGTGTGGGAAACAAAACCAGTCATTGTGTCATTAAGCTGCAGGCCATTTTATCAAGTGTTTTGAATGTTTTGTGAATGACTTAAAACTAGTGTTGCCATATGTCCCGTATTACATCGGACGTGCCGTATTTTGTATGACATTTGAAATGCCCCGTTGGTACACGGCTTGTCCCGTATTTTCAATTATCTAAATTAATGGCATTGATATTAAATACTTGCATATGCAAATATGAACTAATACTTTCAGAAAAGAGTAAGCAAATTCATTTTTCTTCATTCCTATTGAAGTAAATTTACTTAAACTTTACATTACTTCTTTTCTCCAAAAAATTTGAACTTTTTCTGCCCTTTTTTTGATTTTTTGCATTTTTTTCGTTTCTTTCTCAAATAAAATTATGACCTCTGAAATTGTATCGTGTTCATTTCTCGAAAATTCTGATCTTAAAAGTAGAAAGAATGCAGAATTTCTGCCCTCTATATTTCGGCGGTTTTCTGACCACAAATGCTACCAACTGAATAAACAAAATAAATGACATATGCATATAGAAAATATTTAGCGTACGATTGACAGTTCAGAAAATATTGAACGCTTCTAAGGAAAACGTCAAAATTCTTCTATGAAAAAAAAATCAAATTTTCTCTAGCGAGAAAAAATATTTGAATTTGAAGTTTTAAGATTTTTTAATCTTTAATTCTTTAAGGCCCGTTAACTGATCTCCGAAGATTAAATTCCTTAATCTCAGATTTCGTAAACAGAGTTTAAATTTTAAACTCAGTTAAAATTATTTTCGTAACTTATCTCATTTTTATCGGCAGTTTTCTTAAACTCTGTTTAAAAATTTAAACTGAGATTAAAAAACATATTTGAGCGGCACTGTAGTAAAAATTCTACAACTTTGACGTAGAACATAAAATATTTCAAAAATTTTTGATAAAATAATGCAAATTGTCAGTTTCATTGGAATATTTTTTTTTTCAAAACTTAATATATGTTTGTTTTTTGTTTATTGTTTTGATTTTTTTGAAGTAGGATTTTTTTATTTTTTATTTTTTGTTTATGATTGAGAATATTTCCAATGTTCTCAGAGAATTTTTGACAAAATCTAAGTTTAAATTTTTTAAACCTAGAATTTCTGTGTTTAAATTTAAACTTGCCTCACCAAGTTAAACTTTGATTTTTTGAGATGAGGTATCGGCGTTAAAATTTAAACTGAGGTTAAGGAATTTTAAACTTTGTTTAAGCTAAACTTTGTTTAAAATTGAGATCAGTTAACGGGCCTTAAAGTTTTTCACAAACTCGAAAACATTGAAAAAAATTTTGATTTTATTGTGATCTATTCTCAGTTAAAAATAGGTCAGAATTCTGTGGGTTCAGGTCAAAATGGAAAAAATTTTGATATTCAGAGAGCAGAATTTTTCGAGGAGAAAAGAAAACGCTATTGAAATTAAAACATGATTTGAAATAGTCAGATTATGAAAATGCCAACACTGGAAAAAGACTTAAAAGTTTAAATTGAAAACCGAAGCGCTTCTTAATGGTTAATTTTGCATTAATTTGTTCTACAAAAGTTCATAAAAAGTAACTCAAAAGATCTTCTAGAACGAAGTGGAATATTAAAGTAAATTTTACTCAATAAATATGAACTGTCTACATGTCCATGTAAAAGCTTAACAATCCAACTAACGTTAAGCATTACTCTCCTATTTTTCAAAGTAGGCGATATTCATGAGGTGGTAGATTAAAGTTAATATTGCAATAAAGATAGTTCAGGCAAAACAAAAGAAAGTTTTTCTGAACAGATTCAATGTCATCGATGTAACAATCGTATCGTGGACACCATACAATTGAAGCATATTCTAAGATAGGCCGAACTAGAGAAGTGAATAAAGTTTTCGTAATAAAAGGATCATTAAACTCTTTATTATTTTATTTATATGAAAGTGAAATCATAGTTTAGGATCCATGGTTACTCCAAGACCATGGAAACTATGTAAGGATTCTTATGTGTAGTCACAAATTTTGAAATTACACTTTAAGAATGGTTTTTGCGAGAAGGTCATGTGCTTACATTCTTTCATATTAAGATTCATTTGATTTATTCTGCACCAACTATGAAGATTCTTGATGTCAATTTGCAAGATTAATAGGTGAAACTAATGGAAATGGATAATTTTGTCGCTTAGTCCCGAAATTGCTTTTTAGCGTAAAAAGCATAAGAAAATTGAAATTTGTATAGTGAGTCGATAGTTATTTTGAAGATTTCCTCGGAAAAAGCGTGATTATTTAATTTAAAAAGAATTTATCTTAAATAGCTTGATGAAATAAAGCAACAAAAAGCTTTGTGGGTTAGTCAACTAGTACTAAAAGCAAAAAATAAATTTCAAAAACTCTGATATCCAAAAGTAAAATAAACTGATTTTGCGTAAAATACCCAATATCTTTTAAAAGCTTGGTACTTTGTTAATTTGTTTTTTTGTGATATCTAATGAAATCATGATGATATGATTTTTTTGAATACGACTACACACGAAAAAATTAGTATAGAAATTTTACACCGATCGGTGTTCCAGGGAGTCCTACACCGTTCGGTGTTAAAAAACACCGTGCCAAGGTACTAGAATTTAATATCCGAAAAGGTATATTTTTTCACACCGATCGGTGCAAATAAGTAAATTTTCGATCGGATGTTTGTGTTGAACCCCGTTAGGTGTTTATTTTTAGGTGTGTACTCAAAATAATAACTTTTAACACCGAACGGTGTAATTTTTTCAATATTTATAATTGCTTTAAATAATAATGCTATGCCAAATAAAATGACACACATGCTCAAAAATAGATTTCGATTAATTTTTTTAGTGTGTAATATTCAATTTATTCTTTTTTCTCGTAAAGTTTTTTAAAATCCCGTTTTTTCGTACACATTCCGCATTTGTTCCGCACCGTTGGAAACAAGTCTGGCAACACTTCTTTAAACTCAGCGTCAAAGATACAAAAGGTTTTCTATTAAATGTTATGCCATAAAAGTGTGCTTTATATGGTCATTATAAACAGCTGACAGATTTTGATAAAATTAAATTTTAACACTTAATAACCACCATGAATATTGCTTGTAAAACAGCTGGAAATGTTACGACTGTCGTTAATAAGCTTACATTAATAAATGCAGTAGTAATTCAATGACAGCTTAGTGCAGTGGAATTATAAACCGGTAACGAATGACGTAGGTACAAATTCGAAGCGATCGTTTTAATTTTATATATTAATCATATTAAGTTTTAAAGAAACTTTTATTTCAATGAATTGTCAAATTTCTACTGCAGCTTTGGAAATGCAAACTCATTGAAGTCAATTAGAGTTTTTATAAGCTCTCGTATCAGTGCCGTAGCCAGGATTAAATTTAAACCGATGCTTGCTACTCTTTTGGGAGATGGAAAAGTACTTTCGTATCAGTATTTATTATCGCTTTTGCATACAAGAAAAAAAAATGTAAATTAAAAATTACAAAGATTTTATTAGAAATTAGATCTTACTACTCCGAAGATGTATGAATATATTTAATGGTAATAAATTTGTTTTTAGAAAATATAATTTTGTCCAATTGTAAACCTTTCATATGTATATCTTGAAATTTTGTAAGAAGAAAAGCATATTTATGTGTTTTGGGATCAAACGTTATCTATACCATTTTCTGAAATAAACTTCGATAGTGATTAAATTCGATTACTTCATCCAAATTCTATCGAATCCAGTTTCCAAGGTATTATGTAACCTGTTAGAAAAAAAATGAATTTATATCGAGTTTTAAAACTTGAGTATATGAAGATATTTGAAAAGCATATATCGCGCTTGATTCTAATAAATACATTAAAAAAACTTATTGTCTAAAATTATATTGTTCGTAGGACTTATCGAGTTAAATTTTTTTAAAATTTCACATTCTAAGAGATCTCTGAAGTTTTATGGGGTTGTCAAGATCACCAAAGTTGTTTTTTGTGAAAAACAATAAAAAATATCTTAAAATGCTTTGATTTTTTTAGCAAAAACTACATATAGCAAAAACAAAACAAAAGTAAGAATACAGAATCGCCTTGGTTGAATAGAGCACACTGAGGTTCCAATCATCTGTAATGCAATCTTCCGACCATATTCTGCAAAGAAGCTTGTGAGTACATTGAAACAGGCCTTTGCCACCGGTCTGAAACAGTTCAACCGGTAGGCCATCGGCTCTTGCGGCTTTGTTGTTTTTAAGCCGAACTATAGCTGTTAAGACCTCGTTAAAGTCGGGCAGCGGAACGCTGTCATCCATAATTGGGCTTTTCGGAATATCGTCTCTGTTGGCCGGATTATTATCAGCGTAGCCATTTTTTTTTTTTTTTTTAGCTTGAACCAATGCTCAGGGGATGCCCCCTATTAATGCGAAAGCATTGTGTTGATTCGGAAGATGGGTAATAGGCTAGTTGGAGGGTGGAAAAATGGAGAAGTGACGGTGAAAATTTGTTTTGAATTAACACAGGTCAAAACTGCCACATGAAACACATCCGCAGTGAGATTATTCCACAATTTTTTTGTGCGACTGAAGAACGAATTATCACGGTAATGCGAGGTTCTGTTGGGCAACAAGGCAATACTGTAGAGATGGGCTAGGTGAGCTACCCGAGTGGACCTGGGAAATACTCGAGCTGGTGGAGTCAGGTCGTGTACATCCCTTGAACACTTTCAATGGTAGAACATGTATAACAGGCTTATTGACCCAACATTGCGTCGATGACCAAAAGAATTGAGAGATGATGAAACGTCATCATCCCCAATCAAATATATCGCACGGCGTTGAATTCGGTCCAGAAGCACCAAATAATATCTTGAAGCCCCTGTCTAAATGTGCGAATTGTACTCCATTTTCGGCCTAATATATGAGGTAAGGACAGTGCGAAGATCAGTTGAAGTGAAATATTTTTTGCACCGTTTTAAGAAACCTAGGCACTTGGCCGCTTCTTTCGACACATCGAAAATATAATCATTCCAACGAAGGTCGGATTGAATTGGTATGCCCAGAACGTCAAGAGTGGCTGACTCCGCAATACCTACACCATTCATATTGAGGGGAGCTAAAGGGCAATCCATTCGCTTGTGACTTAACAAACAACACTGGGTCTTGCTTGCATTAAACTCTACTCTATTAGCAAGACCCCACTCGGAGATTTTTTGCAAGTCATTGATGAGTCAGTTACTCATATTGTGCCTCTTTCTCTCAATCTCCGAAGAGCTCGGGCGTTTGTTGAACGAATATGAATGACAAATGCTGCTGTCGTCAGCAAACGAATGGATTGGGTTATGAGTTAACGACAGAAGGTCGTTGATAAAAACCAAAAACAAATCAGGAGATGAACTGAACCCTGCGATGCACCCGCATTGGTGGTGTGTTCTCTGGACGAAGTGCCGTCAACCACGACACGTAAGGATCTATCCTTTAGAAAACACGTGATCCACTGAGCAAAGTTTGAACCGACTCCAAATGACAATTAGTTTTGACACGAGTGTCACACTCGATCAAACGCCTTTGAAATATCTAGAGCAACGACCTTGCTTCTTGATTGAACGCATTGGTTCCATTTTTCGACGAGGAATGCCATTAGGTCACCAGTAGAGCGTGCCATGCGGAAACCATATTGGCCATCACTGATCAACCCGTTTTGCTCCAGATAATTCATTAGGTTGTTAATAACGCTCTCCATAACTTTAGAGAGTGCAGAGCATATTGCAATGGGTCGGTAGTTCGCAGGGTTCGTGGCATCACCCTTTTTAGGTATCGGCTGGACATTTGCGACCTTCCAACAAGATGGAAATACTCCTGTCCTGTCCACTCGAATAACAATCGTCGTCAGCCACAATCGCACAAAAAAAAACATGCATGCATACCACTCGAGTTCGTAAACAACGATTGCTGCTCAGCACAGTGTGTGACGACTGCGAATCGATACAAAAGGCAGCATCCAGACAATGCTGACATTCGAATGATTCGCTGGAAGCTCGAGTGTTTGCTGCTGGACTCGAGCTCGAGTGGAATTTTATTTTTGTTTTCTTTTTTTTTTTTTCCTGGCGTTTTGTTGAGCGCAATGTTTTTTTTTATGCTTTCAACAACTAAAAGCCAACACCAACAACAAATCGTTGGATACGTGACACAGTAAGCAAGTACCAACAACAAAAAATATACAAAAACCACACAACGCCAGCGACTGTGCAAAAGCTAAAATCATGTCTTTGTATTCTAACTATAAAAAGGACAGAAACAACAACACGCATGTTGGCACGACAAGTTTAAATTAATGAACACACAAAAAAAAAGAAAAAGCATCGTCGACATTGCGCAATTACAACAATAAAACAATAAGAAGTAAGAGTGAAGCTGAACACTGAATTCGGCGAATTACAACAATCATTAAAATATCGAAGTTGTTGTAAAAGAGTGGAAAGAGTGAGTGGTGCTGTTGAGCGCTGCTGCAGAATGCAGTTAACATTTTTTTCCTGCTGCGAATAAACATAAAAGCATGAATATTCGTTGCTTTTGGCGAATGTTGCGAATGTCTGGCTTCATCGGACATTCATGTTTCGCAGGCATTCGTATTCGTCATCGCTCGTACTCTACGGCATTCGTACCACAGCGATTGGTGCATGTTTGCGCATTAATTTTAATGCAGAAGGCATATTCGTAGCTCGTATTTTGGTGGTGGTAAGTGGTAAGTGGTGGTATGCCATCAGGTCCAGAGGCTTTATTTACGTTGAGTTTTGCAAGGACCCTTTTAACCGCTCTCGTTCAAAAGTAAATATCCTGCATTACAGAAGGTGTACCCTCAATTAAGGGAGTGGCTGATTGGTAGCTGGGATTGTGGAGTTTTGTGCAAACAATTTAGCCAAAAGGTTCGCCAAAAGGTCATCTTTTAAAAGAGTTGGAATCGACGAAGATGTCTGATTCTTTACTCTTTTAATGAACGACGAAAAGTTTTTACTCCCTTTGGGGCAGAGAAGGAACCTGTTCTCTTAAGCGAGTTTCGTGAAGAAACTTTTCGCGCTCTAAAATTGCATCACAGCGATTCCTAGCCACGATGCGAAGTCTTTTAGCATCAGCATTTTTGTTAGAACACCAATTCTGAAAGGCTTCCTCTTTGGACCTGACTGCAATCCTGCAAGTCTCATTAAACCATGAGTGATATTTTGGTTTAATGCTTCTCATCTTATTGGGGATGAAAGATCGCATGCCCAATAAAATAATTTCTTGTGCCATAACTGCCGCGGCATTCACATTTCTGTCAGCGAAACATAATTTCCAATTGAAGTTGCCATAAAAATTATTTAGCGCAGTCCAATTTGCTTTATCATAAAACCAAGCAATCCTCTTCGGGCCTTTAGGCGTAGAGGTGCACAGGTTAGAATATGAAAAAGCAGCGGAGATCGTACCATGGTCCGAGTTACCAAGAGGTGCATTGACAATCACATCATATTTTTCATGATACGAAGTCAGAAAGAGGATTAGGATTTTATGGCTTTGCACATCATTTCGTGGGAAAAAAGTTGGTTCCTTCCCTAGTTTATCAATCGGTTTGATTCAACAAAAAGCTCAACATATTGACCTTCAGCTGTTATTTGGTCAGAATGACATAACCAAACCGGGTTGTGGACATTAAAATCGCCGGCTACGACGATTTCGCTGTCAGGGAATAACCCCAAAATGTGCGTTATCGAATCAGAGAGGGAATCCAGTTTGTTAAAAGTAGGCTCCCACCCTAGATTCGGGCTTCTATACACGTAGCAGAAATGCAGAATATGCGAACGGACCCTGAACCTCACCCACATGGAACTGAACTCCGGATCGGCTAGGTCAGACTCCGCTCGGAGTCTCATTCCTATTGCCGTGCATCTCAATTTTCTCGCACTGAGGCATTTCGGCATTTTTTCGCCTGAAAGAGTCTCCCTTCCCTCCTCTTCTCTCGATATCGCTCCATAGCAGGCGCTCAACAACACGCGATACAACCGACTGCAGAGTGGCTTTGTAGGCGGTGTCCTTCTGTACAGTGGCGGTGCGACAAACACAAAAATTATTTTCTGATACGTCAAATATAATGGACAAATCCAAGGAAAGGTTTAAAGTAAGAAATGCTGTTTAGCTTTTTAAACTTTCAGATTTCCCAATTATTCCAATATATGATTGTTTTGAGAAAGGATCTTTGATCTAATTTTTATTTATAATACTTTTAGATTCTTATATTCATGAGAGATTTTCTAGAACAAGAAGATAATTATAATAAATTATTATGATTCTACCGCTGTGAAACTTTCATTAAAAAATTTTCAGATTTAAAAACCTACACGCGTTTCTTATAGACTGGCAGTTTCTTTCTAGGAATGGATATTTCGACCTAACCTAACTTAAGAATTCACTAATGATTATAGGTATTTCGACTTGACAGAGAAACTTTTTCTTATGTGCCAATTGTTGTGATCACCGAAATTTGCTTCTAATATGATTACTTAGATTTGGAGAAAAAAAAAACAACCTGTTACAACAGCTAGAACCATGAACACCGCCCCCATTAAATATGTTGACTCCACCAACACAGGCAGCCCACGATCTTGGATCAATTAATTGATCGACAGACAAGCACAAGCCAACAAAAAAAAAAAAAGAAAAAAACACACCAGCAACAATTTAATTAAATTGGAGCAAACTTTTGTTGTTGTTGTTTGTAAACAAAAAACATAGGTTCAATTATTAAATAGCCTATGTAACGAAAATCATCATCATGCATGCAGTTATGGTCACGTTTAATTATGTAACAATAACAAATGATGAAATAGAATCGACAGTAAAAATTTTGTTGGAATTCTGAAGTCTAGTGACTTCAATTTTACTTACGATTACGTTTGATATTTGTTTATGTTATGTTGATGTAATCTAAAATTGAAATCAACTTGAAATTCATTAGCAAGAAAATCGAACGTAACAACATCTGTTGTGAATTCTATTTTATTGAAAATTTATTTATCATATATATACATATGATATGGAATGTAGATAAAAACGCCAGCAAATTAACCCTATGGAAGCAGTTGGGACAACTTATATTAGACAATACTCCAAGCATAGCGATCATGCTTTGTTGCAAAAAAAAATAATAAAAAAACTAGTAAGGTATATCTTCGACTTGGTCGAAGTTAAAATACCCCCACGGCCGATTCTTAAGGGTGGAAGAATCTTAAATTGATGAGCTTTTTGTATGTGATTTTGAGAGATTTTATTATTTTTATGTGTCTAAAATACATACATATCAAATTGTTTTCCTGCAGCTTGAATATAAGCCTTTTTATAAATTTTTAAATTTTGGGGTTTTATGGGAGGTGGGCGTGTTAGATTGTGTATGACGCCCATTTTTCTAGCATACCTCAGTTTCGACATAGAATACACAAATACCGAGGTTCTGTCTTGTAACTTTAATATTAGCCTCTTTATAGATTTTTCAATTTTGGGGTTGTATGGGAGGTGGGCGTGTTAATGGGTGGAGAAAGCCCATTTTTATAAAACACCTCAGTTTTGACATTAAATACACAAATACCGAGTTTCCATCTTGTAACTTTAATATTAGCCTCTTTATAGATTGTTCAATTTTGAGGTTGTATGGGAGGTGGGCGTGTTAATGAGTGGATGACGCCCATTTTTCTAACACACCTCAGTTTTGACATTGAATACACAAATACCGAGTTTCCGTCTTGTAACTTTAATATTAGCCTCTTCATAGATTTTTTAATTTTGGGGTTGTATGGGAGGTAGGCGTGGTTTTCATCCGATTTAGCCCATTCTCGAACTTGATCTTAGTTTTTTTAAAAAAAGCTTAAATATCGAATTTCATTACGATAGCTTCAAAATTACGGCTGTAATCGTGTCGACAGACAGACGGACAGACGGACAGACGGACAGACGGACAGACGGACAGACGGACAGACGGACAGACGGACAGACGGACAGACGGACAGACAGACGGACATGGCTAAATCAACTCAGGTGGTGATGCTGAGCAAGAATATATATACTTTTCCATACCTACCACGCCTCCTTTTGGGTGTTACACACGTCGTGACAAAATTAATATACCCCTTACGCAGTACGCGTGGGGGTATAAAAATATCGAAAATTGAAGTTGAATTTTGTTCAATCCATTGATATGGCGGCATGGCTACAAAGAGATTTTCTATCTTAATGGTAAACGAATGAATGAGTATGAGATGTTTGTTTGTTCAGTCGGCAAAAAATAGCCTAAGTTGTTGTTGCGGCTATGCTGCACAGTGTAACGAGGCGGCCAAAAATAGCTCAAGGAAAAAAAAAACCAAACATTTGAAAAAGTGAGTTTGCATGTTTATAGTTAAGAGTCTTAATTAAGTGGCAAAATAACAAGATTTTGCGATATCCTTTCATTTGTGGAATAATGCTCTTTATATGTTGCATTGAAAATGTAACGAAGTTTCAGTTATGATAGCTCAGTACTGAATAATTTCTAATATTATTAAAACTTAGTATAACTTATATGCAAATCTTTATAAAAGATACATTTTACATGTTATAGAATAAAAAAGAATAAAGTTACTGGATATATATATTTTATAAGTTGTAGCAAAAAAAAACAATAGAAATAAATTCATAAAAAAATGTTCCTTTATCAAGCTGAAAGCTAAATATAAAACATTTGCTCAGATAAAAGCAAAACTTGTTTATACAATTGAAAAATCCGCATCTTTGTTTTGTTTATTTGAAGTGTGTTTTGTTTGGACAACTCAAAATTATGGATCCAATGAAAGTGTCTAAAGCAATATAAAAAATCCACATTTTTTATTTTTTTTAAAGTATGTCTTGAACAACCCTTTTTGAACACATTCTCGAAAGTTTAGCTGGGAAAATGTTCAAATTTATAAGGACAAATGATGCATTTTTTATGAACTCAATAAAAAATAAATGGCTGATTCCATACTAATGAGGAACGAAAACATGAATCCTAAAATGCTTTCAATTGAAATATTTTTTGGTTCTCGCATTAAAATGGAGTCTTAATTTACTCTTGTTGCAAAATTATTTTTAGTTTTAATGCTTTTTTATGTTTTTTTGACAATTTAACTAAATAAACTCCGAGTTGAGAAAAACTTAAAATAATTTGTTTTCAAAATTTTTGTTCTAATAATGAAATTTTTGCAAGTATATGAATAAATTCTTTGATTAAAACAAGTTTTGTAAATTCATGTACAGCGAAATCATTTGTATAGGTATTAATTTGATCAAAAATTCTTGCGAAAAATTTTTTTGCAAAAAAATATTTTTTTTTGTTTTAAATATATTAAAAATCGAAATTATTTGTATAGGTATTAATTTGATAAAAGATTCATGCAAAAAAAATTTTTGCAAAAAAAGATTTTTTTTTTTAATTAATACATTAATTAAAAACATATTTTTTTGATTTTAGTGTCAAAAATATGTGATGGTTATTATACCCATTAAGTCCTTATATATAATTCCCACATCATTCGCACTCGTCACACCCGGGACAATCTTATGTCACACCCGTCCCATTTAAAAGTTTAAAAATAATGGTTATCGCAATTTTTTCATAATATTTTTCACTGGTATTCAACAGAAAATATATTAAATTTGAATATATGCAAGTGAAAAATGGTCTCCTTGTGGCAGATGGACTGAATTTCAACCTTAGACTCAGAATTTTTAGTTTTTCAAATTGTGCTCGTCACACCCGTCTCAGGTGTTTAAGCGAATGTAGCTATTAAACTAGTATAAATATTTGCATTATGTTTTAGCATTTTGAAACCTTGGGGCGTCTTCTAAAATACCCTATAGTAAATTGCTTAAATTTTAATCAGTTAACACCATTTTCAGCACGATAAAGTAGTCAAACCGTCACAATCGTCTGTATGGAATGAGCCAAATCCACATTTTTATTTTTTTTTTTTTATAACATATTTTAGAATAACTATTTCTGAACACATTCCTAAAGCTTTTGTAGGGACAATTAAAAATTAAGGATTTTATGACATTTTTGCTGAATTATGTTTACAGGAAAATGTGCATCGAAAAGTCTATCGAAAATCAGACCTCCAATTCCGGTACACAAATTATTTTGTATAAAATACCCTTTGGTTGGTGTAATTTTTTGGTCTGAAATAATGTTGGCACCCCCCGAGTTGAATGTTTTTTTTTTTTGCAATTTGAACAACCCTTTTTACTGGTTGATTTAAAATAATCAAGCTTTTGAATCAATTACTTGGACATAAAAACATAGAACTACAAATTTTAATCCCAGTTGTCAAGTACTCTGATGAGGTTTGAAGAATTATTTCAAAGTAATCTACTTGTTATATCATTTAATTATGTTTTCGTTTTTTCATATGAAAATATTTTGAAATTTTTGGGTTTATTTTAGTATAATGGGTAATTCCATGGTAGCTTGCGTTAAGTTTATAAAGTTTTATGAAGTTAAATTAAGCTATTGATTATTATTATTTAGATTAAGAAATACAATAGAAAATGAAAATTATATTTATGAAAAATTTTGTTTTTTTGTTTAATTGCATTAAAAATGTGTCTCAATTACAGTGAAACCATTTTTGGACAACATGTGCAGAGAGAAAATTTCATTAAAATTTTTCTGAGAAATTTGTGGATATCTGTTTTTACATTCAGGGGGGACATGACATTGGTCGTTTTTTTAAATCGACTTTTTTATAATTTTGTATTTTAGTAAATATTCTTCAGATTCTATAGCTGGTATGACACTTGCTTTTTTACGCATTTTTAAGATCTTAAAAAAGCAGCGGGTAAAAGGGAAGAATTTAAAAAAGGATAATTATAGCAGGCTGTTGAATTTGGCACTTTAGTGTTATATTGAATTTGTCAAAAATTATGAATTCTTTACATAAAAATGGAAAAAATTTATTAAAATATTAAAAGTCGAACTTTTTCGCAGTTCTTGAGTTAATTTGTGTTTATTTGGTTTTGTATATTCATTATAAATAAACAACAAAAAAAGTATATTGTAAAATGTCAGAATTTAATGTGCCTCTGTCAGATTTTAAGCTGCTAGCGGCTGAAGAAGTAAATCTTTTTTTACATTTTTCAGCTATTGAAAATTACTGTTCTGCATTTTTTTGGACTTGCAGCGTACTCCTCACACCAACTGAAAATTATATAGCTTCGCTTGGTGTGTTGCTCTATTTGTATTTTTAAGATCTTAAAAATGCGAAAAAAAGCAAGTGTCATACCAGCTTAAGAAAAGATTCTAAGATAAGATTTCATGGACAAATTTCTACGGGCTCAAAATTTACAGCCGGATTAGTAAGAGCACATTTTTATTTTTCTTTGCATTTTTCTTTGTTCACAAACTTTGCAGGTGTTTATCTCGAAACCATGTTTTTATATTTTTAAAATTTTGTTTCGATTTTTTAAGAATTTTTTAAGTCAAAATTTTTTTCGAAAAAACACACATTTGGAACATCACCAAAAATTGAAAAAAAAAAAATTAAAAAAAGCTCCTGTCATACGATAACCAATTTTGTTAAGATTTAAAAAAGTCATTTTTTTCCAGATCGCACAATTTTTACGACTCCCAGCGCTGCAACCACGAGGCACCGTTGTTTTCTCTGCCGCCATATAGCTTAGAGCTCTATAAAACCATGTTGGAGTGAAAAATATATTTTGTGTTTAATATTTTTTCTTATAATTTGTCTAATTCTCTACAATAATATAAAAACTTTGGGAAAATGTTTGTTTTTGACTGAGGTATGAATTTTTAAAAAAAAGGTATGTTTTCTCTGCCGCGAATGTTATGTCCCACCTTAATGCAAAAGTAAATTACATTTTGGAAATATTAGTGTTTTAGTCGTCAAATGCTTTTGTTATGAAAACAAAAACATAATTTAAACAAGTAACGAAACTCTTAAGTATAAGATATGTATAAACATCATTGATAAATTTCAATTCTCTACGACGACACTTTCTCATTTTTGCTAGCCTTACTAAGTACTCGCGACACTGTGCGCTGTAGCGGCTGAACAACTGAGCGACTGTCAGCTAATGACGCAAAATTACGTTATTGACGCTGTTTGTGCGGCTTCTGTAGATTCTTACACCGCCACATTTAATATAGAAAACCACTTAATTGTAAATAAATTCAAGCAGCTTACATCAAGCATGCCTTCTGTCAGTGGCGTATATTAGGGGGACTGTTCGCGAGTCCGCCCTCCCCAGAGCAAAACCAAAAAACATTTTTGGACTAAAAAACATTTGTAAAACCTAAAAGATAAACCCGATTTTAACAAAGTCTCAATTAAAATAATTTTAGATAACTGGAACATTATCGGTAAAAATATGTTAAATGTTATAAATGAATCACTAGAAATTGGGATTTTTCCCGAAAATTGGAAATACTCAATGGTAACTCCGGTAGAAAAAGTGGCTAAAACAAACAAATGTGACGAATTCCGCCCAATAAACACGTTAAAAACATGTGAACAAATTTTAGAAAAAATTGCAAAAGAACAATTGGAAAACTATATGGAAATAAATAACTTATTATCAATGTATCAGTCGGGATTTAGAAAAAAATATTCTTGTAAAACAGCAGTTAACTATGTGATAAGTAAATGGAAATACAGAGACGCAAAAAGTAAGATAATGGCACTTTTCTTGGACTTTAAAAGAGCATTCAAGACCATAGATAGAGACTTATTAATTCAAAAATTATATATGTATGGGATAAGAGAAAATGAATTGCAATAGTTTAAATCATACCTTACAAACCGAAAGCAAATAACAAAGGTTAACGGTATTAAATCAGAAAAAATTGATAATGAATTTGGTGTACCACAGGGGTCAATATTGGGAGCTTTATTATTTATAATATATATAAATGATATGCCCAATATTTTGGAAAAATGCGAAATTGTTTTATATGCTGATGACACATTAATTTATGCTAAAGGCAACACAGAGGAAGAATGTGAAAATAATTTAAATAAAGACATGGAAAACATAAACAATTGGCTCAAAATGAACAAATTAAAACTTAATGAAAGTAAAACGAAAATAATGGAAATTAACATGAACAGTAACGTAATTTTTAAAATTAATGATCAAATAATTGAAAAAGTTAATGAAATTAAATATCTCGGTTTCATAATTGACAAGGACTTAAAATTTAAACAGCATGTTGAATATATATGTAAAAAAATCGGGTTCTTTAAACGGGTGCGAAATAAAGTATCAATGATAACGGCAATAAATATGTACAACACAATAATAAAACCACATTTTGAATTCGGCTCCACAATACTATACACTTGCTGCACAATAACACAATTAGAAAGACTGCAAAAACTTCAGAATAAGGCTATGCGTGCAATATTAAAATGTAACAGATACACTCCAATACAAGCAATGCTTGATTCGTTAAAATGGCTTAATATACAACAAAGGATGGCACTTAATACAATAAACTTTGTCCAAAAAATGAAGATGGGAAATGCTCCAGAATACTTAATTGATCAGCTAAACTATGTGGGAGAAGTTCAACCATATAATCTACGAAACGCAGACAACTTTAGACTACAAAGGGTTACAACGACAGCAATGCAAAGATCGCTCTTCTTCAAAGGACTAAAACTATATAATACGATGCCTAATTTTATAAAATCAGAAAGAAATATTAATATCTTTAAAAGAAGTATCTCAGAATTTTTTAGAGATAATGGAAATAGCACAATTCATGAAAATTTATAAAATTGTTAAATATCATGTTATGAAGTTTCAATTAAAAGTATAATAAATACTACTATTAATATTAAAAAACAAAAAAAAAAAAAAAAAATTTGTTGAGCCAAAAATAAACTCATAATGTTACACCACATTCGACCACGTCTATAATTTTCAAAAACTACAAAATTTGAATTTAAAATACTAAATACTAATTCCAAATTATTTATCCATATACATATTCTTTCGCCCATTATAGTGTGTCTTTAGTTTTTCCAAAGAAAATTTTTATAATTGAAGAATCATGTATTTTATGGGTGAATTTATGGCTGAAAAACTTAATTCAGCAGAAACATTCTAAAATTCGTTGATTTTCGCAACAAAAAATCTTGCAGATACCCATGTGTTCTATAGCAAAGTAATATAATTGGTTAAAGTTAAAAACCCATCCGAAATATATACATAGGTATGAAGTGATGGAACTTTTGAATTAAAAACTTACTTTAATTAGAAAAATAAGTTTAATATAGTCATAATAATTATAAATTTCGTTAAAAACTAAACTATTGTAAAACTAATATCAAAATTTAATAAAAACGTATCAAAGAAAAAATAACAAACAAAAAATGTTTTCATTTTGTACCCACCAAAACACCATCATCTACACCACTGCCTTCTGTAATATGTTGCTTGTTGATATTTTGAGTGTTTTTTTTTAATCGAAATTTCAGCCTCATTCAGCTTCATTCAGTCGTGAGATCATTGAGTGGCCTGACTTTCAAATGTTGACAACTTTCAAACTTAAATCCGTGCGAATTCTGCGAATTCTAAAGTTTGGTCAAAACAAGTTGCTTTTTTGGTCATAATGAGCCTCTAAATATTCTATATTTTGTTATTTATGTATGATGGGCGGTTTTTTGTTTGTTTGTTTGTTTCCAACAAACTGTGGAGCGCACACAAAAATATTTTATTTATGCTATTTTTTCTTAAGATACTTCACTGCTTTATTTGTTGCTAATCAAAAACCAGTATTTTGTCTGCGCCAGACTTTCTGTTGAGATGTTGTCCAAAAAAAGTCAGAACATTTGTTAACTGGTTTGCTAATTTTGCTATTAATGTGGGTTTGATGATAAAAAAATGCTTGATGAAGAAAAGTTTGTTCAGAAATATAAGAATCTTAACACTTACTTCATTCAGTAACACAAAACAAGCCACGGACTATAATAAAATAACAATCAGCATACTTTCTTGTGTTTTGCTTATCGCTGGTGTTTCTTTTTTGGGAAATAGAATTATAGCGGTTCGATTTTTTTAATGTGTTTTCCGATTTTGACATTTATTAAAAAGAAATTTTAATTTTTATTTATTTATTTAAATTTATTCATTTATTTTTAATTAAAAACAATTATCTATTTTCTATTTTCTATACAACATTTTCTATACAAAGCTAGTTCACAACAGCCCGTTAGAAAAAAATCTCTTCAAATAAAAGTCACCTCAATAAAATTTAAAAAAAATCATTCAACCGACAAAGTGTTAGAAATCAACAAAAACTTTCATTCAAAACAACAAAATAGTCGACATATAAACAAAATAAAGTAAAAGTTGTACAAATGTCAAATGTAATTGCGTGTTGGTGATGAGACAAAAAATACGCTTACTTTGGCTCAAATGTCGAAAAAATGGCGAAACGTGTGTAACGACACTCTATCAACGCTCTGTGATCGGCTATCTATTGAGGTTTGTTTGTTACACAAACAGACAAGGTACTCGTTGTACACACCATTAAAGTGCACTGACTGATTAGTAATTGAGGCACACATAATGTATTAAAAAAAAAAAAATAATATATAAATAAAAAAAAATGCTAAATGTTTTTTTTCGTTTTATTTTACACTTTAACTTTCATATCAAATCAAAAACAACAAGTGAAAACTAAGCATAACACAGCGATACAGGTGGTGTTTTATGGCACCCCCTGTTCATTAATTTTGGTTTACGACATGACGGCAGGAGACATGCTTCAATGTAGATTTTTACGAATAGGTTAATATATTTAGAATATATTTCAATACACAAAAAAAAACTCTCAACACTAAATATTAAAATTATTGACTACTTAGTAATGTTACATTCTTAAGAAATTAACTAATAAACACTTAGGCGTATGAGTGTCTTTAAATACTATTATGTACCCTAAATTTGTAAGGTCAGGGTTATTCCGACCGAATGTGAATTTTTGCCGAAGCCGATTCTTCGGCAAAATGAAAATAATCGGCCGAAGCCAAAGCCGAATAACAAAAAAATGTTTTCAAGTAAAAAAATTATAAAATTTATTCTTTGCTTTTGTTATACATACAGTTGCGGTCAAAATAATAGTAGTGCCAAATATGAAAAGTGATCAACCACATTTTTTTGTAAACAAGCCTTTTTTACTCACCGCGGCTGTTTTATACCGTTATATGGTGAGTATACAATCTGGTGAATTGATCTTGTAAACAACAACTTTTTGTTGTTTTTGTAAATTCACTTTTATTGAGAATTGATGCAAATTTGTGCGGTCAAAAAAATAGTAGCGTTTTATTATTACATACAAAGCATTGAAAAATTTCGCTAGATTATATTTTAAAAATACACAAAGAAGTAAATATTGAGCTATTTTCCCTCAGTTTATATAAATTTAAAATTTAGGTGTGTCGAATTTTTCAAAAATGAGACGAGGAAAACATTATTCTGTTGAAAAGAGGGAATTGATAAAAAAAAATAATTTTTGAGAGCACAACATACAAAGAGGCTGAAAATATGCTCAAATGTTCACCAACCATGATTTGCAAATCAATAAAATAAAATAAAAAAAAAACAGAGACGCGAGGACGCAAGACAGTTATAACGGTGAAATTGATTAAACGAGTGGTACGGTACTATAAGACCAATCGATTTGCCTCTGCAGTACAAATATAAGAAGAGCTTAATGTAGCGCAAGTATTCGTACTTTACGTAGATTTCTTAAGGAACAATATTTGAGCACGCATGGTCCTCGTAAAGTGCCACTTTTAACCAAGAACTATGTTCTAAAAAGGATTCAGTTCACCAGAGATCATTCTTCGCAGCCAAATGAAAAATGAAGGAAAATTTGATGGTCGCACGAGTCCAAAATTGTAAAGTACGGTGATAATAGGTCTCGTCAATATGTTCGACGTCCCAAAAAAAAACTCAGTTTAACCCGAAGTATACCACAAAAACCATTAAGCACGGTGGTTGCATAATCATGCCTTGGACATGCTTTTCTTTCTATGTTGTTGGTCCAATTTATTGTATAGAAGCATTAATAGATTAACATCTTCACGTCAAAATGCTACAGGAAACTATCCTTCCGTATGTCCAAGAGGAGTTGCCGCTAATATGGGTTTATCAATAAGATAACGAAACGAAACATACGAGCAAACTTGCGAAGAAGTCGTTCTTGGACAATCGGATCGCGCTCTTGAAGTAGTCCGCTCAGTCGCCGGATCTAGATCTGATTGAATATTTTGTGGTGTGATGTTAAAAAGGACATTGCAGACTCGTAACCTTCAAAGAAACATCAGCTTTGGGAAGAGGTTGAGCGAATTAGTACTCAATACCTATCAAGACATGTCAGGATCTTGTAAATTCAATGCTTCGTCGTTGTAAAGCCATATTTGCTTACAAAGGTCATACAAAGGAACTGTGATGTTAATTTCCAAATTTTTTGTTATTTTTCTATTTTTGTTGAACTTTTTATAATCACTACTATTTTTTTGACCGCTGTAATATGACACAAGTGGCAAATATTTTAAGTTATTTTGAGCTCATAGCTTGTTTTTATTCAGAGTTTTTGTTAAATAAAAAATAAGATGTGGAGAATACTAATTCTTAACAAAACTCTAAATTTTTGTAGAAACGTTGTGGGCACTACTATTATTTTGACCGCAGCTGTATATTCATATCAGTACAAAAAAACGTGTCGAAATCATTAAATTCGAGTTAAACGCAAGAGTTCTTCTGCACAATTCGGATATTTCTGTAATTAATTTATTGACGTAAGGATAAAGTAGAAAAAATTTAATCGATTTTCGATCCAGTCGAGAAAAGCTACAGAAATGTACTACTACACAGAAAAAAATAGTGAAAAAATAAAAGGAAAGAGGAGAGGTATTTTCTAAGAAGAAATTTTCTTGTTTTTCAGTAAAAATCTTCTTTTTAATTTAATAAGATATCTATTTAATTTCTTCTAAAATCAAAATCTAAAATATTCTTAAAGCAAATCATGTAGAAAACTTTGTTGCTTGATGAGATTTCTTCTGAAAAAATCAAGTAGAAAACCTAGTAGCTTTGATATTCCTTTTTAAAAAAAAACAGAAATGGAACCTATTAGCTGTATGACATTTCTTCTTAAATAATTTAAGAAGACATAGAAACTCATTTTAAAAAGAACATCTTCTTGGCTAAAAACCACACAGAAATCTTCTTAACTTTCTATATGGCTTTTATATTTCAGTCGGCAACAAAAGCAAAAACGCAACAATTAAATACATAAGAAATACAAAAAAATCATAATAATTAATGTTATGCATATGTAACCAATGATTACTTGAATCAATAAGATTTAAATCATAAAAATAATCAAGAGAAAAATTAAACTTATAAGCATTTTTCCCAAGAAGGTTGGTACGTCTATCCATACACAGCTGCCCAGCAGCGCTAAAAAGTTGTGCACAACTCATGAAAGAACAGAAAAGAAGAGAAAAACAAAACGAACAATGGAAAATGTTTCAAATGTGGAATTTTGAACGGAGTTCGCTGAATAATTCAAAAAAATTCTAAAAACTTATAAATTGTTTAGCATAGCAAAAACATTGGGCAAAAATAATAGGCTATTTCGGCAGAAGCCGAAGGTCAAAATATCGGCCGATTACCGAAGTCGAAGCCGAATAATCGGTCGACAACTAGTAGCTTTGTGCAAACGCTTGTAGCACATTATGAGAGAGTTCATAATATTTTCTTGATTAAGGCCTGTTCGTTTGTCCGTCCGTCCGTCCGTCTGCCTGTTATCCGTAAGCACAGGATATGAAGAAAGAGTAAAGAGAATGGCATGAAACTTGGTACACATGTTAAAATAGACTCAAGGATCTGCACTGTTGAATATTTTGGAACCCGCCCACGGAAACACCTACCTCCAATACATAGTCTCAAGGATCTGTACCATAAGCGCAACCAAAGGGGGGTTTCGGGGTTTAAACCCCCCAAAAATTATTGTAGTACCAAGCAAAATAGTATTCAATCAAAGTGAGTCACATGAAAAGCAATCACACGTTTTATTAAATAAGTGAAAACCCCAAATGTATATTTCAAATCGATTTTGGTTGATGTATAATCTGCTAAATTAGTCATATTTTATTCCTTCAGACTGCACGTTAAGCCGGATCGATTTTTTATGGAGAAAAAAAAGTGAGCCGGACACCGACTCAAAAGTAAGAAGTACTCTTAAAAACTAGAAAATATTTTTTTTAAACACCTATAAAAAAATTATATTTCTTGATATTCAAATGCATTTAGATTATTGGAAAAGTACTGAGCTCTTCTTTCTTTTGGTGTTTCGTATGGTGTTGTTTAATCAAAACTGAGTACTATGAAAAATGCGTTTTTTATAAGTGTTAAAAAATATAAATATTCCAAAATCATGAATTTAGTACTGGAGCGCTATCTGGCGCACATTTAACTAAAAACTTTAACTAAAAGAAATCGATTTGCGTACCTTTAAACGCATATGTACCCACTAATATATATACTAGGGCGGCTCGATTTAAAAAACGAATTCTGATGTCCCCCAATTTGGGTTGAACTTTTGGGTAGGGGCAAATTTTGAAAAATCCCACTTTGACCCATTTAGAGTGCTCCAATCGAGTCCAAATTTAGGACCGACCCCCACTAACTTTGGAGGCCCGACTCACCCATGCCAGTGGCACACCCCCTGGAACCCCCTGGGGGTTCCCCATACAAACATTTCAAAAAGTCGCCAGTTTTGGCACTTTACATGGAAAAATCAGCGAAATGCCTATGTTTCGAGTCCCTCGAAATATTAACCGATTTTGGAAAATTTCACGGTGTCAGAAATTTAGCGGTTTTTACTTTCGGAATTGAGCATAATTTGTGCTCACTAAAGGACGAATTTTAAAGCTAGTGCCAGCCAATTGGGTGTTTTTATAACGAAGTGATGTATGGATGAAAAATTGCTGAAAAACACCGCACTCAGTAAAAAGTTTCTCGAAATAATTAAAAAGACATAATATTTAGAGAAATATGTTATAGAGTTTGCTACAGAGAATGCTTTTCTCTAAATGTGGTACTAAAAAATCCCTAAAAATGATAAAAAGCTTCCATGAAAAAGGGAAATATATAAAAATATATCGTTTTTAGAGATTAAGGCCCGTTAACTGATCTCAATTTTAAGCAAAGTTTAGCTTAAACAAAGTTTAAAATTCCTTAATCTCAGTTTAAATTTTAACGCCGATACCTCATCTCAAAAAATCTAAGTTTAACTAGGTGAGGCAAGTTTAAATTTAAACACAGAAATTCTAGGTTTAAAAAATTTAAACTTAGATTTTGTCAAAAATTCCCTGAGAACATTGGAAATATTCCCAATCATAAACAAAATATAAAAAAAAATAAAATCATACTTCAAAAAAATCAAAACAATAAACAAAAAACAAACATATTTTAAGTTTTGAAAAAAAAATATTCCAATGAAACTGACAATTTGCATCATTTTATCAAAAATTTTTGAAATATTTTGATGTTCTACGTCAAAGTTGTAGAATTTTTACTACAGTGCCGCTCAAATATGTTTTTTAATCTCAGTTTAAATTTTTAAACAGAGTTTAAGAAAACTGCCGATAAAAATGAGATAAGTTACGAAAATAATTTTAACTGAGTTTAAAATTTAAACTCAGTTTACGAAATCTGAGATTAAGGAATTTAAACTTCGGAGATCAGTTAACGGGCCTAAGACTTTTTTATTTTTGAAAAAAGATTTCATTTTATAGAAGAAAATACTTCGCACAATGAATTTTTTATCAAAATTTAGTAAAAATTTTTCATTTTCCTTAAATTTTTCTCTATAAATGAGAATTTTTTGTGCGAGAAAAATACTTATCATTATTAGAGTCATTGAAATATTTCCATTTCTCACAAGTGAAGAAATATTTATTTGAAAATGTGAAAATTTATTCTAATTGAATTATCGAAAATAGAGGCATTTTTTATCGGAGAAAGGTAGGTATTGTTTTCTGAATGTGTGGGGAGAAAAATATTGAATTTTTGCTGACCTTATTGGGACCCGAGTGAAAATGAAAATATTTTAGCTCAAGCCTTATAACCTTCGTACAACTGCCAAACAAGAAAAAAGTCCATTAAACGGCCTACAAATTGTGCTTGCAAAATATTTTGGCCGAACAGATCCTAAACAACGTTGAAGCCAGTTTATTTTAAAGCGACCGCTACCACTGCTGTTCACCTTCTGTACGGGTAGAATGTCCTGACAGTGACCTTTTTAATTAAAAACAAAAGAAAAAAAAATATATTGGTGGTCATGACTGAAGTTTGAACAAGGAACCTCTGTAATTACGTAAAATTGTTTTTATATACATATAAGTTCTACATTTGATAAAACCCCCCCCCCCAAAAAAAGAAACAGTTTCGATAGTATCGTAAGTGTAGACGTAGAATTCCGTTTACGTTGTAACCTCTTGTACTTTATCTTTTTGGTCCGATAGTTTTGTTCATTTTGCACGTATTTTTATTGATCTTCCAAAAATTAAAAAAAAAAATGAATAACACTCAATTATGGACTACTTATCGAAGCCAAACAAAGAAAAAGTTAAAAGTAAGTATGATTAAATGAGCAAGCAAAAAGAAACAAGCAAAATTTGAAATTTTTTCGATCATTTTATTAAGTTTGACAGGTTGAGTTCATTCATTTAGTTGAAAAGAAGGCGAAGCTAATGCACTTTCCATTGGTGCCACTTTCGTCTCTGCCAGATATATAGTTTGCGAGCTACAGTCAGTTTAACTACTTATTTCAAATTAAAATTAAGACCCCGATTTTTAAAAAATCGTATGGTTACTATATTTCTCGCTGAGCACATGTCCTTTCCACTCGTCTCTGTCTGATATTTAGTTTGCTAGCTACACTTTCTGTTCGATGCATAGTTTGCAAACTACACTAGCTAGTGCTAGTGGGATGTGGAATCCAAATTAATTTGTATTATAAGCAAAAATTAAAATTTTACGCCATCTATTGGGTAAAAGCATAAAAGGAAATATGATCCAACTCGTTTTTTTCATAAGAGTTAAATCTAACCGGATCACTGAACCATTTCTTTAAATTAGACAGTTTGAGTTCATTGACTGAGTTGAAAAGAGGTTCATGACCTCTGGTTTCAAAATAGAGCACTTAGTATACTAGAACAGTAGTGCATACATAAACCCAATGAGAACTAATGCTTACAATGCTGCCAAAACGAACCAATCAGTTCGTGCAAAACCAAAGCATACAAGCATAAACAACGAAAGAAAAACAAGAAAGCAGCAGGCACATAAGCAGCTGATGATTGATTTTCTTATAAAAAAACATGCATTTTTCTTCTTATATTTTACTATTTTGTGACTTTAATATAATAGTGACAAAATCCAAAGTTAGATATTCATTCAGCGCAGGATATATCTGATATTTTAGTATATATATTATCTTTGAACGAAGAGTATTAAAGGCTGTAGGTATACCCTAAAGTATTCGCCAAAAACGTTGCCTAATGACCTTGAAAAAATCTGTTAAAACGACCCCATACAAACCGCGCTGTAAGACGTAATTCTACGTCAAAAATTCCTGGTTGCTCCCCTGGTCTGCACTGTTAAATATTTTGGAATCCGCCCACGGAAACACCTACCTCCAATCCCAATTCCAATTAAACAAAAACTGTGTATCAGTTTGTCGTGTTTTTCTCAAAATGGACTTGTCCAATTTAGAATCAAGACTCCATATGTCCATATATATTAAGCTTCTCTGTGCGATTAAATGTATTTCAGCGTGCATCGCATCTTTAAGGAGTAATATTTTATGAAATTAACTTGCAAATATCTCAATTTCCCGGTTTTGTTCCATTTCAACTCAAAACCAATTTTCCATTCTTTAACAAAAAAAAAAGTGAAACTTTTATCTTGTAGCTTAAATAATACTTAATAACAAATAAATTCTTATGTCATAAAAGCTTAAACATAAGATCCGACTGTTTAGGCAGAGATCTTTAGTTCTTTAAATAAAAAAGGCAAGTACAACAAGGCATATTTATTAATTAAAAAAAAGAGAATAAAAATCAAAGGCGCCAAAAATCACACATTTCACACATGCGAAATAATAGGCAGCTGTTTTGTGAAAGTTTACTTATACTATAACAATTTTTTTTTAATTCATAATAAAATGTTCTAAAAATAAAGCTTTTTTTTCACTTCTGATGTCTTCAATATATTTTGCATATACTTAGAACAATTTATAAAGCTCAAAATTGGCGCATGAAATTATTTTTTCGCTTTTTAATTAAAAATGAGCAAATCCCAAAACAAAAACAAAACTAATATTGTGTGAGGCCTTGAAAGTGTTTGACAAAGATGTGTGTTATTGAAACACTTTTGCTAGAGAGTAAATAACATTTTGTTTAATTTGAATTTTCTAAACATACAATCAACTGTATCAGTGCGAACACTGAACAAAATATTAATACTCAATAGTTAAATAATAATAACTGCTTCTAACATGTAGATAGAAACATTAAATTGATGTTTATGCGCTATTAAACGTCACACATGAAGAGCAGAGTCAAGGTCAGATACGATAATGTGCGTTCAATTTTACATTTTCTTTCCAAATCTATATATTAATACGCAAACAAAAAGTTTTGGGTACACTTTTAACTGTGGTAATGTCAATATATTTACATAATACTTATATCGATGGAAAGGTATTTTTGAGTAGAAGTGCAGAATAATATTTTTATTTGAATAGGATGTCATTAAGATAGGTTAATTGAAGGAAACGTAAAAACACCTTTTTCCCAATGGGTTTTATCAGAAAAAACATCAAAATATGCGTCATAGCTCTGTTAAGCATCGCTGTTGTAGCCTCCAGAAAGAAGAGTAAATGCGAGCGTAACAGTGAGATTAACAGAGCTGTGTCGTATTGTTGTTGTAAAGGCTTTTTCTCAATTTCACTCTCCTTGAACACACTGATAGCCTGAATAGAATGAACATTCTGTTTTAGCGTTAACCAAAAAACTGTTGAGCAGGTGTTCATTCGATTAGTGATTGCTGATTGGATTAGTGTCGCTGGCATAAACGTACTTTTGGAAAATTTTAAGTTTTCGCTGGAAAATAACTTTTTTAATAAAACTTTATAGGACGTAAGTTATACTAGCCCAACAATAAAGAAAAAGGCAAGCTTAACTAAAAAGAATTTTAACGAAAATGTGTATTGAGAAGAGGAGCAAATCGGTGCACACCAAAGAAGCCTCCGGTCACCACTTGGTGCAAAATGTTAAAAATTGTAAAAAATAATTTTATTATTCCGAGACAGCTATGGTGTACGCCGATTTGCTCATCAAAAACAAAACAAGGCATGTTCAAGTTACAAGTGCAAACTGAGTTAAGCTTTGCACTGGTAAGTCAAACTTAGCTCCCTGTGTACCAATATCATAAGCATGTTTAAGGAGGGTGTAAGGGTTTCAGCATAGAAAAAAACACTGAATTTTTTTTTTGAGTATGCGCAAATTTATTAAAACCTTTCGTAAATTATTAAGTGTACTTTTACCAATATTCTGTAATTTTTTTCCCGGAATATTGAAAAATTGAAAAACAAGCCGTGACAGAGCTTTTCCCGGAAATCAAAAACCATTAAAATTTAGTCAAAGTATCATCAAATCCTCTCCCCAACGTTCTTTGATTATTTGTTTTTTCATGTAAAAATTTTTGGTAGCCATCTGAAGTGTAAACTGCTATTTTCCACGAAAAATTCCGCACTTTTGTGGGTGGGAAAACCCCTTTATGTAAAAAAAAAATCAAATTAAGCGTTGGGGGGGGAGGCATTTTATGTGTAGAAAATGTGAACCAAGTTTTAAATGAATCGGTCAAGTGTTTTTAAATGGCAGTGCACAGAGAAAACTGTGAAAACGTTTCATAGCACGAAAAGCAGGTAGCGAGCTACTTTTGAAAACGTTTAACCCAGATTTTGCTCCTCTAACGTTTATTTTCATTTCAAAAACGGATATTTTAAAATGAGCTTCTAAAACGTTCGTTTGATTTTCTATAATAAACATTTTAACATTAGCTTTTAAAACGTACCTTTGCTATTTTAAAATTAAAATTTTAGAAGAATTATATGCAATTCTCAAAATTTCCATTTTAAACTATCAAACGAACCTTTTAAAAACTCATGTTAAAATATTTATTATAGATAATCAAACGAAAGCTTTAGAAGCTAATTTTAAAATGTCCGTTTTTGAAATGAAAATAAATGTAGTTTTGAGAAAAACGCGTTTAAAGTTTATAAGCTACGTTTATCGACGTTCGAGGTAAACTTACTTAAAATACATATCTCCGAAAGATTTACTCGGATTGACTTCAAATTTGGACACAACATTCTTGAGATGTTGTGCATTACATAAAAAATGGTTAAAAAAAAAGTAAAAATACTTTACCCCTCCATTAATAAAGTATAAAAATTTTATTTTAACTCATTGGATTTCCAGTGCGTCTGGAAAGTAAAACTCCGTAAAACGCTTTAAAATTGATAAGAAAAATTAATATTTTAACGTATAAATATTTTAAAATTAACATTTTAAAATTGATTTCTAAAACGTTCGTTTGGTTTTTTAAAATAAAAATTTTAAAATGAGCTTTTAAAACGTTCATTTAATTTTTGGTAATGAATATTTTAACATTTATAATTCTTTTTGGAAGTGATCATTTGAGCGCAAGGATCACATCAAATGAATTTGATTGAGTGGGTATGAATCTATTATTGAAAAATTGATTTATATAAAATTTATAATTGACAAACATAAATTTGTTGTTTGTTTTTTCTTAAAGTTGAAGCATCACCCTTTCGTTTTTGAAAACAATTTAAATATTACTTTTGAATTTGAAAATGTGCGTTTTCATTTGTCTGTGGCGTAAACGTTTTTGAAAATATTCATTTTACTTTTCATTCTAAAATTTTCGTTGTTGCTTTTAACATGTTTAATTTTACTTCTGAGCTTGAAAATATGCGTTTTCATTTTTGTTTGATGAAAAATGTGTTTAAAGTATTCATTTTATTAATTTACTAATTAATTTAATTTAATTTTTTTTACAACGAACTGAAGTGCTTAGTTATTGTGTCGAGAAAAAATTGCATTTTCTCCGAGAAAAATTGAAAATATTGTAGCTCAAGCCTTAAAATCTTCGTTTAAAGCTAACAAAAAAAAAAAAAAAAACATATTGGCCATTTCAGCCCTTAAAAGGACTTTGACCGAACGGCTAAAGTTCATGTTCTCACATGGCATTATTTACTCTCTGAGGTTTGCCATTGTCTGCAAAGAGGTGGTGACCGATCTGAAAATTTTTTTTATTGATAAAACTTTTCGCCGTGACTGGGGATCGAACTCGGGCTCCGAGCGTGCTAAGCCACACACTTAACCTGCACGCCACGGTCACCACGGTCACCATTCATTTTTCTAATCGATTTTAAAGTGTTTTAAAAATAAAAAAATTTAAATTAAAAATTTTAAAAACTACCAGGCTTCTGTTGCTTTCGAAAATTTGTTTTCTCAGTGATCGGAAACTTCTTTAAGCTATTTCTTCCCGGCGTTGCTTTAACGCAACACGAAGTTTTACTTCACAAAATGCAGTAAAAAATTAAATCTTTAAAATGTTTTTAAAGAAAAAAAATATGTTTTTTAAGAATTATAAACTTAAATAAACAAAGTAAACTGCCACAATTTTATAACTCAAAAAATTAAATCATTTAAAAAAATGTCCATGCACGTATTAAAGGCGCTCACAAGCTTTCAGGCTATGTGCTCATTATCTATATATTAATACGCAAACAAAAAGTTTTGGGTACACTTTTAACTGTGTTAATGTCAATATATTTACATAATACTTATATCGATGGAAAGGTATTTTTGAGTAGAAGTGCAGAATAATATTTTTATTTGAATAGGATGTCATTAAGATAGGTTAATTGAAGGAAACGTAAAAACACCTTTTTCCCAATGGGTTTTATCAGAAAAAACATCAAAATATGCGTCATAGCTCTGTTAAGCATCGCTGTTGTAGCCTCCAGAAAGAAGAGTAAATTCGAGCGTAACAGTGAGATGGACAGAGATTAACAGAGCTGTGTCGTATTGTTGTTGTAAAGGCTTTTTCTCAATTTCACTCTCCTTGAACACACTGATAGCCTGAATAGAATGAACATTCTGCTTTAGCGTTAACCAAAAAACTGTTGAGCAGGTGTTCATTCGATTAGTGATTGCTGATTGGATTAGTGTCGCTGGCACAACGCACTTTTGGAAAATTTTAAGTTTTCGCTGGAAAATAACTTTTTTAATAAAACTTTATAGGACGCAAGTTATACTAGCCCAACAATAAAGAAAAAGGCAAGCTTAACTAAAAAGAATTTTAACGAAAATGTGTACTGAGAAGAGGAGCAAATCGGTGCACACCAAAGAAGCCTCCGGTCACCACTTGGTGTAAAATGTTAAAAAATAAAAAAATAATTTTATAATCGTGGAATTTTATAATTCCGAGACAGCTATGGTGTACGCCGATTTGCTCATCAAAAACAAAACAAGGCATGTTCAAGTTACAAGTGCAAACTGAGTTAAGCTTTGCACTGGTAAGTCAAACTTAGCTCCCTGTGTAGACATATCATAAGCATGTTTAAGGAGGGTGTAAGGGTTTCAGCATAGAAAAAAACACTGCATTTTTTTATTGAGTATGAGCAAATTTATTAAAACCTTTCGTAAATTATTAAGTGTACTTTTACCAATATTCTGTAATTTTTTTCCCGGAATATTGAAATATTGAAAAACAAGCCGTGACAGAGCTTTTCCCGGAAATCAAAAACCATTAAAATTTAGTCAAAGTATCATCAAATCCTCCCCCCAACGTTCTTTGATTATTTGTTTTTTCATGTAAAAATTTTTGGTAGCCATCTGAAGTGTAAACTGCTATTTTCCACGAAAAATTCCGCAATTTTGTGGGTGGAAAAACCCCTTTATGTAAAAAAAAATCAAATTAAGCGTTGGGGGGAAGGCATTTTATGTGTAGAAAATGTGAACCAAGTTTTAAATGAATCGGTCAAGTAGTTTTTAAATGGCAGTGCACAGAGAAAACTGTGAAAACGTTTCATAGCACGAAAAGCAGGTAGCGAGCTACTTTTGAAAACGTTTAACCCAGATTTTGCTCCTCTAACGTTTATTTTCATTTCAAAAACGGATATTTTAAAATGAGCTTCTAAAACGTTCGTTTGATATTCTATAATAAACATTTTAACATTAGCTAGGAAAACGTTCCTTTGATATTTCAAAATTAAAATTTTAGAAGAATTACATGCAATTTTCGAAATTTTCATTTTAAACTATCAAACGAACGTTTTAAAAATTCATGTTAAAATACTTATTATAGATAATCAAACGAAAGTTTTAGAAGCTAATTTTAAAATGTCCGTTTTTGAAATGAAAATAAACGTTAGAGGCGCACAGTTTTCTCAGTGTGAACACGGACTTTGAAAATGTAGTTTTGAGAAAAACGCGTTTAAAGTTTATAAGCTACGTTTATCGACGTTCGAGGTAAACTTACTTAAAATGCATATCTCCGAAAGATTTACTCGGATTGACTTCAAATTTGGACACAACATTCTTGAGATGTTGTGCAGTACATAAAAAATGGTTAAAAAAAAAAGGAAAAATACTTTACCCCGCCATTAATAAAGTATAAAAATTTTATTTTAACTCATTGGATAATTTTTTGAGAAAAAACTTCACAAACAAAGGTTAATTTTTATGTGCGTCTGGAAAGTTAAACTCCGTAAAACGCTTTAAAATTGATAAGAAAAATTAATTTTTTAACGTATAAATATTTTAAAATTTACATTTTAAAATTGATTTCTAAAACGTTCGTTTGGTTTTTTAAAATAAAAATTTTAAAATGAGCTTTTAAAACGTTCATTTAATTTTTGGTAATGAATATTTTAACATTTATAATTCTTTTTGGAAGTGATCATTTGAGCGCAAGGATCACATCAAATGAATTTGATTGAGTGGGTATGAATCTATTATTGAAAAATTGATTTATATAAAATTTATAATTGACAAACATAAATTTGTTGTTTGTTTTTTCTTAAAGTTGAAGCATCACCCTTTCGTTTTTGAAAACAATTTAAATATTACTTTTGAATTTGAAAATGTGCGTTTTCATTTTTCTGTGGCGTAAACGTTTTTGAAAATATTCATTTTACTTTTCATTCTAAAATTTTCGTTGTTGCTTTTAACATGTTTAATTTTACTTCTGAGCTTGAAAATATGCGTTTTCATTTTTGTTTGATGAAAAATGTGTTTAAAGTATTCATTTTATTAATTTACTAATTAATTTAATTTAATTTTTTTTACAACGAACTGAAGTGCTTAGTTATTGTGTCGAGAAAAAATTGCATTTTCTCCGAGAAAAATTGAAAATATTGTAGCTCAAGCCTTAAAATCTTCGTTTAAAGCTAACAAAAAAAAAAAAAAAAACATATTGGCCATTTCAGCCCTTAAAAGGACTTTGACCGAACGGCTAAAGTTCATGTTCTCACATGGCATTATTTACTCTCTGAGGTTTGCCATTGTCTGCAAAGAGGTGGTGACCGATCTGAAAATTTTTTTATTGATAAAACTTTTCGCCGTGACTGGGGATCGAACTCGGGCTCCGAGCGTGCTAAGCCACACACTTAACCTGCACGCCACGGTCACCACGGTCACCATTCATTTTTCTAATCGATTTTAAAGTGTTTTAAAAATAAAAAAATTTAAATTAAAAATTTTAAAAACTACCAGGCTTCTGTTGCTTTCGAAAATTTGTTTTCTCAGTGATCGGAAACTTCTTTAAGCTATTTCTTCCCGGCGTTGCTTTAACGCAATATGAAGTTTTACTTCACAAAATGCAGTAAAAAATTAAATGATTTAAAAAAATATCCATGCACGTATTAACTCGAATCACCCTGAGCAAATTTTTTTTCGAATTTCAAAAAAATTTTTTAGGAGCAAAGTCCTTATGTGCTAAATAAAAAATTTGCATCATTGGTTTTTAGATTCAGCACATAGGTTTCTGGGAATGTCCTGTTGCCATATGGCAACGCTAGGCAGGCTAGGGTACTAGTTTACATATATAAGCAAAATCGTTATTGAGACCCCTTAAAAACAAAAGAAACTTGTTTTTATAGATATTTATTCAAAACAATTAAATAGGATTTCATTTTATTATATTTGTGTTAAAAAAAAGCAAATTACTTCTCTGCAATTTTTTGAAAAAATAAACTAACTTAAGGCTTTGTATGATAAGGCTGGAAACATGGCAAGCAGAGTCCACGATCACACTTTCCACAAGCTGTTCGGATGGTTCTCTTGCATCTTTCTCCTGCACATCGACGCTTCTTTTCAATTGGAATGATGAAGTGATCAGTTCGATCATAGCGGAGAGTTCTTTTTATGGAATCTATGCATTTTTCTGACCGCTTGTTAGAAAATTTTGGCTCTCGACCGTAGTGTTGGCAATAAAATATTGCAATTTCTCGTTTGAATTGCATGAGTGATTTGTTTTTACCAGTGTTTCGATGAAGAAGCCAGCTATTTTGAATGCTTGCATCGATGAGCCACGTAAAAATGCAATGCCACCATTTCTTGCCTCGAAAAGCTCCGGCCATATATTTGTTGTACTCAGTAACAACGCATGGACGTGGAACTGGTACTTTCTTTTGCACTTCCTTACTGTACTTGATTTCATAATAGCCCCGAGGTTTTTTCCATAATTCTTTTTTATGAGCAATGGGACAACTTTTAGGGATTCGATTTTCCCGAATTGTCCCTGTAGCGTGAAAACCTCTGTTTCTCAAATAAACAAGCATCGGTATACTAGTGAAGAGGTTGTCAAAAAAAAATGAAAAAGGAAGTTTTTTTACATCTTCCGAAAAATCGTCTATCATGCACACAAGTGGCGCTGCGCAAGTTCCGAAATTTTCCTCATATTTAGGATCCGACCTTGGGTTCTTACCTTGGTATATTTCAAAGTTGATCATGTATCCTCTGGGTGTGCAAAGGGACCAAGCTTTGTATCCAAAACGAATCGGTTTTCCTTTTATAAACTGCTTGCAGCCATGGCGTCCAAAATATGCAATCATACTCTCGTCGTATGAGAGATTTTGTTCTGGGTGAAAGTTTTCTAACATTTTAGCCTTAATATGGTCTGTAAGTGGACGTACTTTTCATAAGGTGTCAGATCTTTCGGAACAACCTCTCGGCTTACATAAAGATGGCTCGAAATGGAGCATAAAATGTATTTCTTCGAAACGGTTTCTTCGCATAGCATTGAAAACCATTCCGTTCCGTAGATCATCTTCGCTATTCCACATATTTCTAAATGACCCCGTTTGATTGTAGCCAGCCACAATCAAAATTCCAATGAACACACGGATTCTAAAACAGTAAATATTCATTAGGAAAATAAAAAACTTTAAGTAAAGCCTTACCGCTAAAAGTGACTTTTTCGTAGGTTTTTTGATGATGCCTAGCATATAAATTTGAGCATTTGCATATGTGTTCAAGCAAATCATCATTGAAAAATTTTTCAAATAATTCATGTGGCTTCAGTTGACGACAGTCTTCGTAATTGGTTTCGGGAAAGATTGGAAACACCGCCCTTCAATTAACTTTGCGCCACGTAAATTTGCTGTCTTTGTTACGAGGTGGAATGGGAACATTAGACTTTGAAGGGTTAACGTGACATATCCCCTTCGATGAGCTTGGCAAACAATCACCCAGCACTTCAGAAAAAACGACCTCATTATTTAAACCTGTATCAGAACTAGATTGCAAGTCTTCAAAGCTTTCAATTCGGCAACCGTTTTCCAAAATAATTTCGCATGCTGATTTCAGCTGTCCTAGGCATAAATTATTGGGTATTCCACCATCATCATCACCATCATCTTCACCACTTACATATCCCTCAATATGAGGTGGCTCGATATACAGTGCTCTCACATTGGTTGGCGCTCCACTATCATCATCAGCACATAGTTCTTCCAAAACTTCCAATGCATCTTGCAAGGAAAGTGGTCTTTGAAAAATTAAAAACAGAAGAGAAAAACTATATTTTACCACATCATTTATAGCTAATTAAAAAAAATCAGCAAAACAAAACAAAAAATATTATATCGAAAACCAGTAGCCTAACCAGCCTAGCGTTACCATATGGACACACTCAAATAAAACTTGAAAAAAGTCCACAAAAAAAATTTTATTAGAGTAAACCACTTATAACACATTTTATTCTGCATAAAACACTTCCAGAAAAATCACATTAAAATACGCTGTTAAAATAATTAGTTTATATTTCAGACATACCTACTTTTCTGTATCAATTTTTTTTGCACTCATAATTTTTCGCTGACTTGACGACGCTATTGCTCCTACTAACAAACACGCACTGACGCTCAAACGCTCAAATGGTTTTTTACAATAAAAGCAACAATTTTGCGTTAAAACTAATCTTAAAAGTAACGGTATCTGCATTGGTTTACATGTCATGATCACTTAAAAAGTATTCTCTCGTGCGTTGCCATATGGCAACGACAGGGTGATTCGGGTTAAAGGCGCTCATAAGCTTTCAGGCTATGTGCTCATTATTTTAATTATTAGTCAAACAGTTTTTGCAAAAACCAGAATTTTTGAAAATATTTTTTTTTTAATTTTTTCAAACTTATTATATATTTAGTGTTACCTGTGCACATTCCTGTGTGTTAAAAATGTGAGAATGACTTTTTTAATGAATTAAACCTATGAAATCGTAGTGAACGATTTATTTATCGTAGCGCTGACGCAACGTGAGGAGTTCCCCTGCTTAAGTTTGTTCTATGTTGCAAATGGTGACACCTACAAAAACTTTTAAGCATTTTCAACTTGGATTCAATTGTTTTATTGATAACATTGATAACAAATTCCACATTTTTTCATTATTTCTATATTCGTTTGAGAGTAGAGTGATTTGGTAGAAATCCTAACGTAATGTGTGCGTATGAGTGCGAGTATAAAAATTCGAGCAACATAACAAATGAAGGGGGGATGCAACTCTTTCTTTCTTGGAATATCTCAGGTCACAGGTGATTCATTGGAACAGTTATGGATTCTTTCGAGCGTTTGAACAAAAATTATGACTCTATAACCAATCTGATGCAATAAAATTATCAGAGGAGGTTACGGATAAGTCATTGGAACTTTTATGAATTCAATGAAGCATATGGATGGAAATAGATGATTTTATGGAGAAAAATTGTTGATTCGATCGGTTTCAATGCGATTGTATTGGAATTTTAATGAATTCCTTGGAGGATTTGGACAAAAATGCATCATTCTTATATATTAATACGCAAATAAAAAGTTTTGGGTACACTTTTAACTGTGCTAATATCAATATATATTTACATAATACATATTTACAATATCGATGGAAAGGTATTTTTGAATAGAAGTGCAGAATATTATTTTTATTCGAATTGGATATCATTACGGTAGGTAAATCGAAGAAAACCTAAAAACACCTTTTTCCCAATAGGTATTTCAGAAAAAACATAAAAATAAATGCCGACATAGCTCTGTTAAACATCGCTGTTGTAGCCAACAGAAAGAAAAGTAATTGCGAGCGTAACAGTGAGATGGACAGAGATTAACAGAGCTGTGTCGTATTGTTGTTGATAATGCTTTTTCTCATTTTTACTCTTCTTGAACAGAATGAAATTCTGCTACATCAGAGCATAGTATAACTAACGAAGTAATATCAGGAGTGAACGTACTCTCTCTGTCAGTACCCTTAATGTCAAAATCGGCCATCTTGGCGAATGCAGACAAAGCAAACAAGCCAAAGCAAACAAACAAATCTAAATTCAATGGAACATCGTGTTGTGTTAAGTGCAAATAACATTTAATATTTTCGTTGTGATATTGTTTTATTATAACAATAAACTAGATAAAATAAATATAATACAATAACTGAGGAATAACAGTGACTTCAAGGTGTTTGCAGCAAATTGTTCTAAGAGGTCCGAGTTTAAGCAGCAGCAACAGTGACTGCAAACAGCATCCAATGAATTGCAGTTTATTCAATTTGCACTTTTAATTTTATTTATTACTTTAACAATAACAATAAAAATAATATACAAAGCGACAAATCACAATTTTCTACAATTATTTTACATAAACACGCGAGACTTGGTAGCGGATCATTGTTTACATTTTGCCTATTCTTAGCGTTCTACTCGTTCGTAGATTTTGTATGAGCTCTCATCTTCGTTTTGACAATCACGGTAAGCTGCTCTCCTCCCTGATATTACTTCGTTAGTTATACTATGCATCAGAGTAAAAAAAAAACTGCTGAAAAAGCGCGCCTAATTTTTACCATTTTTTCTTTCTCTCAGGGCGAGCTGAAGTTCAGAATTTCGAAGATCGAAATTTGACACATGAACTGTGTTTTTTTTTTGCATAAATGTGATAAGTTTTACTGCCCATTAGGCAATGTCAGCACTGCTAGCATGAATTCGTATGAATTTTGTGCGACTGCTGCGCCCATACACAATTATAGTTTAACTTAAATGAACTGAAATCTGCATTTTTTTTTTAGATTTAAGGTGCATTTATTTTGTATTGACACTAAATTAACAAACTGTCCGTGAGATAAAAAAATCAAGGCTCCCCTTATAATTGTTTTGAAAATATTAAATTTTTATTAAATCTTTTCTTTTTCTTAAAAAATAATTAAATTTTAAAATAATTTTTTTAAAGCAATAGATTTATGTCTCCAACAATTAAAAGTAATAGCCTCGAACTTATTTCAACAATCTCGGCAAACTTTGTCGTCCGCTTTGATCTTTTCGTAAAATATAGGGTAAAACTGATTTCTGTTGTAAAAAATAAAAGCTCAAATTTTTATTTTTGATTTTCTTTCAAAACCTTTAGCGCATTTTAGGTGAATTTATTTTGTTTTGCCACTTAATTATTAACTATCCGTGCAAACAAAAAAATCAAGGCTACCCCATATGATCTCTTTGACAAAATTACATTTTTTTTAAGACGTTGTTTTTGCTAATTTTTAAAAAATTAATAAAATTTAAAATTTCTTTGAAGGAAATAACTTTATATCTCCAATCAATTAAAAATTATTGCCTCGAACTTATTTTAACCATTTCGCTTTGTCTGCATATCTTCTATATATTAATACGCAAACAAAAAGTTTTGGGTACACTTTTCACTGGGATAATGTCAATATATTTACATAATACTTATATCGATGGAAAGGTATTTTTGATTAGAAGTGCAGAATATTTTTATTCGAATTTGATGTCATTACGATAGGTTAATTGAAGGAACCTAAAAACACCTTTTTCCCAATGGGTTTTTGTCAGAAAAAACATAAAAATAAATGCAGACATAGCTCTGTTAAACATCGCTGTTGTAGCCAACACAGGTTGTAGATTGCTGTTATAAAGAATAACAGAGCTTTGTTGTATTTTTCTGCATATGTCATTATATGCAGAACAAAAAATTGGTCGAATTTCGACCACAGGCGATACTAGTTTATATAAATAACAAGTAAAGAAAGTCTAAAGTCGGTCTAGGCCGACTATGAAATACCCTAAACCCACTTTTCAAAAACAAAAAATTTTTATTGTAAATGGGCGTCTCCAAGGGCGGATGAAGCCTATATTTTATATGCATTTAAATGTTGATGAAAAATTTACACATACCAAGTTTTATTCCTGTAGCTCACAGTTAATGCCTTTATTGTGCTTTCGCTATGGGAGTTGGGCGTGTTCATGGACGGATTACTTCCAATTTTTTGAAACACCTTAGTTTTGGTATAAAATACATCCATACCAAATTTAATTTCTCTATGACAAACATAACCTTATTTATTGAGTTTAAAACTTTTTGGGTTGTATGGGAAAAAGGCGTGTCCGTAGGCGGATGACGTCTATTTTTCAAAACTATCTTTGTCTTGTCATAAAAAACATACGTGCCAAATTTTAGCTCTGTAGGTCAAACAGAGGCTTATTTATTGCGTTTTCAATTTTTGGGTTGTATGGGAGGTGGGCGTGTCCGTGAGCGGATGACGTCCATTTTTCGAAGACATCTTTGTGTTTGTATAAAACACATACATATCAAATTTTATTGTTGTAGGCTTATTATGAGCTGAGTTATGCAGTTTTCAATTTTCGCGTTGTATGGGAGGTAGGCGTGTCCGTGGGCGGATGATGTCCACTTTTCAAAACCATCTTTGTTTTGTTACAAAAAACATATGTGCCAAATTTTAGCTCTGTAGATTAAACAGAGGCTTATTTATTGCGTTCTCAATTTTTGGGTTGTATGGGAGGTGGGCGTGTCCGTGAGCGGATGACGTCCATTTTTCAAAACTATCTTTGTGTTGATATAAAACACATACATACCAAATTTTATTGTTGTAGGCTTATTATGAGCTGAGTTATGCAGTTTTCAATTTTCGCGCTGTATGGGAGGTAGGCGTGTCCGTGGGCGGATGATGTCCACTTTTCAAAACCATCTTTGTTTTGTTACAAAAAACATATGTGCCAAATTTTAGCTCTGTAGGTTAAACAGAGGCTTATTTATTGCGTTTTCAATTTTTGGGTTGTATGGGAGGTGGGCGTGTCCGTAAGCGGATGACGTCCATTTTTCAAAGACATCTTTGTGTTAAAATAAAACACATACATACCAAATTTTATTGTTGTAGGCTGATTATGAGCTGAGTTATGCAGTTTTCAATTTTCGCGTTGTACGGGAGGTAGGCGTGTCCGTGGGCGGATTCCAAAAATATTCAATAGTGCAGATCCTTGGGTCCATGTGACTACGTGTACCAAGTTTCATCCAATTATCTCTACTCCTTCTTCTTATCCTGTGTATACGGACAACACACAGACGGACAGACGGACGGACGGACGGACGGACGGACGGACGGACGGACATGGATAGCTCGACTCACGTGGTGACGCTGATCAAGAATATATATACTTTTCTATACCGGACTCGCTTCGTTCTATGCGTTACAAACGTTTGCACAAAGTTAATATACCCTGACCTTTCAGGTTTGGGGTATAAAAACCCAATAATAAATTAAGCATTTTTGTGAAAAATACTGAAGCATGCATCTGCCGCACCTTTTACTTAGCCTGTAGGAAAAGTAAAGTGATTTTCTATAATTTTATTTTAGGTCTGTATTTATCGTTTCTTCACCTCTATATGCGCCATGCTTTTTTTTAAGATTCTTACTCTGTCGTCGTCTTCATAAATTTTACGTTTAAATTTTCCTCTCTCTTAGTAGGCAGTCGTTAAATATTTTCTCGTGTGTTTTTAATGTAAATTTTATTTTATTTATCTGTGTGTAAAACACGTGAAGAGCTCATAATTTAAATGTAACCTTCAAAGTTAATACTAGACGCCACTTTTTCAATTTTGCAATGAACTTATTTTCATAGTTTTTGTATTTTCCATAGACATGACTGTGACGTTGTCAAGAGATTATTTGACAGTTTTGAAGGTTAAGAGGTGATTTTGTAATACAAAGTGGACAGCTCTGACAGTTTGTTGATTGCAAGCGTCTTGTTTTATGTCTTTGATTGGTCATAATTTAGAGTCCGCTTCATGTGATTTGATCGCCAAGTGAGTCACTTGTTATTTTAAGATATACAAACGTGAAATACATCGTTTAACAACCTGTAGATTTTGATAAATGTTAGTTCAGTTTGTTGAATTACTATTATTCGTATCATTTAAAATACATACACTTTCATAACCGTAGTTATCTTTGACATTTTTTTTAACAGTGTAGTGTAGAATATGGAAGAATTTGTCAAAATTTGTTATATGCTTTTTATAATTAATGACATATTTGAAGAAAACTCAGGCACACGAACAGTAATGATCTTCAAAATAAAGAATAAAAATCAAGGTCAAGTCTGGTACACTTACTGCCTGCAAACAACGCCAAACAAAAAATATTTCAACGTTTACAATCAAATTTCTTTTTTAAGCACGGATCAGCGAAACCAGTTTTCTTGCGAATTTTTGTGGATAGCTATATGTTAACCGCCACTTGATCAACGCAAATATCACAACAAAATAACTGAATGATGCATTCAACAATTTTCAATGTCAAAACTTAGTCAGTTGACAGCGATGATCATTAAGCGAATAAAGCTCTAGACGTTTATATCTGTTTGTATCTTTTAACGATTTGATGACCTTTATTGCTTTTATTTATTTTCCTTTCTATGTGTTTATTTTTTATATAATATTAATTTTTGCAATACTTTTGTTTTTTTTTTCTCAATGCAAACGAACGTATTTGCATGACGTCATTTTGACGTGCAATTAGGTCAGCATCTTGATGGGTAAAATTTGAGGTTCGAGTGCAGCGTGCTTGGCGGCTTCCTATTTACTGCATTATCGACAGTTTTATTAATTGTTTTGTTTATAGCTTTAATAGTTTGTTTATTTTGATTTTTTATTTTTTTTGCAAAAATTTATAAATTGAATTTTGTAATTGAAGAATGAGCGAAAAATTTCCTAGAATTACACTGAATTAACAATTTTAAATTTTAGTTTGTTAGCATTTTAGTGGAAACTTACAAGACACGAGAAGTCTTAAATTTTTAAATTTAAATGATTTCAATTTAAATGTTATTCTTAAGAAAACACAAATTATGAGCTGTTGTGTTTGTGTGTGGGTGGCTTTGTTTTAAATCGTTAAGAGTTTATTGCATATAAATTTAATATTTTATGAGTTCATTTGGCTACAACTTTAGTTTTTGGAAATAACTCGTTTATGAAATCATAGAATGATTATTTAAACTAATGAGTTCATGAATAAAGTTAATTATCTACATTTAATCACTTTAAAACGCGCATTCAAAGCTTGCTAATATTTATACCCTTAACCTGTAAGGTCAGGGTATATTAACTTTGTGTATATTATTAACGCCTGTGTGTTGTCCGTATACACAGGATACAAAGAAAGAGTTGAAATAATTGAATGAAACTCGGTTGACATGGTAACATGACTCCAAGGATCTACACTATTGAGTATTTTTGGAATCCGCCCAAGGAAACGACTACCTCCCATACAACACAAAAATTGCAAACTCCATAAATGAGCTCATAATTAATCTACAAGAATAGAACTTGGTTCGTAAAGACATGTCCATGGAAAATCGGTACATACTCTAGTGATTCCTACAGGGTCATTTCGAAGTTGTTCTAAAAAAAAATTGGTACCCTTTTATTAAAAATAATATTCCCGTTATATGTTTTCAGTTTGCCATGATTTGAATGCTAGTTACAAATTTTTTTAACGGTGGAGTTAGTTATGATAGAATAACAAGGTAGGCGCATATTGGAGTGGAAGTAAGCTAGATGCCAAAATCAGCTGTTCGAATTCGAGTTGTTCTAATTGTTGTTGTTGCCTTTCCGTTTGACGTTTATAGTCGTTGAAAATTCGACTTGGTCCGGAAATAAGATAGCGAAAGTATTAAAAATTCCAACAACAGTTTGTAGTGTCTTTAAACGGTATAAAGAAACTTTGAGCATCGAAAGAAAGGAAGAAACGAGTGGAAAAAAACAACATCTGACAATAAATTAAAGCATCCTTGCCTCAATCAAAAATACTCCGACAATGATCACGCGAAAAAATTCAAAACCAGTTGGAGCACAGCTTGGCGAATACAAATGGAAGCTGGCTATCAGTCGTATCGAGCTATTAAATACCCGAACCGGTCCGATAAACAAAATTTGTCGGCCAAAAAGCGCACTCGATTACTCTACGATAAAGTCTTGACGAAATTCAAAGGTTTCTTAATTATGGACGATGAAATACGTTTGAATACGCCAAACTTAATCTGAAACAGCTTCCAGAACAAAAGTTTTATGCTGCAAAGAAGCGTTTTTGTGTCTCCTCCAAATTTAAATATAAAAAGGTTGATAAATTCGCAATGAAGGTAATAATCTGGCAAGCCATATGCAGTTGTGGTTTGAAGAGTCGGGCTTATGTAACATCCGCAACAATAAACTCTGAGATATACAGGAAGGAGTGTCAAGAGAAGCATTTATTAACGTATACGTCACCATCGATCTACTGTAAGGTTTTGGCCAGATTTGGTGTCGATACATTATTCGAAGACAGCCATAAATTGGTATCGAACTATTAATGTAGATTTCGTGCCAAAGGACTTCAATCCTCCAAACTGTCCCCAGTTGCGCCCAATCGAAAAATATTGGGCAATTGTTAAATACAAACTAAGAAAATTTGGAGGAGAAGTAAAAAATACGCAATCGATATTACTTACTAATCGATTAACAAATTTGCTGCCCGGGTCACCAGAGCAAATGTTCAACGATTGATGTTGCCGATTAAGGGACTCGCTCGAAATTTTATACATAGTAGTGATATGGAAAATTTTGTATTCCTTTTTTGAAAGCTTAATAAATGCCCTATCTGAAAATAGTTAAAACATGTTTGTACCAATATTTTGCTTATAAGATTTATCACGATTTGTGTGCACAGATTTTTGGTGGACAGGTCTTTATTATTCTATATCAAAACAAAGATATTTTCCAAAAATTAGTGTCATCTGGGATCCATCTATCCACGGACACACCTACCTCTCATACAACTCTTAAAATTGAAAACTACATAAATAAACTTATGTTTTGTTCTACAGAGATAAAATTTTTAATATATGCATTTTTTTATCAAAACTAAGATGTGTTCAAAAATTCGGCGTAATCCGTCTATGAACACGCCCACCTCCCATACAATCCAGAATAGGTAAAACATTATAAAAGCATTAATATGTGAGCTACAGCAATAAAACTTGATGTATATAAAATTTGCATTAAAATTTAAATGCAAATAAAATATGGTCTTCATCCGCCCATGGACTCGCCCATTTTCAATACTATTATTGTATTTTAAAAAAGTAGGTTTGAGTTCTTTACAATCGGGCTAGAATGACTTTAGACTTTCTTTACTTCTTTTTTTTATTGCATTTGAAAAAGAACGCTGAGACACCCCAACTTAATTTTTGATCGTAGAATATGGTGGCATACTCAGGTTTTTCCAATTGAATCAAATTCTCGAGATATTTGCGATTGAAGTTTGATCACTTTTAAACCCTTGCTTAAGGTACTATTACAGTGTGCAAAAAATATAAAATTTATTTTTTTTGTATTGTTCTTTAAGGTCTTAAGAATACGTATACAAAATTTTAAGAAAAATATTATATAAATAAAAAGACATAACATTCAGTACATTCGTATGTCGCTGATTTCTTCATATATTATTGTTCGAAACAAGTTTTTTCGAATTGGCTTCTAAGATATCTCGAGTTCTACTTGATCGATTTCGATGAATCTTAATTCATTGTGATCTTCATAAACTCTGTTTAGCACTCTGCCTATAAAAAGCCTAACCTAAAGCTTTATTTTTCATTTATATGTAGAAAAAGGTATTGAAATATGTTTTGAAATTTTTTATTCCATTTTAATCGAGTTTATAAACGACCTCTTATTCGTTCGTAAACTATGTGACCGTTTTTCAACTTTTTTGTAGCCCCTCCCCTCCGTTACTCTTAAATATTCGTTACTCTTAATACTGTCTTTCATACGAAAGACAGCACAAGTCGTATGGAATCTCCTTTGATTGAGAATATTCAGTCCCAGCAGCGCACCGAGAGGTTAAGCCGCCCGGGGTATATTCCTAATTGGACGACCCCCTGATATACAATAAACAAAAAACATATTTGATATTTACATATGGTTTTGTAGGCATTGTTGTCAAACATATGTATAGTTGCTTTAACGAAAATATTAAGATCTTTTGGAAATGGCAGTTACGTCAATAAACAACATCTTTGTTACTGGGGCACTGAAGACGCCATCGGCAACACAGTCACCGTTACTGGCTACAGGGCCATGATAGCCGACTTTATATAGCCGGAATGTTATGAGCGGGGCATGTTGGTAAACATATGGTTTCAACAGGACGGTGCAAACATACACACAATGGATTTGGCATGGCCAGCAAGAATCCCAGACTTCTTTCTTTCGGGCTACTTGAAGTCGAGGACTTATGCCAACAAGCCTCAGACAACCGCAAACATTAAGGAGAATATTTGATAGGAATGCGAAGAGGCGCCGTGTTGCAATCCCATATACCATAACCCCATATTGGCTTTATAGCACCAGCGATGTGTTATAGTCCCATATGGGTTTATTTCCTTCAAATAAGTGAGATAATACCATATTAAAAAATTGAAATTTATGCTATAACCCCATATTGGCTTTATTGCACTTATTGCAGACAAAATAATTTGGTTTCCTTTTTATAGAAATAACATAGTATGACTGATTTTAACTTTTCGTAAAAGGGAAAATTCCCTTCTATTATAATATTTTTTTGCAAAATTATGGTTTCCCCTTTTACGAAATGCAAAATTTGTGCTATAACCCCATATTGGCTTTATTGCATTTTATTTTGTGCGATAACCCCAAACCCAAATTATGGGTTTATAGCATAGGAAAAAGTGCTATAAAGCCAATATGGGGTTATGGTATATGGGATTGCAACACGGCGCCATGCGAAGAGTTATCATCGGATTTCACCTCAAACAAAGATTTCCATCACTCAAAATCGGTTCAGTGAAATAACGCCCAATGAAATAACGCTCAAAATAAAAAATGAAATAACGCCCAAAATATTTTGGGCTTTAAAAAATGAAATAACGCCCAAAATAATAAATAAAATAAAGCTCAAAATAAATTAAATAACGCCCAAATCAAAAATGAAATAACGCCCAAAATATTTTCAAAGAAAATCATATAAAATATTTTGGGTCTTATTTCATAATGAAATAACGCCCGAAATTCGTATGAAAAATATTTGGGCGTTATTTCATTTTTGATTTTGGGCGTTATTTGATAATGAAATAAACCCCAAAATAAAAAATGAAATAACGCCCAAATAAAATTAAATAAAGCCCAAAATTTTGGGCCTTATTTCATTATGAAATAACGCCCAAATTTGTATGGAAATTTTTTGGGCGTTATTTCATTTTTTATTTGGGCGTTATTTCATTGGGCGTTATTTCACTGAACCCTCAAAATCCTTTTTTTTTTATTTAGAAAAAATTTATTCAAAAACAAAATTATATGATTAAATACCTTGTACTTCACACAATTCAACGGTGGCTGAAGACTCATCTGATTTTTACAATAGTATGTTTGGGGAAACTTCTTCAGAAACACTTTTTGAACCTGATTCTCGATTAAGATATTTCACCTTCAATAATTTCAATTTCTACTTCTCTAGCTTTTAAAAATGTAATTAACACATATTTATTTTGCTTTAAAATTTTAAATTTAGTTTCGGTGCCGCTGCTAAAATAATGACGCCCGGGGCACTTTACCATTTTTTCGAATTACTAATCGGCAGTGAATACTCGCTTGAAGTGAAATGGGTTAATGTAAAAGGTTATGTTACATTTGTCAATAGTTAATTTTTATTTTTATTTTTGGTCACGTTACAATATCTGAGACCCCCTCCTTCCCTATCTTCACTTATCTTAGTATATTTTAAAACCCCTCCCCTCCCCTAAATTGGTAGCATAATTTATGAACGACCCCTAACACTGACAATGGTAACCGTTAATTTTTAGATGTATACAACAGATTTATATAAATGTTTAGCAATTTTTTTATCTATTTTTTTTCATTTTTTTAATTTTTTTCTGAATTAAATCTATTTTGAATAATTTATATGAATTAAAATCTATTTTAAGTAATACGTGTAAAACCTAAACATTGATAGAACCTTAAAATCGCAATGCACTCAAACAAAAAAAAAAAAACTAGTAAGGTATATCTTCGACTGGGCCGAAGTTAAAATACCCCCACGGCCGATTCTTAAAGGTAAAATAATCTTAAATTGGAGAGCTTTTTTATGAGATTTTGAGAGATTTTATTATTTTGATGTGTCTAAAATACATACAGTGAATCAAAAAAGTTTAGGCACAAAGCAGTTATGAGTTTAAATTTGTTAGTACTACTTTTTCCAGTACACTTGCAGAAAAGAAAAGTATAAGCATTTAAAAAATAAACATTTCATTTTGTATTTACACCAAAATAAAAATTTAATTTAAATTTTAATTCATATTAAATGTTACAATACTAAAAAAAACATGATTTTGACACCAAAAAAGTTTAGGCACAAGTGATTATGTTTTTATTAAAGTGAGTAAATTTCAAGTCCTTGAATATTTGGCTAGACCTCCTTTGGCCTAAATTATCGCCTCTTAACGTCTTCGCAATCTTACAGATTTTGATGTCTTCTCTGGTTATATTATTGACCATTCGGTGCGTATGGCTTCCTTGAAGCTTCCTTGAGCGCATTTTAGAAGTATTTTATTTGAGATTTCGTATTTTTTTCTAGTAAGTACCAAATATGCTGAATGGGGTTCATATCGGGTGCTTGCAAAGGTGTTTTTAGCTGATTTCAGAGCTAGATAAGCCATTCCAGCAAAAGATAAGACCAATTTTTTGGGTCGTTATCTTGTTGAAATTTATATTGTATCCCAGTTAGCCCCAATTTTTCAACACTGGGTGTCAAATGCTCATTTAAAATATTCAAGCAAAGGTGTTTATCCATTTTATCATCAATAAAAATGAGATTTCTAACTCCAGACACCGCCAAATAGCCCTTAATCATTCGATTTCCGCCACTGTATTTCAATGTTTTTTTATGCTATTTTCCTACAGCTCTTTTTTCAGTTTTCTCAAACGGTTTTGAGCGCCATATGATGCAAACAAATTGTATTAAGGTCCATCACTAAAAATAATACAATCCCAAAATGAATCCGGCTCATTTACGTAGGGTTTTGGGAACTCCAAACTTTTTTTTTTATTTGAAGCTGAAATTTGTAGCTTGCGCCGATAAACTCGTACCTAATATCCAGCTTCATTAAGTGTATCGCGAAGTGGTCGAGCATCAAAGTTTTTTCAAATCGTTGCTGTATTTCGTGGCACAATTTAACAGCTAAATTTTAGGGTTTTGAGTAACTGCAGGCACTACAATCTAATCCTGGTGTAGCGTTAATATTTTGGCACGACCAGATCGGCTCTTACGCTTTACTTAACCGGTATTTTATAATGATTTATGATGTTACTGACACTTGAATATGATCTCTTTACTAATTTACCGGTTTCGCGATACGGTTTTTTCTATACATAAACATTTATTATTATTTTACGAACGTCAACCGAAATTTCTGTTCCATTGCTTATTTCTTCGCTAAATCTTTACCGAAACCGCTCAATCTTTACCGAAACCAACATCAACACTCATTAAAAACTTTTAACAAATAACTTAAGCGCAAAAGTAAAGACAAAAAACCAATAGATATTGCTAAATAAGAAACAACATGAGAGACATACAAAGTGTGCCTAAACTTTTTTGATAAGGATTTTTCCTTCATCCGCTTAAATTTTGATTGGTAGTTTGAATAACGGGACATTTTTTGGATATTAAGAAAGAACTATTTCTAATGGTACTTACTTCATTAAAACTTTGGTCAAATTCGTTATTATTAGATACTTAAGCAACACTTTTTTACAGAATCATTGCTTGTGCCTAAACTTTTTTGATTCACTGTACATATCAAATTGTTTTCTTTCAACTTAAATATAAGTCATTTTATAACGTTTTCAATTTTGGGGTTGTATGGGAGGTGGGCGTGTTAGTTTGTGTATCACGCCCATTTTTCTAACACACTTCAGTTTTGTCATGGAATACACGAATATCGAGTTTCCGTTTTGTACTTTTAATATTAGCCTCTTTATAGGGTTTTCAATTTTGGGGTTGTATGGGAGGGGGGCGTGTTAGAAGGTGGATGACGCCCATATTTCTAACACACCTTAGTTTTGATATAGAATACTTAAATACCGAGTTTCCGTCTTGTAACTTTAATATTAGCCTCTTTTTAGATTTTTCAATTTTGGGGTTGTATCGGAGGTGGGCGTGTTTGTGGGTGGATGTTGCTCATTTTTCGTACACACCTTATTTTTGACATAGAATATACAAATACCGAATTTCAGTATTGTAGCTGTAATATTAGTCTCTTTACAGAGTTTTCAATATTGGGGTTATATGGGAGGTAGGCGTGGTTTTCATGCGATTTAGCCCATTCTCGAACTTGATCTTAGGTTTTTAGAAAAAAGCTCAAATACCGAATTTCAGCACGATAGCTTCAAAATTACGGCTGTAATCGTGTCCACAGACAGACAGACGGACAGACGGACAGACAGACAGACAGATAGACGGACACCTAAATCAACTCAGGTGGTCATGCTGATCAAGAATATATATACTTTTCTATACCTAACACGCCTCCTTATGGGCGTTACACACGTCGTGACAAAATTAATATACCCCTTACGCAGTACGCGTGGGGGTATAAAAATAGGTCTAATAGGTCCTTGGGTTAAAATGTATGAACGTGTATATATATAATTTAATTAGATTTTGATTTCTTTTTCTACATATATACTAAAAATATAGCTCAAACAAGGTTTTAAATGAGAAAAAATATCAATCGCGAATATCTCCAGAATTTGATCTAACTTGAAAAAACTTAGTACGCCACCGTATTCTATGATCAAAAATTAAGTTGGGGTGTCTCGGCATTTTGTGTGTTTTTTTAAGGTCCCTACAGTGTTATTTAATATTAATGATTTAATAAATATAACGATTTAATTTCTCGTACGAAACATAAAAACTATTTAAACTTAAGAGTAAAAAATGCCAAATTTTGAGTTAAGAAAAACCACTTTATTTCGAAAATTTTTATTCCGAACTTTAAAACGAATTTTTTATTTTATTTGTATATTAAGTCGTTAGGCTACTGTAGACGCCAGATAAATATGCAGATCCACGGGCGAACAAATAAGTTCTGTATTTTTTGAGTTACAAAAATCCAATGAATTTTTTTTAGTATATATAATATCGGCAATAGAATTACGTAGGATATTTTTGATATACTGATTTTAGGCAGAGGCGTTCCTGGGCTTGGTGTCACCCGGGGCGGGTACTCATGGTGTCACCCCTATAGATAAGAAATTTTTAAATGCAGTTAGAAACCAATTCGATGTGATTTAGTGTTTTTATTATTATCTTTATGTTTTTCCAAAAAAAGGTTTAATAAAGAATACTTATTAAGGGCGGCGTAAAGTTTTGAACATCTCAAGAATATTGTATTGAATTTTGAGGACAATCGGCTTCAACTCAGCTATACCAGTGAACATAACTTCAAATCGATTTTCCCAAACATGTTATTTTTAAAGAGGAGAAAACTACTGAACCGATCGTTTAAAAAATTTTTCCACATATTGTACATTAAAATAACTCTCAAATGACGTTTAAATTTTTCAATTAGTATCTACCTTACAATAAAAAGTAGGTCGATTTTATTGTGAAAAACATCAACATTTCATCGCGTTCACTACAAAAACCAATTTTTTTGAGGCACCAGCGGAGAACTGCAATAAATCTGTTATTACTTTATATTTTTGTACCAAACTTTTTTAAATAATCTTCAAATATTGTATTATAATATACTTATTCTCACAAAAAATCTGTTATAACAATATGTCATAAAAAAATTCTTGAAAGTATGCTTTTTAATGGCGCTGCACAGTGTTCATCCAATACAAAAAAATACAAAATTAGTACAAAAATAGAAAGAGTGCTCCGATGATTATTCAATTTTGTTTTGTTGAATAATTTAAGCTAAATAAGCAAAATTGCAAAAATGGCTGAAATCGGTTAGTTCCTAGCAGCACCTTCCTTGGACCTATATTAATTTTTTACATTATTTTGTATGCGAGTGCTTAAAAAAGTTGGTCAAAAGGCTAGGCAATTAGAGAAATAGTTTTGCACTGAAAACAGTAGAAATTGATGAGAACTTAGGGGTACCTTCCTTGGACCTATATTAAATTTGTATACGATTTTGTATGGGAGGTACATACAAAAGTAGCCAGATCCTATCAAAACTCAGTGAGAATGCTAGACAAGAAGATAAATAGATGTGAACTGAAAATGATAGAAATTGGTAAAATCTTAAGGGACCATGCACCTATATTATTTGTTTTTTAAAAATTCAATTTAAGACACATTTCATGTTATTTATAATAGAAAAATAAATATGGTTACTTTTTTTTATCACTCATATCACTACTTACATTCATCACTATAACTTCTTCGTGAGACTCACTACAAAATTAAAGAATCCTTCGGAATCCATTTGGAATTCTTCTATATTATTTTTCTATGCAAAAATTATTAGTTTTCACAAAAAGTCACTTTATTAAACTTGGATAACTTTCTTGTTTATAAAAAGGTGCAGATAATATTTTGGAAATAAAAAGTTAATACTTCAAATCAAATTACGAAAAAGTTTCGCTAAAATCGAAGAATTTATTTTGTTATTCAATTTTAAATTTGATAAATTATTAATATTTTTCTGTGCAAAATTTACATTTTTTCGTAAAAAATCACTTTTTAAATTTGCCGATCTTTCTTGTTTATAAAAAAATTCAAATAATATTTTGAAAATAAAAAATAAATAATTTAAATAAAATTACAGAAAAGTTTTGCTAAAATCCAATAATCTTCTTCTTTTTTTTTGTTATAGCTTAAAAAAAATATCAACATTTTTTTTCTATTTTTATTCCATTTCGATGCATTGGCGCTTAACAAATAAATAATTTTCGAAATAACCTCATCGAAATCAATATTACTTGCAAGCTCGTTTTCAATGGATAAAATAGCAAGATCGGAAACTCTTACCTCTATTGGAAGACCTTGAATAAGTTTTAATTAATTTTAGCTTTGAAAACGTTTCCACAATGCTTTCTCCTCATTGTTTCGACTTGCAAGCAGAATTTTAAATTTTAAAACAGCTATAAAAAAATGAGACACACATTTTTTAACGTTAAGTATTTTTTCACCTTTTCTGATTGTTTGAGAAATAAAAAAAATATCGAAATGGTGTCACCCCTAAAATGGTGGTTCCCGGGGCGGACCGCCCCCTCCGCCCCCCCCTAGGAACGCCTCTGATTTTAGGCCAAATGGCGCACTTCTAAAGTAAAAAAAGAAAAATTTGCCTAAAAAATCATAAGATTATTGTTAATAACAAATAAACTATTCAATTTAAAAAAAAATTCCTACGTACTTCCTTCCATACACTTAAAATAAACGTACTTAAGATAAACGCGTTTGAAGTTTTGAGTAGTAGAAATGCCCGGTTAGTGCCGGTCTTATACTAAATTCAAAAATTAACTACTTAGACATTTTTCCCGGCCATCATTTTTTGAGACATCGTTATTGAGGTCATAAGGGACCATTTAAAAACAAAAAACAATTTATTGATTTTTCCAAAGTTTTTAGAGTGACCTAACGCCGTAAGTCAGTAATTGTACGGATTTTTTCAGCCCGAAAAGCATCGTGGACGAATTCGAACAAAAGAATTTGTTTCTATTTTATTAATTAAGAATATGAAGATTTAAAAGCAAAATTAATCTTTATTATTTTCTACTATTTTCTAATAAATTCTATTATTTAAATCACAAAAACAATCAATCATTATTTTAACCTATTGCAATTCTGAATGCCAATCATTCCATGAAAATTTTATTGAACTCATTCAGTATTCGCGTTCAATAATAAATTAAATTAGCGTCTGGAAACGCGTGTCTAACTATGCGGTTTGTAAAACCATCAGTTACAAAAACAAGCGATAGCAACAACATCTATGCAACAACAAAAAAGTACAAGGTACGTTTTTAATATGTTAATATGTTTAAATAAATATGGAAAACTTTTAAAATTTGGTTTGTTAATAAAATGAATTAATTACATATTAATTAGCACTGAGCTGTGTGATGATCACTGGACGTAGCGGCGACAATATCCACTGCTACTTGTTATTTGCTGCTATTTGATAAACAATAAAATATACGTGTGTTCATATATTTGTATGTTTATTTTTTAAAGTTAAAGTTGTTGTTGTTTTTGTTATTGAACACCTAGTTTAGACTGCTCGCCTGTTAGTTAAATTTTCGAACGATCGTTTATCACTGAATTGCAATCAAACGGAATAAATTTCAAGTGCAAATATTTTTTTTTCTTCTTGATGCTTGTTCAAGCGTACGACAGACCAGCAGGCGGTCAATCTTCTATTGATAGCTAACGTATTGCACTTGTTTATTTTGTATTTGAATTCTTGTTTTAGTTTTTATTACACCTAAGTTATTTTCTTTGGTGCCTTTTAAACTTTCGAAAGATCACAAAATATTTGAATAACTTTTTTATTCTAATCTTCAAGTTGGCAATCAACAATATATTGTTTTAACTTTTTATGCCTTTTTAATTTAGTTTTTTATTTTTTGTTTGTTTGCTTTTAACTTAAAGCTTTTAGAATTTTTTTTTTACGTTTTTGCAATTTAAATTATTGTGATGATTAATAAACGTTAGGTTGTAAAAACAATTTTATCTACGCGCAACGCTTGAACCGTCTAGCTAGCTTCGCAATTTGCTCTCAACTGATCGTGCTAGCGAGCGTTTGAATGTTGGCGGGCGATTTTTTTTTTTCTGAAGCGCAAAAGATTTGTTATTTCATTGTTGTTGTTTATTTTTTTTTTTTTTTAATCGTATAGCTTTACTCAAATGCGATTTCTTGCCATCTTAAAGTTTTGCTTTGTTGTTTCTAGATAGAGTCTTGATTTTCTCCCGCTACTCTTTACAGTGTAGCGCAAATTAAGCAAGCCTTAAACTTGTGATGCGATTTTTTATACAGAGCTCACTACAATTTCATTTATTCTTGGAATACAAAAATTATTGCTCTGCTGTAGCATCCAGAAAGCAAATTTATTTTTATTTCCCATGTTTAATTTGTTGGACTGAAATTTAAACTTTATTTGACTTAAATATAGTATGAGAGTTTAATATCGCATGCTACTTTTTGCTTGTCAATTTTAGTTTTCAAAATTTTTTTTTTATTTTGTCTAGCATGAGAGTTTTTTTATTAAACCGCTAATTATTTGTTATAACTTTAATCAAAGAGTATTCTTTCTCCGAGGTGGAGGTTTAATAATAAAATTTAGCGAACTAAAAAAAATACAGTTATCTTACATGTGAGTTAAACTTATAAAAGCATTCAATGTGTAGTTAGTACCTTGCAACAACTTGATATCATTATCGCATGAGATTTAAAACAATTTTGTGTTCTTAGTTTGGTCAAATGTAAGACGAACGATTTTGACAAACATTTTTATACCCCCACGCGTACTGCGTAAGGGGTATATTAATTTTGTCACGACGTGTGTAACACCCAAAAGGAGGCGTGGTAGGTATGGAAAAGTATATATATTCTTGATCAGCATCACCACCTGAGTTGATTTAGCCATGTCCGTCTGTCTGTCCGTCTGTCCGTCTGTCGACACGATTACAGCCGTAATTTTGAAGATATCGTAATGAAATTCGATACTTAAGCTTTTTTTTTAAAAACTAAGGTCAAGTTCGAGAATGGGCTAAATCGGATGAAAACCACGCCTACCTCCCATACAACCCCAAAATTGAAAACTCTGCAAAGAAGCTAATATTAAAGCAACAATACTGAAATTTGGTATATGTATATTCTATGTCAAAACTAAGATGTCATAGAAACATGGGCGTTATCCACCCACTAACACGCCCACCTCCCATACAACCCCAAAATTGAAATATCTATAAAGAGGCTAATATTAAAGTTACAAGACGGAAACTCGGTATTTGTGTTTTCAATGTCAAAAATGAGGTGTGTTAAAAAAATGGGCGTCATCCACCCACTAACACGCCCACCTCCCATACAACCCCAAAATTGAACAATCTATAAAGAGGCTAATATTAAAGTTACAAGATGGAAACTCGGTATTTGTGTATTTAATGTCAAAACTGAGGTGTGTTATAAAAATGGGAGTCATCCACCAATTAACACGCCCACCTCCCATACAACCCCAAAATTGAAAAATCTATAAATCTATAATTCTATGTCGAAACTGAGGTATGCTAGAAAAATGGGCGTCATACACAATCTAACACGCCCACCTCCCATACAACCCCAAAATTTAAAACTTTATAAAAAGGTCAAAAAGCTATCCAATTTAAGATTCTTCCAACCTTAAGAATCGGCCGTGGGGGTATTTTTACTTCGGCCAAGTCGAAGATATAGCTTACTAGTTTTTATTGTTTTCAGTTCTTTTCACAGAATAACAATTTCAAAAGTGAAATTTTAAAATTTTTGGTTATTATTGCAGTTTGACAAATAATTCAAATTATTGCTGGAATATATTATAAGATTACTGAATAACATCAGAAGTACTTTATTTTAATGGTATACAAATTAAAATCTTAGAACGACAAATTCCCAGTCGTTGCATTAATAAATGTACAGTAGGGCGTTTTAATCATTTAGAATTTATTAATTTCAGTTTTATGAATTTCAGTTGATGTTTTCTGCATTTCAAATGAAATTTCGCAGTTTTAACTGATCTTTTCCGAATTTCAATTATTGTTTTCTTTCTGAATTTCTATTGATATTTTCAATTGGAATTTATAAATTTCAATTTATTTTTTCTGAGATGCTCTTATTGTCAAAATTGTGTTTTGTAGTCTTATTTTGAACATTCTTTTCATTCAAATCTCAAACAATTTTTCATGAAAATCTCAAAGTTTCTATGACATTTTCAGAGGCCGAATTGTTTGTTCTGTTCACGAAAAGGTAATCGTGCGAATGAAAATTATGTAACTCTGTTAACGTACGAGTGAATTGGGATTTACGATTAAAATTGATACATCGAGGTACGTTTCATAGCGGCGGGAACGTTTGTTTATTCATTAACTCTAGTGTCCGACCGATTATTCGGTTTCGATGCAATCGGCTCATATTATGACCTTCTCTTTCGGCCGAAATAGCCGATTATGTTTTCGGAATGTTTTTGCTTTGCTAAATAACTTTTTCATAAGTTTTCAGAATTTTTTTTTAATTACTCAGTGAACTCCGTTTAAAATTGCACATTTGAAACGTTTTCCATTGTTCGTTACGTTTTTCTCACCTGTTCTGTTCTTTCATTTCATTCCTATTCATTCATTTCATTTTCTCATTTCTATACTTGAAAACATTTGTTTGTTATTCGGCTTCGGCAAAAATTCACATTCAGAACCGAACCACAATAAGTCTTATTCGATCACGTTTGCTATAGTAACAAATATACATTTCTTAGAAACGCGCTATACTTTCACGGAACAGACAACTAGACTCCAGGTTACAAAAATAAAAAAAAACATTTTTTTTTAATGTACGATTTCCTTCAAATTTTTTTGCAGATAAAAACTGTGGACTTTTGAAAAAACCACTAAGTCTATCTGGAATTCATAGACAAAACCCTTTAAGTTGATATGAAATTCATATAGACTTAAGTTGTTTTGCATACATTTTTGACGTTTTCTCATTTCGGCACCCTTATTTTAAAATGAGAGCAAAAGAGCGTAGTCATTTGGGCAAAGAACTCACTCGGTTGCCTAAATATGATACTATTTGGTAGTAAAATGGAAAAGTAACATTCTTCTTACTACTTTTATTAATCCTATTGTATTTTATGATTTAATTCTTATTCTTACATGTTGTGGCTGTTTATATGGCCTCCAGTCATGAGCTTCCTGAAATAAAATAAATGATATCTTATTAATTAACAAAACAAAATAAAAGCCACAAATTTTCAGACACCTATTTTCAAACATATTGTCGAGCTACTATCAAAAGACCACTTGTACTTAATTTTATTCCAAAAACAAATGAAAGACAATTTTTTATAGTGGGAAAAGTTTATAAAAACCCACTTTTATTATTATATAAGTGAAAACAAGAATAATTGGGAAGAAATGTAATTAAAGCTTTGGTTTTGGTTTGATGTTATATTAAAATTTTTGACAACTTCTTTGTGTCCATTAGTCTACGCTTGATTTTTTGCTGTTCTAGGCTGGCGTTTAATTTTGCGGATTCTGAAGTTAATGCGGCATTTAAAAAAAAGTTTTACTACATTTTCAGGTAACTGAATGCTATGCGCTTCCTTAAGCATTATGTCAGCTAAGTGTTGCATTTTTGATATTTCAGAGCCATTGTATTTGTTGAAAATTTGCTCTAACTTTTTCACTTCGCTTACAAATTGCGGCTTTGGTTTACACAAACCACCTCGAGAAACTTGGTCAACCCAAGTAAAGGAGCAAGAAGGCTGCATTTCTCCGAACTCTTTAGCGAGGTAAAGCTTTTTTATAATATAGCCTGAAATATATTCTAGGGCGTCTTTGTGCACTTCGGGCAGTTCTTCATCATTTTCTTTTTTGGGTTCAAAATCATCTTCAAAAAACTCTTGAAACAGCTGTTCAGAAATTGTTCTCGGGTTTTCATCTTGGTTTTTTTCTGAAACATCAGTAACTCTAACAAAATCTAGCCATGGAGTTGGATCTACCCCTACATTAAGATTTGATTGAAGGATTTCGGTGTTTCGCGCTAAATGATATTTACATAAATGAAAAAATATTATATCATAGAACTATGAAAAAGAAGTCGTATAGATAGATACCAAATAAATATTTTCTGAGTCGAAACTTAAATTGCATTGGACTAGGGTGATCATTAAGGCCACCCTTACTTCTAATGTTTCCAAAAAAGTTTTCCAACACATCTTGATTGAGTCTGTATGTTAAGATAAAGTCCAAGCCATATTTTGCATTTAAGTAATTTTATAGATAAATGATAGATTTGTTGGAAATCAAAACTCCATTTTGAAAGGGCGCCGTTTTTATTTTTTTGTTTTTTCCTGTAGGGTTTGGTATTATTGGTTTGGACATTACTTGACTCATTCGTTCAGTAACAGAAGTTTGATAGGAAAGAGCGAGGCTGAATGGTTTTTTGCTTTCAATAGAATTTGAAATTGAAAATTTTGTGTTCAGAATATCAAACCAGTCATTTGCAAGCTGAATGAAGTCCGCGCACTCGGAGGGGTTGAACGCTTCATCAATATGACCAATTGAATAACATCGCCTGAGAACATTCGCAGTAGTGTTTGAAAGGAGTTGCGTCGCGAGGTTGACATTTTGTCGGCGACATTTTTTAACATGGAGATGCTCGTCAGTTAATTTAAATGTAATTGAAAGATCTCATTGGGACGTACATTTCATCAGCCGCTCTTTTGCTTGAACCGTTATCAAGTTTCCATCAAAATATAGACCGCTGTCTATGAAATGGTTTCGCATTAGTTTGAGGAGGTGTGGTACATCAGCAAACACAAAAACTTGATTTTCGCTGTTATATGACCTAAAAGAACATTTAAACCGAATCTTCAAAACCTGCTTTAAGCATTTATCGCGTGGAATGGAAAATGGAAGTAAGTAACAGTCGAATTTTAAGATAAAACACAATAGCGATAAAACGTGTTTTAGTTCCGGTGTAAATGTGCTTAACAAATTTGCAAATCAAACATTTAATAAATTTACCAATCGAGACATTAAGCTCCTTCCACAACGCCTGATTTGTAGATCCCATGTCCGACACCATTGCTAATATTGTAAAGCCTGCATCGTACAGCTTGATCAAAATCTCAAACAAAATTGCTTGAGTTATTTTTTGATCAAAGCCGTAGAAAACTGGCTGCTTCCAGGAAGCCTTGAGGCCACGAACCATCGCCACTTGAACATAGTTTGCAGGCGTTCGAACACAGTTGGTAAAGGAATCTTTTTCATAGCAAGCGGCTACCTTCATTTCATCGAATGAAATTACGCACAGTTTCTCTTCATGTGTAAGCTCGTTTCCGTTTTTAATTAAATCAATTAATTGTTTCAAGACTCCTTCCTCAAAACCTACTTTTTGCACCCACTTCTGAAGTGCCGAAGGACAAGGTTTAAGGGAACCCTTTAAGTCTTAAATGCTTATAAGCTCTTGGTCCAGCTGCGTGAAGTGTAATTGCGTAGGAGATATCATCCCAACACCAATTGGGGTAGGTGTTCGGATGGCGTAATCTCTTGATTTGACCAGCAGTGAACACTTTTTCAAGATTTTTATTTAGGGATTCTATGTCGGCAATTTGACTCAGGAGTCTTGCATTTTCTGCCTGTAGTTTTTCAATTTTATCCACAACTAATTGTTATTGTAAAGCCATGCTGCAGCTTCAATATCTGCAAATCTAAAATGAAAAAATTGCAACAAAATATTTTACAGTACAGAAAATTTAAAAAATCCATTCGAAGTCCAACAACTTTTTGGGTAAAACATTTTTTATGGTGCATTCTTTTCTGGAAATATTATGATTTTTTCCAAATATTATGAAGATTTTTGACAAAATCTTAAAATAAGCAATTTTTTTGCAAAAAAATCATTATACTTTCATTTTAATTTGTAACGAATATTTTACTATTCAAAATAAAGACTTGTTTTGGGTCTGCAGAATTAGCATTTAACTAAAAAATATTAATACATACTCAGTTTGCGTGGAGCAGTCAACATATTTTAGAGCTCCCTCTGGCGACTTCAGTAAAACAGTACCTTCGCTGCTTTGGGACCCGACCACATTTAGTTGGAACAGAATATTCTTTAATATTTTCTCCATAATATGTCTTGCGACAAAGAGAACACGTTCCACCAGGCATTTTTTTATATTTTTATAAAGGAATTTTAATATTAAATTTTTTGCACTGCACACACTGTAAATGAATTTACACACAATTAATTAGAATTAATTTTCAATCTTGCACTTGACGCCACGCTTACTTAGTTTTAATTCTTATTAACTAGATAAAAAATTTCTTCGAAATGCAGAGACTTCAACCTAAAACTACACAAAGAAACCCTAAAACATACCTTTTTTTTCGAGCGTCACAAAACCCTAATGAGCAAATGTCAAAATTTGTTTGTTTACATAAAATAAGGATGCGTCAAAAAATGTACGCAACCTTAAATAAATAAACCTTGGAAATGGATAACCGAAACTCCAATACATTCACATACATTTTTTTGTTTACGATCACATTCTCATATTCATTTCAATGTCAAAATTTCCCAATAGGCAATTAAACCAGCGCTCTTCATATGAAGGCCTGCATTGACTGCTACTTTTGAAGACTAAACACATCCGTTCTTCGCTGCTGTTATGAGCACTTCTTTAAGGCCTTCTTTTTCTGCACAAAAGGCAGCACAACAAATTTGTTTTCCCTACAAAGATTGACTTTCCATATACTTCAGGGCAACTTTTTCGTTAAAAGTTAGAATATATATCAGTTTAAAAATATGACGCAATAATGGATTGATAGTAATCTAACTTAAAAAAACATAGGAGAGAAGATAAAATCATAGAATATACAAATATAAATAGAAAAAGGTCAAAAGGTAAATGAAAAAAATATTTTCGAGAGATAAAGTACAAGCGGTTACAACTTAAACGGAATTCTACGTCTACACTTACGATACTATCGAAACTGTTTCTTTTTTTTGTTTATTGTTTTGAATTTTTTGAAGTATGATTTTTTATTTTTTGTTTATCATTGAGAATATTTCCAATGTTCTGAGAGAATTTTTGACAAAAGCTAAGTTTAAATTTTTTAAACCTAGAATTTCTGTGTTTAAATTTAAACTTGCCTCACCAAGTTAAACTTAGATTTTTTGAGATGAGGTATCGGCGTTAAAATTTAAACTGAGGTTAAGGAATTTTAAACTTTGTTTAAGCTAAACTTTGTTTAAAATTGAGATCAGTTAACGGGCCTATGTCTTAAAAAAGTGTTTGAATTCTTGCAACCTTTCACAGAGATTTCTTTCGAAATAATTTATTCGTACATAATGAACCTATCTAGGCGTGGTCACCACGGTTGTGGTGCTACAGCCCGAGTTCGATCCCCAGTCGCGGCAAAAAGTTTTTTTCAATAATGTTTTTTGATCGGTCACCACTTCTTTCAAGACAATAGCAAACCGCAGAGAGTAAATAATGACATGTAAAGCTTCTTAAGAACATGAACTTTAGCCGTTCGGAGTCGGCATAAAACATGTAGGTCCAGTTCTCGGTCAATTCTGTGCAAACATTTATTAACACACACAACACAATTGATCATAAGAAGCTCGGTCAAAGTCCTTTCAAGGGCTGAAATGGCCAATTTATTTTTGTTTTTTTTTTTGCGACTTCAGTACCATGAATTAAAACGTAAATGAATTATTAACGCTCAAAGCCACTGATCTAATTCTTACTTTTCATAGGAAAGTGTTAAGATATTTTTTAGAAATTATAATGTTAACTCCAACTCGATTAATACTGGGCGTTCTATAATAATTTACTTCGCCAACAGAAGGCATCACAGCGAAAACAGTTCACAAAAAAAAAAAAAAAATACATTCATAATAATAGAAAAGTCAACAAATGGAAAAACGTGGCTACACATGACATCGAAAACGACCCACGACATCCTGGACAGCAGCAAGCAAGGCAATATGATTGTGTGAAAGACCCACATAAGAAGCTCTCGCTACAACAACCTCCAAATTAGAAATGCTAGAAGCAGCTCTCAACTCTGTGTTTGAAAAAACACAAAAAAAATATCTGATAGTGCCTACCATAAAGTCAACGAATTCCAACAGATCCGCAAATGAAGCGCTTATTTATGGCAAACTAGAAAAAGTAAACAGTGGGCTAGAAAGGGGTGGATCTGGCTAAAGGAGAGTAATAAAAGAAGACAATCACATATAAACACGCAAACATTACGCCAGACAAACAGCGATATGTAGACGAACTTACCACCTTAAACGGCCAATAAGAAACAACAACTACAATAACTGCAACTATCACAAATATGGTAACACTAGCTGGCTCAGATCGAGACGTTATGGGAATAAAAAAAGTGCATTCATTGAATGGCATCAACAAATGCGGCAAAGCGTCCGCAACACTCAAATCTTCTGATTTTAAGCTTAACTATAGAAAACCTCTGTCAGTCCGCTTCCTCCCCATTATTTGCTTTCCAAGTATTATTTTATCATGTTTGTTATTTTGACTAGTTAACAGAGTAACCGCTATTTGTTCACTATACCAAGAATGGTTGATAGTGTCTTCACAGCAACAACAACAACATACTCTGCAGCTATGCAGCTATAGATTTTGTCACTTTGTCTGAGACGTTGCAGAAAGAGTATTTCTTGGAAATAGTTCTGTAGATGTTTAAATTTGTGAAGGCTTTGTTTTCGTCGTGAAACAGTCGAACAATATCATAACTTTTTTTTTCCTCTGCTGCAATAAAGATCAAGTTTATGAGATGTGCACTTGAACTTTATTGTTATTTTGATGATAGCTGATATATTCTGGGTGTGTATCAGATAAAATTCACAGAATTTGATTTAGGTTAGAAGAATAAATCTTAAGTTGGTCACAAGAAAAGAAAATAAGTTTTATTTTGTCACGGAAACAAAACTTAGATTATGAAGAGTTATTTTTTTTTAGATTATGAGGAAAACAAAATAAATACCTACATAAATATGTATATTTGAATGTTTGAATATGACACGAATTATGCAGTTTATACATCTGTGACCTTGTGTGCCTGCAAATTAATAAGCATGTTCCCGATTGTGACACACATGTTTTAATGCTTCGTTCGTTGATATAAAAAAACCATATGAAGTTTCATAGATGCCAGTTTCGTGTGATAAATCACTTTTCGTGATTTTTTGAGGGCTGTGTGACAATGTGTGATTTCTGAAATGAAGCGAGTGATTTTTCACTCATGCGTGATTTTTTTAATCACTCACTTTATTGTTGAAGAGTGCGTTGAAGTAAATGCGAAAACACGTATATTAACGAACAAACCCAACACTGCAATTGAAATTTGCTAGCGCAGGTATAAAGTTTAAACTTTTAAAAAGTTAATATTAAGTTTATATTACAAATTCAGACAATTTAAATTATTTCCACTGATATATATTATATTGAATTACCAAAAATTTTCATATCTTCTTCATTTTGATCTAGTAAATAAGATATTAATAAATTTTTAACAATAAGCTTTTGTTAATATTACCAAATAACAGAAAATATCTCATTATTTATTATTAAATGCTCTTTTATGCTGTAAAATTGGAATTGCTTCTGAGTGATTTTCTGTTCTGTGTGTGATTTTTGCGTGATTTTCTGTTCTGTTTGTGTGATTTTGTGTGATTTTTTTCTATGTGCGTGATTTTTTTGATGTGAGTGTCACACGAGTGATTTTTACATATATGTTGTGTGATTTAGTGATTTCGAGTGTGTATTTTGGTTGGCATCTATGTGAAGTTAAGTCGAAAAAGCTTTTCAGATTTGAAATCAATCCCAACAACTTTTTGCCATGAACTATTCTAAAATTGAAATTGAATTGAACGTTTCAAAAGCTTTTTTTTTCTACTATACTCCAGTCTCAAGATATGAACTTCAATCCAACTTATGAAAGAGAAGAACAGTTACAATGTAGATTAAGTATTGTGGTTAAAAATTAACGAAGCGATGTAAAAAATCGGGAAAAAAGAGTCATTTTTTTGCATATGTCGACTGATGTTCTTCAGATCCGTTGCTACAATTTTATTTTCGGGCGAGTGAATTTGATAGAAATTCAGAAGCAACAAAATTGTTTTTAAAATTGGATTTTTTTTTTAAAAGCATACAAAATGTAACCAAAATGAATTTATTTTTTAAAAGAGCTTATTTCGATATACCGAGTTATGAAAAAGGTGATTCTGGCTTCTTTGGTGACTTTTGATGAATCATCTCGATGGGCACTTCTTGAAGGCCTTCTTTTTCTGCACAAAAGGCAGCACAACAAACCTTTTTCCCTTCAAAAACTGACTTTTCATAAACTTCAGGGCAACTTTTTCGTTTAAAGTTAGAATATAAATCAGTTTAAAAATATGGGATGGATGAAAGCATACAAGGTTACGACATCGACGTCATTCGAGCGAATTAAATGTTGCCATCTCTACACTCAGAAAAAAGTTTCTCAGAATATGATAAAAATGGCATCATATTTAGAGAAAAATTGTATAGACTTTGCTCCAGAGAATGCTTTTATCTAATTGCGATACAAAAAATTTTCTAATAATGATAAAAAGCTTCCATGAAAAAGAAAAATATATGAAAATATATCGTTTTTAGAGAAAAATACTTTTTATTTTTGAAAAAAGATTTGTTTTTATTGAAGAAAATACTTCTCATAGTGAATTTTTTATCAAAATATAAGAAAAGTTTTTCATTTTCAATAAATTTTGCTCTATAATTGAGAAATTTTTTGTGCGAGAAAAATACTTCTCATTATTAGAGACATTGAAATATTTCCATTTCCTAGAAGTAAAGAAATATTTCTTCGAAAATGTGAAAATTTATTCTGATTGAAGAAAATTTAATTTGAAAAAGAGAAAATTACTATTATCGAAAATAGAGAAATTTTTTACCGGAGCAAGGTATGTGTTTTTTTCTCAGTGTATGTAGCTATCCTATTGCCATCCCTTTTTAGCTAATAGGAAGAGTTTGCTCCGATTAAGTCACCTAACGGTAAAACTTCAGGACGAAGTAACAGCACAATTGACCATAAGAAGTTCGGTCAAAGTCTTTTCAAGCTCTGACTGACCAATTCGTTTCTTAGATCTTTTAAGACGCGAAAGTGACTGCTTATTTTAGGTAATTTTTTATTTTTGTAGTATAATTATATCTGCAAAATATGTATTTAGAGAACATCTTTTTTATATTATTATGATTCCGATTACCCGGAATCCGTTATTTAGTAAAGCTATGGACACAATTTTTCGGAGCTTGTTCGTTCAAAATTTTCAGTTGTTTTTTGAAAATAAATACGATTATTATCCTAAAATATAAATACTAGTGTTTTAAATATGTTGCATAACCTGTTTTTTATAAGAATAATTCATTAATTTTAAGCAAATAATCATTGTTCTATTGCAAAATTGTGTGATCAGCTGTTGTGTTTGAAACTTGCTTGAAGTCTTTTCCGTACTTTTTGATAAATTCTCTGATATCATATATTACTCTCACAGCTTCAACTTTACTTGGACTTTACTTGAAGTGCGTACAGAAACAGATCTAATAATTTTTGTTCCTATGAAACTTTTATGTTTTTGAGATTTTAATAGAAGATTTTAGAAAAATACCGATTATTACAAAAATGGTAGTTATTAAACCGATTTTTAACTAAAAATTAATTTATTTTAGGTTATCAAATAAAAACATTTTCACTAAAATAAAAATCGAACGACTAAATATAGCAATGGTATTTATTTTACAAGTGAAAAAAATTTGGTAGCGATACTTGGAATAGTTTTTGAGTAAAAAATATTTTCTCTCCACCGGTTTCAAACAGCACTTTTCGAGAAAAACGAGTTTGAAGTTATAAGGCAGCGATCGTCAGTAAGCTCGGCTTAACTGAACTACGAAGAGTGTGATTAAATTTAAATATTTGTACGTTCGAGGCAATTAGAAGCTATTTTTAAAATATTAATTTTTTTAATATCAAATGAACGTTTTTAAAGCTCAGTTTAAAATGTTTATTATAGAAAATCGAACGAACGTTTGAGAATCTCATTTTAAAATTAAAATTATCGTTTCTAAAATAAATATAAACATTCGAGGTGCAAAATCTGTGGTAAACGTTTTTGCCGTTTTGAAAATGTAGTTTTCTCTGTGTAGATTTTAAGATCATATCATGTTTTCTTTGATATATTAATTGGCTAATTGGCTAGTAATAAATTGTCAAATTTAAAAATTAAATTAGAATCTGTCAAACGGAATAGAGTCCATTTAAGTTTGGATTCAATAAAAACTTTCAACAATTGCTTTGATTTTTTTGAGCTGAATTCATTTTTTGTCTACTTCTTCGTACCCATGGGTGTGGCGGGGTTCGAACCTCCTTCTCTTCGGCCTAAAAAACACAACATTTTAATCCATAATTCTTATTTAGTTTAGTAAAATGTAAGGTGAAGCAGTTGATTAAGTTAGTACACAATAGAAATACACAAAAACTTGCTGATTTTTTATTCTTGATTGAAAATTACAGCGACCAACGAAGTACATTGAAATAATTTCTCCAAATTTGGTAAAGTGATCTACTTTTTATATGGATTTTTTTCTTACCATCACTGTGTATAAAGGTCCCTCAAATTAAGCTCAATAAATGCAAAATAAATATTATAAAATATAAAATAAATTATGAAAATTTTGTATGAATTTGATTGGTTCTATTGTGAATATGCAGAATTATTCTTTTAATTTGAGCCGACAAGTATGCAACTTTTTGATGTGCATAAATTCTTCACTGGCGTGTCGGCGAGTTCAAATATCATTCTTATAATTGTAAGGAAGTCAAGATTTTCTTGCCTTAGATTTGATGCATACATATCAAATATTATTTCTTTAATATTATATACAACTCTATATTTTTTGATCATTTATATCTCTTCAGAAAACATAACACATTAGTTTTGTTAAAGAAAACACCTTTTTTAAATACAGTGGCTCACAGCTTATTTCGTGTAGACGATGTGTAAAACTTTGAAATGCTATAACTTGGTAACTAGTACTGGTAATGAAAAAATGTAAACGACATTTGTATGCTAGTAATTATATATTTATATAGAAATTTTCATTTCTTTATATAAAAGTCTACCAAAAAGATAATTAACAAAAAACTGAAAATGCAGCAAAATTCAACGCCACAGCTTATTTCGTGTACACTGTTTTTACATTTAAGTTCTTGAACGTGATGCCGTTAGTTTATTGATTTCTTTCGCTGTTTTTTTTCTTTACCATGTTGTGATTCTTCTGATCGCAGTTAGCAGTTATTTTTAGTGTGAATTCAAAACCTTAAGTGCACAAATTGATTTCTTTTAAAAATGGGCCGTCGCACAACAACAGAACTGCGCGTATTAGTTTCAATTCATTTTAAATAGAAAAAAGCCAACGGCAAATAGCTAAAATAGTAAATTTGAGATCCTCTACAGTGCAGTACATCATCCAGCGCTTTTTGCACGAAAATCGTGTGGCTGATAAGGCTAGAAATGCTCCAAATAAAATATTTACAGAAGCGGACGAGCGACTAATTCTGCGAAAAATCAAAGAAAATCCGAGGCTTTCTGCTCCTTAATTGGCTTGAGGAGGTTGAGAAGGAGTTGGGCAAGAAATGCTGTGCCACAACAATTCGTCGTCTGCTGTCGGCCAACGAGTTTAATGGTCGAGTAGCACGCAAGAAACCTTATATTAATAAAAAAAATCAGCTATGTCTACTAAACTTCGCCAAACAACACATGTTATGTCCTAGAACATTCTGGAATGGACATTAATTTTAGTCTAATTGAGTCTAAGTTAAATATTTTTGGCTACGACGGAATGCAATATGTGTGGCGTAAGGCTAATACCGAGCTGAACAATAAACATCTCAAGCCTTCAGTAAAACATGGTGGCGGCAGCGTAATGGTTTGGGCCTATATGGCTGTATCGGGCGTTGGAAAATTAGTTTTTATTGAAGCCATTATGGACAAGGCAATGTACCTAGATATTTAAAAAAAAAAATTGCTTCAAAGTGCCGACACCTTGGGCGTAAGAGAGACATTTCGGCTCTACCAGGACAACGATCCAAAACATAAATCGTGAATCGTCCATTCATAGTTGATTTGGAATTGCTCGCATCTTATGAATCCATCTGCACAGTCACCCGACTCAAATGTAAAAGAACATTTATAAGCAATTTTGGAGAGTTGCATTAGCAAGCGGAATATTTCCAATAAAAATGTTTTAAAAAATGCCTTAATGGAGGAATGGCCACAAATACCCCCAGAGATTACAAAAAAGATGTAGAAGATGCTTAAGGATGTAATTAAACAAATGGTGGCCACACAAAATAATAAAAAAGACTAACATATAACATTTTCTTAAGAGTCAGTGCAGTACACGAAATAAGCTGTGACGTTGAATTTTGCTACATTTTCAGTTTTTTGTTTCTTATCCTTTACGTAGGCTTTTATACAAAGATTTAAAAGTTTCTTTATAAATATATTATTACTAGCATGCAAATGTCGTTTAAATTTTTTCATTACTAGCACTAGTTACCAAGTTATAGCATTTCAAAGTTTAACACATCGTCTACACGAAATAAGCTGTGAGCCACTGTATGTCTTAAAATGCTTTATTTACTGACGAATTTTTATTAGATAATAAACAAAACATCCTACAGCTGGTCAAATAATTGCAACAGAAAGACGTAATAAGTTCATTTTTTAGTTCTTACACGAGTATATTCTAATAAATTATTTACAATAAACATCTGGCGCTTGACATGTGTTGTCTAGGATTGAAAATAAGTAATGAACGATTAAATTATCTCATTAAATTTCCATAAAAAACATTTTCTCTCTTTAGTAGCATTTTCTTTATTATTTTTATTTTTATATATTTTTTAACTTAAGAACTAAACTAATTTCTATTGAATTCTCCGTATATCTCTCTCGTTTGTGTATTGTTTTAATATTATTTTCTTTTTTCTTAAACTTGTTTAATAGTTTTATATATGTATATATTTGAATTTATTCAGGTAAAAATTGTCAATAATAAAATCAAACTGAATGAATAGGAAACGAGGGATATTCTTTTTATCATAATTTTGCTGTTTAATTTTAATATGATTGGATTTTGTTTTCCCAACTCGGCTTTAGCTTCAAAATTAGTTCGAAGCAGCTTAACAATAACAAAGCTCCAAACAAATCTTTATGGACACTCGAGTTCATTTAGCGGCTCCAGCCGCTTTAGCTGCAGCTTCTTCATCTTTTTTTTTCTGTTTTTCTCGCATTAGTTCTGCATCACTGTAAATGAAAAAGGTAGAATTTAGATGTAACTAACAAAACTAAAGATTTATTTAAATAGTTTCACTAACGACAACTTTTTTTTACACAAATATTAATTATAAATAATTATACTTTATCATTACTAACGTACCGTTGTTTTCGCTGATCTACTGTCAAGTTATCGGTTCGTTTTCCTTTATTCAAATCAGCTTGTTTTTTTTGAGCTTTCTGTCGGGCGAGATCTCTTTGATTTCCACCTGTAAATATAAAGATAATAAAATTTAATGAAAACGAAAAAATATTTCTAGAGAGGCAAAAAATAAATACAATTTTATTGAAATATTTTCAAAAAGAAAATAGTCCCTGCAATATTCTTTTTACTTTAAATAGTCTACGAACTTATTTTGATTTAATACGGATATTTTTAAATTTAATAGAATTTTAAGACATAAACAAGAGGATTAGATTCGCTGATTTTGTGGCATTATGGTGTTTCACGACTAGATTTGTAAAGATACGCCAAAAAAATAAAATTTCCACATTTTTCAACTTTCTACTTTTTCTATGGACCATCAACAGTTGAATAAACCTTTAAGTATGGTTGTGGGGTCTCAGAGGCCTCTATCTATTCGCGATTTCCGAGAATCACATGGACATGATTCATGTTTATGTTTCATTAAAATTAGAAAATTAAAATAAAAAATTATTGTTTACACATTTCTTCTTTTAATTTTAGTTCGATAAGCCACAATTTGCAGTTTTTTTAAAGATTGATGAGTGTTTACTGAAAAACTAAGCAATAAAGTGGAGGTTCATGATACCCCACGTCCTGGTTTGTGCGAAAAAACTTTACGTCCCTACTTAAAGATAAAGTTAACTGATGAACTGAAACTACTAGAGTATGTTTTGAACTGTTACCATTAGAGTATGTTTTGAACTGTTACCATTGTAAGCTAGAAACCAAATAAGAACACGTTACTGGTCGCATTTTATGCCTCGAAATTCGTAAATCCATTTTTCAACCGGTACCAAGTTTTAAAAGTATCAAACTCTTCCACAGTGTAAAAACGTAATATCGATTAATCAATTTACCGATTATTTACGAACTTAAGGCCATCCCTACAAAAATTAACAAATGTCAAAAAAGTTGCCGCCTATAATAGTTAAATTTTTTAATGTTCTACTTATCACTTAGGATAAATCGGTTTCATTCAATTAAACTTGGAAAGCAGAATCTACAGTGGACTAAAATTGGTTCAAAGTTTAATTAAACCAACTTCCACTTGTTAGAGGTTAGCTGTCAATTATTTTACATAAATGTAAACAGGAGGCAAATTTTGAGCAAGTCGCTAGTCTAGAAACCAAGCCATTCCGTCTTGCTGCACCCTTGTTAGAAACAGGCACACTACAGGAACAATAGACACATAGTTGGGCAAACGTTGCCGCATTTCTTAAGCCAACTCGCAACACACAATCCTTATTCTATCACTTACGCGTCATTTTAGTTGTGTTCTTAATCAAGTTTATGAATAATAAAAATAAATAACTTGTTTTTTGTGGACTCTTTTGCGTGGCCAAACGCTTATTGAATTTTTCACGCTGCTCGTTCTCGATTTTTCCAAATGGACCAAAGAAAATTATAAATTTTTTCTAATTTTACGTATAGCTTGCGTTTTAACTCGATACTTTTCTGACAGCTCAGTGATTCGTTGCTTGTAACAACGAGAGCGGTGGTGCCACCGTCTTATGAAAATTACATTTTAATGTATGTCAAACCGTCAACGTACCAATAATGCATTTATTAAATATAACTGTAACATTTTTTGACACTAGGAGTATTCACGATGTGGTGTATTTGCCCTTGTATTGTGTATTTTTGATAAATTTGATATTTGAAGTAAAATTACAAAAACAAAATATACAGTGTTTAAAATACAACCCTGCAGCAAAAACACAATGGCGAAACCCTATTGTATTATTTGTAAATTTCGTTGTATATTTGATCAACTGATCACAAAAACTTTTTGACTCAGCGTGGATGAAGGTACTGTCTGGGTTGTGTGTTTATTTAATAGAAGTTAATTTAATTCAGTGTTTCGTTTCAATTCTTTTATTTTCTCGTACTGCTAAATGATGGACTACCCAGACTTTAGTGAAGGTTTGTTCAAAATGCGTTGTAAATATTGTAAATTTTGTAAGAATTTATCAAAAATACACCACATCGTGAATACCCCTACTGTTTTTGATTGTTTTGATACATTTTTTTCAAATGTAAAGAGAAGCGACGGATAAAATATACGCATAATAGCTTGTGTAGAGCATATCTGTAGAAAATTTAACATGTCGCTTTTGAAGAGAAAACACATGTCTGAAAATCATGGTATAATAACTCCAAGGTAGTATTGACGTTTGTGTGGGAAAAGAATGTGTCCAAAAAATATATCAAAAATGAGAGCGCTCAAAATCCGCCATTGCATACAATAAATTTCCACTGGTCACATTCAGCGTACTCAACAGTTGGCAACTGTTAAGTCAAAACTTGATGTACATAATTATAAAGTTGAGCATTAAAATGCATTTAAAAATAGAAAATTTTTTTATTTGCCCGTTTCTTCCATTTCTATTTGATACTAAGCATGTCATTTCATCAACTTGACAACTTTTCTGACACTTCAATACCGATAACAACGCTCCCCGAAGTCTCACTATCACAACAGTTGACACAGGTGAATACGGCCAACGTATATAACAACGAACAGCTGTTTTTGACATTAAGTCACTTCCTGTAGATGAGAAAATCAAAACTTGTCAATACTACCTTGGAATTATTATAGCATGTCTGAAAATGATATCTGCAGACAATTCAAGTGCTTTTTTTAATTAAAAAATTAAATTTTTAAAATTTTGCAGCTTCAGACTCAGCAGTTCTTTCAGTGGAGGAGCTAAACTTTTGTTTTAGGTGATTTTACAAAGCCCGTAATTCAGTAACCAGGTTTACAGCTGCATCAAATTTTTTGTACACAGGTAAGGAACTTATAAAGGTGCAACATATAAAATCAACACATTTTTCTGATAACACTAGTCGACGCCAAAAATAAAATGGGTTGGTTCCCGTGTACTTTTTTCTATATATTTTGATGCAAATACGTTTTTAAAATTTTTTCGACTTTTTTTAACTTGTAATTTCTTCCCTTTACTTATTTCTTTATATTTTTTTTTTTTTAAATTTAAATTTTATTTTAAAAAACTTATATGCAAAAATGATGTAAATAATAAAAACCAATAATACATACTGCCAACAGAATAAATTATTTTAATTCTATGAATAAAAGCCATAGATTTTTCATATATATTAATTTGTTTGAATTCCTCTTAATTTCACTCAGTATAATCACTGCATTGCACTCAATATTCGAATAGTTTTTGTAAGTGAGAACGCTCTAATGGGTAGACAGCACACAAATGTCTTGATTATCTTTTGTCTCTCTTTCGCTTTGAGTTCAAATGTTCGATACGCTCATTCATTAGTCTTACAAGATCAATGAAGATGAGAGTAAGTATTTGAAAAGCAAGTGAATCAGTGATGATATTTTATAATTTTGGAGGGGACTTTTTTACTCTTCTGGAAGTACTTTTTCGGACGCGAGAGTACTTTTTGTTGATCTACAAAGAAATAGGCGTAGGGAAAACAGCTGAGAACAACTTTCTCCCGTGTTTCTCAACCAATATTGATAATTGTTTTTTTAAATCTTTTTGCTTTTGTCGCTGAGACTCTAGGGGTGGGACAGTGATACATGGAGATCTTTAGTAACGGGATTTTGATACCCAGAAACCTTAAATTTTGTGAGGTTCGACAAAAAATTGCTGTGAAAAAAACAAATTCGGGGTGGCTTGGGGTTAATTTGTGCCTCATTGATGTTAAAGGTTAGTGGGAAGTGGAAAAATTTGACGAAAACCTTCATAACTGCCCAAGTCTTGCCCCACGAGGGGTGAAATGTTCGACCGACCCCAAAAAATTGTTTCCCCAACATTTTTCAGGAACATACCTGCCCCAATATCCACCCCCACAAGGGGTTCCCAAACAAAATTGATATTTTTAGGAAATTTGACACCACCGCTTCCAGGGTGGGGTAAAATGTGTGCCTGACCACCATTGGTTTTTTGTTTCCTACATTTTTGAAATAAATAAATTGAAATAGAAACATAGAAATTGATTGCCTTGTTGGTCGACCGTGCTGAACGTTGAGATTTTAAAAAAAATAGACGCAGGTTTGAGCCCGGGTTTGACCAAAAATTTTTTTTTTTGTAATATTTTTTTTAAACATATATAAATGTCAATACTAATAGTAATAAAAAATCAATTTTATGGTTCATAGCTTTGCTAAAATTATATATCAAATACAAAAACCTAAGTGTTTTTGTTCGAATTTTCTGACAGCTTTTGTGATGAGCAGTTCTAAAATATGTTTTGCTACAATTAATTTATCGTTAACATCTCAGTGGAAGTGTGATGGGTTGGCATGCGGTAGGTTCGAGCTGCGGCTGTGTAAGTATCAAAATTTAAATTTAATTATTGGAATTCCAATTCTATGTCACAATAGTTGCTTAGTCAGAAATAACCTCCGAAATAAGATTGCACTTGCATCCAAAAAGTATGTTGTCTTACATGTAATATTTTATTTTATTTAGAAAAATAATTATTAAAAAAAAAATGTTGCTGCTCTCATCCGGGTTTGAACCCAGGCAGTGCAGCGTTTAAAGAAAACACCAGCAAGCCCGGCTAAACTCGAAGTTCCAAACCCGGTTTGGAAATTGTGATTCAATTTCAATAAGAAGTTCGCAGTTCGAAGCAAAATTATATCATTTTAGAATTTAAGTGCAAGTATCATGCACGAATCATGCGATCATAAGTCATATACCATGAATTCTGTTTTAAAGCATAGAATCATGGCTAATTTTTGTATGAATTGTGTGCTAAATGCTTTATTCTTGCGCTCAATTCTCTCCGTGTTCCAACCCTTAAAGGGGCACCTATACATATTTTTTTTTAAAAACTTGTTTTTTTAAATCGGCTTCCATCGCTCCCAGGGTAGGGTGTCTTCCAAAAGGCTTAAATGAGAGACCGACCCACATTAACTTTTCTTCTCCAAATTTGTATGCTCGATACAAGCAAAGCATAGTATACCTGTCGTAAATTAGAAATAAGAAATTTTGTAATTATAATTGTAAGACAATTAATTATTGTAAGACAATTTTAATCAAACTAATTTCTTTTTGTCATGGGATGGATATGTTTTCTTTCGATTTTCGGCGACGACGAAGCAAAAATATTCTTTCCTAATATTACGCCTCTTTTGGTGGCGTCGTTGACAACGTGTATATTACGAAATATTTCTTGCTCTTGTTGGTAATCTTCGCGCTCAGTCCAGGTTTCTGGATCGGTAGTAATCCAATCAGTTGATAATCCGAAGCGTGCGAAAAATGTTGCTATCTCAGGAATGACGTAATTGCGCAAATCTTTTTGTAATTCCTGATTCACTTTCTCGGACTGGACGAATACGTACTTGATTTCCGTTGCTGCCGATATATTCGCTATCATCTTCCTCGTCTTCTTCGTTGACATCAACGAACGACATTATCTGCCTGTATAACTTCTATCATCTCGCTCTGTTCAGCGTCAGACGATTCGTCCATCTGAAAACCATCTGAAAGTTTTTTGATCGGATAACCCAAATAAATACTGTTAAACTTCGCTTTGTGAATGTATTTTAAGAGAACAATTTTTTCGGTCTCAACATTCAGAACAAAATCTTAATCATGCGTAACGCTTACTTTTTTATAGTTAGTAAGGGTATTCATGCAAAGAGGCAAGAATATAATTTGGGCAATTAGTTATTTTTATCAGGCAGTTGCATGAGGATCCCTTAAAAGTCGATTGAGCATTTGCATCATATATCAGCTGTTTGCAAGTTCAGGGTTTGCTTTCTGCAAATGAAGTATATAAATATTTTTTAATTCCTTCAATTCACAAAATTTCCATTCTTACCTCTTCCATTTTATTTAATTAATTTAACAATTTTGACTATATCTTCTCCTGCTTCTAATTTTTTCTTTTGCTTTAATAAAATAAATCAGCTGATTGATGTTATAAGTTTGCCTGTTCGATTGCCCAGCTAAATCATTGAGCAAAGATATCTGGTTTGTGCAAAAGCTTCTTCATACAAACTTTGACAGTTCATTTATAAGGAGAATAAACTTATACGGTTTATACCGCTTATAAGGGTTTTGCCCAGTTGCATGAATACCCTTAGTGTATCCGAAAGTACTTTTTTTGGGCTAAAAGGAGTTGGGGACTTTCAAAAATCGAAAGCAGGTAAAAAAGTGGATATCCACTACAAATATCATCGCTGAAGTGAATGCTTTGAGGCACATTTCAAACACATTCATGCAGCTCTCTAATTTTTAACCAATGCTAGGATCACGACAACAATATTAATTGAGAATTTAATTATGATGAAGATCTTGTATTTTTTTTTCTCTTTTGTCTTAATTTGACGTTTTGCTTATTACTTTTACTTACAACTGTTTTCATTGAACAATGTGTGCAATTTGATAGAATCGTGTGCAATTACAATTATCTAGTGTTACAAACGCAATAAATTTTGCTATACTTGTAGTTTATCTATGGTAAATTGTCAACGTGATTTAACCATGACCTCGTTAATGTATAAACTTCTAGTTGCAAGATTTATAGAATTTAAATCGAAGCTTCAGTTGTCGAATGTGCTAGTTGGATTGAATACACGTTGAAATAAATTTTTAAAAAAGTCGTTTTGTCCTATGTCAAATTATTTCCTAAATCTTTCCTTTTCGGACTTATTGTTGTAATCCATTTATTTGTTTTGTAAAGAGCACAGTTTACAAGCGAGTTTGACTATCTTGGCGAAATTTCAGATAGGACTTGTGCTTAGCAATGATAGAAGTCAATCATTAACAGTTATTTCATTCCCTATAAATCGCGTTTTATTGATTTTGATATATGTATATTATGAAAGTTTGTTTTTAAAATACACACACTAAAGTAAAACATACTCCTCAGTTTAAAGTAACATTAAATTTTCAAAAGAATCTTGTGGATTAAACGTGACTTAAGCATATTATTTTGTGGCTCAAGCCAAGACCAAATAAGACCAAAATTAACCAAAACAATTTTTTCTGATCTTTTCTGAGCTGAAAAGAGGTAAACATTCTATAAATTCAGGTCAGAATCTTATTCATTATACATTCTGTGAGGTCAGAATTATTTTTTAGAAAAGAATGCACTATAAGCTAATTTAACTACTGTTCTACTATGTTGGAGTGTAGAATACTATTCGGTAAGTAGAATAGCATTCATCGTTGCCTATCGTACCGATGTTGTACAGCTTTTACTCTTAAATTTGCTCATTTTCGAAACTCTTAATTTCTGACACCTTGAGGTAAAAAACTTAGAAAGCTTGAATTTGAAGAAAATTGGCGAGTCCCTCGACACCAATCTCTTTCACCAAGCACGGTTAGGGCTTTTTCGGTCTGGTCAATCCATCGGAGGCATGGTTTTCCTCTTCGTCGTCGACCCTCAGCTTTCACCTCAAACACCTTTTTCTCTGGAGCTTCTTCATCCATACGAAAGACATGACCCAGCCAACGTAGTCACTGAATTGTTATACGCTGGACTTATTCAATGTCGTCGTAGAGCTCGTACAGTTCGTGGTTCATTCGAATGCGATAGTCGTTGCCAACTCGCACATGACCAAAGATTTTGCGAAGAACTTTTGCTACGAACACCCCAAGAGAAGCACAGGTATGATGAGCGTCTTGTAGAGTGTTAGTTTTGTCTATCGAGAGAGGGCTCTGGAACCTACTTGCTTACTTAGCCCGTAGTAGCACGTATTAGCAATTGTTATTCTTCGCTTTATCTCCAGACTGACATTGTTGTTGCTGTTTACGGCGGTGTCAAGGTATGTAAACTCCTTGAAAACTTCAAAGTTGTATTCGTCTGCTGTAATATGGGAACCTAGATTCATTCACCGTCAAACCCACTTTGGCTGAGAGTGGTACAATTATCGTTTCATAATTATAACCCAGTCACAGTTTTTTTCTAATAAAAAAAGTTTGTATTATATAACATTTTTTAAGCAAGGTATGCCGCGTGGCTAAACTTTTTCAGAAGTAGAAAAAGCCAAAATTTTGATCGCTTATTTACTTAAAAGTACAGAAGATTATGGTATAAAAAAGCGATACCGAATTAGGAGAAACCCATGCAAGAGGGATGAGCGTACAAACAAAAGCGATGCAAATAAAACGACAGGCAGTTTTTCTGGTCGTGCAAGAAGTTACAACACCAAAGTGTCAAAAACAATAGTTTGACGTGTGTTGCAACGATGCCCTGATATTAAGAATCACGAAAAAAACCTTGCTAATTCTCAAAACGGAACTTTGGTGGTGGGTCAGTAATGGTCTGGGCAGCGTTGTCAGTGCAAGGGAATCTGGAAATGCAGTTTACATCATCTAGGATGAATAGTGTCGAGTACATTATTGTGTTATAAAGCAGTTTACTACAATTTTTACGACAACATCATGACCAAAACTGGATTTTTCAGCATGAAATGCCCGAAAATGAGCGTAAGAAATTAAAACTTTGAATTGGTCAGCGTGCTTTCAACACCTTCACCCAATAGAAAGTCTACGAGATATTCTGGTTCGTCGGATTAAAGCTGACAATCACCAATACAACAATGTTAATGAGTTACAAAGTGTCATCAATAGTGCCTGGGAGAATTTGAAAGCCGATATTTTTGCACAGACTGAAACTTTCATATGTCTTCACTTGCACTTTTTCACTCAATTGAATTTTTTAATAATCTAAGTAGAGCAATTATAACTCTCGATGGAATCATCGAAAAACCCGTAACGGCCACATGTAGTAACTAGCTACCCCGGGCTCAGAAAAAATTAAATGAGAATTGTGAAATCTTTGAAATTGATTTTAACTTTTTAGAACCATCCATCTATAAATTGTCCGATAAAAATCATTAGAAATGTTGAAGAACTCTTAAAAAAACATGAAACAATTGGTAATAAAAAAGAAAACACCCATATGTCTTGTACAACTAGGTTTCGCAGCGTGAGGTCTTGAGTTACCCCGTGTGGTCGCTATGTGTCCTGGCCGCTAAAGGTCAAATAATATAAAAAAATAGTTTGAAAAAATCAATAGTAAAGTTAAAAAATGACTCAAAATTATAAATCATGACGTGGTTCATTGGAGCATATTAAAAATGTTGTTATTTTATTACATTTTAAGGACATAAAAATATGACAAAATTTTTCAATTGCTATGTATGTAAACTCATTTTAATACTATCAAAACCATATATTTTCACTATATTTTGTTTTTGTTTTTTTTTTTATTCTATATTAATTTGTTTTAATTTGTCGCCGTTGATGTACTCTTTATATTTTCATTTTTATCTACGTCATTCAAATTATATCAAAGATTCACTCATGCATTGTAGTTCCAATTATTTTAAAATAACGCCAGTGTTACTGATGCATAAAAAAACTAATTTGAAGCACAATTGTTGTTGACAATGCTATAGCAATTAACACCTTTTGAACCAATTTAAATAGAAAAATCATGTTTTTTTTCACCTAGAAAACGCAATTCAGTCATCTTAATTCGGTCAGGAAATTCCATATAAAAATATTAATTTTATTTAATTGATTCTATTAAGCATTACATAAGATTTTATGAGTTCAGAAAAGTTCTTGGCTCCTTGAACTTTAAAACGACCTAGAAAATATAATATGTAGTTACAATTTTTGAGGAAAAATTTTCTGTGTGAAGCATGAATTGTTAATATAATAAAATGGGCGTAAAAAAATTAAATTAAATTAATTTCTGATCAAAAATGACTCTTTGTTCGGGAGGAATTGGTACCCTACACGCGACTCTTCTTAAAGAGTAATTTTTATGTCGCACAAAAAAATAGTTTTTGAAAAATTTTAAATTTCGGCCTTAAGTTTGGTGGCGCCGGACTAAAGTATTCGATAATATCAAGTTCAGAATCAGATTTAATTTTACATCAAAATAGACGCGTTTTGTTAATTTTGCGCAAATTTTAAATGCATAATTTTTTTAAACTTTTAATAGCTCAAATTATTTCATTTGAAATCATAGTTTATAATTCCGGGGGGCACACACAGGTCTAAGTTTAAAAAAAAACTGGCCAAAACTAAAAAACTCTAAATTGGTTAAAAATTAAAAATAATTGAGGACACCTCTTTTATGATAATTAAACTTAATGAAAAGTAAAAATAAAACAAGGAAATTTGTCGCGATGGCTCTTTTATTCATAAAAAATTGCAAAGACTTAAAAATGTAGTATTTTGTCAGTTTTTTGTTTCTGTAACAAAGGCTTTACCAAAACCAAAAACTTTTGACAGACATGTTGTTGTTATAGTTCATAAAAATTAAGGTGCATAGAAAGTTTTGTTATCCTAGGTAAACCGGATGATATGAATAGTTAATTAAGAATAAAATATTTTTTTTTAAATGTAAAATATAATTATCAATTTCTCAAATGTATCACCTAACGACCTGAAATAATGATAAGTACTGTAAAACGTGATGCTTTTACTTAAACTAGTATCGGCTGGGGTCGAAATTCGATCAATTTATTGGTTGCACATTTATAATTATATGCAAGATGGTTCAAATAAGTTCGAGGCTATAACTCTAACTTGATTGGAGATATAAGGCTATTTTCTTAGAAAAAAATATTTTTTTATTTTATTATTTTTTTCAAAAACAGAAAAACAACATTTTAAAAAAATTTAATATTGTCTAAGGAAGGAGTAGCCTTGATTTTTTGATGGCACGGACAGTTTATTAATTTAGTGTCAAAACAAAATAAATTCACCTAAAATCCGGTTAAGATTTTGAAAGAAAATCAAAAATGCAATTTTGAGTTTTTGTTTTTTATTCCAACAAAAATCATTTTAACCCCAAATTTTAAGAATAAATCAAATTTTGTGGTTTTTTGAAAAGGAATAATTAAAATATACAGCCAAAAAAAAAGGTATTATTTTCAAAAGTTTTTTGAAGTTAACTGATAAGACTTAAATACAAAAAAGAAATAAATGAAATCTATTCACAGAATTTGAGACAGTTTTTTTCTCTCTCTCTCTCTCTTGACATTTGGTTGAAACACACGCTAAATATTGACAATATTAAGAATATTCATTGAAAATACTTTTGGTAAGAACTTTGCTGTAATTTTATCACATTTGAAAGAAATTTTAATAAACTTTGAGAAAAAATTAGAAAAATTGAAAAACCGTTAAAATGCGACCAAGATATTGACATGAAAAGTTAAATTATTAAATTCAAAACATTTTTTTACAAATTTTATAATTGACGAATGTATAAAACTAAATTTTTTTAAGAAATTGTTTCTTATAAAAAAAATTTAAATTCGACCAACTCAAGAACTCTCCCCCAACCAAATTAATCAAAGGGCAGATTTTATCTCAAAAATTTAATTTCCCCCTCTAACAGAGTTGGGAACCCACTCTATCAGATATATCATTTTTATATACATTCTGCACATCTGGGCAACATAACCTTTCGAATGATATAAGTTTCATTTATTTTGTACCATACCAAATACCAAAAAAGCGTACGGTAACTTTAATGTTCACGTATTAATATATAAAATAAACCGTTTCCACTATTTGCCAGTTGGCACCAGAAAAAAATATAATTCAATTTAAAAAAATGATTATGAAAAAATAATTTATATGATTATTAAATATATGCATGTTAAAAATTTCAAAAACGATCATATTTTCTTCAAAACGGGAATTATATCAGAACTAGTAAGCTATATCTTCGACTTGGCCGAAGTCAAAATACTCTCACGGGAATTTGCAATGTTACAAAATCTTAAATTGCAGCTCTTTTTATATAAGATTTCAAAAAATTTTACTATTTTGATGACGTCTAAAATACATTCATATCAAATTGTTTTCCTGCAAAGTAAAACCAAGCCTTTTTATAAAGTTTTCAATTAGGGGTTGTATGGGAGGTGGGCGTGTTCTTGAGTGGTTGATGCCAATTTTTCTAACACGCTTCAATTTTGATATAATATACACAAACACAATATAAGTTTTCAATATTATTGGTTGTATGGGAGGTGGAAGTGTTCATCGGTGAATGACGCCCATTTTTCTAAAACATCTTAATTTTATTATAAAAAGAATAAATATCTAATTTTACTTTTGTAGCTTCGACAGAAGCCTATTTATATAGTTTTCAATTTTGGGGTTGTATGGGGGGTGGGCGTGTTCGAGGGTGGATAACGCCCTTTTTTTTCTCAAGGCTTCATTTTAATAAAAAAAAATAATAAAAATTTAATTCTACTTTTATAGCTTCGACACAAGCCTCTATACATAGGTTTCAATATTAAGGTTGTATGGGAGGTGGGCGTGTTAGTGGATGGATGACGCCCATTTTTCTAATACACCTGAGTTTTGTCATAGACTATAAAAACACCGAATTTTGTAGCTTAAATATTCGCTCCTTTATGGAGATTTTATCATTGGGGTTGTATTGGAGGTAGGAGTGGTTTTCATCACATTAAGCCAATTCTCGAACTTGATGGTTAGTTTTAAAAAAAAGCTTAAATATCGAATTTCAGCACGATAGCCAAAATTACGGCTGTAATCGTGTCTACAGACAGACAGACAGACAGACCGACGGACAGACCAGACGGACATGGCTAAATCAACTCAGGTGGTGATGCTGAGCAAGAAAGCGACTCAAAAACAACAAAACCGGCGGCGGTGAATTAATAAGGTGCATGCAAAATATGGCTAGCAAATATGGCTAGACTCATCAGCAAAATATGGCTAGCGGAAAGCATGCCCAACGATTGGAATCTTAAGAAAGGAGACTGACCAGGGGCCTATTTCTCAAAAACTACAAGTCTTGTAATAAAAGAGAAATACTTGTAAAACGAAAGATTTTTACAAGAATTTGTTTCTGGAATTTACACTTGTAGGATACAAGTTACAAGTCTATTTGTCGTATTTACAAGTGTCAAAAGTACTTGTTAATTAAATTCTGTTTCTCAAAACTTGTTTTGAAACTTGTAGCTTGTGATAAAGTGTCAAAAATTTCGACAGTCTTGCAAGTCTCTTTTAAATAGTTACAAGTTGGAAACACAAAATTTTTATAAATATCCAATACTAAAAACAGTGAAAAATATTGTCAAATGGTTCAAACAGTGAGGAGGAATTATAAGAGGACCAAGGATTTTAAGACTATTGCGTCAGTTTGTTCCACTCGGCCACTTTTATTTCTTTTGTTATTTTTTCGGAAAATGCTTTCGATGAAAGTATTTGTCGTAAAATTGAAATTTGTTGGTTGTTTTAAGTTGGCATTTAAGATGTATTAAATTAATCAAAATAATATAATAAATGCAAATTAAACAGCTGTTGTTAAATTTGTCAGTTGCAAAATATTGCCAGATTGGAGTTGTGCGAATTGTGGGTGAAACTTGTATTTATTAGGAAAGTTTTACAGTGTTATTAAAACTGTGCTCATATTTTATAGTAAGGGGTTTCACAAGCTGTCGCATTAGATCATATTATTGTAATGTGTTATTTTTTTACAAAATGTTTGTTGTTAGTTTCCACATTATCTTCTAAAAAAAGAAAATCGTTAATTTGAAATAATTTATTTTTTCAGTCACCTGTAGTTTTCAGTCAGCTGTATAAATACTTGATGCAACAAAGAATACCTGTAAGGTATGTTCACAATTGTTGAATCTTTTAATGAAAACGTAATACGACTATGCGAGAGTTTGCGAAAACCCTAAGTATTATTTCATTATTTCGTACTTACGCAACAATGGTAAAAGTGATAATAATATTTTCATATTTTACTATTAATGGATTTCATCGTATTTACTTGTTCATTTTCTTTTGATGAACAAGCAATTTCCATCTCTTTTGGGCGATAAATTGTGTTTAGGCCACAGCGTGTAACATATTTAGGGGACTCAAAGCACTGCGTAAGGGCTGCGTAACTGCTTAACTCGGAACTATTTACGAAATGTAATTTTTTAATTTTAACTTTAACAAGCAATTTACGTAAAACTTTACTTTACTTTAATTTGATGCGTATTGCGTATAATTGGAGTGCGTAAATAGCTGCCCTGTCAAAATCCTTTATTAATTGTTCTTTCAAACGATCTAACACGTCGTCCAACAATGTTGGATGTGATTTATTTTAAAACTAAGAGCAATGAATGAAATACAAGATACAAATGTTCAAGAATCTTTCAAGCTACTCAGTTTATTTTACGAAAAATTTGATGGTACGTTTATGTTAATTCAATATATGCAAAGTACGCAATACGCAATGACTTGAATCCCCTTATTAATTGTCCCAATGTGTTTGACAAGACTTTTTAAAATCTTTGAGAAACAGTTTTTACAAGCACTTGTAGAAAATACACTTGTAACTTATAACTTCTGAGCTTGTGCACTTGTAGTTTTGAGAAACAGGCCCTAGGCCGAAGAAGCCGTAACCCGACAACGAGTTGTCATGGGTGGCCATAAGTAAGTAAGTAATTAAGTAAGTATATAAAAAAATAAACGATGCCTTTTAATTTTCTCTCAATTTTTTATTAAATTTAAAAATATGCATTCAGCCCAATGAAGTATTTTTCCCTAGGAATTGGAAAAGGGATTTTTCTTTTTTTAAGGTAAAGCAGAATTTTTTGAAAATGTTGAATGCAAATTTATTTATCAACTGTCAATATTCATAAGTGCAATTAAAAAAATATATGTGATGTATTTATTTGCTATCTTAAAAATTAAATTTTTCATAATAGGGTTGATTATTAAAAACCGGTTATTCGTTTTTAAGTATTCAAAAATCCGGATTTTCAAAATTGTTATTTTCGGGTTATTCGAGAAACCAGTTTTTACATTTTGTCGAATATTTGACAACACTATTCAAGTGTCAATGATTTCCTGCAGTGTAAAACGAACCACTAACTGCAGTGTCCACCAACATAAAGTCCATGGACATTATGTTCACTCTAAACGGTCATAATGTCCGTGGATGTCTCTTTTGAAACGGACATAATGTCAATGGACCTTATTTCGGTGGACGTTATGTCATCCCCCCCCCCCCCTGTATTACAACTAGCATCGCCTGGGATCGAAATTCGTTAATTTTTAATTAAAGTTAATTTTTCAGTTAAAGTTCTTTAAATTCTATACCGACTAGGATATTGCTTACTTCTGCCAAATATCAACATTACACATAATATGCTACATTATCTCAAATATTGTCTCATAACATTTGAAATATATTGGAAAAAAAGTAATTTTGCTTACACAAGGAAGTAACATCTGGCCACAAAAATTTTTTGAATATGTCCTTGTTGAAGGAAATCCTTGTTGAACAATTGCTATATTATAAGCTTAACTATTTTTGTCCTATTTTCGACCACTTTTGTTTAAATATTTTAAGCACTTTAATATTTATATTTCCTGACTAACTAATTATAGAAATTTCCACTAATTTAAGCTAATTTTCGTTACAAATATTGAACTCTAGATATGCTCAAATTTCACATAAAAATTTGTTTGTTCTATAATTTACTTTGCACTTAAATATTTTTTTTTTTTTTTAAATGCTCTATCCTCCACTTAGCTTATTACTTTTCGTAAAATTCTACTATCGTTACCTCATCAGTGCGTTTCTATACAAGTGTTCGTTTCCCCGCTTGGAACCACAACAAAAACGATTTAACAACACGGAAAACTGTTTTGAATGTCACTGCTATGTTGAATAAACAAACCAACAACAATAACAAAAAAGTGGCTATTTTATTTAAGAATAAAACGATTAAGTTGTTAATAAAAAATTGATTGTGCAGCCCCTACTAGAACTACTCTACTGACCGTGCCTGCACAATGCTAAGCCATGATTATAGGTCATTGTGTCCATGTGGCACAAAAAGGTTGCCACTTTGATGGGAAGAGAAAGAAGTTAAAAAATGAAAACAAAAATAATCATTTAAAGGTTCGAACATCAAGCAAGACAAGCCGTGTGGAAAACCCGCTCGATTGAATTATCACTATAGCTTTATTATTATTGTTGTTATTTTTTTCCTATAAAATGTTTTCGCTTTTCACTTTTTTTAGCGCAGTAATTTCAACGTTATCCAGCAACAGTCGGCATTCAGTCAGCTGAACAAACAGCAGCAATTTTCAATATAAAATTGAAAAATTTTCATATTCAACCGAACAGTTTCTATTGGTACGTGGAATTCATCAGAGAGCGTGAGTGCTGACGGTTTGGTTGTTATTGCTACACAAATTTAAAGGATTTTGTGAAACGTTTGTTTATTGTGAAAAGGATCTGCGAATAAATCTTAAATGGCTTTAAGTAGCAACATGTTTTTTATGCTGGTTGCTGCTTTTATTATTCTACTTTTATCGGTCATAGCGCCAATTAATGGCCTATCCACGACGGGATTTCGCGATTCGTATAGGGAAAAACGGTTTACATTCAGTGATAATCCGACTGGTGGCACAACAAATGCAACGGCTGATCAAGGTACGTGAATGTGGGATTTAGAGGAATTTTAAAAAAGAGGTGCAGCTCAATCTAAAGCAATAACAATAAAAATAAATACGTGCAACGTCAGTTTTAAGTGAAACAGTTTAATGAAAATAGACGTCATGTTTTTACTACCATTTTCATCCTTAACAGCAGCTAAGCGATTTCTAGATATCCTTAACTAACTATAAATCATATAACGTGGGTGCAATAAAGCTTAACAGTAAAGCTGAACTTAAATGACAAAAGCAATTCTTAAAAATTTATTTGATTTTTAATACGAATAAAATATGTTTTTATTTCTTGTCAGTTTTAACATCTTTTAATGAAACAAATTTTCTATTAGGTCTTGTAACATAAATTAAAAAAAAAAGGATAAAAGAACTCTTAATTGAATTTTCTGCACATTTTTTAAACATAAAAACGTTGGAATGTGTTGTAAAAAAAAATATTTAATAAAGCATGACACAATAAATAAAGATAACATTTTGCCCATGTGCGCCATCTTTGCTGTGACGTAAAATGTGAAAGTTGTTAAAACTTTCATGAGAATTAATTTATAAGGTGGCATTCATTAATAACACGAGGTAATTTTGGCAATTTTTTGAACCCCTCCGTCCCCCTAGTGCGTTATCGTGAGATTTGCCTCTACCCCCTCCTATTATCTCACGTGAGATTGTTCAAAATGCATGTTTTCAGTGTAAACATGTCAATATATGCTTCATTGTATAAGATTTGTTAAAAAAAAAGTAAATTATTGGGTCTATAACTTAATTCATGCGGTTTTTGTTTTAAGTTTTGAACGTTTATTTAAGAAAAACATGTAAAATGTAGAATTCAAAGTATTGTCCATCGTTAACCACTACTTTTTCCATCTTTCTGGTAACATATGGATTCCGCGACAAAAGAACTACACCCAGAAAAAAAATCGTGTAAAAATAACACTTTTTTAACACTAAATCATGTTATTGAAATTCAACACGATCAGTCATGTTAATAATTAACACTTTACATAATAATTCAAGTCTGTTAAATGAACGTTTGTGCAGAGCGCAAAATCACATAAAATGGCTTCTGCTGAACAGAACATTCAGAAAAGGGGCATTTTGTCACTTAATTCGCTCAACAGCAACATTATTCGCACTGTCTTTTCTTTTGATGCAATGAGCAAATCAACACTTTACTCATGTTATTTTTTAACACTGCATAATACAGTGTTAATCTTTAAAAATTGTTGTTGTTTTGCGAGTAAAAATTATCATGTTAGATTGACAGGAACCGTGTTGAAAAATTTTGCCTCATTTTTCCCTGGGTGTACTCCGGTTTTGAGGCCAAAAATTAATAAGCCAATTTCTTATACCCTGTTCTGAAGTGAAGCGTATCCCGGTGAAAGCGTTTTGCACAGACCGAAATAAATGATAGTTGGACGGGGCAAGGTCCGGGCTTTAAGGCGGGTGAGCCAAAACTTCCCATTCAGTATTTTCCAAATAGTTTTTAACTGGTCTTGCAACATATGGCCGTGCGTAGTCCTGTTAAAAAATTATGGCTTCGTTACTGGTCGCATATTCCGGTCGTTTCTCGGCTATGGCTCTCTTTAAACGGATCAATTATGTTCGATAGAGGTCACAAGTGATTATCTGGCTCAATTTTAACAGCTCATAGTAGAGCACACCTTTCTGCTGCCACTAAATATAGAGCATTCCCTTGGCACCAAATCCAAAGCCAAAATCACCACTATTATATTGGTGAAACCACTTTTGGCACGTTCACTCAGCCAAACGTTCTTTGATTTTCTTTTTAACAAATAGTATTGTTTGCAAGGAAAAAAATTGTTAAGCCTTTGTAATGATGCATAGTGGTTGCATCCCATACCACGTTTGGAATATAATAAAAGGAACCGTCATAGACCAATCAAAGTTGGTATAAAATAAAAGGTTTAAAAGGCATTCGCTCAATAGAATATATTCATAAATTCCACCAACAACCCCACTTACCTGTCATACAACAACTATTTTTTTAATATTTGTCCGACCTCTGCACCGAAAAAAGTGTTAGTTTTGGAACAACTTGGGCAGACACAGCCTACGAACGAAGACCGAATCGGTCACACGTCGGTTTATTCGGTCCGTCCATCTGTCCGTCCGTCTGTGTGTTGTCAGTAAACACAGGATAAGAAGAAGGAGTTGAGATAATTGGATGAAACTGCACTATTGAATATTTTTAGAATCCGCTCACGAACACGCCTACCTCCCATACAACACAAATATTAAAAACTGCATAAATTTACTCATAATGAATCCACAACAATAAAATAAGGTATGTGTATTTTTTTATACGAAAACAAAAATGTCTTCGGAAAATGGGTGTCATCCGCCAACGGACACGCCCACCTCCCATACAACCAAAAATGAAAAACTCAATAAATAAGCTCATGTTTCACGTACAGAGATAAAATTTGGTACGTTTGTATTTTATAACAAAACGAAGATGGTTTTGAAAAATGGATGTCATCTAACCACGGATCTCCCATACAACCCAAAAATTGAAAACTCAATAAATAAGCTTATGTTTAACCTACAGAGATAAAATTTGGCAGGTATGTTTTTTATAACAAAAAAAAAATATGATTTTGAAAAATTTGACGTCATCCGCCCACGGACACGCCTACCTCCCATACAACACAAAAATTTGGAACTAAATAAATAAGCTAAACATATTTTTCAAGAATTATTTTTAGAGCTTGATGCCAAATAATTCATTGAAGCCAAACAGGTTGTTACAACAACAATGTTCTCTGCAGAACAATTTAGTGCAAAGCTAAAACATTAGCATTGTTGTTGAATTATAAGCTAATATAAACAATTAAAAAGCCACACATTCTAAGTTAAATAAGCTGATGTTTAACCTACAGAGATAATATTTGGTATGTACGTATTTTATACCAAAAATATGCATTCAAAAATTGGGCGTAATCCGTCCATGAACACACCCATCTCCCAAACAACCCACTATAAAGGCATTTACATGTGAACAGGAATATAACTTGCAAATTTTTATAAATTTTCCATAAAAATTTAAATGCATATAAAATATATGCTTCATCCGCTCACGACACGCCTATTTTCAATACTATTATTGTATTTTGAAAAAGTAGGTTTTGGGTATTTCATAGTCGGGCTAGACCGACTTTAGACTTTCTTTACTTGCTTATATTCAGGTGGAGTGAAAATATTCTATGAATTCTATGAATTATTTGCGATTTTCGAAATGTTATAGTTGACAAAATCTGCCTCATACTCGAGTTACAACTGTAGAGAAAAGGTTTCCTATGGGTTAACTTATCAAGGTGCCCCGAGCCCATTAAATTTTCTCGAGCAAATAACTGATTTTATCATGAACTCATACCTCTTAATTTTTTGTGGAAAAAAGGAGAGTTCAATGTATGTTATTTTTATATGCAAGTTTTATAAAAATAAAAATCTATTCAAAATTTCAGATCAATAAAAATATTTAAAAGAAATAACTTATTCCGGATCATTTCTTATTTCTCTCTATTATGAGGTACTAAAAGGTTTTGTTTTAAGATATTTAATTTGCATTCCTTGTTTATGGATTTTTATGCAGGTAGAGAAAAGAGAAGAACATTTTTTAGTTTCATTTTTCGATGCGCAGTGAGAAATTATTTTTAAAGCTAGAAAATATTTAAGAGCGTAATTTCTTCATCTTTTTGTACTGCTCGCTGAACTTTATGCTATTTTTGAGTGTTTTTTTAACAAAATTCAGGAATATACATTAATTTTTTTTTCATTTATTTTTCTGCTCAGAGAATATTCAATTTTTTTTTTAATGTCGACCAATCAGAATGAAGAACACTCTCAAAATTATTTTCTTATTCTCAAACATGCGCGAAAATGTTCTTCTCTTTTGAAACAGGCTATAATAAAGTTTTTCTTGCAATATTAAAAGTTTAATTTGTGTTTTATTTGATGCTACTTCTTAACTCAAATCTGAACAAAGTCTTCGTTTCATATAATGGTATTTGCAATTGTGTAAAAAAACAAAAAAAAAAACAAATTGGCCATTTCAGCCCTTGAAAGGACTTTGACCGAGCTTCTCATGATCAATTGTGTTGTGTGTGTTATTAAATGTTTGCACATAATTAACCGAGCACTGGACCTACATGTTTTATGCCGACTCCGAACGGCTTATGTTCTCAAGAAGCTTTACATGGCATTAGTTACTCTCTGAGGTTTGCCATTGTCTGCAGAGAGGTGGTGACCGATCAGAAAAATTTTTTTATTGAAAAAATTTTTCGCCGCGACTGGGAATCGAACTCGGGCTCCGGGCGTGCTAAGCCACACACTTAACCTGCACGCCACGGTCACCGGTTTGCAATTGTGTACTTTGCGATATTTTATGAAACCAAAAAAATTGCATGAACTAAATATATGTGAACTTGAAATTTCTTGGACTCCAACGACTGACTACCTTTACCGATACAATTTTGATGATTACAATAAAATTAATCTGTTGATGTTTGTTCCTGCTTCAATTCTCGTTTCAAAATTATAATAATTCATAGCATTTTTAAAGGTTGGTAGCTAAGTAAAGGACCAATATTTTTGACGCTCAAATATACGGCAGTATGTTAATAACACTTCAGTACAAAAGGACTAAGGTATTCACTCTTATTAAAAAAAATGTACGTGATTTTTTATTTTTATCCCCGATTTTATGCTTGTATATTCTAGGAATTGATTGTTGAGCTTGATTTTCAACAATCCATTTTTTTATTTCCAACCATAAGTGGGTATTTAGTACAAAAATTGCTGAAAAATTCACAAAAATGCAATTCGGGGGACGCCAAAATTGGTTCAGACATAAAAAAAATTATACAGAACGCAGTGATTTTTTACAAACGAAAACAAAAAAGAAATTGGCCATTGCAGCCCTTCAAAGAACTTTGATCGAACTTATTCTTATTCAATTCTTATGATCGATTGTGTTCTGTGTGTAATTAAACGTTTGCCCACAATTGACAGAAAACTTGACCTTTATTTTTATGTTGACTCAGAAAGACTCAGAAAGTTTATGTTCTCAAGAATCTTAACATGGCTTTATTTACTCTCTGAGGTGTGCAATTGTCTTTAGAGAGGTATCGGCCGAAAAGAAAAATTTATTTCTATTGAAAAAGTTTTAGTCCGAGGTGAGGTTTGAAATCGGGATTCGTTGGCTAGCACGCCAAGCACTAAGCACGCACGGCCGCAGAGCAGTGATTTTTTTATTTGCTATTTAATTTTGGTACCGGAATTGAGTGCCAGGTTTTTGCACTGTGCATTCACAATCCTTACTTTAATATTAGCATAGTCAAATAAGTTAATTTCATAAATACTTTGGCTTCGAACTACCTTTATCTGTACGAAATATCTGACTTTAATAATATTAATTTAATGTTTTACGTAATTAATACAAAAACTTACGAAAGAATAAGTTCTTTTATAAAAAAGTTATGTATACTTTAAGTGCTTTGAGTTGAAGAACTTGAGCAATTTTCTGCTTTTTCCAGACATAGAAAAAATCTTACGCCAAAGAAAAACAAAAATATTTATTAAAGAATCAGCATCGGAAATGATGACAAAAAGTGTTTTTGAATAATGCCCTCTTTGACAGTCTTAACAAGGCGAAGTCGTATTTGAAATGATTGCATAAGAGACTGTTTGAGCTATTTCAGTCCAAACATTCAATATACATTTTTTTTTTTAAATTTGGTAAATATCGAACTAACATAGTACTTTTACCTCGATGCAATTATTACAAAGCATTTCCACTTTTATTAAGGCTTCCTTTATAAATAATTTTAACATCTAACATTCCAACATTCACATCACTTTACCATTCTACTGAAATCTCTTACCTATCATTTCACTTTTTAAAGTTAGGAAACAAAAAACAAAAATGTAATAAATAAATATTTAAGACAAACTTATAATTGTTGAAGAATCAAAAGACCAAGAAGAATCAAAAGTCATACTTTACATAAGTCAGCTAATAGTTACAAAATTGCAAAACATTTTTAAATATCTGAGACACACTCATAAGAAGACTCATTAGAAACATTTTCTCAAGTGTTATCAACAAAATTGTCAAATCGAAGTTTTGCATTTCAAATTAATTTTTCTGAATTTAAAATTAAATTCTTGTAATTCATTTGCGTTTTTTGAATTCCAATTAAATTTTTCTAAATAAGATTTGATGTTTTGACGTAGAATTACGTCTTACAGCGCGGTTTGTATGGGGTCGTTTTAACAGATTTTTTCAAGGTCATAAGGCAACGTTTTTGGCGAATACTTTAGGGTATACCTACAGCCTTTAATACTCTTCGTTCAAAGATAATATATATACTAAAATATCAGATATATCCTGCGCTGAATGAATATCTTAATTTGGATTTTGTCACTATTATATTAAAGTCACAAAATAGTAAAATATAAGAAGAAGAATGCATGTTTTTATATAAGAAAATCAATCAGCTGCTTATGTGCCTGCTGCTTTCTTTGTTTTTTTTTTCGTTGTTTATGCTTGTATGCTTTGGTTTTGCACGAACTGATTGGTTCGGTTTGGCAGCATTGTCAGCAATAGTTCGCATTGGGTTTATGTATGCACTACTGTTCTAGTATACTATTTTGAAACCAGAGGTCATGAACCTCTTTTCAACTCAGTCAATCAACTCAATCTGTCAAATTTAACGAAATGGGTCTGTGATCTGGTTAGATTTAACTCTTATGAAAAAAACGAGTTGGATCATATTTCTTTTTATGCTTTTGCCCAATAGATGGCGTAAAATTTTAATTTTTGTTTTAATGCAAATTATTTTGGATTCCACATCCCACTAGCACTAGCGAGTTTAGTTTTCAAACTATACATCGAACAGAAAGTGTAGCTAGCAAACTAAATATCAGACAGAGACGAGAGGAAAGGACATGTGCTCAGCGTGAAATATAGTAACAATACGATTTTTTAAAAATCGGGGTCTTAATTTTAATTTGAAATTAGTAGGTAAACTGACTGTAGCTCGCAAACTATATATCAGGCAGAGACGAAAGTGGCACCAATGGAAAGTGCATTTGCTTCGCCTTCTTTTCAACTAAGTCAATGAACTCAACCTGTCAAACTTAACAAAATGATCGAAAAAATTTGAAATTTAGCTTGTTTCTTTTTGCTTGCTCATTTAATCATACTTACTTTTTAACTTTTTCTTTGTTTTGGCATAGATAAGTAGTCCATAATTGAGTGTTATTCATTTATTTGTTAATTTTTGGAAGATCAATAAAAATACGTGCAAAATGAACAAAACAATCGGACCAAAGAGACAAAGTAGAAGAGGTTACAACTTAAACGGAATTCTACGTCTACACTTACGATACTATCGAAACTGTTTCTTTTTTTAATTCCAATTATTCTTTTTGGAATTTTTAATTTATATTTTTTCTGAATTTCAAATGTGATTTATGATTTTCAATTGATAATTTCTAAATTAGAAATGGTGTTTTATCTCAAAATATAACTTCTTCTTAATTAAGCAATAAAAAATATATGTTTTAATTCAGTGCCTAGTTCATAATTTTAATATTTTTGCAGTGCTTACAAGGCAGCTTATTACCAGTGTGGTGCCAGGTATTCCCAATTTTGTGCCCAACTTGGTTGCTACACCAACATCTTATTGTGTTTGCGTACCACCTGGATCATGTGTAAATCCGTTACCACCACCATCTACCGACGGCACCGGACAAATCGACATAAGGATTGTCAATAATGTAGGTTTAATAACACAGCAAACTTTAATTACATTTGCAACTCAAAAATTCACGATCCTGAATTTTTTCCCACTTTAGGCCGGAGTAACACCCACTACACCACCATTTACTTGTCAATTTGGTCTCGTCGCTTGTTGTCAGGCAGGCACCTATCAATGTGGACGTCGTTATCCTCCACCACCTGGCAGCACACCTGCTCAAGTTGGTCAAGCAGACTTTGGTGAATATCCTTGGCAGGCAGCAATACTAACTACTTCTGAGGTATACCTAGGTTCCGGTGCTTTGGTTACAGCTCAACACATTCTAACAGCAGCCCATAAAGTGTATAACATATCGTAATTAATAGTTCCAGTGAATTCGATATATTTCCTAGCATTCCTATGCATTTAGCTTTGATATCTTTCAGGCCAACAACGTTTAAGGTACGCCTTGGCGAATGGGATGCCTCCAGTACGCTGGAACCCATACCTGCTCAGGATTTTGCCATTGGCAATGTTTTTATACATCCAAACTTCAACAAAGATAATCTACAGAACGATGTAGCCGTCATTAGACTAGCCACGCCCGTTGCTTTAGGTACACGTTCAACAATTGGCACCATATGTCTGCCGACCTTGGCATTTGTTGGGCAACGCTGCTACGTTGCCGGTTGGGGCAAGAACGACTTTGGTCCGACTGGCGCCTATCAAGCTATACAGCGTGAAGTTGACGTACCGCTCATACCAAATTCCGATTGTCAAACATTACTGCGTAATACACGTCTAGGCCAGACATTCGTTTTAAGCAATTCTAGTTTTGTTTGTGCTGGTGGTGAGGCGGGTAAGGATGCGTGCACGGTAAGTAGGCGTTTAAGTGAGCGAGCGTGTGGCTTTGTACTTATCATAGCCTGGAGTGTTGTTTTGTTTTTGCTATTTTTTAATCAATTTGTATTTTTATCACTCATGCAATCCATCATACATACTCTAACTTACTTCATGGTATTCTCCTCTTCTTTTTTCTCTCTCTCTCTCTTTTAGGGCGATGGCGGATCCCCGTTGGTTTGTCAGAATAATAATATCTGGTACGTGGTTGGCATGGTCGCTTGGGGTATTGGTTGTGCTGCTGCTGGTGTACCTGGCGTGTACGTCAATGTTGCCACGTATTTGCCATGGATTCAAACGATATTAGCTTCATAGAGCTACATGAGCTGAGCATGACGTTGACGTTAATTTATAACAGAAAGTCGTTTGTAAATGAAATTTTGTATATTAGAAAATAAAGATTAAGTTAAAATAATTTTATGATTGACATCAGTAATTAATTCATTAATTATTTGTTTAAAACAAATTCTCATACAAAACACAGTGTGACCGCTAAACAATTAATAGAACCATTTGTAGAAATTCTCAAAGAGGAACGTTTTGTGAGTTAAACGCATCTAGTGTGACCTCTCAACGTCATCCCAATATTGTTTTAATTGATTTATAAAAATTATGCCTTCGAATTTTATTGCGCCAACATTCACTGACGTTTTGCAGTCATTTGCCTTATCGGAAATGAAAAACAAAATCCACTTATATTCAATAGAGTTTATGGTGGAATAAGACTGCAATAAATCCGGAAAGTACCAAACGGAGCGTGGATTGAAGAAAGTATTTGGGTTTTTGCAAATTTATGTTTTTTCTCCAAAAAAATAAGAGTTTCTTTTAATTTTATTTAAATATAAATTTTATTTAAATTTTCTGATCGGTCACCACCTCTCTGCAGACAATGGCAAACCTCAGAGAGTAAATAATGCCATGTAAAGCTTCTTGAGCATGAGCCGTTCAGAGTTGATATAAAACATGTATGTAGGTATAGTTCTCGCTTTGTGTACAAACATTTAGTAACACACACAACACAATTGATCATAAGAAGGCCCATTTGTTTTTGTTTTTTTAAGAACACTGATTCCCACTTATAGTATATTTGTGCTACCGAACAAAGTGGTCCAATTTACTCAAACATTAACATTCACCGATTTTGGTTATCTTCATCTCGTTGGAAAGCCAATATAAGGCAGAATAGAATTTTAAAAAATACAAAAATTACTTTGGTCCGATTTTTAGTTTTTTATTTTTGTGCACAGTGCATGACTCTTTCGAATAAAAACTATTGGAATCAAGGAATGGAAAAAAACCTTAACGAATGGTACCTTTTTGCTCGGTTGTATAGAGCGCAATCTCAAAACGGCTTTATGCGAATTCAGCTCTTCTACTCAAACACAAGCACAATCACAACCAAGCAGAAGAGAGAGCGGCAAGAAATGGAAGAGGTTGTGCTGTTTGGTCAAAAAACATTAGGTGTGTTTCCGTACACAATGTCGAGTAAAAGTCGAGTAAAGTTCAAGCTGTGAGAGTAAAACGAAATTTGAAAGAATTGTAAAAAGTACGGAAACAACTTCTAGCTAGTTTCAAGCACAAAAACAGCTGATTGCCTATCAAATGTAAGCAATGCAAATTAAGATTTGTCTATTCATTACATTTTTTCATTTTAAAATGTATTTATTGTTATGAATTGAATTTTACTTTTTGTAAATTTATTATCAACCGCAAAACATAAACATAAAACACATTAAAAATGTCAATTTGAAGTTTGCTTCTTCTTCTTCGTGCTTGTTCTTATAATGCTGGAAGAAATTCTTCCAGCACACTTCGAGCTAGTTTCGTGCTCGAGAGAGCGATTTTGTGCTTGTTCTTCTTCTCACTTTTGAGCTAGAAAAAGTACGGAAACACGTTCTAGCAGCTTGCAAGTTACTACAATCGAGTACGGAAACACACCTTTTATTTGCTTTGTTGTGCTTTTTGATCGTGATCAGGGATGGGAAATGACTTTTCCGAAATTGTACCAAATCGAAATAAAAATTGTACTTTTTGACATCAAATTGTACTATTTTTTTTCTCCATGAATAATAAACTTTTTTGAAGTATTTAATATATTATTTAAAGTAAAATAAAATTAATAGAAATGAACAAACAGTTCAATATACATACATAGTTAAATAAATATAATACTCTACATTCAGTTTTTAAATTTTAATCAAGTTGCCGTTACCCGAGCCGGCCCAAAAATTAAGTTTTCAAGCAATTAAATTTATTTGACATGAATGCCTTCGTGCTAGAAAGAGACGATCATGTAATAGAAAAATAAAATAGTAGAGCTGATCAGGGTGGCAGTTCGTTTGAATATGTTTGAATGTGTTTGAATGTGTTGTAAATCAGGGATGGTATTTGTAGTGGATATCTACTTTTTTACCTCCTTTCGATTTTCGAGAATACTCTTTTTAGCCCAAAAAACGTATTTTTGGATACACTAATCATCAAAAAAAGTAAACGTCACGCATGATTAAGATTTTGTTCTCAATATTGAAACCGAAAAATTGTTCGATTTAACAGAAGATTAAAGAGAAATTTAACAGTATTTATCCGATCAAAAAATTTTCAGATGGATTTTCAGACGGACGAATCGTTTGACGATGAACAGAACGAGTTGATAGAAGTATAGAGCCAGATAATGTCGTTGATGTTGGCAGCAACGGAAATCAAGTACGTGCTCGTCCAGTTAACAATTTTGGCTTAAAAGATTTGTAAAAAAGATTGAATTGGCATCGGAGTTGTCGAAAATCGAAAGAAATACATATCCATCCCATGAAAAACAGAAATTTATTTGATTCAAGTTGTCTTACAATTATAATTAAAAAATTTCTTATTTCTTATTTACGACAGGTATGCTGTATGTCGATACAAATTTGGAGAAGAAAAGTTAATTTGGTTCGGTCTCTCATTTCAGCCCATTGGAATGCACCCTGGGAGCGATGGAAACCAATTTTAGAAAAATAAACAAAAAAAAGAAAAAGTTTCGATAGTATCGTAAGTGTAGACGTAGAATTCCGTTTAAGTTGTAACCTCTTCTACTTTTTCTCTTTGGTCCGATTGTTTTGTTAATTTTGCACGTATTTTTATTGATCTTCCAAAAATTAAAAAATAAATGAATAACACTCAATTATGGACTACTTATCGATGCCAAAACAAAGAAAAAGTTAAATAGTAAGTATGATTAAATGAGTAAGCAAAAAGAAACAAGCAAAATTTCAAATTTTTTCGATCATTTTGTTAAGTTTGACAGGTTGAGTTCATTGACTAAGTTGAAAACAAGGCGAAGCAAATGCACTTTCCATTGGTGCCACTTTCGTCTCTGCCCGATATATAGTTTGCGAGCTACAGTCAGTTTAACTACTAATTTCAAATTAAAATTAAGACCCCGATTTTTAAAAAATCGTATGGTTACTATATTTCACGCTGAGCACATGTCCTTTCCTCTCGTCTCTGTCTGATATTTAGTTCTTGAGCTACACTTTCGTCTCTGTTCGATGTATAGTTTGCGACCTACACTCGCTAGTGCTAGTGGGATGTGGAATCCAAATTAATTTGCATGAAAACCAAAAATTAAAATTTTACGCCATCTTTTGGGTAAAAGCATAAAAAGAAATATGATCCAACTCGTTTTTTTCATAAGAGTTAAATCTAACCGGATCACAGACCCATTTCGTTAAATTTGACAGATTGAGTTCATTGACTGAGTTGAAAAGAGGTAAATGACCTCTGGTTTCAAAAAAGAGCACTTAGTTAACTAGAACAGTAGTGCTATATAACCCAATGTGAACCAATGCTTACAATACTACCAATACGAACTAGAACTTCCAGTTTCACGAAAACACGAACCTCAACTACACGTGTATTTTATTCATGAACTTCACGTGAAGTTCGTATTCACGTGAAAGTGCCAATGACCCACCTGTGACCTCAGATAATCCGACTGCATCCGATTGGCCATAGAATCATCCATGTTGGTCCAAATGTTCCATGGAACCCATCAAAGTACCAATGACCCACCTGTGACCTCAGATAATCCCACTGCATCCGATTGGCCATAGAATCATCCATTTTGGTCCAAATGTTCCATGGAACCCACAAAAGTACCAATGACCCACCTGTGACCTCAGATAATCCCACTGCATCCGATTGGCCATAGAATCATCCATTTTGGTTCAAATGTTCCATGGAACCCATAAATGTGCCTATGACCCACCTGTGACCTCAGATATTCCCAGCAAATCCGATTGGCCATAGAATCTTCCATTTTGGTCCAAATGTTCCATGGAACCCATAAAAGTACCATTGACCCACCTGTGACCTCAGATAATCCCACTGCATCCGATTGGCCATAGAATCATCCATTTTGGTCCAAATGTTCCATGGAACCCATAAAAGTGCCAATGACCCACCTGTGACCTCAGATAATCCCACTGCATCCGATTGGCCATAGAATCATCCATTTTGGTCCAAATGTTCCATGGACCAAAATGGATGATTTTAGAGCTGAAGCGCTATACGAACCAATCAGTTCGTGCAAAATAAAAACAATGCGAGCATAACCAACGAAACAAAAACAAAGAAACCAGCAAGCACAGCAGGTACATTATAAGCAGCTGATGATCGACTTTCTCATATGCATTTTTCTTCTTATATTTTACTATTTTCTGACTTTCATTTAATAGTGAAAAAATCCAAAATTAGATATTCATTCAGCGCAGGATATATCTGATATTTCAGTATATATATTATCTTTGAACAATAAGTATTAAAGGCTGTAGGTATACCCTAAAGTATTCGCCAAAAACGTTGCATGACCTTCAAAAAATCTGTTAAAACTACCCCATACAAACCGCGCTGTAAGACGTAATTCTACGTCAAAACATGTATAGGTGTAGATGTTGCGATAAAATGTTCGAAAAAAAACCGGGAAATTGCGTTTGTTCCCGAAAAAGTTCGGAGAAAAATTTCTTGGGGTCGGTCGAACATTTCACCCCTCTAGGGACAACATTTGCGTAGTTATGAAGGTTTTCGGCTAATTTGTCCACTTCCCACCAACCTTTAACACCGATGCGGCACAATTTAACCCCACGCCACCCCGAATTGGTTTTTTTCAAAACCAATATTTTGTCGAACCTCACAAAATTTTAGGTTTCTGGGTATCAAAATCCCGTTTCAAAAGATCTCCAAGTATTACTGTTCCACACCTAGTGCCTCAGCAACAAAACAAAAGCCAATTTAATGATACTAGTATCGCCTGGGCTCGAAATTCGACCAATTTTTTGTTTGCCGTTTTATAATTATAGATACAAATTATTTGGTGCACTTCTACTCCGCACTCTGATTCATTTAAAAAACAATTATCAATATCGGTTGAGAAACACGAGAGAAAATTGTTCTTAACGCCTATTTATATATAGATTAACAAAAGGTACTCTCAGGACTGAAAAAGTACTTTCAGAAGAGTAAAAAAACTCCCCTCCAAAATTATCAAATATCATCACTTTTGCAAATATGGTTGTAAAAATTCACAAAAAAGGCACTGAAAACTTTAAGAAATACAAAAAAAGCAAAGATAGTCGAATGACGAAGACCAAGTGTATGACAATGTACTAAAAATGGTACTTACGTACTTTTTATTATGAAATTGTACTGAAAAAGTACAATAGTAATGAAAAACCCAACACTGATCGTGATCAAAACACCTTACCTTATGTAGCGAATGTTAGCGTTGCAGGACAACAGAAATTGTTGGCGCATGCTAAAATTTTGTATTAAAGACGCCGGCACACAGTGTTTCGTTGCTTACAAGTTGGACAGAGATTATTATTTTGTGGATGTTTTTTAGTAGTTTTCGATGTTTAAGAAGTTAAAATTAAAATTAAAAAAAGTATTTCAGATATTTTGAGCAATTGCGGGTGGCAGCTGCCATACAACTTCAACACATTTTGCGCTATATCTTAATTATAAACAAGTAAAAAAAGTCTAAAGTCGGTCTAGGCCGACTATGAAATACCCTAAACCCGCTTTTCAAGAATAAAAAAATTTTTATTGTAAATGGGCGTCTCCGTGGGCGGGTGAAGCCTTTATTTTAATTGCATTTAAATGGTGATGAAAAATTTACACATACCAAGTTTTATTCCTGTAGCTCACAGTTAATGCCTTTGTTGTGCTTTCGCTAGGGGAGGTGGGCGTGTTCATGGACGGATTACTCCCAATTTTTGAACACACCTTAGTTTTGGTATAAAATACATACATATCAAATTTAATTTCTCTATGACAAACATAACCTTATTTATTGAGTTTTAAACTTTTTGGGTTGTATGGGAGGTAGGCGTGTCCGTATGCGGATGACGTCCGTTTTTCAAAACCATCTTTGTCTTGTCATAAAAAACATTCGTGCCAAATTTTAGCTCTATAGGTTAAACAGAGGCTTATTTATTGCGTTTTCAATTTTTGGGTTGTATGGGAGGTGGGCGTGTCCATGAACGGATGACGTCCATTTTTCGAAGACATCTTTGTGTTTGTATAAAACACATACATATCAAATTTTATTGTTGTAGGCTAAATTTGAGCTGAGTTATTCAGTTTTCAATTTTCGCGTTGTATGGGAGGTAGGCGTGTCCGTGGGCGGGTGATGTCCATTTTTCAAAACCATCTTTGTCTTGTCATAAAAAACATTCGTGCCAAATTTGAGCTCTGTAGGTTAAACAGAGGCTTATTTATTGCGTTTTAAATTTTTGGGTTGTATGGGAGGTGGGCGTGTCCGTAAGCGGATGACGTCCATTTTTCAAAGGCATCTTTGTGTTGATACAAAACACATACATACCAAATTTTGTTGTTGTAGACTTATTATGAGCTGAGTTATGCAGTTTTACATTTTTGCGTTGTATGGGAGGTAGGCGTGTCCGTGGGCGGATTCCAAAAATATTCAATAGTGCAGATCCTTGGGTTCATGTGACTATGTGTACCAAGTTTCATCCAATTATCTCAACTCCTTCTTCTTATCCTGTGTATACGGACAACACACAGACGGACAGACGGACGGACGGACGGACGGACGGACGGACGGACATGGATAGCTCGACTCACGTGGTGACGCTGATCAAGAATATATATACTTTTCTATACCGGACTCGCTTCGTTCTATGCGTTACAAACGTTTGCACAAAGTTAATATACCCTGACCTTTCAGGTTTAGGGTATAAAAAGGCTTGAATAACGAAATAAAAAGAAAATACATGACATGTGATTTCCAAAAAATATAAAAAATGTCAGCATGATTGGCCAAGTGGGCGTGGCAGTTTTCATGCAACTTAAACACATTTTGGGCTTTATCATAGAAATTAAATTAGCAACAATAACGAAATTAAAGGTAGATATTTAATATGTGAAGAATGGAAGCTATATGTTGTTGTTGCTCACTTGTTTATGTTGCTAACTTGTTGAAATAAAACACTGTTAGCCGGCGTCTTTAATCGGCTCATTCCGGGTGGGAAAACTCTTTTGACGGTTGTCTATAGTGGGCTGGCTGTGGTAAGATCAATGTCGCGAGCTAGACAACGAGTTGGCCTGGCCTTTTGTACTTTGTACAACCAGGCTGGTTTATCCTATATGCAAAAGATTTAAAGTTAGTCTCGCTTCAGACCAATGGAAGTGAATTGAATTTTACCTCAAATTAAAACTATTAAAGTAAAATTAACCTTACTGTGGTATTAATTCTGAAAATCGGTTACCCTGTCATGTCCTGGATAATAATTAATTTTATATGGCGATGAAGGTAAATGAATTCAGTTTGAAACATTTGCGAAGGGCACTCAGTAGAATCTTGGTTGCCTGAGGTTGGTTGCTTTCAAACTGGTCGATAGACTTATTTATAATCCTACAAATGGATTTAAAGTTAGGGCTAGAGCTAGAGTTAGAGAAAGAGTAGGAGTTAGAATTAGAGGTTAAGTAAGAGTTAGAGTTAAAGCGAAAGTTAGAGTTAGAGTTGGCGTTTATGATATACTACCTAGATCAAAAAGTTTCCGGAATAACCACCGTGTGGCATTCTCAGTTTTCCGATTTGAGTTCTCTTTTTTTTAGGTGGCCACATCTGTCATTGACATTCTATGAAATTTTCAGTTTGATAGCTTGACATTCGTAAAAGATATTTGACGACATTTTTATCGTATTGACGTTATCTAATGGTCTAATGAGATCATTAGCATTGTCGTTAAGGCAGTATTTTCATATTCCTTTATATGTCTTCTTATGTGCGACTTAGTGTGTAATTTTTATAGTCCCTTTTTTGGCTTCATGCGCTTTCTCCGATATCTGACAAGTTGACAATAATTATATATTATTATTTCCTAACAAATTCCATATAAATTTCAAATGTGAATTTTACATAATTTTCTGCTTCAATGAGATGACAGTTTACATTTACTTAAAAGAATTGATTCTGCATTGATTCTTGTAATTGAGCCATTCAAGAAATTTTATTCAATTTTATTTAAAAATTTCCAAACTCACACATATATTTAAAAAAGTTTTAACTTTATTGAATTTTTTTTTATCTTTAAATTGGATTCAAGGCGTGGGTTTAAATAGGACGGTTAATAAAACACATTTTTAAGAATACGTAAATTTTTTTATTGAAAAATATCCAATATTCGCCGAGTAATCCTGTTGTGCCATGCGCTTTCACCAGACATTCTTAAGAGGCTTAGCTCATGATACAACAACTAAAGGTAAACTTGCTAGATGAGAGCATACTACCGCAAATGTCAAAACGAAGTTTGACTCATATAAAAGCTATGAGAAAGACGTGAGAAAGCAAGAATTTTTAAATTGTAAATGAAGGCAAATAGTTGAATCTGTCTTGTTTCTTAAATTCAAAATTGTAAAAAATTTTTCATTTCCGTGTTTTATTGATATAAAAGTTATTAAAAAGTATTCCAAGTCCAACAAATTTTAAAATTAATAAAAAAAAAAAATAACTTAAAGCTACATATTCGTCACACAGTTGATTTTGACAATGTCGGTAGTTACGAAAAGAGAGCACAATCAGCGCTGCTGCTACCTTATTATTATACCATTGTATTGTGTACATCTTCGATTGTGCGTCTTTTTGATTTTGTACAATTTTAAAAATGGAATTGAATTCGCAAAAACGAATTTGTATTAAATTTTGCTTTAAAAAAGGTTTCAATGGTACGACGACATTGCAAATATTGAAAAAAGTGTTTTGGTAACGATTCTATGAAAACAGTCATTTATCAGTGGCACCAACAAAACCAAAAATCTCGTTTTCAGTCGAATAAAAAGGCGATGTTCACAGTTTCCATGGGTGTTGTGTATCATGAATTCCTTTCATACGGCCAAAGAGTCAACAAGGAGTAATATTTGGGCGTTATTAGATGTTTACGTGAAGCAATTCGTAAATAAAAACGGATTTGTGCACAAACAACACGTGGATCTTGCACCACGATAACGCACCGTCGCAATAACAACGTCATCGTTATCCGTGAACATTTGGCTAAAAACGAAACGGATACCATTCAACAACCTCCGAATTTACCTGATTTGGCTTCTTGAGACTTTTTCTTACCGGCCAACTCAAGAAACCGGTTCGCGGTTTTTAAAATTTTTTTTTTATGTCAATTCGTTGAGATCTTTTAATAAAAGTTTACAAGGTTTTGAACTGTATGGTCTTATTTGAATGCAAGAAGAACCGACCAATGGAATATTTATACCGGACTTATTTTCATACTTACTGCTCTGCAATTTTAAATAGTGGATTATTTGAACAATCGCAAGTTTTTTCAAAATTGTTAAAACTACTAAAATGGTAATTTTCTCTTGGTTGCGTTTTGATAAAAATATTCTTGAACGATCACAAGATTATGTTGGAAATTGAAACACTTTTTGGATAGACCAAGGTCTCCTGGGTATATCCAGGATAGTAACTTTATTTTTTCTCCTCTGGTTGATAATTTTCTGGACAAGCTGATATGTGCGTATCTAAAGTACATTTTGGCCTTGAGGTGTCATAGGTAGTGAGGGAGGTAAACTTATCGCTAATTCTCTCTTGATTAGGACCTTATTTTGCTTCAACAAGACGGCTCACTGTAAAGAGAGAGATACCTAAATTATAAAACTAGTATTTCAGAGCATTTTGGACTGCTGCTCACAAATCTGGAGTTAAAAAAATAAAATTTGAGAGAAAATGAGAACACATATTAATTCTTTAATACGAGTTAAACATTTCTGTAAAATATGAACCTATTCCATAATTATTTTTTAGTTCGTTAATGATAAACGATAAGCAATATTTAAATTTTAAATTGTGTGTTCAATACGAGGGAAAGAAATTATTTGCGTTAAAATTTATATTTTTACTTCAAATAGTATTTTCATCTGAAGGCTACTTCTATTTGGATACTTTAAAAATTTAAATGTATTCTTATTTAAACTTTTAAGAACTTGAACTTTTATAACATTGACGTATTCTCAAAAAAAAAAAACACAAAAACACAACGTATTGAACATAAAAACAAAAATTTAAATATTTAAAACAAATGTTTTAAAGCATGATATTTTCGATGCCATTTTTTTCAGTTTTTCTGGGTTTTCAACATCAGATTCGTCAGATTCATCAGACACCGAACCCTGAGACCTTCCGAATACCAAATTTTAGATCGATTTGATGAAGTTTTAATTTTAAAATTTAAATTGTATTATAAATCGAAATTTATTTTGCGTTCGATATTTGTAAAACCAATCCAAAAAAATTCAAAAATTGTCATATTTTTGAAATAGTTTTTTTTTTTGTTATTTCAAAGACATAAGGGAAAATTTAAAAAAAAAGGAAGGAGTTTATAGTTGGAATTTAAACACGTTTGTTATTTTCTGTTTTAAAGTATGTTTGTTTTTCTCCTGGATTACAGATGATTTATTCCTAACAAAGGGCAGTGGCTGATTGCTAGCCGGGATTGTGGAGTTCTGTGTAAACAATGCAGCCAACAGGTTCGTTCTATAAGACGGTTCAGTGAAGATTTGGTCATCTTTTAAATGAATTGGGATGGATGAAGACGACTAGTTCTTTACTCTTTTAAAAAATGACCAACAGTTTTTGCTTCCTTTGGGACAGAGAAGAACTTGTTCTCTGACGCGAGTCTCGTGTAGAAACTTTGTGCGCGTTAATACTGCACTACAGCTATTCGTAGCCTTAACGCGAAGACTTTTTGTATCAGCATTCTTATAAGAGTGCCAATTTTGAAAGGCTTCCTCTTTGGATCTGACTGCAATCCTGCAAGTCTCATTACAAGTCTTAAACCAAACCAAAAGTCCACTCCTGGTTTAATGCTTCGTATTTTATTGGGGATGAAATACCTCGTACCCAGTCAAATAATTTCTTGCATGATTAGAGCCGCGACATTCCCGTTTTTAGCAGCGAAACATAATTTCCAATTGAAGGTGCGGTAAAACTTGTTTAACGCAATCCAATTTGCGCTTTCATAAAACCAAGCTATCCTCTTCGGGGGCTAGCGATCTAAAAAGCAGAAGAAGAATTACCAAGAAGTGCGTCAGAAACGTTGATGGGAAGTCAGAAACCAACGAAGTTGCAGACCAACTCTGTCAATGTAGGTTGGTTCTTTCCATTATCGCAACCAAGGGAGTTTTGGAGTTTAAACCTCCCCCCAAATAATTGTAGTTTCAAACAAAATAGGATTCAATCAAAGTGAGTTGCATGAAAGTAATCAGGCGTGAAGTAATACGAGTGAAAACGTATATTTTAAATAGATTCTGGTTGATGCATAATCTCTGGTTGAGTTTAATTTGTGTTAAGCTCTAAATCTGACCACTTGAGTTGTTTGTTGACAATACTTCGATTTGAGTTGTTTTTTTAGCTTGTAGCACGGAACCCACTAAGGCGGCTTGAAATATTTGGGGAAAAATTAATTCAATGTAAGACATACTTAGATAGTCTGAATTTAAAGAAAATCGATTGAGTACCTCGCCACAGATATATTTACAGAAATTTGCTCTAAAATTATTATTTTTGTTCCTTTTTATCATAATTTTTTTTAAACACAAACTAACCCAAATCCAGTTATGATTCAGTGAAAAAATAATTCCGATTGACTTTCGAAATTGGAGAAATAAATGCAACTTTTAATTATTCATCATATTTTCCGGAAAATGTTTCATACAAATTTCTCTAATTTTCCAAAAATTATCCGATCTTATGAAATTAGGGGTTTTTAGAAAAAAAATATGTTGGTATGACTTTTATTTCCGTTTATTTCCAGTGATTTATTAAAGTTTACCAATGAGCTTGAATTAGCAAACGCTGACTTAAATCGAAATAATATCTATTTTTAACGATAGTTTAAACTTGACGATACTTTTCCCAAAAAGCTCTCATTCATAAAAATCAGATAATAAATGCGCAATTTTGAGGGATTTTTATGAAAGAGATTTTGAAAATCCAATGGAAGATCATGAATTATAACATATTTTTCTCTAGTTTCGAAAGCCAATTATTTTTGATTACTGATTCATCTGGCTCCACTAGATACATCATTCCCACAAAGAATTTGGGTTAGTATGTATGTGTTTTTAAAATGACGATACAAAATAACGATTTTTGAGAAAATTTAATCAGTTACTTAGGTAGTGAGGGACTGTTGCTTCCTGTGCTTATTGAGACCTGAGTAAAAAATATATTTTAGTAAGCTCAAGTCTTACAGCGTTCTTACAACCACTAAACAAAAAAAAATGTTGGAAACAAGTTGTCAAACATCTGTACAACGGACACTTGCAAGACATTTTGACTGTACAGAGGCTGAACAGCGTAAAAACGACCGTGTTTTTGAAGTGAAACTTCTTTGGCGGCGAGTGAAATTTCAAGGTCCTTTTTCGTGACGTTAGACTAACGTTTTCAATTCATATGAAAATTAAAAAAATATTACTGTCGCTGCCGAGAATTGAACCCCGAACATCGTTGCTTATGAGCCAGAATCTATACGTTTACGCCACGTAGGCACATGATAAATAGCCAAACAAAATGTAATTAAAACTGAACGCGTAACATACTGAAAATAACATAATTAACATTAACATTACATTAACTTTAACATTACATTATTAACATAACCGTAACATTAATTTTCATCCTACAAGTATGCACGGAAAAAAAATAGAAAAATAGCTAAAACAGGAGCAGAACGCTTTCGTGAATATAGAGAGCGAATTAGAGCTCTTAAGAATACAGCCGCAGCTGGGTCTGCAACTAATGATGAAGGTAAGGTGATTGCAACAACGGCTGAGTTTGCATTTTTACGAAACATCAGTGTATTTTGGTGAATCTACAAAGAACCAATCCCCAAAAAACACACTGATGCATCTCAACTAAATTTTAAAGCCAACCAAGTTGATGCACTCAACAATCAACGTTCGCTGCTTTATGAGGCCCTCTATCAGCATAGCAATTATTATGATCAGGAAGCAGGAGGTAATAATGAACAAGATTTGCCTCTGCTTTCGGAGGCTCCTTCAAAGAGTACTATGCAAATGAAATCCAGCATTCAAAAAGTAACAATGTTGAGAAGACATTCCAAAGCAACTAAAACACCAACTGAACTAAAACAAGTTCCTAAAATAACTGTTATTTTACAATTTTCAAATGAAAAAAATTGTCGAAAGACTTTTTCAAATTTACCATTATGTTACAAATGTCCTCAGCCTCACAAATATTAAGTCGCTTTTAAATTTGAAACTGATTCTTTAAAAGTTAATTTCTTGCCTAGTATATTTCGAGGAAAAATAAAGGTTACTTTTGACTTTTATTTTATCGGTCAAAAAAAGCAGTTATTTTGTGACTTTAATTTTTTCGGTCAAAAATATCAAGCAATTTGTGTTTTCTTAAAGGCCGCTTGGCAGATTGAAATGTTGACACCATGTGCAAAATGTCTCACCGATGAGATGAAAATAATAATATCAAAATTTTTTTATCGGTAAAATGACTTGAACAAATATAAATTACCTGATATTTTTGACCGAAAAATAAACGGCAGAAAATAACTGTTATTTTTGCCAAAAAAACTACAAGGCACAAAAAACTGTTATTTTTGTCGGAAAAAATAAAAATTAAGAGATAAAAGTTAATATGTGACACTTTCGACAAAAACCATATTCGGTACGGTCCCTGGATGCAAATATTGAATCAACAAATTATTATTCCATTTTGTATTGATTGAATTTTTTTTCAGATACTTTCTCTCTCTATTTCACACTAAAATCTCTCTTATTTCTTACTGTTAAAGAAGTTTCACTTCTGCCACGTGTACATTGCTACACGCGAGTTTTTTTTAGGTAGAGCTGCACGAACAATGACGACTTGAGATAAAAAAATTTTATTTTTACTTGGAGAGAGATCAAGATTTTATCCCCGGACCGCATTTAATTCGGAATCTGAAGATCTTTCTTTATATTGTTTCATATTGCAAAAATTGGACATACTAACCGCTACATCATCCGCTATAATTTCGCTAAATTGTTTTTATATGTAAGTCCGACATTTGATAAAACCACCCCAAAACAAATTTCTGGTCGCACCCCTGGTTCTTTCACTAAGCTCAACATATTCTCCTTCTGGAGTTGTTTGACCCGAGTGAAATAACCAAGCCGGGTTGTGAACATTAAAATCGCCGGCAACAACGACTTCGAAACAGAGGAAGAGACCAGTTTGTTGCAAGAGGACTCCCTCCCTAAATTCGGAGTTCTATAAACGTAGCAGAAGTGTAGCAAGTGCGAACGGACCCTGAGTTCAACTCAGGATCGGTCACACTCAGACCAGGTTGGCATCGGTACGCTTCATCTGCACGAATGAAAAGTGCGATGCTCCTACGCAAAGAAAACAATGACAGTAATGCTTGGTTTTCACTTAGTCATTTTTTGTTTGACATGAAATTTAAAAGTTTAAAAAATCACATAAATAACATATTTTTTTCAATTTTTGCTATAAACATGTGAAGATATAAGTTTTTCCAATTTTTCGCTATTGTCAAACAGAAAAAAATGACAACGTGTTGGCATTTTTCATGTGATTGACAACAACTGACTAGTGAAATTGACATAGTGAAAACCAGGCTTAAGTGATACCCAGGTATATGAAAATCTAGAGGATCTAGATCCTCGCCTGCCTATGTTTTACTTAGTGCCTATTTTGAACACAATATGCATAAAGTGAGAAGAAATTAGTTATCAGTCCACGAACATTGCAAAAATCTATGCGAAAATGACCCGACATCCTCGCACTGTGCAAATTGTGCAAATTTTAAACAAACCAAGGGCTAAAAAGGAAATAAGTTGCTCCTGCAAGAAAGATTAACCAGTGAGAGCATGAAAAAGTAGTGCATTTAACCCACAGTGCAACCTTTCTCACAGACGCAACTAATCGGTAAGGATAGGGAAGTTGACGGACACGAAAGAAACAGAAATAGAAGAGCATAGAAAAGCCCCTCGCGTGGTTAGTTAAATATATCGCGTCGCGACAACTGTAGTTTACGTTTCTTTAGAAAGTAACAAAACAAAAATTACCACGTCCAATTTGGAAGCAATTTTACGTCTACCAATTTACAAAAATAATTAACTCATTGACCTTTGGAGAATTTGTTTAACATTTTACAGTATTTTAAAATTTTAATATTTAACTATTTAATTATCTAAAGGTAAAGTAAATATTTGCTAGACTTTGCTATTAAGAAATGTGAAATGCTGTCCTTTGAATGGATTTAATATGCATCCACAGTTTATTAGCGTACTAACTTTCTTCTAATGTATCAAGGTCACTTATTGTTTCAGGTTTTCTTGTTACTTAACAGCCCCTAATTTAAATCGTCTGCACGCAAAGGAATGCGCATCAATTTGTTCAACCCAAATAATACACACATGCCAACATCTTAATGGTAGCACCATTAACAGTCTTTATGGGCGTTCGCACCATTTCTGCATCCACCTTATCACATTTCATTCTTTTGCATTCACATCGAGCTAGAAGTACCATTTGACACAAGAGCATAAAAATTTATTTAATTTCTGCCACCTACAATATAAAAAAAAATAACATTAAACAATAAAGAAATAATAGGATAATGGAAGAAGAAGCAACTTAAATGCCTTCACGTGAACGCAAAAGGTAGCAAGATACAAACAAACAAACAAACCTTCTGATAAATGAAAACACAAGCACACAAAATCAAAGACGCAACAATAACAACAACAACAACAACAACAACAACAACAACAACAAACTTACCAACAGGTGCCCACCATGCAAGACAAGTTAAGTCCTTTAGCTTGTGTCTGTATGAGAGTATTTTAAGTTTTTTTTTTTCCTTTACACTGTGCTGCTGACTTTAACCTCAACAGTTTAATTTGCAAAGAAACAACATATCTACATTTACAAACTCAAGAACATTTGTACACTTTTACTACTATTGTCGCCACAAAGCCTTTTAGTGCCTCACTTACGCACCCGAGCGCATTTGTTTTTTTTTTTTATATGCTTCTTTATATCCTTTCGACCCACCCATTTGTGCTACACAGCTAGATGACTCACCGCTGCTGCAATGGCGGCAAACATGGCTGCCGCCACTTCACTCCACACAGCAGCAAAATAGCAAATAAAACAAAAGTGTTGCCTACTGAAAGCGCTGCATACCCTTTTCTTGGGCACAAATAACATTATTTGGCATGCTTGTACAGTGTGTGCCAATTGTTGTAGTTGTTATTGTTGTTGTTGTTGCTTTTCTTACAATTGTTGCGGTTGTTGTGTTTGTTGCTTTGATTGCTTGCTCTTTTTGTGCATTCTTTTGGGTTTTTTAAAACCCTCTTTGAATGGTTATAAAAAATTAATGAAATTTTTCAAGAAATATTTTTATGTGATTGAGTGTTTTTTTTTTCTTTCTATTCCTGTGAAATCTTATTTAGAGGTCCACTGCCATTGTTCTTGGTCCGCGTTCTACTTTTTGGACACTTTAACTCTTTTCGTTTAAACTTTATTTGTCTTTTTATTTTTTCTTGTTGGTTCTAGCAAGTTGACCGACTTGAACTTGCTTTGGAAAATTGCTTTCGTCATTTTTTTGTATGTTTGTGTGTGTGGAATTTTGTTTTAGCCACCAACAAACAGCTGCGAAATTGTTAAGCATGTTGGATTCGACGCAGTTGAGAAGTAACCAAGTCAGAAAGCCTCTTAGAATTCTCTGACTCTCTTAACAAAAAAAAAAAAAAAAAAAAAAACAAGAAATTGGGCAGCAATTTAAGGGCAACAAAATAAGTGCTCGACATTAAGCATGCATATAGAAACATTTTTGTGTTGAAAATATTTATATCTCTGATACTAAGCAACATGTTGCACCCACATAAGAATGACTCTATGTCACTATTTTTTAATGCTATAATTTGACTCTTTAGTGGCTTATTTTAACTAAGCGACATTTATAACTGAAAGGGCGTCAGTCACTCAATTAACAAAATCAAACTTAAGAGGTTTGTGAAAGACACCTTATAAAATAACGTTGACTTTGTTTGTCTTCAAAAGCACAAAAACATGTTTAAACCAAATTCAGCTATTTAGTTAATTAAGTTGAAGATTGACATTTGGATAATTAGTGTTAAGAGAGTTGAGAGATTTTAACAAATTACACATTTTTGAAACGCAGATGTGTCTGGTACATGTCAAAACTAATTGGCTGGTAATCAGTTGTGTTGCACGATAAAAAAGTTGGGCTCAGTTGGGTACTGCAAAGAAATATTTTAGCAAAAACACCCAGTAAGAAAAAGGATAGGTACATTAAATTACACATTATGATTGGACTGTTACACTTTCACTTTATTTTACTGATCGAAGTTCCCTAGTGAAAAAAAATTGCGAATAGATAAAACACACATTTTTTTTCAAGCCATCGCAAAAAAAAACAGAAGAAATCTATATTTTTGCAAATTTTGCCGCATAGCATTGCAGTTGTTCTTGATAAACCGGATCGAAATTTAGATTTCGCCGGATACCAACTCAAAAGTAAGAGAGACTCTCAAAAACAATTTCTGCATAATTTTTTTTTTTAATCGGAGAAATACCCATGAAGCGGTTTTGATTCTCCTGAACCCCTTTTTTTTTGCCAAAAAAAAATAAATTTTTTTGCATATAACTTTTTTTTCTTCTGCAAAATGCATACCCAATTTAAGCAAAAAAGTAAAGATTTTGATAATACACATTTGGGGCGTATCGAAAAATTTAGATCGTATTCTAAGAGGCCCCAAAAGTTGCAAAGGCTAGTCAAAGATAGATGGTAAGATTACCCAAAAAAAATTTTATAAAAAATAAAGGACATCTTCCTGCCACGCAAGGACAAAGTTGTTTTTTGGAAAAACAATAAAAAATAACGATCTTAAAATGCTTTGATTTTTCTAAGAGAAACCCCATATGTCTTAAAGCAAAAGTAATAATGCAGCTTATCTAACAATTTCTTGCCACACACGGTGCTACTCATGATTTTTACCTACAGTGTCCAGTATGAAGGATATTCAAAGCGAAAGTTGTACTTGGGATATCACAAGACTTTTGACTGTAAGCATTGGTTTTAAATTTTGGTGGTACTTTTATAGTGTTGATGTGTTCCATAAATTTCACGAATTAATAATTTGCATAGTTTTTGCATTTGTATTCTCTTGATTTAGACAAATGTGTACTAGAACGCAATTTTTTAACTTTTTCAAAAAAATGAACGTAAGATTTTATGTCTCGTGAATCAGAAGTGGTGTCGAAGATAATCTTTTCAATTTGGGTTTTTTGAAAATTTCTGAACATGATACTGCCTTACAAAATTTTTTTAATATACCGGCTTAAGATCACGATTTTTTTCCTATTTCGATATTTTAAAAAAAGTTGTTTCCTATCATCAAATTGCTCAATTTGAGTTATGTCCACTTTATGGCTATAATTTCATTAAAACACATTTTAAAAATAATTGTTTAGTCTTTTGAGACCGGCTGAATGGTATAAAATGTATTTTAACAATATTATAACCCTAAAGAAGATATAACTCAAATTGAGAAATTTGATGGTACGAACTAAAATTTTTTCAAATATGAAAATATAAAAAAAAAAATCGTGGTCTATTAAATACATATTTTAAGGTAGGCCTTAAAATACATATTTAAAAGGTCGTTTAAAAAAAATTCGAACTTACATAAACAAACACCACGATACGGGTCTTCTAATTTAGCCTCTATTTTCACCCCTCACTCTCAGAATCGACCTTACTTTTGCTAACCAGAATTTGCTCCATAGTGTCTTCACATGGTTGAATAACAAGGTTGCTGCAAAACTGACTGTGCTCTCTTTCGCATATCCGAAAGTGTCAAAATCAAATGGCTGCTGAAAAACAACAGCAACAACAACAACAGCTCAAGCAGTTCGCTTTGACATTTACGGCAGTCACGCTCTCCGTCTTGCTACTACCTTATTCAGTGTACCCTGTGTCTTCATCAGTCCGTTACTAAGCACTAAGCACTTTACTCCTAGACTCTCTCTTTACCCATACCATACTCTCACATAGTTTTTCCTGATTAAGCTCCTTAGCAGTGTTGCCATCAAAAAAATTTTAAACCCGTAACTTTTGTACTCAGCTCGTCGGATTCTCATCGGATCAATGAAACTTTAACAAACAACAACAACGTAGAAATTTTCGATCGCCTTTACAATAAAAAGAAAAATAAGATGTAATGTAGATGTTTTAAGATTTATTTATTTAAAAAAAATGAAGTTTCTTTCAAAAGTGAAGGCATTACAAATATAATAACATATAAGAGCTACAGCTTCTTCTCGTGCTTCGAACTACACGTGAACACGGAAGTTCGAACTCCGTGAAGTTTGTTGTTGAACACAAAAACTCGAACTACATACACGTAAATGCAAATCACGAAATACAAGTTAAGTTGCGGATTTACCTTTTCGACTTCCACATATTTTAGCAAATAAGCATAGAATTTGAAGATTCGTTTTAACTATTTTGACTCCATATCATAAAGAAAAATATGCAAAATCGGAGGTTGGATTTTGTTTTTTCTGAAATCGTAACATTTTGAAGAATTTAGGCCATATCGGATCATCGGATTCAAGATTGAAAATCGTATCAAATACGATTTATCGGACCCTGTGGCAACACTGCTCTTTAGTGATATAAACTTACGGATTGTTAGAAAAATTGGTTTGATGGTGAACGAGGGCAAAACAAAGTATATGTAGTCTGCAAATAGATAATCATTAGAGAATCATAAAAAATAATACAATTTTAACAATTGTTCATCAATAAATTCTCAAAAAAAATTTTTTTTTTTTCTTCAAAAAATTTCTCAATTCTTCTCAAATCAATTGCAAAATGTAAGACAAATGGCTGCAGTACACAAGAACATCTATCTAGTTTATATGCCATTTATTACATATAGGTACACCACATAATTACTCATATAGGAGTAATGGAATAATTACTCAAATAATTAATCATAATTGCGATTAATCGATTAATCATTGATTTGATTAGTCAGTAAAACTGATTAATTGAGTTAACAATTAATCTAAAATCTGATTAATCAAAAAATTAAGTGCTCGCCCGGCCCTATTTTTTATTAAATAAATTTAAGAAAATTTTAATTGAAAAACAAGAAGATTTTTTCTAAAAAATTCCTTTTCTTTTTCGTCTTTCATGCTTCTTGTTCTAAATACGCATTAAGAAGAAATCTTAAAGATTTTATGTGGCACTATATTTCTGAGTGTGCTGGTTTACACCAAAATAAGTTATTAAAAAATATATTTTTGAAGGGCTGAGATCGAGTTTTTTTTTTAAAGTCATCAACAAATTTATACGGATACTTTTTTCCTCAAATTTAAGGCTTATTCTAATTTTAACTTTGCGTAGCCGCCATTTTGTTTTTAAAAACCTCTTTGTCAGCCCCTCGCATTAGGTTAACCGAAATTTTTCGTTAGTTAAGTTAAGCCAAACTCGAGATATTCTGTACACCGATTTTTCTGTTTTTGTTTTTTCCTGCTTCATTTACGTACGTGTGACGCGAAGGTAACGTCATGAAAAATGTTTTAAATTCAATACTCATGTAAGACAATAACAAATATTTACTGAAATATCTCTGACCGTTTTCTCACATTCATAACTTAAAAAACTCACGTGTAGCAAGGTACATGTGGCAGAAGTGAAACTTCTTAAACAGTCAAAAATAAGATAGATTTTAGTGTGAAATAGAGAGAAAAAGTATATGAAAAGAAATTCAATCAATACAAAATGGAATAATATTTTGTTTATTCAATATTTACTTCAGGGACCGTGCCGGTTATGGTTTTTATCGAAAAAGTCACATAATAACTGTAATATTTTAACTTTTATTTTTTCTGACAAAAATAAAAGTTATTTTGTGCCTTATATTTTTTCGTTCAAAAATAACAGTTACTTTTGACTTTTATTTTATCGGTCAAAAATAACAGTTTTTCATGCCGTTTATTTTTTCGGTCAAAAATATCAAAAAAAAAAAAAAAAAAAAAAACAAATTGGCCATTTCAGCCCTTGAAAGGACTTTGACCGAGCTTCTTATGATCAATTGTGTTGTGTATGTTATTAAATGTTTGCACACAATTGACCGAGAACTGGACCTACATGTTTTATGCCGACTCCGAACGGCTCATGTTCTCAAGAAGCTTTACATGGCATTATTTACTCTCTGAGGTTTGCCATTGTCTGCAGAGAGGTGACCGATCAGAAAATTTTTTATTGAAAAAAACTTTTCGCCGCCACTCGATCACCACTTTATTGTATATTTTCAAAGGTCATTTTACTGACTAAAAAACTATTGATACCATTATTTTCATCTCATCGGTGAGACATTTTACACATGGTGTCAACAGTTCAATCTGTCAAGCAGCCTTTAAAAAAACACAAATTGCCTGATATTTTTGACCGAAAAAATAAAAGTCAAAAGTTACTATATTTGTAACTCTATTTTTCCCCGAAAAAATAACAGTTAAAGAATCAGTCGAAAATTTAAAAGGCACTTATGGCCGTTTTATTCACTTTTACAACTCAAGAGTTTTGAATTACTTTCAAGTTTTCCATACAAAAATTCGAAAGTTATTGATAATTCTCGAGTTATAATTGTGAATAAAACGTCCCTTAATATTCGTGAGGCTGAGGACATTTGTAGCTTTAAGCTACGATTTGATACTCAACAAAAACAATTTGCAGAAGTGTTGCAATAAAATTAAAAGTTCATTAATGTAATTGAAGTTCATTACAGTTGTTATATTGCAGCAATGAAAGTGTGTATCTGTCAGTATGTTGCTTTTTCTCAGTTGTTATATTTCGTTACGTAATGTACAGCATTCCAAGCATAAAGAAAGAACATTTCCGTGCATACTTTTAAGCTCTTCATATGAATTCAAAACGTTAGCCTAGCGTCACGAATAAGAGACCTTGAAATTTCACTTGCCGCCAAAGAAGTTTCACTTCAAAAAAAAATAAGATAAAATGTCCCTTAAAATTTAGAACTTTTATAATGAGGAGATTGTTTTTCTGTCAAAAAGCTCCAAATTTTAATAAATAAAATATAAATATGGTTATATTTACTGAAATAACAAATATTTACTGAAATATCTCTGACCGTTTTTTCACAATCATAACTTAAAAAACTCCTTAAATATCGACAAAATGTCCCTTAAAATTTAGAACTTTAACAATGAGGAGATTGTTTTTCTGTCAAAAAGTTTCAAATTTTAATAAATAAAATAAAAATATAGTAATATTTTCATGTTATATCCCAGAAAACATTATGAGTCTTATATGATTCTTTTGTGACTCATGTTTATGTATTATTATGAGTGTTATCGGAGTCTTTTAAAAAGTCATATATTAGATCCTTTTATAACTCCTAAGAAAACGGAAAAAAGGAATAAGACCCTTTTCTGACTCATCATAATTATACCTTTTTCTAACACACTGACTTATGTCAAATCATGTGTTCAAATATGTTCTTAATAGGTTCTTACATAAAACTATTTTTGAATTCATAATTATGTGCTTTTATAAAATGTTCATAAATAAGAGATTTTTCTGTTTTCTAATTAGTGTGCTTATAACATTTTCAGAAATAAGACTCTTTTCTAACTCATAACAGAGTGCAACTCATAATTTTGGGACTCAGGTATGTTAAACTTTCATGAAAGTACTTGCCAAAACTAGAAATTATGCATCATTACTTTTGCTTACTTAAGTTCAAAGAAGAGATTTACGTTGTCATCTCCTTTGCATTAAATATGCAAGTGGCTATCACGGCGTAAACGTAAAAAAATGCAATATTCAGATTTGTCAGATTTCTCATTGAAATTGGAAGAAGCTTTTTTATTGATTCATTTTTACCTTTTCTGAGGTTTAAAAGGTAGTTTGGTTCAGAAAATGTGGAATCCTTCTTCGGTTAATTTGTCTAAAAATGTATGATATTTTTGGAAGTGTCCAATACGTTATTCAAAACAGTTTAAAAAGGGTTGTCAAATTCTTTCTACTCAATGTCAACTCAAAAATTGGGAATACCCCGAAATGACGAAAGCGTCGCTACACAAAAATTTTGGCTATAAATTTAACCTCTTAGCTAAGGTTCTTCTGATATCCAGAAAACATTTTCCAAAGAATATACATTTACCAAGCTTGACTAATATTTTTCCACGATTGCTATTAACTGTTTTATAACTCAAAAGCCATTTAAAAACATGATATCTCTCTCTCTCTCTCTCTTACCATTCGATTGCTCTTTACACAACAAACAAAGCCACCATACTCAGACCTATAATAGTGGTGAGTTTCTTTATATCCTGGCACACGAGTTACCATCGTAAAGCACTTCGCCAAGCACAGCACAGTCCGTCCTCAGCAATCGTTCGCAACAGTCTCGAAAAATCAAAACCTTAACGTATTACGTTAAAATTAAAAGAATTATCCTTAATATTGTGAAAGGTTTGCAGAATAAAAAAAAAAATATCTATAAATATCTAAAACAAAAGCAATTAAGCGTAAAGCAAAAGCAGCTAAAAGCAATTCACAACGAAATTAGCTATATTTGTGCTGCATACAACAGAAAAACCTTTAAATTTCTATTAATTTCAGTGCTGTTTGGAGTGTTCGTTGTTTTTTGTGTCGACTAGTTGTGTAACCAAGCAAAACCTAGAGCTGAAAAATAAAATCAGCGAACAAATTCCATGAAGCGAATATCAACATCTATCAATTAAATTGTAGAAAAGATATTAAAATTTATTTCAAAAAAGTTATCAAAGTGAACCAAACCAAAAGAAAAAAAAAATTTGCTACACTCTGCAACTATTTAAAGTAGTGACACCATTTCAAGTGAAAACTAGCGTAATTCGTCCTTGAAGTCGTCGTCGCAGTATTCTGCTGCCGCTCGGCACGTCGTTCTCTCACTACGCTACGGTTTCTGTTCCAATTTCTGAAGTGTGCGTGGATATTAAAAATCATAAATTAAATTTCTTTTAAAAAACAAAAATAAAGAAAAAAAAATTAAGAAATAATATAATATATAGCCAATACTATTTTACAATATTATAATAGTACTTTGGTATTTATAGTGTACAGTGCTATTTGCATTGAGTGGCAGTTGTAAAAAATAAAGTTCATTGCACGTGGATTACATTATTTTTCTTCTACTATTTATTTTGGAAAAAAAAAAAAAAAACAAAAACCAAAAACAAGCAGAGTCTCATACATATACTTATTAAGGTCATAACTTTAAAGCTTTTTGAAACTGAAAACGAGGTTAATTCGTGTGTGTGTTTGTGTGTATATGTGCGTGTGTGCATATATATTATGAGTAACTTCATATAACCGCTATTTAAAGATATATCGTCATACAATTGCTACGATTGCAACAACGGAAACAAAGTCAGCAAAACATTATTTTTCACTACGTTTCACGCTGTGGAGTTGGTGCGTAATTCTTTGAGTCAAACCCAAATTTAATGTAGAGACATCAGTGTTGCAGTGTCCCGTCTTTTAACGTACTTCAGTCAGCGTTATTTTGTCTGTCGTTGTGTCGTTGTGCTCGGTGCTTTTTAAGTGCATATAATTCGTATATGGTTTAAGCGTATTTCTCATTTTGTTATTGTTAAGAACATTAATATTGTAAATTTTTTTGTTAATTTTTTGGAAATTTTTTTAACTAAGACATAAAGTTATCCATGTATGTTGTTCGACTGTAAGCACTTCATTCAATTTTTTTTTTTTTTTGCCTGTTTTATAACATAATTATACTAAACTTAACTTTAGTAAGAATTTTGCTTATTTGTTAATAATATTGTTTAAATTATATGCCTTAAAGTATTCACCATTTTATATGTATAATATATAAAATTGAATTAAATTTTTGTATAAATTATATCATCCACTTACATGCAATGCAGCATTCTTAAAAAATTAATTCGTTCATTTTCAACATTTATAAAACTCATTCATAATTTTTTCAACTTGGATCAAAAAAAAAAAAATACTTACAAATGGGACTTATAGGTCGAACAGGGATCGTGGATTGACAAATAAAAAAAGGCATTATGCTTGTTGCCTGGACAAAACGCCATCACCTATAAAGAACATTTATTTATTGGTGTAAATATTATAATTTGACAGACTCCTTAAATTTAATAAATCTAAGATAAATTTATGACTTGGGTGCCTAACAGTGATGATATGAGATCATTTTCGAGAGTACTTTTTTATAAAAGCAAACAGTACTTTTTATTGTTTAGGGTACTTTTATTAAGTAATGATATGTGTATGTTTTAGTACATATATTAAAACCAATACTTTTTTCATTTTTAACCGACTTCATATTATATTAATCACATAAAGGAAAAAAAAAAAATAATCAGGCTTTTTTTCAAAACCCGTTTAATATGTATATACACACACACTTAGATATATTTAAGAAAATAAAATATCACTTCAATAAGATAATTTGGTATCTGATTAAAAATTACAAGTCTAATAATTGTTCTTCCAGAGGAAGCTTTTTTATTATCGTTTTCTTTTTAGTGTCATAATTATGACAATTGCAATTTTTGGATTTATTTAAATCCCTTGTTTGGATGAGTGCGGAACACGTTGATATTGCCAAACGATTACGACACTTGGTCTTAATTTAATTGTTTATCGAAAAAATTCTCTCAACGTTGACAGATGAGTGGGAAATTGATAAGATATCTTGGGAAATTCTGAACATTTTTGAAAACATGCTCATTTTTTATTACCACCACTTCAGCCTAGAATACGGAAAAAGTCGAATCCTAAAATTTTGTCAACTCCTATAATCTGAAAGCGCTCTGTATTTCGTATTAATCGACTCTGAATGTTCTTATTCTGTGAACATTTAAAAAAAAAAAATGCTAGTTGTTTCACCAGATAAGTTTATGACTTAATTTTCAAAACTGATTTTATTTCAACTCTTGGCAAAATTTCATGTAAAATTCTTTAATATTGGTTTTAACCTCAGTAACTTTTCATCAGCGGGTACCTTCTCCGCTATAAAGTACTCGTACTCGTATAACTCAGTTTTAGTTCCACAATAGATTTCATCAACGAGCATTTGATTCTCGATTAATTCGTAATTAATAGAATAAACTTATTTTATAATAGAATGCACTAACTAATAGAATGCCCATTTTTATAAAATTACCGGCGAATTGGTTGAGCAGAAAAGTCATGCGCGGAATAAATATATGCATCCTGGGTTCGACGACTTACGTCGAACAACTTTCATCAACTCAACAGATGATTAAGTTCAAGCAAACTTCAGACAACCAAAACAACAATTGCAGAGACATTTTCGTAAATTACCGATTTCGAACATTTTAGCAGTGAACTGAATACCGTGAAAGTCAACAAATCAATTGTCTTTGTCAAAATAAAATAAACTAATGTCCCAGTTAAACATTTTTGGTTTGCTTAACCCACTACGCATCACAAGACATTGTCATATGCAAGTAAAGATTTAGATGCTGTTGCAATTAGTTTACTTCTTGTTTTGTGTGTGCTGTGCTTGCAGATCGTGAAAGATATACGTGATATAAGAGGTTTAATATGTAATTAATTGTACAAGTATAAAATATAAAAGTACCAGGGTACTTTTTTCGGCAAGAAGGTACTCGGGTACTTTCATAAAGTCAATAGTACTCAAAAAAGTACTATTCCACTCAAAATATCATCCCTGGTGCCTAATGAAGTTTTTTCCAGATGATGAACGGATTCAGTTTACAAAACCTGCCATTTTTAATCAGGAAACCTTTTTAAAAAATAAGGTTGATCAATATACAAAGAAACTATAAAACTAAAAAAGGATATTTACACAAAATCTTAAATGATATCGAGAAAAGCGTCACAAAACTTCAGCCAATTGATCGATAGCTAAGGATTTTTTTTTAAGTGATCTAATTGTTCTAGTGATCTGAAGAATAAAAATAAATAGAGAACATTTTTATCAGTATGAGTGCATATGAGTGCAGAAAAATAACTTCTTGCACCCTCTGTTAGGTGTTAAAATAAAATAAATGAAAATTTCAAATTAATAAGGCTGAATAATTTTTCTATATTCAGCTATAACAGCTATCGGTATAACACTATATCGACAAAAGCACTTCTTAGCTATACTATGAGCGTAAAGTTTTGCGTACTAGACGAACACAGTGCGATTGCTACTTGCAAAACGTGCTTGGAATGTGATAAATTACGCCAATATACTTACAAAAATCTAGCAGCACATTCTCAATAGACTATACATTTGAAATTAAAAAAAAAATCGATTTCATTAAAATTAAAGACCACAAAACTCTAGAGATGCGAAAGGTCATGCAAGACGGAAAAATTTGAAATCACATTTTTTCATAATGAAAATACCAAAAAGTAGACTCAAAAAGTGATAATTTTGAAAATTTTGTTCATGAATACTGTAGTTATACTTGATTATATATTTAAATATTTTTATATTATATCCAAAATTATTAAAATCGGTAAACTTCATCGGATACGATTGAATAACGTATCTTTAAGAATGTTGGCTGAATTTCACTGAACCGAAGTTCCAGGGTATGTAAACTTTGTACAAATGTTTGCAATACCTAAAAAAACCGAGTCCGGTATAGAAAAGTATATACAGTATGAACTCGGTAAACGCAACTAATAAAAACCGGGGCTGTTTCATTTATTGAGGTTGTTGCACCCATCAAGGAAAACATAAAGCGAGAACAATTATATATAGAGCGAGTTTTATGAAGTTTTAAGCAAAATGCTAAATAAAATTTATAGTATTGAAATTATTCAATTCATTATAATAAGATAATTAACTGATTCAGTTTTAATATATTATATCTGTTTGAAAATATCTTTTGTTTTTGTTTGTACTTTGTATAAGTTACAGTTTGTACAACAGCAATCACTCGAAGTTCCTTAAGAATAAGAATGTATTTTTATGGAATACCATTTCTTTCAGACCACTGAATACACGTGTGAAACGACTGCACAGCAACTGAACCTTTTATTTGAGGTACTGGGATAAGTTCAGAATCACTGTTATCTGTACTTTTAATATCTATGATTTCATTATCTTCTTCTTTGTCTGCAAAACTTTCGTTCATCTATTCATGAAGATCATATTTTTGGAAAAATTCATTCGGCGCAACTTGCGAGCTTTTGATTTAATGATATCGACGGAAAAAGAACGTTTTGCTTTCTTTGTTTTAAAAACCATTTGTAGAGAGCTTTTTCCATTTTTGGATATTCACAGGATTTTAGAGTTTGCCATTTTTTTGGCCCAGCTTCCATATTTCCAGCATATTTCAGAATCTTGTCTTCTTTTTTTTATAATTCTCGTGATTGTTGACTTGTGCACCTTATATAGGCTGCACAGTGCTTTTTACGATACACCACATTTAGTTTAATGAAAAGTTTCACACTTTTGTTTAATAGTTAGCTTTATCAATGTTTTCGTGATCGCCATTTCCTTCCATCAAAAAACACTACCGGGCAGTCGAAGTATAAGCAGATACTAATTTTTTGTGTTAACGATTGCGCTCAAAGCAAACGCACCAAAGAGCAAACAATTCGACGAAATAACTTCTTTAAAACGGTCAAGCTTAAAAATCCAGAAAAAAATAAGGAACAAAACAGACAAAATACAAACTTAAACCCATCATATAGATATATAAAGCGTAGTCAGTTGCAGTTATTGAGGTTACTATTTTTAGCGAGTTGCACTTATAAAGGTTGCAATGCTTTGTCCCGCTCTGTTGCAAAAATCGAGGAATTGCGTGTATCGAGGGTTGCGGTTACCGAGTTTGTACTGTATATTCTTGATCAGCGTCAGAGGCGTTCCTGGGCTTGGTGTCACCCGGGGCGGGTACTCATGGTGTCACCCCTATAGATAAGAAATTTTTAAATGCAGTAAGAAACCAATTTGATGTGATTTAGTGTTTTTATTATTATCTTCATGTTTTTCGAAAAAAAGGTTAAATAAAGAACACTTATTAAGGGCGGAGTAAAGTTTTGAACATCTCAATAATATTGTATTGCATTTTGAGGACAATCGGCTTCAACTACCAGTGAACAAAACTTTAAATCGATTTTCCCAAACACGTAATTTTTGAAGTCGGTGACCACGATTTGGAGAAAACTACTGAACCGATCGTTTTAAAAATTTCTCCACATATTGCACATTCAAATAACTCTAATATGACGTTTACATTTTTCGATTAGTATCTATCTTACAATAAAAAATAGGTCGTTTTTATTGTAAAAAACATCAACATTTCATCGCGTTCACTGCAAAAACCAATTTTTTTGAGGCACCAGCGAACAACTGCAATAAATCGGTTGTTACTTTATATTTTTGTACCAAATTTTTTAAAAAATCTTCAAATGTTGTTTCAATGTTTTCACAATAAATCTGTAATAACAATATGTCATAAAAAGTTCTTGAAAAAATGCTTTTTAATGGCGCTGCACAGAGTATTCATCCTATACAAAATTGGTACAAAAATAGAAGGTGTGCTCCGATGATTATTAAATGTTGTATGATTGAATAATTTAAGCTAAATAAGCAAAATTGCAAAAATGGTTAAAATCGGTTAGTTGCTAGGGGTACCTTCCTTGGACCTATATTTATTTTGTACATTATTTTGAATGCGAGTGCTTACAAAAGTTGGGAAGTACATACAAAAGTAGCCCGATCGTATCAAAACAAATAAAATTTGGTACGTATGAATTTTATATCAAAACAAATATATATCCGCGCTCGGACATGCCAATCTCCCATTCAACCCAAAAATTAAAAACTCAATAAATAATCTTATGTTTAACGCACAGAGCTAGAATTTGGTACGTATATTTTTTATATCAAAACAAAGACATTTTTGAAAAATGGACGTCATCCGCCCACGGACACGCCTACCTCCCATAAATATAAAAAATTTAAAATTGCATAAAAAAGCGTATGTTTGTCTTACAGACACAATTTGGTACGAATGTATTTTATAACAAAGCAAAGATGCAAAGATGTTTTTGAAAATTGGGCGTCATCCAACCACGGACACGCCCACCTCCAATATAACCCTAAAAATTGAAAACTCCATAAATAAGCTTATTTTTAACCTACAGAGATAGAATTTGGCATGTTTCTTTTTTATATCACAACTAAGATGTTAAACAAAATTGGGCGTTATCCATCCAAAAGTATGTATAGGGTATTTCATAGTCGGGCTAGATCGACTTTAGACTTTTTTTACTTGTATGTATATAATTTGATGTATTGAATATATACACAGCTCATGTCTGTGCCTTAATCACACGATCAATCAAATGCAATGAATGAATTATTAAAAAAAAGAGCTAGATTTCACAAAATAATTGGCAATTACTTATAGAAACCCAGCCATTTATTTCTTATCCATTCTTGGTTTTTGTAATAGAGTTCAGTGCATAAACACATTCCCGCTCTGATTTTCTACTGGCTTTGGAGGTGTTAAAAAAAACCAAATTGGCCATTTCACCACTTAAAAGGACTCTGACCGAGCTTCTTATGATCAATTGTGTTGTGTGCGTATGTTTGCACACAATTGACCGAGAACTGTAATTTTTTATATTAATGTTTCTTGCTTCGATATAATGCGACGTTGCTTCGAAACTATACTATTTCAACTTTTTGATTAATTTTAACGATTTTTCAGAGCCTTTTGTCATATTCCCATAATTGATTTTGAATATTTTTCAAAAATCCATCTTGCAACAATCGCCGAAATGGGCAAAGGAACATTTTGAAAATTTTCGTGACTCGGGCATTCATTGCTTGAGCATTAGAAAAGCGATGCATTTTCCCAAAAACACTTGGGCGAATCACTGGTGCATCGCAAAATCCACTTCTCTGCCAATCGTCTTCCAAATGTTTGCAGGGAAATGATTTAAAATTTAAACGTGAGGGTGAATTCTCTCTTCATTTGAAGACGACCTACCAGTGATGCTAATCGTGCAGCCGAGTGCAAGAATATCCAATAATTTGACATGCAACATCTCGACTCATGTGTCACATAAGAGTATGCAACAATGTATATAACTTTGATCATTGAAAGTAATTGTGGTTGGTTTTCAAAAGTAAAATTAAGCAAGTCAGCATGGAAAAGTAATTTCATATAGCATTACGACACATATAAAACATTCTCCACTTGTTTCACTTGATTTCACATTCTGACCTACTTATCTATCTCCCATTTCTGAACCAAGGCAGACTTGATTGAATACGTTTAACACCTGAAATTCTTGGTTCGAAGTTAAAAAAAAAGTAATACTGTTTTTACTTCCGAAAATGCAAACCTTAATTTTATTAAGTTTTTTTTACTCTTATCAAGTAAAACATTAATGAGCTAAGGTTCTTCTTTATAAAAGGTCCGTCTTTTTAAAGGATATTTCCCCTAAATGTGTTTAAAATATGCTCTTATATTTTTAACTCATAATTTCTTAGAACATATTTAAACACAAACATGTTTGTAAATCTGTTTCCAGTAAAAAACAGTACTATGTTGTACAAAAAACTAGTTAGTTAAAAAAGGTTTGAATGTTAGTTTTGTTTCTTTTTTCTAATACAATTAATTAACTTTTTGGCTATTTTTTTTACATTTTGGCTATTTTTATTTTCTGTTTTGGATATAAAAATAAATTTACTCCAGCAACACTGTCTGCAATGTATTCAACACATAACATACTGTATTGAATACAAATTGTTCATTCATTTTGAAAAGTGAATAAATTGAGCACTTAGCATTGAGCACTTAAATTAAGCACTTCATATATAAGCGACTGCGGGGCCTATACCTGCTCGCTGCTTGAATGGTTATGTCTGTGAGAAAAATGGCAGGATTTAGTGTGAAAAAGTTTGGCTTTTTTAAATTAAACATTATTTTACATAGCTTCAAAGTTTTCATTTAAAAACTATGCACAGCAAGTTCAAAAAACTTTTATCATTTCATATAAGTTTTTCAAGCCTGTATATTTAATTCAGAAGCCAATTTGTATTATCCTACTCTGCAGGAGCTTCAGCGATTTTTTTTTCTCGTTTTACATTAATATACAAGCGTCGAAGGTAGACGACTTGATATTCACAAAAATGTTGGCGTTATACAGACCCAGCTTTTTCATAAAGTCTTCGAAAGTTAAACTGCCAAATTTCACTTTCTTCGTTCTTACACCCAAAATACTGTTCAAATACTAATGGTCATTTCTACTATGTTTTATTTCATTAAAAAGCAACTTCTACAAGATTTTTGTTTGTTGTGTTTTTTTTTGCAATAAACAATTCGTTAGCCATATGACCTATATTTGTTTACTGTTCCACTGTGCAATCAACTTAACTCTTTTTGATGTATTGCACATAAATTAAATTCAAACCTTCAAATTACGACATGCATACTACATGTGGCATAAATGTCACTGTAGTCTGGAATGTAAAAACTAGTGTCCGACCGAACGTGAATTTTTACCGAAGCCGAAGCCGAAGCCGATTCTTCGGCAAAAGGAAAATAATCGGCCGAAGGCCGAAGCCGAAGCCGAAGAAGAAACAAATGTTTTCAAGTAAAAAATTATAAAGTTATTCTTTGCTTTTGTTAAGGGCCGATGTTGAATGTGAACCACACCTAAACGTCAAGTTTTTTCTGCATTTCATTTGGCATTTCTCCATTTCAGACTCAATTTGAACCATGGAAAGATACATAATCGAGCCACGCTTTAAAGTTATTCAAGAAATGGCAACAGTGGATGATCATTTTCGAAGAAGTGATGAGGCACAGTTTCACCTCAGTGGATTCGTCAATAAGCAGAATTGCCGCATTTGGGCGAATGATAATCCAAGAGTGATTGTCGAAAAACCAATGCACCCACAAAGAGTGGCTGTTTGGTGCGGTTAATGGGCTGGCGGCATTTTCGGGCCACATTTATTCCAAAATGAGGCCGGTCAGGCAGTTACTGTGAATGTTGTTCGCTATCGTGAGATGATAACGAACTTTTTAAGGCCCGAATTAGTAGATATAAATTTGGACAATATGTGGTTTCAACAGGATGGTACCACTTGCCACACCAGTAACGAAACAATGACTCTTTTGCGCGACAAATTCAATGGCCGTGTTATCTCACGTGGTGGAGATGTCAATTGGCCGCCAAGATCATGTGATTTGACACTGTTGGACTTCTTTCTTTGAGGTTATTTGAAAAAAAAGGTGTACATCGATAAGCCAGCAACAATTCAAGAGCTAAAGGATGAGATAATTCGGCACATTAGCGGCATAGAACCTCAATTATGCCTCAGCGTCATCGAAAATTTGTACCATCGGATGGAGGTGTGCCGCCGAGGTCACGGCAGCCATTTGGCCGATATTTTGTTTAATACAGAATTGAACCATACCAATATTATCATAATAAAAAGAAATTACAGTAATTTTATGAATAATTTGTGTTTTATCAAAATCAGCATCGGCCCTTAAAATTTAACCACCTTTAATATTCATTTCAGTACAAAAAACTTACTGAAATCATTAAGGGGACGTAACACCTTCAAACATTTTTTTATTTTAATGTTTTAAAATGCGTATAAGTTGAATAGAAAATAAGATTTTGTTTTGAAAAATTAAAAATATATTTTTTTTTTTTAAAAAAAACTACTCAAAAAAAAATTTTTTTATTATTTTAATCAGATGTATTGCTACAGGAATTTGTTTAAAGAATCATTTATTTAAATTGAAATTTAAATATTTTGTTTTACACTTGTCGATGCATGGCATGAACTACGGACAGAAAAATCGGTTCTATAGTTTTTGAGTTTTTGTCCAAAAAAACGTGTCAATTTTTGAAAAAACGCCGCCATTTTGTTATTTTTTGACCAAACTTGTTTCTTCTAGTTCATTCCATGGCGGTTTTGATGCTGATAAAAACCCCGTTTTTTGTTTTTTTTCCGATGTTCCAGTGAGTTGTAATCATGCCCGTTATGGTTTTTTGATGCTTTTTTAAAATAATTCCAGTAGCCATATTTGTAGATAAAAAAATCAAAAAAATTAAATCAAATTTTTTTTTGTATGATTTTTTTTCTACAAAATATATATATAATTTTTCAAAATGATATCTTGTTTTTTATTCAACTTAAAGGCATTTTAAAACATTAAAATAAACTTTTTTGAAAGTCCCCTTAAATTCGAGTTAAACGTAAGAGTTTTTCTGCAGAATTCGGATTTTTCTGTAATCGAATTATTGACGTCAGGATAAAGTAGAAGAAAATTGAATATATTTTCGATCCAGTCGAGAAAAGCTACAGAAATGTAATACTAACTGAAATCTGGCAGAAAATTTCTAGCGTTTATATTTCAGTCCATAACACAAGTAAAAACGTAACAGTCGGACTCGCTGCATTTATCATTTGAATAAAATTTTCAAGGAATGAACACCAACTCATGAGGGAACAGAAAATGAGAGAAACACAAAGTGAACAATGAAAATATTTCAAATGTTTACTGAATAATTCAAAAAAATTCAAAAAACTTATAAAATTTGTTTAGCAAAGCAATAACATTCGGCAAAAATAATCGGCTATTTCGGCCGAAGCAGAAGCCGAAGCCGAAGATCAAAATATAGGCCGATTATGCCGATTACCGAAGCCGAAGCCGAATAATCGGTCGGACACTAGTAAAAACCAACAACCATAAGCTGCGCCTTTGTAAATGCAACACAACAAGAACTTAAAACCACAAAAATTATAATATTATAGAACGCATAACAGAAACAAAACAAAAAAAAAACTTACGTATTACAAACAACAAATTATATTAAGTATGACAAAAACTACAGGTATGTGTAAAAACTAAACAGAAATAAGAAAAAAAAAATTAAAACCGACAAGGACACAAGTTGACAACGGTTATTGTTTTGCTGAAGTGGTCACGGGTGGAAAAATGAATGGCAGCATGTGTGGAATGACATAAATATCTAATAAATTGACGCATACATTAGCAGTGGAAGCATGCAGGGCAGAAACTATAAAAACTACTATTAACAGACAAACTAATACAATCAAATATAAACACACATGAAAAAACCATTAGTTGGCCATTAGCATTATTTTGGTAAAACCCTTTAAATAAATGGCTTAATTAGAAAAAAAAAATTATATAATGAATTAACTAGAGAACCGTTACCGATTTGTTAAAGTAACTTTTATTTATTAATATGACTTTCATCATTATTTATTTATTGACATATATAGTAGATATTTTAAGCTTAGAGGTTTTGTTTTGCTTGAACCAAAGAATATTTAATGCAATACGTGCTACGTTAGTTATAAAAAACAGGCACAAGGTTTCACAAACTTTAATTAAAGTCAACAACTTTTTTTGTTAATGCGTGGTTAAATATTTTGTCAACGTGACTATTTTTGGTAATTTTTGTGATTTTTTTTTTTACTTTTTCAACGCGGAAAACATGAAAAAAATGTGAAAAACCAGTAGAAGTCACAAAATATTTTCAAAGTCATGGAAAATTCATAGATACTATAACAATAAGAGATACAACTAGAGCTACAATACAAAGAAAAAATATACAAATAAAGCAACAACATTTTTACAACCTACAATAACAATAAAACTACCAGCAACAACTATGTAAGCGCGTCAAAAAGAAAAAAATCCAAAAATATTGGCATGAAACAGAATTTAAATGTTTCCACCCCCACTAGGCAACAAATATTCCTACAAATACAGCAAATAACGTCGCTATCACGACACGCGTTCGAGGCTTAAATATTAAACTTTTATAATATGAAAAAATGTAAACAGTCAGGGTAGAAATGTCGGTATTATTCATTTATAATATTATCATATTACATAAAAAAGAAAAAAAAATGTGAAAAAAAGAAAAAACCAACAATAAAAAACTGTAAAAGTGTGAGCTAGACCAAGAACGTTTTGACTGTGACTAATGAGAGGTGTAGAGAAAATTCTTAAGGCAACGGAAATAAGGTTATGGCTAGCGGAAAAAAACAAAATTTTTTAGTATAGGCTAATATTTACGGTAAATTTATATATTTATTTTTTTTATATTTATTATATTAATAATGTAGACATAGAGCCGGTAGCCTGGTTGCCAGTTCTTTCTTCTTGTTCTGTAATTTATATTTGGTGCAAACTTAAATACATACTATTTGGATTATATAATGCTTGAATATACATATGGGCATCTCCCAGTGGCACGGACGCGACATTCGCACGGTTTTATTTACTCAAAAAACAAGAAAGAAACAAAATGAGCCGATATGTGTTTTAAGTGTTCTAACGCGATAAAAGAGTGCTACATTTTATAAAAATATTGGCAAGATGTAGTACAAATTAGTACAAAGTAATAAGCAATCATACAATAGAACGGACGCGACACAAAACAAAAGTTTTTTTAAGCTGGTATAGAAATATGCAAAATTTAGCTAATTTTGAGAACTTTTTTTTATATATAATATACATGTTAATGGAGGTCAAAGTATAACTTTTCTTCGTAGACTTATGAAATATGAGAATTATCTCTTACCTTCTTTTAAGTAGATATAGCACGAATACGGACGCGTCATCATGAACGCGACAAATTTTTCCGACAGTCGTAAAATACAGTAAAGATGTTCATTATAAATTTTAATAAAAATAAATTATTATCAGTTAAATTCAAGTAACCTAGTAGTACTAATCAAAATAAAAAAAAAAAAAAGTTAAAAGCTGTTAGAGTGCTTTATTTTAATGTTTTTCTTCACTTTTGGTGGACCTTTTTTGGGAGATGCCCATATGTGTTAACATTTTTCACTCATAACTTCTTGTTAAGTTACCAACTGACAAAAATATATATCTTTTGGTAAAATAATAAAAAAATTTTAATACAAAACTGTATTTCAATAAAAAAAAAAAAACAGCTTATTCAAAAAGTATTGCCACCTATTGAAAATTGCTTCTATAAAATATACGATTTTTAAGATTTTTGTTATTTTAACGCTAATTGGATAAACTTTTACAAATTTTGTATAATATTTTTGACATGAGCTCACCTTGAGCAACGTACTTAAAGTGGTCTACGACGCACAGTGTCTTGCGCTCATATAAATTTTGAAAATAAATAGAACGAGTCGTCCAATCTTGATGAAATTTCGTATCTTAGATAATTTAATGTTGCTGATTTCAAATCTGTGTCGACAAGGAATAACCGCTAAAGTCGAGTTAGGACAAATTGAGATTAGTACTTTCATTGCGTTTTTTCGCAATGAAATACACTAGTACGCAAATTTTTATGGTTGTACCTTGAAAATTAAATGTTTGATGTCATCAAATCTAAACAGCAAGAGTCGGGGTACCCTGATATTAGGTAGCAATTTTAATCTTAAAATTGCTCTCCTGAAATTTTGAAAATGAGTTTAGCTGTTATTCCTTGTCGACACAGAAATATTTACAGTCTTACCAATAACGAGCTGCACACTTTCTCTTAAAATCGCTTTTACTTAAAACTGACTAGTTTTTTAAAGCTCCACACTTTTTGTTTGCTACCAATAAAAAACGAGTCAAGCATTATTCTGCTAAAATAGGGATATTTCAAAAGTCAAATTATTTTTATCGCTTTTCGAAAAAAAAAAAATATTTCAGACCAGTATGAAATTGAGAAAAAAGTTTATTTTTAGGCTTAACCAATGCTCAAAGAATGTCTCGTATAAATGTGTAAGCATGTTAGTTCGGGTGAAGAGTAATACATTAGTGGGAGGTTTGAAAAGTAGAGTAATCTACTGTAAAAGTGAAGGTGCGTTTTAAATTTGTGCAGCTCGAAACTTTCGGGGAAGACACTCGCAGTGAGATTTGTCCACATTTTACTAGCAATTGAAGAACAAATTGTGTCAGTAAAGGCGGATTCACTGATCACCTTCAGCAAGTTTTCTGTGAGTGATCCTTTGCTCTCTCTTCGGGAATGTTCCCTATAACGATTCACTGACATCAAAACATTTAGAAAGCTTTGTTACATAACAAAACAATTTAAAATTGCCAGACACAATGCTTTTTATTTTGAAGCTCCAAAAAATAAAATATCCCAACGTTAAATTCGGTTCATTGAAGTTTTTCTTGAATCGTTCACAAAAACCTAGGCACTTGGCCGCTTCTTTTGCGGCATCACATCAAATTTATGATCATTCCAACGAAGATGAGATTGGTTCGATATGTTACAGAACAACAGAACGTTAAGAGTTGCTGAATCCACGAGATCTACGCCGTTCATACTGACAAGACCTAAGGGGAAATCTACTCGCTTGTGACTTATGAATTCAGAGCTATCGTCTTAGAATGAAGAGCACAAGGCGGTCCTCAGGGAATTGTGACTTAATAGAAAAAGTGACTCGGACAGCTCCAAGAACACCATCGAAACAATTAGGCAGAAAGACAAGACATGGTGAAGTTTCTGGTTTGTTGACTGCTTATGGATTGTCGGTTGCTGCAAACAGTTGCAAAAAGTATTTCTTTAAAAAAAAAACAATGCATAATAAATGCAAATAGAACAAAATCTATTTCTTCAAAATAAAACTTATAAAGCAAAAACGTAATGAGTGCGTGTATGTTAAATAGTGAACTTTCAAGCATGTATAGTAATGTGGTTATTTATGAAAATATGTCACATTTTCAGGGCCACAACAGTATCAAGGAGTACTCGGATGCAATTGATGTGTTGCAAATAGTTGTTAAATTTTTGCTTGCCTACAATTTCGTTGAATATTGTTTGCCAAAATTCAAAACGGTTTGAGATATATGGACCAAAAATGGTAAAAATAACAAGTATATTTTTTTTTCAATTTTTGCAATTTAGAGTCATCGATGAAGTTTTATCATGTTAGGTTGCTCTGAGCTTTTGTTTTCCTTGCCAATAGCTACAACTTTGCTGAAGACAGGAAAACAAAATTCCAAATAGCTTACGAGATATAGCCGTGAGAAAAAATCAATCCTTTTGAAAAATAAATTTTCAACCGATATCTTTCAGGTATCATAAAATCCGATCGGTAGCCAAACTAGCAAATTCCCGATAGTGTTTTTTATTTGCGTTCCCAACTCTAAGGAACAACAATCAAAAAGTTGTTTGAGTTCAAAGTGTGGCACCGTGTAATCAAAGAAACCCAGTGGCACACGTACGGCCTCGCGTCACATACACCTCTGTGTGTGACGCTCCATCGCGAGGCAATATTATGGAATCTTTCAGCTCTACTATGTCCTTTAACGTTATACAAAGCCCCACATGTAGCAGCACATTAATGAAAAGTTTTCTGTTCATTTCATCGCATATTGCTTTCACCAGTTTCAGGTGAAACTGAACGGTGCAATATTGGTGCTTTAGTTTTTGCTTTTAAATCATTTATTTATTTTGTAGAACTTTTGGTTACATTCAAAATATTTAGCAATTCTGTATAAAAAAAAATTATTTTATTAAAACGTCAAAGTGCACATTTTTAGCTGTAATTGAGATCATTGGGTCTTTTTTAACATGTGTACCATGTTTCACGCAATTATCTCAGCTCCTTCTTCTTATCCTATTTTTATGAAAAATTTACAAACGGACTCATATCAGACTAGCTTATTTCGAGGTGTTACAAACTTTTGCACAAAGTCAATATACCCTGACCTATTTATACAGGTTTAGGGCATAAAAAATAAATTTAACTGATTCGGAAAACCCGGTTTTTCAAATTGCTTGAACGCGTTGATTTCAAAAAAACAGCAACCGGAAAAACCGAAAAGTTAAAAAAAATTAGGTTTCTTTAATAAACCAATCCCGGGTTTGACCACCCTAGGGTTGTATAAATTTACACTTTAGCTAGCATAAGTGAGTTGTGCAAGTTTCATATGAGTTGGGATATTTTTCAGAATAGATGGGTGAATTGTGATGAGAGAATAATATTTAGCTAGTAAACCTGTTGCCCGAATTCTAGAAATTCAATAAAAATTAAATGTTAGAAATATATAGACGTTTAATATACAAAATTCTATTCCAGAAGCCTTTTTCCTCAATAACGATACATTTAGTCTCAATAATGATATAAAAGATCATTATCTGAATGCTTTGACTTAAGACGATATGATCTGGCACTAAATTTATAAAAGGCTCATTCCATAGAGACGGGTGTAACGTTTTGACTTCTTTATCGTGCTGAAAATGGTATTGCCGGTTAAAATTTAAGCAATTTACTATAGGGTCTATTAGAAGATGTCCCAAGGTTTCATAATGCTAAAACATAATGGAATTATTTATACTAGTTTAATAGTTACATTCGCTTAAACACACCTGGGACGGGTGTGACGAGCACAAGTTTAAAAATTGAAAATTCTGAGTTTAACTTTGAAATTCAGTCCATCTGCTACTATTAGACCATTTTTGACTAACATATAGTCAAATTCAATATATTTTCTGTTGAATACCAGTGAAAAATATTTTGAAAAAATGGAGATAATCATTATTTTTTAAACTTTTAAATGTGACGGGTAGGACATAAAATTGTCCATGGTGTGACGAGTGCAAATTATGTGGGAATTATATATAAGAACTTAATGGATAAAATAACCTCACTCATTTTTGACACCAAAACAAAAAAAAATATTTTTTTTCCAAAAATTTTTTCCCATGAATTTTGGATCAAATTAACACCTACACAAATGATTTCGATTTTTTAATATATTTAAAGAAAAATATTTTTTTGCAAAAAAATTTTCGCATGAATTTTTGATCAAATTAATACCTATACAAATGATTTCGCTATACATGAATTTACAAAACTAGTTTTAATCAAAGTATTTATTCATATACATTAGACCGGATCGAATTTTAGATTTCGCCGATCGGGGTCTTTAAAGTTAGAGGAACTCATTAAAATGATTTCTGCATACTGTTTTTTCCAATCGGAGAAAAACCGCAGAAGCAATTTTGATTATCCTGAAGATCCTTTTTGGTAAAAAAACATTGAGTAAGAAATTTAACATTTAAGAAGATGTGAGTATGTGTTCTGTGTAAAATAAAAAGTTACAAGTAAAAAACATGTTTTTTTACCAAAAAGGACCTTCAGGAGATTCAAAATTGCTTCGGCGGTTTTTCTCTGATTTGAAAAAAAAGTATGCAGAAATCATTTTAATGAGTTCCTCTAACTTTTGAGACACCGACAAGTTGAAATTTTTTTATCCATATAGGAATGATCCGGTCTAATATACATGCAAAAATTTGATTATTAAAAAAAAATTTTTAAATCGTTCCGGGTGTGACCAACTTCTTGCAACGGAAATGAAGAATAAAAAGAAATTATTTTATAAAAAAAGTTTACAAATTTATGTTAAACATCAATATCCTTACTTTAGGAAAGTTTTATTTTTATCATAAGCCCATGTTGCTTATTAGGAAAACTATAGCATTTTTCTAGGACAGATGTGACACTGAAAAAACGCTCAGTTTAAATATTTTTTCCTTGTTTACGCAGTAACCAATCCTTGTTATAAACTGTTCTTGGATAACATTGTTAACCAAAAATTTTTTTTTTTGCAAACCAAATTTTTTTTGAATGAGCATCAAGAGATGGCTGTTTTCAACATTTTTAATCTAAACAAAATATTTTAAGTTTTTCTCAACTTGGAGTTTGTTTACTTAAATTGTCAAAAAATCATAAAAAAGGAGTAACTTTAGTATCCATTTTAATGCGAGATCCAAAAATTATTTCAATTGAAAGCATTTTAGGATTCATGTTTCCGTTCCTCATTAGTGTGGAATCAGCCAAATGTAATGAGAAAATATGACGACGGACTTACACTAATATTACAACTGAGAAAAATATTATCACTATTCGAAAACATCGCAGCATAACTTTTCAAGCTATAAAACATAACTAATTTTAATAAAAACGAAGTAAAAAATGGATCAAGACAAAAAATAATACTAACAATAAGATATAATTAAGAAATTAATAAAAAAATACTTACAGAGCACTAACAACATCGATTTATAACACATTTCAATGAAAAAACGCCAAAAACTCGAAAAAATTTTTTTTTTAAAACCGTTAAAATTTGACTGAGTTGTTTGCTCGGAAAGTGGAATTTTTGATTTTGGAACTGCATTTTTCGGACAATTGACATTTGAGGAACGCATAAAAGATAATTTTGGTTAAAAATTTTTAGTTTTGAAAAAAATTCAAATGTGATCAATTCATAAGCTTTTCTCATACTAAATTTCAAATCGATTGTACAAAAATTGTATTTCTGTTTTAAAAAGTTGGGAACTCCTGAAGCGAAATCACAATTTTAATAAGTGGTTTGCACATCTACAGCCTATACCTTATTTAATGACATATGAATCGATAAAATCGGTCTATTGGTCTGGAAGGAGTTAAAGTCACAAAAAAAAACCTTAGCCTATTTATTCTATAGCTAGGTATGAATATTTGTAGTAATATATTTGTTGGTATTTGTAACAAAACTACACTTCATGATAATGTTGAAGAAGCCTCATTCATAACTTAACAACATTGTTCTCCAAAAACTAGATTTCAATTCTAGTCTTCAATTCAAAATTATTTTTTTTTTTTTGCATAAAAATTGTTTCCAGTAAAGCGGTTAAAACCAGTGCTGCCACTAGACGAAAACATTGAAATGACTTAATTAAATTTTAAGCTCTCAAATTTTAAGCAGCAGCTGAAAAACAAATAAACTGTGCAAATATTTATATATTTATATTGCAAAATTATTGCATACAAGGATTCATAAAAAGGCATGCGCTCGGCGGCCTCTTAACTAGTTGTTGTACATTTTACGTGTGGCAGCAGGCAGAGCTGGTAGTTTATTAGCATAATGAAAATGTCGCATTTTATGCATGGACTTTAAAAAATTTTTAATTTTTTTTTTTTTTTTTTCTGAGCTTCTGATACTCTATGAAGTGATTCTTTTAGTTAAATAAGCTGTGAATTTTTATTTTGTTCTTATTTCACTTTATAGCTGGTTGGTTAGTTTAATTATGGTTGGTGCAGTCATTTATTTTGACTCATGATGGCACGTAGCTTGTTCAGAAGCGCAGGTAGCACAAAATAGATACAGTTAATCTAGCAATTCATTATAAAGATAATGAAAGAATGTTGCTGAACTTAAGGTTTCAGGTTAAAATGACATTTAGTTAAGATTTCTATCATTGTTTAAATATGCTGTAATTAGTTGTAATAATAGCATGCTAGGATTCAAGTGAAGAATTATATGCGTTATAAAAAGGGACCTTAATGAATAAGTATTGTTCTTAATCTACTTAGGCTGTTCATCTTATTCAACAAAAACTAAAAACGAATTATTCAGAACGAGGTCATGTCCAACTGAAGAATGTAAAATCTTACGAATAACTAAACAAAAAATTATTCTTGGAAAGCAAACATACTTATCCTTTAAGTGTCCTTGTGTTTTTCTTCGCATAATTAATCATAATATACAATGTTGTTGCGAAAAATCAACAAAAACTTATTTAAACCCATCATCTTAGAGTCAAGTGCTATAACGGTAACAACAACAACACAGACTGACGTCCTACTTGCTTGTAAATGTGTCATAAGAGCAACATTGCCAAAAATATGGTAATATTGTTAAAAATAACCTTGAATTATTGACCAGCAACGAAAAAAAATAACTTCTTTGCTAGTTTGCTAAAAATACGTAAACTTAAATATGCATGAATATGCTACGTATTTTTACTAGATCATGATTATTATGTATTTTATTTTTTTTTTTTTTTGTTGCTAAGGTTTGTTTTTGTTTTTGTTTTTATGATGCGCAACAAAAGAGCATATATAACGATATATTTACATACTCGTTCATATGTAAATATTTATTAAGTTTTACTTTCCTCTTTCTTTTCTTTCTTTGCCATAAGCTTCTCAATCCTCTGTGTCTGAGTGTTTGTTGAGACAAATTGGCGTTTGTGCGCCCAACCAAGGCGACACAAATGCTAGCTAAAGCGACACGCGCCCATTTTACTTAAGGACAGGTTGTTAAACAAACGTTTCAAGTATTTGTTGTTGTTTTTATTTTTTCAGCCCATTTAAAACTTTGTCTTTTTTTTTTTTTGCTGAATTTATTTATTATTTTCTATGATAGTCTATTTAGTTTTATTGCTGTTGTAAGGTCAAAAAAATAGTCCTTCACAAATTTATTGTTTCCACTTTCAACAGCAACAGCAGCAGCAACTCTTGACCTTTCTTAAGCACATTCTTGTTAGTAGAAAAAATTAATTATTAATAAATATATACATGCTTTGACAAGCAGTTTTTGTCGTTATTCTGCTTAGTTTAGCACATTTCAGACTAGCTGAGATAATTGCTAATGCAAGGCAGCAAAACTAAAGGATTTGGTTTGTCTTTGTAGTCTTAAGAATTTAGTTTTTTGAGTATTATGTTTAATCTTTTGTTTGACATTAAGTAAAATTTCTACATTTTTATAAAAAATTTCGAGAGATGCTGGCGTTGATTTACAAAAGAAGTATTTTATTTAATAATAGCAGCTATTTAATGGTTACTAACCAGGCGTATGAAATCTTAACCTGTTTACAGGAATTTTTTTAAAAAATGTTGAATGCACTCAGAAAAAAGCGGCTATGTTAAGTTAACGTTTTGTAATATTATTTCCAATGTTAATCAGAAAACATGGATTTTACGTAAGAAAATGCTAAGTTACAAGTATTTTGTTGAATTGATAAGAAAAATATCAAATTGAAAATGTTATGTTTTACGTTGCAATATCAATTCTTAATGTTAAAATAACATTTAAAATATTTTTTAGTTCATCATTAGGGGTATTCACGATGTGGTGTATTTTTGATAAATGCTTACAAAATTTACAATATTTACAACACATTGTGAACAAACCTTCACTAAAGTCTGGGAAGTTCATCATTTAGCAGTACGAGAAAATAAAAGAATTGAAACGAAGCACTGAATTAAAATAATTTTTATTAAATGAACACACAAACCAGTCAGTACCTTCATCCACGCTGAGTCAAAAAGTTTTTGTGATCAGTTGATTAAATATACAACGAAATTTACAAAGAATACAATAGGGTTTCACCATTGTATTTTTGCTACAGTGTTGTATTTTGAACACTGTACATTTTGTTTTTGTAATTTTACTTCAAATATCAAATTTATCAAAAATACACAATACAAGGGCAAATACACCACATCGTGAATACCCCTATTGTTTACTGTACAATTGATAGTATTTCATATGCATTAACATTATAAATGTAGATGTCAACAACAAGCAGATGTGATGTTTCTTTAAGAGCTGAGCCGTTGAGACATACAGATGACCGTAGCACACAGGTTAAGAGTGTGGCTTTAGATGCCCGGAGCCCAGGTTCGATTCCCACTCGTAGCATTATTTTTCAATAAATTTTTTTTTATCTACATTAATGTACTGATACTTTTCGATATTTTAAGTGTTAAAAACATCATTATTATGTGACAGTTATACATTTTTAAATGTAGGTTTCGTAATGTAAAAAGTACAGTAGGATAATATCAATTTTAACATTTTTTAATGTCGGACGACTTTTGTCAACTAAAAATGTCCATTTTACGGTTGTTTAATATACTTTCTGAGTGTGGCTTAAAATGAAATTAACAGAATTATATTGTACTTGATTTGTGTTATACAGCAATTACATTTTAAGGCATTATTCTAATCTAAGGGTAAAAATTTTCTGCGGTTGTTTTAAATTCGATTTAATAAAAATTAAGAATATTTTTACGAGCTAGTTTTTTATAAGATTTTTGTTGACATTTTGACAATACAAAAAAAATTTAAAAATTTAAGTCTTTAAATACGTTTTTCTCGAAACTTCTTTTTCTAATACGGTGAACGTGGTTTCTCAAGTTCTAATGAACCGATTAACTTGACTTAATCCACACTTAATTTTTTGTGGATTTTTTTTATATATCCCTCTATGGTTGGAACTGTGATTATGTAAATATTTTGTGTTTTACTATATTTAAACAATTAAAATCTTTGAAAAAAAGGGCAAAAAATCACTTTTTCTTTTCAAACAGCCGCCATTTTGTTAAATAAATATATATTTTTAACTTCCGTAGTTCAGACCAAAGCAACATTCTTACTAATTAAGAATTTTTTTTCTTTTCTTTTTCAGATTACCAGAAGGGTTGGAATCATGTCCACAAGGATGCACCCTTATTTTTCACCTTCTAATTGTTCGCCTGCATTTTTTCAACTGTCCATTTTTTTTTTTGTGTTGTTATGTTATATTTTATAAAAAAAATGGTTCGTAAAAATGTTCTTAGTTTATTTTTTATCGCATTTTAAAAAACATCCAAACTTTGTATCCCTAGACTAGACTGCCTAGACTGCCTTAGGTTTGGAAAAAATTTAGTTTGGAGCATTACTGACGGAAATAAAAATCTTAATTTGCACAAAATTGTCAAAAATCAGCAAAAACATCGAACATTTTTTTAAAACAGTTATTTACCGAAGTCTTAGTTTCAATTACTATTAAAAAGATAATTAAACGGAATTTATTTTAGAAATTAAGTTAAAATTAAGTTTCATTTAATTTAAGGAGTGCTAACCTTTGTTTGTCATTTCTTTAAAAAAAGCGACCACACAGATAACTAGTAAGGTATATCTTCGACTTGGCCGAAGTTAAAATACCCCCAAGGCCGATTCTTAAGGGTGAAAGAATCTTAAATTGGAGAGCTTTTTGAATGAGATTTTAAAAGATTTTGTTTTTTTATGTGTCTTAAATACACACATAACAAATTTTTTTCCTGCAGCTTAAATATAAGCCTTTTTATAAAGTTTTAAATTTTAGGGTTGTATGAGAGGTGGGCGTGTTAGTATGTGTATGACGTCCATTTTCCCAACACACCTCATTTTCAGTTTCAGTTTTGTAACTTTAATATTAGCCTCTTTATAGTTTTAAATTTTGGGGTTGTATGGGAGGTGGGCGTGGTTTTCATCTGATTTAGCCCATTCTCGAACTTGATATTAGTTTAAAAAAAAAAGCTCAAATACCAAATTTCATTACGGTAGCTTGAAAATTACGGCTGTAATCGTGTCCACAGACAGACGGACAGACGGACAGACAGACGGACATGGCTAAATCAACTCAGGTGGTGATGTTGATCAAGAATATATACACTTTTCTATACCTACACGCCTCCTTTTGGGCGTTACACACGTCGTGACAAAATTAATATACCCCTTACGCAGTACGCGTGGGGGTATAAAAATATGAGGATAAATATAAATCCATACCAAATATGTTACAAAATGTATACCATAAAATCGTATTAACCAAATCTATATAATTAATAGGCTAAGGTTTTTTTTGTGACTTCAAGTCCTCCCAGACCAATGGACCGATTCTCTCGATTTAAATGTCATTAAATCAGGTTTAGGCTGTATATGTGCAAACCACTTTTAAAAATTGTGATTTCACTTCAGGGGGTTCCCAACCTTTTAAAACAGAAATAAAATTTTTGTACAAAAATCCGTTATTTTATCGATTTGAAATTTAGTTTAAGAAGAGCTTATGAATTGATCCAATTTGAGTTTTTTTCAAAACTAAAAATTTTTAACCAAAATTATCTTTTATGCATTCCTCAAATGTCAATTGTCCGAAAAATGCAGTTCCAAAATCAAAAATTCCAATTTCCGAGCAAACAACTCAGTCAAATTTCAACGGTTTTCAAAATTTTTTTGTTTTTCTAAATTTTTGTTCAATTTTCTTAGAAATGTGTTGACAATTACAGAAATTATCTTACCAAATGTATTTTAAATGAATTTTCTTAAAATTGACTTTAGTTGCTTAACGTGTATTTTTATCAAACGCCAAGGCAGAGAAAAAACTGTCTGAAATTTAAAGTTCTATATTTGGAAGCGAATATCTCTGCCACTTTTTAAAAAATTTCATTTATTTCTTCTTTGTATTTAATTGCAATTAATTGACTTTAAAATAATAACAAAGTTTTTACCGTTTCTTTATTATTTATATTTTAATCATTGCCTTTAAAAAGAGTCCAATAAAATGAATGTTTTCTCAAAAAATGTATTAAAAATTGTTTTTGTTGTAAAAATAAAAAAAATTAAAATTTGCATTTTTTATTTTCTTTCATTGTATGTAGTTTATTTAAGACGAATTTGTTTTTGTTTGACAGAAAAATTAATAAATTCTATGTGTCATCGAAAAAACAAGGCTACCCCCTGTGGTTTTTTGCTCGAAATTTTTTTTTTTTTAAATGTTGTTCTTATATTTTTTAAATCTTCAACAAGCTTCAAAAACAATATATTTGAAAAAAATTGCATTATAGCTACAACCAATTAAAAGTTATAGCCACGAATCTGTTTTAATCATCCTGCTTATCTATATAATTAATAGGCTAAGGTTTTTTTTGTGACTTCAACTCCTCCCAGACCAATGGACCGATTCTATCGATTTAGATGTCATTAAATCAGGTTTAGGCTGTAGATGTGCAAACCACTTTTAAAAATTGTGATTTCGCTTCAGGGGAAAACAGAAATAAAATTTTTGTACAAAAATCCATTATTTTATCGATTTGAAATTTAGTTTGAGAAGAGCTTATGAATTGATCGAATTTGAATTTTTTTCAAAACTAAAAATTTTTAACCAAAATTATCTTTTATGCATTCCTCAAATGTCAATTGTCCGAAAAATGCAGTTCCAAAATCAAAAATTCCAATTTCCGAGCAAACAACTCAGTCAAATTTCAACGGTTTTCAAATAAAAATTTTTTTTTTAGGGTTTCGTTCGCGTTTTTTCATGGGAAAATGTTGATGTTGTAGGTGTTCTGTAAGTATTTTTAATTAATTTTTTAATTATATCTTAGCAGTAATTTTTTTTCTAAAATCTATTTTATAATTCGTTTTTGTTTAAATTAGTTATACATATTTTATAGCTTTAAAAGTTAAGCAGCGATGTTGTTGAAAAGTAATAATATTTATCTCGGTAGTTATATTAGTCTAAGTCAGTCTTCGTATTTTGACAGTTGTTGCTAACATTTAATTTTTATTGAATTGCTCGAATTCGGGCAACAGGTTTACTAGTTTATACAAAGTTGGTATAGATTTTATCCAAAAAGTGAATAAAATGTGATTATACCAGGTTGGTAAACATTTTTAAAAGCAAAAGTATAAAATCTTTTTAAACCACATTTGGTTACTTTTTATAGCAATATTGTATAAAAATATGCGGCACATATGTAAACACATTAAATATGGTGATATGTGTTACATTTGAAGTCATAAGTCAGGAATAATATATAGATTTCAATTGATAGATTTCATAATATCGACCCCTTTGCGCGAAATTATCGTATGTCGCCACTTTTTTCGAAATTGACTTTTTGATGCAAATTTGTTCTACATCCTACAACGCATCACCTTGTAAAATATCGTAGCTGAAATCCCTATAGGTTCTCCAAAAATTTAATGTATATTTTATCGTATGTTACAATGATTTTTTTTTAAGGGCGAAATTATCGTATGTGCCATACAAAAATATTATATTCATACTAGTTATACCCTAAACCTGAAAGGTGAGGGTATATTAACTTTGTGCAAACGTTTGTAACGCATAGAACGAAGCGAGTCCGATATAGAAAAGTATATATATTCTTGATCAGCGTCGCCACGTGAGTCGAGCTATCTATGTCCGTCCGTCCGTCCGTCCGTCGGTCCGTCTGTGTGTTGTCCGTAAACACAGGATAAGAAGAAGGAGTCGAGATAATTGGATGAAACTTGGTACACATGGTCACATGCACCCAAGGATCTACACTATTGAATATTTTTGAAATCCGCCCACGCCTACCTCCCATACAACGCAAAAATTTAAAACTGCAGAACTCAGCTCATAATAAGTCTACAACAATAAAATTTGGTATGTGTGTGATTTATATCAACACAAAAATGTCTTTGAAAAGTGGACGTCATACGCTTACGGACACGCCCACCTCCCATACAACACAAAAATTTAAAACGCAATAAATAATCCTCTGTTTAACCTATAGAGCTAAAATTTGGCACATATGTTTTTTATAACAAAACAAAGATGGTTTTGAAAAATGGACATCATCCGCTCACGGACACACCTACCTCCCATACAACGCGAAAATTGAAAATTGCATAACTCAGCTTATAATAAGCCTACAACAATAAAATTTGATATGTATGTGTTTTATACAAACACAAAGATGTTTTCGAAAAATGGACGTCATCCGCTCACGGACACGACCACCTCCCACACAACCCAAAAATTTAAAACGCAATAAATAAGCGTCTGTTTAACCTACAGGGCTAACATTTGGCACTGTTGTTTTTTATGACAAGACAAAGATGGTTTTGAAAAATGGACGTCATCCACCAACGAACACGCCCACCTCCCATACAACCCAAAAAGTTTAAAACTCAATAAATAAGGTTATGTTTGTCATAGAGAAATTATATTTGGTATATATGTATTTTATACCAAAACTAAGGTGTGTTCCAAAATTGAGAGTAATCCGTCCATGAACACGCCCACCTCCCATAGCGAAAGTACAATAAAGGCACTAACTGTGAGCTACAGGAATAAAACTTGGTATGTGTAAATTTTTCATCAACATTTAAATGCATATAAAACATAGACTTCATCCGCCCACGGAGACGATCATTTACAATAAAAATTTTTTGTTTTTGAAAAGTAGGTTTAGGGTATTTCATAGTCGGCCTAGACCGACTTTAGACTTTCTTTACTTGTTTTTGTTATATTTACATTTTTTTTTTATTCAAAAGTAGAGTGTGAAGTAGATTGCTCGCTTTATGTAGCCTATTCGTACCATGCCTCTATTCGTTTTACCGTTTCTTAAAGTAAGGCAATACTAAGGATTAAGAGAACTACTTTGCATGCTTTTTTTTTGGGTTCATGAACATAAATGAGACTAGCAGTTTTTGTGAAGCACTCAATTTGGTTGTCTTCGGATAACATTACGATTACATTATTTATTATTGATAATGGAATCAGCTTTCGAAACTGTTAGTAAATAATTAACTTAAATTATTATGTTTTATTATTATTATAACTTAAATGAAATAAACTAATTATGCTGGTACGGTGATGTTTTAATGCGTAACGTTTAATAAATTGCTTGTTTCTTTTTGTTTTTAAAATTATTGTGTAGTGATGGGAAAAACAACTTTTTCAGATTTTTCAAGACTTGCTCTACAGAAAACGAAAACGAATTAAGAAAATGTTATGATTCTTTCACTTCACCATTAATTTTAAAAATTAAAAATTCCATTTTTGGTTTTGAATATTTTTCCAACAACAATTTATTTTATCAAAGTTTTTTGCGTAATAAAGAAATTTCTTATGGTTTTTTTTTTAAATTATAAAAATTAGAAAAAAACGAAAATGAAAAAGATTGAAACAAAATTGAACTGACAATTAATTAGAATTTCAAACAAAAAAGAAATTCTTTGTAAAATGAACGAGTTTTTCACTTTCAAAGCCAGCACTTTCATTTTTGATTAATTTTTTTTTCTCTATTTCACCAAAAAATAAAATAAGTAACTACAAAAAATGTGTTGTTTCAGGTACAAAATAGTTTCATAAAGATTTAAGATACCAAATAATTTTTTGTTTAAATTAATTTGCAATTTTAAATGTTTTTAATATTATCGTAAGTGCCACTTTTTACAAGCATACTTGCGAAACATTGTGTGCGAAACTATCGTATGTGCCAAAAATAGGTTTTTTCGGATAATGTTAACTTTTCAATAGGAAAATTCTTGATTTTAGTTGTGTTACTTAACAATCCAAGCTCATGCCAAATTTGGTTTTGATGTTGCAAGCTAAAGCACAGAAAAGTAGAAAAAACGCTCTCTTGTATAATTTGGTTTTTGGTACATACGATAATTTCGCCCAAAGGGGTCGATATATAAGATCTGTTCCCGTACTTTTTGGACTAAAAATGGTAAAACTGTCAAAAGTCTGAGAATGAGAACAAATCTTTCGAAAAAAGAGAAAAGCAAAAAAAAGCGCGGGAACGCTTCTCGGACTAAAATTGTAAAAACTTTCAAATAAGATAGTTTGTCCAGCATTGGCTTGGTGTGGAGCATCGGCATTCCAGACGAAATGCCAAAGATTTATTAATAATATTGAAATTAATTCTCAAGTTAAGAATTTATATACGTTTTTACACATTTTCCCATGTTTCTGGGTTCCATTTTATTAATTACAAAGAAGTTTTGATGTATTGCAATTTCTTTGACACTTTTGCCATTTTTACCCGAAGAAATTTCTCGGACTAAAACTTGCAACTTTTGTCAAGGAGGGGAAATGTTTTACTTTCTCGATTCCACTCTCTTTTACCATTTTTTCGAGTACAAGAACGCTTCTCGGACTAAAACTGGTAAAAATTGGTAAATTGGACTAGAACTTTAGAGTACGGGAACAGACCTATTGTTTTTTTATATTTTCAAAAATAATTTGACAGGAAAAATAAAGGGTATAAATTGTACTCAGAAATTTCCATGATTAATCATGTTGGCAGAGCTTCCAATTAAAGCGCAATATTTGTGTCTTATTATGTGTTTACAAAAAAATATGCAACATATTATTTGCGCTTAGCATGATAACTGAATGAAGAACAAACGCAAACTGATTGCCTGCTAGCATCGCTGAAGTTCGGTAGCCGAGTGGCACCGTGATATTTTCGTGTGTATAACTGGAATATATATATATGATATTTATAAATTTATGATATAAAAATTATACTATTTTGGAGTAAAATATCTGTTTGAATGGAAATGCAAGTATTATAATATTGAGTGGGATAAAACTTATAATAAATTTAGAATAAAACAAGTTTATACAATAGAAATGTTATAAAAAAGATAAAATTTATCCTCAAACTTTTTCATTGTTCAAGTGAAAAAATGACCAAATTCTGACAAGTTGACCAAAGTGACAATCGTGATGGTACAAATATATGTGCCATTTTGATGTTCATTTTGATGAAAAGATAATCAGAACTCGATCGAAAATTTTACTCGATAGCTGCTGGAATTGTTTTATTTGTAAATTTAACGTCGACAAATGACAATACATTTTTAAAATTTACTGACATTTGAAAATTGTGTCCATCGTTGACCAATTAATGGACATGACTGACCTTTTTTAACTTTGCCCGTACCTTTTCCGTACGTATATTATATTTTTTGAAATTCTACGTGTGAGCTGCACAATAGGGCAAATTGTGTATGACCTTGAAATTTTCTTTAAAAATTCATGACAATTTTTTTATCACTGACCAATTAATGGAGATAACTGACGTTTTTTATATCATCTAAGTGATATATTTAGTGCAAATTATGCATGGCCTTGAAAGTTTCTTAAAAAATGCATAAAAAATAATATACCAATGACCTTTTAATGCGATCAACTGAGCATTTTTGACCTTTTTCATACCATTCGGATGGCATCATTAAAAACAAAAAAAAAAAAAAACGAATTAGCCATTTCAACCCTTGGTAGGACTTTGACCGAGCTTCTTATGATCCATTATGTTGTGTGTGTTATTAAATGTGCACACAATGTACCGAGAACTGGACCTACATGATCTATGTCGACTCCGAACGGCTAAAGTTCATGTACTCCAGAAGCTTTACATGTCATTATTTACTCTCTGAGGTTTGTCATTGTCTGCAAAGAGGTGGTGACCGATCAGAAAAATTTTTTTATTGAAAAAATTTTTCGCCGCGACTGGGGATTGAACTCGGGCTCCGAGCATGCTAAGCCACACACTTAACCTGCATGCCACGGTCATCATGGATGGCGTCATTGGTTTTATAAAATTCCACCAACGGAATGCCATCATCCCGTAGCTAACCTCGTCTACTCCTACTTCTTTAAGTGATGTAAAATAATAGAGGTATTCTCGCTGTCTTGCAAAACCCTTGCGCAAGGCGTCTCTTAATAACCAACAAGCTATGCAGCCCTCAGCTATGCCTTTAGAAATGAATAATGTAGTTATTTCTGCGTCGCCATCAATTACTCCTCCATTGACTAATAGTCCAATTTTAACTCAGCCCAACAATGAATCAAATTTAATTTTGAGGGCAGTGTCGAGGAGAAAAATGATTTTTATTTCACGCCTTCAACCTGACACAACTACCGAAAATGTTATGACGTTTGTCAAACAAAATAATTTAATAAGCCATAATGCATTCTGTTCATGCAAAAAAATAGGTAACAAACCCTCCCACGCGTCCTTCATTCTCACAGTTGCAGCTGAAAAGTTTGCAACTGTTTTAAACTCTAATTTGTGGGGCAATAATATTCTCGTTTCTGAGTTTCAGCCTAAAAATAAGTCTAGAAGGTCCAACAAACCCGTGCGTCAGGCTCAAAAAAACTAAATAGGCTATCCCTTTACTATCAAAATGTAAGGGGATTACGTTCTAAGACGCATGACATATTTTTGTCAACTCAGAATTTTTCTGAGGATATTATTGCGTTAACGGAGACGTGGCTGAACGGAAGCATTACAGACTTGGAATTGTTTGACAATAGTTTCCAAGTTTTTAGAAAGGACAGGCACACTGACAATACTTCTGCTGTTGGTGGTGGTGTCTTAGTAGCTGTTAGGAACTCCTTTGTTAGTTCCTTTATTGATATTCCCTGCTCTTTCAATATCGAACTTATATGCGTTAAGGTTGTACATTGTAATTCCAATGTATATGTTGTTAATGCGTATGTTCCTCCAAAGAGCAGTGCTGACGTCTATGCAAACCTTGCAGACTGCATAGAATACATTATAAATTTACTTGACCTTAATGACGACATTTTATTGTTGGGCGATTTTAATTTGCCTGACTTAAAATGGCATTCTTCTGACGATGATACATATTTATGTGTATCTAATTCGAAGACCCGCCAAGAACATATATTTGTTGATAATATATGTTCTGACTTACAACAAGTTAGTTGTATTTATAATAGTCTTAATCGACTTCTTGACCTGGTCTTAACTACAGACAGTAACAATGTCATTGTTAAGAGGGCCTTCCATACTCTTACAACTGTTGATGAATACCATCCACCATTGAGTATTTGGTACAAATCAGATAGACAAAATATAGTTAATTCAAATTCCATAGACAAAGTTTATGAATTCAACTTTAAAAAGCTGACTTTTTGAAGTTGAATAATTTGATTCATAGTAAACTCAATGTAATTTTAGAATACATAAATTGAAAATAATCTTGATAGTTCCATTAGTTATTTTTATTTGGAACTTTTTGCTATGTTTTCTCAATCCGTACCATATAGCCTCAAATTTGCGAATAATTCGACGTACCCCTGGTACACAAAGGAATTAAAAACACTTCGCAACAACAGAAACAGAGCATGGAAGCAATATGTCTGTAGCTTAGACTCAAATGACCTAGAAACTTACAAATGTTTGTTTCTGGAATTTGAAAATCGCTCAGCTACGTTATATAATGAATACTTAGACAATATTAAGCTGAGAATTTTGTCTGATCCAAGGAAATTTTGGGGATTCATAAATACAAAAAAGAAATCCGATGGATTCCCTTCATCATTTAAAACTTTTGACGGATTTACTGATGATCCCGTCATAATCTGTGGCCTATTTGCTACTCTTTTTAAAGAATCATTTTGTTCCGATTCTTTTAACCCTGATGTTGGGTATTTTGATTATATGAGTTCTTCACCCAAGGTTTTTTTGGAATCTATATCCTTTACCGCTGAGGATATTTTTAATTATATTGGATCGATAGATGAAGATTTTAGCGCTGGACCTGATGGAATTCCTGCCGCTGTGTTAAAACAATGCGGTTCTTTTTTGTGTCAACCACTTTCTTTGTTGTTTAATAAATCTATAAATGAAGGCCTTTTTCCTCAATTTTGGAAAAAATCGTTTATAAGCCCCATTTATAAAAAGGGTTGCAGGAATGATGTTACTAATTACAGGCCCATTGCTAAACTATCATCGATTCCAAAACTTTTTGAGAGAGTGGTGTATGATCGGGTTAAGAGATACTGTGGAGAAGTCATAACAACTCGTCAGCATGGTTTTGTTAATGGCAGATCCACTGTGTCCAACCTTCTCGATTTTACATCTTTCTGCCTTAATACAATTGAATCAGGTAACCAGGTCGACTGCATTTACACTGACTTTAGTAAAGCATTTGATAAATTACCACATAGTTTAATTTTATTTAAACTAAAGTTATTGGGATTTCCACAATATTTTGTTAGCTGGATTAAATCGTATTTGACAGAACGATCTTATCAAATACGATTCCGAGGGGTTTTGTCTCCTGAATTTGTTGCGGAATCAGGTGTTCCGCAAGGCAGTCACTTAGGTCCACTTCTGTTTATTTTAGCCATTAATGATGTTACCCACATTATTAAACACTCTCACCTGTTAATTTATGCAGATGATATGAAAATATACAGAACAATAAATACTAAAGACGACTCCAACCTACTCCAGGCTGACCTGAAATCTTTTGAAGTTTGGTGCTTTAAAAATAATATGTTTCTAAATCCTGTTAAATGCCAAACTATGACCTTTTCGCGCAAAAGGAATAATTTAATTTTTGACTACAATATTAAAGATACTGCTTTAAGTCGTGTTGAGGCCGTCAAAGACCTTGGTATATGCATGGATTCTAAGCTATCGTTCAACAATCATATTGATTACATTTGTAAAAAAGCATCTTCTATGCTTGGATTTATAAAACGCTGGGCCAAAGAATTCAATAGCATGATTACAACTACAACATTGTATTATGCAATAGTGCGCCCTCACTTGGAGTACGCAAGTCAAGTTTGGTCCACAAGTTATAGTGTGCATGTTGAACGTATAGAGAGAATCCAAAAACGTTTTGTTCGGTTTGCTCTTAGGGGCTTAGGTGGGATTGATTTTTTGAACCTTCCTCCTTACGAGGATCGTTTAAAACTTTTAAAAATGCAATCTTTAAGTGAACGGAGGAAGTCTGCGGATATCGTCTATTTACACCAACTCATAACCGGTGTATTCGATTGTCCGGAATTACTTTCTCTTGTAAACTTTAACTCTAACCGTAGAAGTAGTAGAAATGCTAACAACTTAATTTATCTACCATTTAGTAGAACAAATTACATGGCTACTGCTCCCTTGAACCGCATGAGTGCCTCTGTAAACAACTGTACATTTTTTGATGTTAGTTTGTCAAAAGGTCAACTCAAAAGTAGATTGAAAGCTATTGTGTAATTAGATCTGTGTTTGTGTATGCATGGTTAGTTGTTATGTCCTGTGTTGTCCCTGAGCCCAATCCATTCTGTGGTGGGTAAATTTTTCCCACATTGATTTGTTTGGAGCCACTGGAATTCATTACATTGAAATATTTCAATGAAATCTGAATTGTGGCTTCAAATAGATTAATGCTGAGAATGTGCGAAAAAGCTGTAGTAGCTGAACTCTATTGTTATTGCATGTAAATAAAAAAGGTGTAAGAATTGCAAAAGCAGCAGAATCTTGGAACCCGTGCAACGACACAACAACAAAATACAAGCGATATAAGTTTTGCAATTCGTGCAAACTGTGCAACAGTGATACCCATGTTTTGAGTGGACGTGCAACCTTGCACTCTGAGTGAGACAAATTTGTTAATTTTAGTCTGTGTGCGTCAGAGTAAGTGTTTAAATAAAAATTTAAATAAAAATAAAAATAATTTGCTTTTATGCGTCCGTAACGTTGTTACGATTTCCGAAAAAAAGGGGCCAATACTAATGTTGTGTGTGTAATTAAATGTTTTGCACACAACTGACCGAGAACTGGACCTACATGTTTTATGCCTACTCCAAACGGCTGAAGCTCATGTTCTCAAGAAGCTTTACATGGCATTATTTACTCTCTGAGGTTTGTCATTGTCTGCAGAGAGGAGAATTTTTATTGAAAAATTTTTTAGCCGCTACTGGGGATCGAACTCGGGCTCCGAGCATGCTAAGGCACACACTTAACCTACATGCCACATGCTACATGCTACATCCAAATCGTTATCCTAGCGTGATCAACGGATGGTACTAAACTGGCATCAACTTTTAATTGATAATTGATATAATTTAAAAGAAACCAGACAATATTGTTTTTCACCATTATTTTGTACATTTGTTTTAGCCATAGAAATTACATAATTATTTCCATTAGCATGATTTAGAGGCGCAGCCTGAATTGGCAGAAAAAAATTGTACACGGGCTAATGGCAGCTTTTCCTATCGATTGCTTTAAAAATAAAATCCAGCTTACATCAGATCCAATGTTTTGCACGTTTCTGCTAGAACTTGAACCAAGAGTCACACGTAGGACATAAAACTTAAGGAATATCCATTCCAATACATCAAATCAAATGATTGCATAAAACATTTTTAGCCAGATTGTACAAGCCGTTAAATTAAAAATAAAGCAACAAAAAAAAACATCGAACCCAATTTTAAGTAAATCAATACCTACGCTCATCACGTACACCGAATCACAGCCTGCAGCTGAAAACCTCAATCAATGACATCTACTCATGCACACAATCAAACATATGCATGACAATCCAGGCAATATAGCGCACAGAATCCTAATCAGAGACTCACTCACAGTCACCATTTGTGTAGCCAATATGAAGGTTCATCAATTGGGAATTTTTGTTTTTTTTTTTTTTTTTGCAAATCATGCTTAAACTTAACATTGTGCCGAAACAATGTTAAAGTTATGAAATTAAGTTGCTATAGCTTATTAAGTTGCCTCTATAGTATTTTTTCTTTTTTTCTATTCATTCTACTGCCAAGCTTAGCTTGTAATATTCAGCACAACAGGATGTAGCAGTAACAGCAGCATGTGTTCCTGATGCCTACGATAGATGCTGGTGGCAGTTTTATGAATGAGCCATTATATTTAGACGTTTTCTTAGGCCGTATTCATTTATATCTCTTGATGAGTTCGTGTAAGTGGTGGGCTGGCTGCCTTTGACGTCTATAAAACGATGGCTGCAACGACGTCTTTGGAATAAATTAAATGCGGCTAAAGAAATCAGGTCGGATATAAGACAAAAGAATACGTATTTTCAGGGCATGACAAGGACACATGCACAAAGACTACAGCTGCGTCATGTGGTGACTGAGTGAATGAATGAGTGAGTGAGTGAGTGAATTACTCGCACACCTCGCAAGTCCATAAAGGACTTCTTCATCTTCTTCTATCGACCAACTTATCAAAAAGCAAAAACCAAAGCGAAAAAAAAATAAAAACTAAAATAAATATACCGACCGACAGATATATGTCTAAAAACGACCACTTGCTGTGATTTGTCAGCTTTGTGGCTTTAGCATGTTATTTATTATGCTATATAGAGTTGAGCAAACTTTCTGGCGCTCATTAGTGGTTTATTTTCTTTTCAACTTTTTTGACTTGAATATTAAGCTAAGAAAATAAAAGCATTACTATATTTTCAAATTCGTTAATGTTTTAAAGCTTGCATTGTCGTTACTTTTCCCACACAGACGGGCTTAATATTTACGAGTGCTTAATTAAGGTTGCGTATCCGTCGTGGGTACTGAAGAATTTATTTCAGCAATTTTGCTTGAATAAAATGTTTTTATTATATATTTTTTTTTTATATTACTTTAGAATTGCCTGTTATCGATGTGTGGCGTGTTTACTTTGTGTCTGTATATCACCAAACGTGTCTTAAATTTAGCATTGCTTATAAATTGTCTCTTTTTATTTTGTCCCTAATCATTTTTTTCTTATACCTTCCCCCTAATTTGACTCCAACTTTTATATTTTGTACTTTGTAATATAATGTTTATGTGTGTAGCATAACCAAATTTGGAAAATCAATAAGCAATAAAATTACATATTGTTAAACATGAACGTCGTCATCATTGAAATCATCTACGTTTACCCATGAACTCATGGTTTAAACGTTAAGACTTCTCCACATATTTAAGAATGGATAATAATTTTATAATATTTACCTTAACTCAATATGCTGCTGTTTCATATGCTTAATAAAGTACTTGTATATTTTTTATAACAAACATATTGGAATTTAATTAATTTTAATAGACAACAACTTTTACACATAAAGTAAAGTCGTAGAGTGGCATGATATTGAAGACAAATTACTTATATAACCGAAATTTTTTTTATTAAAAAATTTATAGAAAATATAATTTTATACTATTTATGATATTGTCAAATGTGAGTGCGTAGAACGTTATGTTTCTTAAGATAATCTATTTTATCGTAGGTATAGGTCATAGGTCATAGGTCATAGGTCGGAATTTAATTCTACTGCAATTATATTTGAAAAACACACCGCTTTTTTAAGACTCTATACAAAAAAAAATGTAAGTATATCAATTTAAAAGTTAAACCAAACTGAACCAAGTCATAAAATGTTTGTTTTGAGATAGAACGACTGAAAGTTTATGGTTTATATGAAGTCCTATAGAAAACTTACTTATATCTTTCAGTTATTTTCTTAAAGAAAACTGGTGTGACTAAGTGGTGACCGTGGAATGCAGGTTAAGTGTGCCCGAGATCGATCCCCAGTCGCGGCAAAAGTTTTTTTCAATAAAAAAATTTTTCTGATCTGTCACCACCTCTCTACAGACAATGGCAAACCTCAGAGAGTAAATACTGCCATGTATAGCTTCGTGAGAACATGAACTTTAGCCGTTAAGAGTCGGCATAAAACATTTAGGTCTAGTTCTCGGTCAATTGTGTACAAACATTTGATAACACACACAACACAATAGATCATTAGAAGCTTGGTTAAAGTCCTTTCAAGGACTGAAATGACCAATTTTGTTTTTTGTTTTTGTGACTTAGTTTAAAACAGAATTGAACTGTCGATATAATTCTACATAGAATCGCATTGGAAAACGAAAACAAATTTTTTTGGTTTGGTCCAGTTTAACTCTGAACCGTCCATATTAGGGATGGTGATCCCGGGATCCCGGGATCCCGGGATCCCGGGATTAAGGCCTAATTTAGTCCCGAAAAGTGATCCCGGGATCACCGTTAAATATTTCGGGATTAAAAAAAAGAACTGTGTAACTATATAATTCAGTGCTCATGTGCATACTTTTTCAAAATGTACTTTTACATGAAAAGCACTGAAATCTAAAAAAAGTGCATACAGTTGACTTTGTGGATTACACAAAGAAGAACTAATTTAAGTGGGCTCTTCCATTTCTTAAATAATCCGACTGCGACGTCTGATATGTGTATTGTAATTCCAACTATGTTCCAAATTAAAAACCAAATAGAATCAGTATTGAAAAGATTTGAATCATTTGAAATTGAGAACTCTGATTCGGAAAGTGATGACATACCGATATCAGAAATGGTGAATAGTGTAAATACTCCATTAAAAGATAAATTAAAATTAGCACTATTAAAATGCAGTGCAAGGAATTTATCAAAACAAGAACTTGTATTACAGGAAATAATCATGAAAGAACTGGAACTGTTTACAAATGGTGGCAATAAGAGTGTCATCTTAGATAAATGCTTCAGATATTTGTCCACTATTCAACCGACTAGTGTTGAGTCGGAGAGGTGCTTTTCGTTAGCCGGTCACTTGTGTAGCAAAATAAGAACAAGACTTGGCGATAATACGTTAAATGCATTAATATCACTTAGATATTATTTTAAGAATAAGCAGAACATAATTGAATAGAAAAAAAATAGAGTTGTATTAATTAGTTATATATTTCATAACTAAAATGTGAAATGTTCCTTATATTTTTGTTTTAAGCATTAGTTTTAGAAATGATCTCATTTTGCTATTATAATAATATTACTAAAATACATGAACTGTTTTTATATTAATTATTTAAAAAAAAAACCTTTAATTTTATATGAACTGTTTATTTCTTGAATCCCGGGACTAATCCCGGGATCCCGGGATTCAAATTTTAAAATCCCGAAATCCCGGGATTCAAAAAAGGGTCCGGGATCGACATCCCTAGTCCATATATAACTCTCTACACCACATTGAAATGATCGGCTTACTAAATGATTACTTGCATTATATTTTAATGCAAGTAATCATTTATCTATTCATTAACTTTTTTATTCAAAAATTTTAAAAAACAATGAGTAATACGAAAAGTAAGTATTACAATTTTATAATAAAACTTAAGTCTGATATCTATATTTTGTTATCGTGTTTCGCTATCTTCTTCCATTTTTGACCTTTTAGGTGGGGTCGTGAAGTTTTTTCGCAGAAACAAGGACCTACCTAACCTACCTAACCTACCTAACCTACCTAACCTACCTAACCTACCTAACCTACCTAACCTACCTAACCTACCTAACCTACCTAACCTACCTAACCTACCTAACCTACCTAACCTACCTAACCTACCTAACCTACCTAACCTACCTAACCTACCTAACCTACCTAACCTACCTAACCTACCTAACCTACCTAACCTACCTAACCTACCTAACCTACCTAACCTACCTAACCTATCTAACCTACCTAACCTACGTAACCTACCTAACCTACCTAACCTACCTAACCTACCTAACCTACCTAACCTATCTAACCTACCTAACCTATCTAACCTACCTAACCTACCTAACCTACCTAACCTACCTAACCTACCTAACCTACCTAACCTACCTAACCTACCTAACCTACCTAACCTACCTAACCTACCTAACCTACCTAACCTACCTAACCTACCTAACCTACCTAACCTACCTAACCTACCTAACCTACCTAACCTACCTAACCTACCTAACCTACCTAACCTACCTAACCTACCTAACCTACCTAACCTACCTAACCTACCTAACCTACCTAACCTACCTAACCTACCTAACCTACCTAACCTACCTAACCTACCTAACCTACCTAACCTACCTAACCTACCTAACCTACCTAACCTACCTAACCTACCTAACCTACCTAACCTACCTAACCTACCTAACCTACCTAACCTACCTAACCTACCTAACCTACCTAACCTACCTAACCTACCTAACCTACCTAACCTACCTAACCTACCTAACCTACCTAACCTACCTAACCTATCTAACCTACCTAACCTATCTAACCTACCTAACCTACCTAACCTACCTAACCTACCTAACCTACCTAACCTACCTAACCTACCTAACCTACCTAACCTACCTAACCTACCTAACCTACCTAACCTACCTAACCTACCTAACCTACCTAACCTACCTAACCTACCTAACCTACCTAACCTACCTAACCTACCTAACCTACCTAACCTACCTAACCTACCTAACCTACCTAACCTACCTAACCTACCTAACCTACCTAACCTACCTAACCTACCTAACCTACCTAACCTACCTAACCTACCTAGCCTATAATAAATATATTTAATAATAATAAATAAATAATATTTTTCTACATAAAAATTAATTTACTCCTTTTTTGTATTTTTTATACCCTAAACCTGAAAGGTCAGGGTATATTAACTTTGTGCTAACGTTTGTAACGCATAGAACGAAGCGAGTCCGGTATAGAAAAGTATATATATATTCTTGATCAGCGTCACCACGTGAGTCGAGCTATCCATGTCCGTCCGTCGGTCCGTCTGTGTGTTGTCCGTAAACACAGGATAAGAAGAACGAGTCGAGATAATTGGATGAAACTTGGTACACATGGTCACATGCACCCAAGGATCTGCACTATTGAATATTTTTGGAATCCGCCCAAGGACACGCTTACCTCCCGTACAACGCGAAAATTGAAAACTGCATAACTCAGCTCATAATTAGCCTACAACAATAAACTTTGGTATGTATGTGTTTTATATCAACACAAAGATGTCTTTAAAAAATGGACGTCATCCGCTCACAGGCACGCCCACCTCCCATACAACCCAAAAATTGAAAACGCAATAAATAAGCCTCTGTTTAACCTACAGAGCTAAAATTTGGCACATATATTTTTTGTAACAAAACAAAGATAGTTTTGAAAAGTGGACATCATCCGCCTACGGACACGTCTCCCTCCCATACAACGCGAAAATTGAAAACTGCATAACTCAGCTCATAATTAGCCAACTACAATAAAATTTGATTTGTATGTGTTTTATAAAAACACAAAGATGTCTTCGAAAAATGGACGTCATCCGCTAACGGACACGCCCACCTCCCATACAACCCAAAAATTGAAAACGCAATAAATAAGCCTCTGTTTAACCTACAGAGCTAAAATTTAGCACGTATGTTTTTTATGACAAGACAAAGATGTTTTTGAAAAATGGACGTAATCCGCCTACGGACACGCCTACCTCCCATACAACCCAAAAAATTTTTTAACTCAATAAATAAGGTTATGTTTGTCATAGAAAAATTGAATTTGGTATGTATGTATTTTATACCAAAACTAAGGTGTGTTCAAAAATTTGAAGTAATCCGTCCATGAATCCGCCCATCTCTCATAGCGAAAGCACAATAAAGGCATTAACTGTGAGCTACAGGAATAAAACTTGGTATGTGTAAATTTTTCATCAACATTTAAATGTATATTACATATAAGCTTCATCCACCCTTGGAGACGCCCATTTACAATAAAAATTTTTTGTTTTTGAAAAGTGAGTTTAGGGTATTTCATAGTCGGCCTAGACCGACTTTAGACTTTCTTTAATTGTTTGTTTTTAGCTTTGAACCAACCTAGTAGTGCAACGCGAAAGAATTCATAAATGAATAATGCACGATTTTTCCTCTTCATCTTTAACAAAATATTCTGATTCAGTCATACATATCGTTGTTGAAAATTGCATATACAATTCCCAAATTCGTGAACGCTATTAGAAATGTTGAACAAGTTTTTAATACATGAAATTTTTATTTGTCATATTTTCTAAAGCAGTAAGTTTATTATATACATCAGTTTTCCACTTTATCCACTATATCAACTGGATATATGTTGTTTGGGAGGTAGGCGTGGCCGTGGGTGGATGACACCCATTTTTCAAAACCATCTTCGTTTTGATATAAAATACATACGTACCAAATTTTATCTCTGTACGTTAAAAATGAGCTTATTTATTTAGTTTTTAATTTTTGGCTGTATGGAAGGTGGGCGTGTCCGTATACGGATGACACTCATTTTTTTGGAAACGTCTTTGTTTTGATATAAAATACATACGTACCAAATTTTATCTCTGTACGTTAAAAATAAGCTTATTTATTGAGTTTTTAATTTTTGCTTGCATGGGAGGTGGGCGTGTCCGTGGACGGATGACACCCATTTTCCGAAGACAATTTTTTTGATATAAAATACATACATACCAAATTTTATTGCTGTAGGCTTAATATTCAATAGTGCAGATCCATGGGTTCATGTGACCATGTGTACCGAGTTTATTTAATTATCTCAACTCTTTCGTCTTATCCTGTGCATACGGACAACACTCAGACGGTCAGACGGACGGACGGTCAGACGGACGGACGGACGGACATGGATAGATCGACTCACGAGGTGACCCCGATCAAGAATATATATTTTTTTCTATACCGGAATCGCTTCTTTCTATGCGTTACAAACGTTTGCACAAACTTAATATACCCTGACCTTTCAGGTTTAGGGTATAAAAATATAAAAGCTCGAAATGCTCGATAAAACCCCAAACTAGCCGGTATGGCCCGGGAAATTCGAACTACCCGAACACGAGACCTCTGCGTTGGCAGTTAAGCACACTTACCACTCGACTTCAGAGGCCGCTTAACAGTGATTGTACAAATGTGCGTGAAAAATCGTGTTTAGTCTGTAGTTCTAATTTTTGTTTGTCTTTTACCTCCGTGTGTTGTTCTTATTAGTATCTACCATCATATTGTTGGGAACATATCTTTGCTTATACATACACTATATGATCGACTGTAGGGTTTTAAAAATTTTATAGACTTTTAATCTTAAAATTAATTTGTTCTTCTTTTACCGTTTAATGTGATCGTTATGTGACTTCTGAAATGATCAAAATTATAAGGTTTAAGGATGAAATTCAAATTTCACCGATTCTGAGAAAAGGCCACATTGCCTTTTTTTGCAAAACCATGATAAGCCACATTGCTTTAAAACTTCATATTTTATGTTCATTACGTTTCTTTATGTATTGTCAACAACCAATGAAAATATTGAGGTCATTGCCTGATCAATTTTGGCCATACACGTAATATTTCATTTAAGGGGAAGTGACACCTTCAAACATTTTTCTATTTTAATGTTTTAAAATCCGTATTAGTTGAATAAAAAATAATTTTGAAAAATTAAATATATTTTTTTGTAAACACATTTATGTTTTTACAACAAACAAACAACATTTTTTTATTATTTTAATCATAAACATATATTTCTGCTGGAGTTTTTTTAAAAAATCATTAAAAAATCATGGCGGACGTGATAAAACAAAAACTACTCGACGGATCGTACTGAAATTTTAATATGTTGTTTTACACTTGTTGATGCATGCAATGAACTACGGACAGAAAAATCAGTTTTATAATTTTAGAGTTTTTGCCCAAAAAACTTGACAATTTTCGAAAAAACGCTGCAATTTTGTAATTTTTCAATCAAAATTGTTTCTTCTAGTTCATTCCATGGCAGTTTTGATGCTGATAAAAACCTCGTTTTTTGTTTTTTTTTTCCCGATGTCCTAGTGAGTTCAAATCACGCCCGCCATGGTTTTTTGATTTTTATTTAAATAATTCCAGTAGCCATATACATATGGGCATCTCCCAGTGACACGGACGCGAAATTAGCACGGTTTTAATTACTCGAAAAACAAGAAAGAAACAAAATGAGCCGACATGTATTTTAAGTGTTCTAACGCGATGAAAGATTGCTACATTTTATAAAAATATTGGCGAGATTTAGTACAAATTAGTACAAAGTAATAAGCAATCATTCAATGGAACGGACGCGACAAAAATACAAGTTTTTTAAACTCGTATAGAAATATGCAAAATTTAGCTAATTTTGAGTACTTTTTTTTTATAAATAATATACATGTTAATGGAGGTCAAAGGATAACTACTCTTCGTAGACTTATGAAATATTAGAATTATCTCTTACCTTTTTTTAAATAGATATATCACGAATACGGACGTGACAAATTTTTCCCACAGTAGTAAAATACAGTAAAGATGTTCATTATAAATTTTAATAAAAATACATCACAATTAGTTAAATTCAAGTTACATAGCAGAAATACTAATCAAAATAAAAAGAAACAGTTTCGATAGTATCGTAAGTGTAGACGTAGAATTCCGTTTAAGTTGTAACCTCTTCTACTTTGTCTCTTTGGTCCGATTGTTTTGTCCATTTTGCACGTATTTTTATTGATCTTCCGAAAATTAACAAATAAATTAATAACACTCAATTATGGACTACTTATCGAGGCCAAAACAAAGAAAAAGTAAAAATGTAAGTATGATTAAATAAGCAACCAAAAAGAAACAAGCAAAATTTCAAATTTTTTCGATCATATCTTTAAACTTGATAGGTTGAGTTCATTGACTTAGTTGAAAAGAAGGCGAAGCAAATGCACTTTCCATTGGTGCCACTTTCGTCTCTGCCCGATATATAGTTTGCGAGCTATAGTCAGTTTAACTACTAATTTCAAATTAAAATTAAGACCCCGATTTTTAAAAAATCGTATGGTTACTATATTTCACGCTGAGCACATGTCCTTTCCTCTCGTCTCTGTCTGATATTTAGTTTGCGAGCTACACTTTCGTCTCTATGCGATGTAAAGTTTGCGAACTACACACGCTAGTGCAAGTGGGATGTGGGATGTACGCCATCTATTGGGAAAAAGCATTAAACGAAATATAATCCAACTCGTTTTTTTCATAAGAATTAAATCTAACCGGATCCCAGACCCATTTCGTTAAATTTGACAGTTTGAGTTCATTGACTGAGTTGAAAAGAGGTTCATGACCTCTGGTTTCAAAATAGTATACTAGAACAGTAGTGCATACATAACCCAATGCTTACAATGCTGCCAAAGCGAACCAATCACTTCGTGCTAAACAAAAGCCATACAAGCATAAACAACGAAAGAAAAACAAGGAAAGCAGCAGACACATAAGCAGCTGATGATTGATTTTCTTATATAAAAACATGCATTTTTCTTCTTATATTTTACTATTTTGTGACTTTAATATAATAGTGACAAAATCCCAAATTAGATATTCATTCAGCGCAGGATATATCTGATATTTTAATATATATATTATCTTTGAACAATGAGTGTTAAAGACTGTAGGTATACCCTAAAGTATTCGCCAAAAACGTTGCCTTACGACATTGAAAAAATCTGTTAAAACGACCCCATACAAACCGCACTGTAAGACGTAATTCTACGTCAAAAAAAAATTATGTTAAAAGCTGTAAGAGTGCTTTATTTTAATGTTTTTCTTCACTTTTAGTGGACCTTTTTTGGGAGATGCCCATATGTGAATAAAAAAAACAAATACATTTTTTTTTGTGTAATTTTTTTACTAGAAAATATATATTTAATTTTTCAAAATTATATCTTTTTTTTTATTCAACTTATAGGCATTTTAAAACATTAAAATACATTTTTTTGAAGGTGTCACGTAAGGGGACGTGAGCATTACCATGATTCCATACAAATATACATTTTTTTTCAAAATATTAAAGTCGATTATTTCGAAATATTTATTATGTGGCATATCATGTTTTTGCAATTAGCACTTCATACATTTATTGAAAAAATTTTTTTTAATGAAAAATGTAACTGTTTTTTAATTATCTGCGCTATTCAATAAATTCCAGCTACGTAAAGTTAATATGCCTTGAGAATAGCACTAGATATGAGTTAGAAAACTGACTTTATTGATTGATCTTCCATCACCTCCAAATTGGTATGTGTCAGATATTTTTAAAGGAAAACACCTAAACTAAAAAACCATAACACCTAATCCTAAGCATTTATAAGAAATGTCATAAAAACGCATTGATTGATATCCAAAAGATCTCGACAAACACTTCTCAAATACATAAAATAAGATGAAATGGAAAATATGTAGTTCAAAAGCTCAATCAAGAGCTCGATTCGATTTTCTACTTAGAAATCTTTACATTTTATTAAATGCGCAAAAGTAATAATTCGCGACATAAATATAGTGAATATGTGAATCTGTAGAATGTTAACGAGGAATTCCAAAGAAATAGTAAATGAATAAAAATGCGAGTTCCAAACATTAAATAAAATAAAGCTAAAATAGTCGCTAACAGACAGTGCGATAGACAATCATTGGCATGCAATGAATCATGATCTAATCATTATTGGAACTTGTTCAAAAGGCGGTGTTTATGAAAATGCTGCTGCCTTCTCCCTCTCCCATTCTTTATCGATCAACTTAGGCGATGAATAAAAATCATAGTCCTTGGCGCCCAAAATGCTGCACATTATGAAAAAAAATAAAAAAAAAAAAAACAAACACAAACCATGCACGCAATGAAATATAACTTAATCGATAGCAATTCATATAGAAACGATTTAAAAGGCTGTAAATATTGAATAGCTAGTCTTTTGTTTGATGTTGCTGTTGGTGTTGCTGTTTTTTTTTGTTGTTGTTTTTGTTGTTCTTGTTGTTGCTGTCTACTTTATCGTGATAATAACGTAAATTGGAAAAGCATTCAGAGACATCCAACAATGCCATGCAATCAATTTTAATGAGTTTTGATATGAAGTGTTTGAACACATGACACAACTCGAACACATACTTGTAGATACATAGTATACGTAACACTGTCCCACATAAACACACACACACACACACACACACACACTTATGCGTGCCACTCACATGCAAAATTAATATTATTTGGTCTGTGCGGCAAATTAAGTAAATTGCAACTTGTACTTGTTTGCTTCTCATGCAGTTAATTTTATTTTGCCAAAAGTATTTTTTTATTTATATAGGCATGAAACATATACAAAAACATTAAAATCCATAGAAAATAGCATAACATAATTTAATTTCTCGTTTTAGCTAAATTTATTATATTGCAATTAATATTCAAGCTAATGATATTTGAATTGTATTTTTTTGCAAAGCTATTCTTTAATGCTAATTTTAACATTTGACATAAAGGTCATGCATATTTACATTTGCTCTGTTTTTAATTATTTTAATAAGGACCATCCATACCTTATTATAAATTCAAAAAAAAAAAAAAAAAACAAAAATGCAAAATTAAAAAAAGGCATTGGCAAAAGCTCATATAAAGGCACAACAAAAATAACTGATTGAATAAAATTTGGTTTGCAAAAGGTCACAAAAGGTTCGAAATATATGTAAAAGGAAAGCAAACAAATATTATTTCACTTTAAATTTGTTTGCCTTAATGAGAAGTTATTTTTGATAATATTAAACTGAAAGAAAAAAAACAAGAAGTGTTTAATGGATGATATTTACTTTGTTGTATTCGAAATGGTGTTCTTAAAACAAACTCATAATATGTTAAATCAAATATTCAAGCTCGAGGTCTTATTTAACATATAAAATTTTATTATTTAACATATAAAAAAAAGGTCGAAAAATCAACAAACCAAACTCATAAAAGCTATGTTTTACCAAGCAAGTTGAAGGAAAACGACCGCTTATCATATGTTTACTCGCTTAAATAACACAGGAAACTTTTTGTCGCTTAAAAGTTTGCCGAACAACCGAAAAAAATGCTTTCAAATTATGTTTCAATAGTTGTGTAAATTTCCTATAAAGATGGCAACTGTAGCTCATTGACATTCAATAGTGAAATCATCATTTTTTTTTTCTGTACCCGATACTTTTAATAAAATATTAAAAATAGATAATTTAAGGGTGACATGACATTGGCCGTTTTTTTAAATCTGTTTTTTTACAATTTTGTATTTTAGTAAATATTTTTAAGATTCTAAGAAAAAAAAAAGAGAACATTTCACGGAAGATTCCTACGGGTTCAAAAGTTACAGCCGGATTAGTGAGAGCGCATTTTTATTTTTCCGCGCATTATGTTTTTCGTACTGGTTGCGGGTTTATTTTTTGACGAAATTTTTTTTTTTTAAACTTGATAACTTGTATGACACGAGTTTTTTTAAATTTTTTTCGATTTTGTATGAATTTTTAAAGACAATATTTTTTTCGAAAAAACACACTTTCAAATTTGGAACATTTCCAAAAATTGAAAACAAATTTTAAAAAAGCTCATGTCATTCGATAACCAATTTTGTTAAGATTTAAAAAAGTAATTTTTTTCCCGATTGACAATTTTTGTGACTCCCAGCGCTGCAACTCTATAAAACCATGTTGGGGTGAAAAATATATTTTTTTGAATTTTTTTCTTTTGAATTTGTTCAATTCGAATTGAATCCTGCAGGCGCCTACTGTACACCAGTTTTAAGGCTTTTTGTTTACAGAGTTTCTTGTTTGCCTGTTGTTCGAACTTTGGACAATTTTTACTCGAGCCACTATTCGAGCTGACAATGCTCCAAGAGTTTCTTGGATGTCCAGGTATATTCATGACGACCAGCCTGAATTCGCTCTTGAAAGCGCTGGGTAATTTTTGACGTAGAATTACGGTCATGCAACTTTTTAGCTAATACTTTAGGGTATACATACAGCCTTTAATACTCTTCGTTCAAAGATAATATATATACTAAAATATCTGATATATCCTGCCCTGAATGAATATCTAGTTTTGGATTTTGTCACTATTATATTATAGTCACAAAATAGTAAAATATAAGAAGAAAAATGCATGTTTTTATATAAGAAAATCAATCATCAGCTGCTTTTGTGCCTGCTGCTTTCTTTGTTTTTCTTTCGTTGTTTATGCTTGTATACTTTGGTTTTGCACGAACTGATTGGTTCGCTTTGGCAGCACTGTAAGCATTAGTTCGCATTGGGTTTATGTATGCACTACTGTTCTAGTATACTATTTTGAAACCAGAGGTCATGAACTTCTTTTCAACTCAGTCAATGAACTCAAACTGTCAAATTCAACGAAATGGGTCTGTGATCCCGTTAGATTTAACTCTTATGAAAGAAACGAGTTGGATCATATTTTGTTTTATGCTTTTACCCAATAGATGGCGTAAAATTTTAATTTTTGTTTTTAATGCAAATTAATTTGGATTCCACATCCCACTAGCACTAGCGAGTGTAGTTCGCAAACTATACATCGAACAGAGACGAAAGTGTAGCTCGCAAACTAAATATCAGCCAGAGACGGGAGGAAAGGATATGTGCTCAGCGTGAAATATAGTAACCATACGATTTTTTAAAAACCGGGGTCTTAATTTTAATTTGAAATTAGTAGTTAAACTGACTGTAGCTCGCAAACTATATATCGGGCAGAGACGAAAGTGGCACCAATGGAAAGTGCATTTGCTTCGCCTTCTTTTCAACTAAGTCAATGAACTCAACCTGTCAAACTTAACAAAATGATCGAAAAAATTTGAAATTTTGCTTGTTTCTTTTTGCTTGCTTATTTAATGATACTTATTTTTTAACTTTTTCTTTGTTTTGGCCTCGATAAGTAGTCCATAATTGAGTGTTATTCATTTATTTGTTAATTTTCGGAAGATCAATAAAAATACGTGCAAAATGGACAAAACAATCGGACCAAAGAGACAAAGTAGAAGAGGTTACACCTTAAACGGAATTCTACGTCTACACTTACGATACTATCGAATCTGTTTCTTTTTTTTAACAAGATTACGTTGAATGTCATCAGGCTTAATCATGATGAGGACGGTATTCTTTGTTTTGCATTGTGCTTGAAAACTTTGAATTATTCATAATAATTATAGAAAATAATTGTTTGTTTATTTTTTTTTTTTTTTTTTTGACTGACATACTTATTTCGAAAAAGATAGAATTTGTGTGAACGATTTGAATCAATGTGAACGTAGTATAAGTCAATGTCATTAAAATTTTACTTTTCTTTTTGATTGAAGAAATAGTTAAAAGAAAAATTGTTAGTCATAAGCTTACGATTTTTATGCCGTATTATTTTTATATGAAACAGAAGTGTAAATTAAAAAGTTTTGAAGGATTTTTAGTTTCAAATTATTGACGCATTTTTGTCATTCCTCATTTTTTAATTTTCTATAATGTTAGCAAAAATTATGATATATAGTGTCGCTTTATGTTAAATTTTTCACAATCAGCTTTTTTCCTTTGTCAAATATTATTTTGCGCGTCTTCAAAAGATTTTTTCTTTCGGTGATAATCCGTCAAAAATTTAGTTTTTGTAAATAAAACTAAGTCGTTTGTTGCAAAATAAATAAAATTTTTCAACCGCAGCCAAATCTGGGTAAATTTTTTCGAAATATTCATGTAAATGAGGAATAAATTCTTAAAATATTTCTTCTTAATATTTATCTGATCCCGAGATATGAATTTTTTAATTTGTAGTCCCAAAATGTTCGTTTTTCGGTGTTCTAATATTGCTTGCAAGTTGCTGTTTAAATATATTTGAACAAAACCTTCAAGAATATTTTTGAATACTTTTCATACTAATTATGGAAGTGTAAGAAGGTGGCAGACGGCGCAGGGTTATTAGTGGAAAAACTACTCATAGAAATGTAAAAATTTGTTGAACAAATATAGAAAATAAGGCTAAATTTGATAGGCAACTATAGTTAAAAAACATAACAAAAACAAACAAAATACATAGCTTTCATTACTTTTTTTAATCTATAACTAGCATATCTCTACAACAATCACCAAACATAATAACTTTTTAAAAAGAAAATTAAATTTCCTGTAAAGTATGACCCCAAAATTGTTCCATTAAGTTACAACTAAACAAGTAAAGAAAGTCTAAAGTTGGTCCAGGCCGACTATGAAATACCCTAAACCTACTTTTCTAAAAAAAAAAAATATTGAAAATGGGCGTGTTCGTGGGCGGATGAAGCCTATATTTTATATGCATTTAAATGTTGATGAAAAATTTACACATACCACGATTTATTCCTGTAGCTCACAGTTAATGCCTTTATTGTGCTTTCGCTAGGGAGGTGGGCGTGTTCGTGTACGGATTACGCTCAATTTTTTAATGCATCTTAGTTTTTTTATAAAATACATACATACCAAATTGTATCTGAGTCCCTTTTTCAAAACCATCTTTTGTTTGTTACAAAAAACAAGCGTGCCAAATTTTATCTCTGTATGTTAAACAGAGGCTTATTTATTATGTTTTCAATTTTTGGGTTGTATGGGAGGTGGGCGTGTCAGTTGGCGGATGATGTCCAATTTTCAAAACCATCTTCCTTTTGTAATAAAAAAACATGCGTTCCAAATTTTATCGCTGTTAAACAGAGGCTTATTTATTGTGTTTTAAAATTTTGGGTTGTATGGAAAGTGGGCGTGGCTGTGGGCGGATGATGCCCATTTGTCGAAGATACTTTTTTGTTGATACAAAACACATACATACCAAATTTTATTGTTGTAGGCTATTTATGAGCTTATTTATGCAGTTTTCAATTTTTGCGCTGCATGGAAGGTAGGCGTGTCCGTGGGCGGATTCCAAAAATATTCAATAATGCAGATCCTTTTCTCCATGTGAGCATGAGTACCAAGTTTCATCCAACTATGTCAATTCCTTCTTCTTAACCTGTGTTTACGGACAACACACAGACGGGCGTCACTAGGTGACGCTGATCAAGAATATATATACTTTTCTATACCGAACTCGCTAGCATTACATTGCTTAAAGTTAATATACTCTGACCTTTCAGGTTTAGGGTACAAAAAGTAACGAGCAAATAAAGCCAAAAAAGAAATTTTTTTAAAAAGAAAATTCAAAATGCAATTTTCTCAAAAAAACACCAAATTTTTTAATATTGAATGACGTTATTTTTTCCTTAAACAATTTCGATTTTACAATCTTATCAATTTTTCCTCTCGGTGTGTTTTAAAATAAAAACACAGCGTCTTAATTTATTTTGATTGCAATAACTAGTAAAATAGAAAAATCAATTTGTTACGAAAATATGCTGCTCTGAGCAAAATATAACGTGAGGCGGAAGTAATGGAAATTGTTCAAAGAAAAAAACTCCATCGAATTTTTTTGCTCGCATCATGTCGGAGAACCACCAACCGCATTATTGTTGGTGATTATCAGTTAAAAACCATCAATCAACCATATTTTTGATTTTAATCTGACATATAAAATCATATTATGATTAAATAAAAACGTAAACTTGCCAAATTTCACAAAGATCCAACAATTTCTTCTGTTTTGTACGGGGACTAAAATAGAAAATTGTATGCAATGTACGCCCCATTTTCGCAGGGAATAACTTTAAGTAATAGATGCATCTGATCTAAATTTTATGAATCAAAATTGCATAAGAGTCAAATTATATATTAAGTCTTACGTCTATAGTTTATGGGAAATGTAACGCCCTGTTGTTGAGTTTTGTCTATATTTTATATGTGTTCAATTTTGCAAATAGTCACACTTTTTTTTTAGCCTTGAAGACCATGGCTAGACCGGGATTCAAAACCGGAACCTCTGGGTTGACAGTCAAGCACGCTTACTACTCGACTACCGAGGCCCCAAAATGAAAATGTCAATTTGGCCAATTTTTAAAATAAACTTATCAATAAAAAGTAAAATATATTTGAAAAATAAAGTAGTACCAAAATATTAAGTTTATATGAAGGTGCCACACACTTTGTCAAATCTATCTCATATTTTGTTAAGCAATTAATTATGTTAACAGCCGCATCAGACCTTGATTTAAAGAGTCCAGTTTCCATAAAAGTTTAGTTTTTTATGGAAATTCGCATCCATACCCTTATCCGTTTCCGCATTATTAAATTTTTTATATTTACAGTTACATTTATTAACATTTTTGGTTATCAGCTCCTTATCAATTTCCTTCTATGGTATGCTCTTATTATAACTTTATTTAACAATTAAAATAAGTAACTGCTTTGTTAAAAGCCTCGTTTTCGTTATACGTTTTTAATGGCTCCAAAATATAGTGATATCAAAAAATATTTATTAATATTAAATAAAAGCAGAGTGATATGCAAAAATTGTAATAAAAATTATTCTCGGAAAGTTCGTACGACTACTTTTCTCCGTAATCATCTACGTTCAAAATATTCAGCAGCACAGCGAGCTTTTAAAGCAAAACAATCATCAGAAAATTAATCTTCTGTTTGCAGGAAGCAGACTGAAACCCAGATGCAATTAATGGCAAAAATGTAGTTAACGTTAAGCGAGTCCCTCAAAAGAACCCTATTGAGAAACATCGAATCCCGAATTAAAAAGCTTTAATAAACTAATTACAAAAATGATTGCTTCGCAGAATCTTCCTTTTAGCTTTGTCGAAGGTTTGAAATTCCGTCGCTGAATGCGTGAAGCTGCTCCCGAATTTCACCTCCGCTGACGTAAATTCTTCACCTTAAAATATGTGTTAACATGTGAATGCAAGAACGAAATTTAAAAGAATTTTTAACAGGATTTTCATGTTTCCCATTTACATGTGGTATCTGATAGGTTGTCGTAGAAACATCACATGAAAGTGTCAACAATTAAATATTAACACAATGCCAGTCAAAAAAATTTTGCACAAGTGATGAAAGTGAAACAGAAACGAAAAATTACTTTGATTTAAATAATTAGAATAATATAATTCCGTAGAAATCTGAGTGCGGAACTCTTGATTACATTCCTACATTACTTCAAGTTTTTTTTTCCAATAAACCTATAAATAAATATTTGGAATTAAAAATTATTATTGGAATTAAATTATAATATGTGAACACCACTTCCATGACACCATCTTACAATAAACTGAGAAGTGGGCCGCGTTAACTAGATAAACCTAAACAGTAAACTATTTGATTAAATATAGACCTAAAATAACAGTAAATAGACCTTATGACAGTAAATTATTTAAATAAATAATTCAAAAGAAAAAGTTTGCGGTATACTATAAATTTTCGACAAATAGAAACATGAGAGGTAACGTTACAAGGATTTCAGGTGTCAAACCTATTCAGTCAAGTCTGCCTTGGTCCGGAAAATTGGGAGATAGACAAGTAGGAGAGAAAGTGAAATCAATTGAAAGAAGTGTAGAATGTTGTATGTGTAGCGCAGTGCTATACCAGTGCTATACGAATTTGAATCTGACGCAAGTGTTATGATTCTTTGATCCTTTACTTCAGTCAATTCGAGTGTTATTAAGAGAGAGTTGTTAAGCAATTTCCACAATCCACAAACATCTCTACTACCAACTACAACTTCCAAAGTCGTATAAATTGATGAATTTTTAATTTCAATTGATTAGAAATGAGGAAAGAATTAAATAAAGGTAAAAGTGTAGGACCATGGCTAAACCGCGATCTAGACCGAGACCCCCTAAATTTAATTCGAACTAACAAGGAAGGTCCCCAGGTGACAGTCTTCGATTTTAATGATTTTCGGATATTTGATAGAAGACAAAAATCTAAGGTCGAAGTATTTTTTTATACGTGCTCAATCCATGGTTTACGGTTTCAAACTCGCGTTCAAAATCAGCGAAAATTTCGTTTCTTTGCTATAATTTCGCTATTTTCCATGGAAATATTTATAAATTTGGTGCCAAACGTAAGCTCTTACAAAACCTTTTATATATAAATTTTATTCATTTTTACCTTTATTATTATAAATAAAAACATAAAAAATTGAGAGTCTTTTAAATAAAAATGTTATAACAAAAACAAATTTTCAACAGAAAAATTAAGCGCACAAAGCTAAAGCACCTCTTCCTTAAAGTAAATTAAGACTTTAAAATTTAGATTTTAGTTGTGAACCCTTTATTCTGTATAACACAAGCACATTTTTTAGGCATAGAGGAAATTAAATTATTAATGATATCCTGCGATATCCCATTCCAAGCTATTTTAATGGCTTGGAATAAATCATTTTTGGTTTTGCAGTTTTCTCTATTAATTTTCATATTGACGATCTCCCACAAATTTTTAATAGGATTTAAATCGGGTGATTGGGCAGGCCAACCAAGAATTTCAATCCTATTGTTACGAAGCTATGCCTTACAAACTTTAGAAGTGTGTTTCGGATCGTTTTCCTGCTGAAATCTCCATTTAATTGACATCTCTTCCTCAGCATATGGCAGCATCACAACTTTTAGAATGACAACGTACATAAAACGATCCATAATTCCTTCAATCAAATGATTTGGCCCAATTCCTTGACCAGATAAGCAACCCCAGACCATTACACTGCCTCCTCCGTGCTTAACAGTGGGTTTGCAATACTTAGGATTTAATCTTTCCCCTTTTGGTCTGCGTACCCGTCGTATTCCAACCGAATCTTTAAGGTTGTACTTCGATTCGTCAGAAAACAACACAGTCTTCCATTTTTCGACACTCCAGTTAAGGTGGGCTTTGGCGAATTCGAGTCTGGCTTTCCTATTCTTAGACGATATGAATGGCTTTTTTGCTGGTCATCCTACTGAATAATCCGGCTTCTACTGCTCTTCTTCGGATCGTTCTTTCGCTTTTTTACTTAAGCGATTTTTTACTTATCCAGAAGAGATTGTAGGGTCATTCTGAATTGTCCTCTTGATTAAGGAATCATCCTGCCGTGAAGTCTTAAGCGGTCTTTCTCCAATATGTACAGGATATATGCGACCAGTGCGCAAAAACCTTGATATCAGTCTAGAAATAACTGATCTATTAATTGAATATTTTTCACTCAGTTGATGTCGAGATAAACTGCCTCTCAGCTAATAATTCGCTAATAATTTTAAGTTTAAGTTCACTTGAATACTTGTTTCTTGCCATTGTTCTTATCTCACCGAAAATGTTTAAACAATGAACTTTTTTACGTAAGCATTTTTAAACAAATACAAGCGCGTGTATTTCTATGAATTACCGTTCATTATTACCGCAAATTTGCAGGGAAGTAGTCAAGTTTGTAAACAAATTTCTAGGGGTGCTTTAGTTTTGTCCACTTAGTTTTATGGTTTAAAACATTTCTTAATTGTAAATATTTTTTATACGAAACATTTGGTTTATTTAATATTTGTTTAGTAATAAGTAAAATATAAATAAATAAAACTTATATTTAACATTCATTAATAACGTTTTTTTTCATAAAAAAATATATATTTGAATAAAATAAACTTAGGGGGTGCTTAAGTTTTGGCCAATACTGTATGTTTGTATGTCAATTGAAAGCTAAAGACCTTAGGTAACTGCTGATGAACGGAAAAAGACTTTTAAATAAAGTGATAAATTTTTAACAGAAAAATAATTTTTATCCGGTTGTGGGCACCCTTAGAAAATACCCTAAACAATAAAATTAATTCATTTTTAATGCTTTTAGTGGCACATAAAGCAACGAAAATTAGCACAAATGCTTCAGACAAAAATAACTATACAAACAAGACCGGTGGCACTTGTTGTATTCAATGGAATTTTGGAATCCAACACACGATTTCTAAGAAAAAAATTAAGTATCCAAAACAAGTGAAAATTGGTGACCACTACTGGGAAATTGAGAGCTTTTGAAAAGCTATCACCCAATTTTTCTGAGGGATCATTTTGATCGAAACAATGGTATATCACAAAATATATTCAATTTCCTTCAAAAATGACGGTCTCGGTTTTTATAAAGGAAATACAGGAAATATGCCTTTTCTTTATGTTGAATTATAAATCAGCAATGGTCACATATTCGATATAAAATAACAAAAAAACAAAACAAATTGGCCATTTCAGCCCTTGAAAGGACTTTGACCGAGCTTCTTATGATCAATTGTGTTGTGTGTGTTATTAATTGTTTGCACACAATTGACCGAGAACTGGACCTAAATGTTTTATGCCGACTCCGAACGGCTAAAGTTCATGTTCTCAAAAAGCTTTACATGGCATTATTTACTCTCTGAGGTTTGCCATTGTCTGCAGAGAGGTGGTGACCGATCAGAAAAATTTTTTATTGAAACAACTTTTCGCCGCGGCTGGGGATCGAACCCGGGCTCCGAGCAAGCTAAGCCACACACATAACCTGCATGCCACGGTCACCACGGTTCGATATAAAATATCTTAAGGTAAAAACGGAAATTTTTTGTAAAACAGAAATTTTCAAAAATATAAAAAGTTTTTGAAGTTTCAATAAATCAGTAAACAGAAAAATGCCTAAAAATATGCTATGAAATTTTTTCAAAAAAATCAAACGTTCTGCACTCACATTTTACGGAATTATGTTATAGTAGCTCTACATTATATTTTGCAAAAAATTACTGCAATTAATAACACTTTGAACACAATAAAAAATTAGATAACTGTTGATTTTTACACACGAAAATATGCTATCGACTGTAGCTATTAAGCTTTTGCGTGTGTTTACTTCAGTGTAAAGTAGTACTCTGTTCGGCTTCACGTGAAACTCCACTCAAATCTCTAAAAGTTGTACTTTGTTTCGCTGCGGAAAGTCTAGTACTATATTACGCAACATGCATCTAAGCAACATTGTTTTCACGGCAATTTAATTGAACCGACCATTTATTTTGCCGTGAAAAGTGACAGTTGTCATTATATTTAAAAGAAGTGCACATTAAAGAATATTAACTCATATTTAAATTGGGTTTTTGTACTATTTCTAAAGTCTTGCAATTAATAACTACAGTTGTTGAATTTGTTGTTGTTGAAATTGTAAATACGAATGCACCTTTCCGCGGTGTTGGCGGTCGCAAAATTTTTTAGCTTGTAGCTCTACAACAAAGCACACACAATATTAAAAAATTCACACAAGTGGGTGTGCCTCTCCATACAAACTACATTTTGGATCGAATAGGTTTTGAAGTCACAGATGAAGTAAATGTGTTTATCTAAGGCATAGCAACGCGCGCCGGGTATTGCTGGTATACAACATTATACATAATTGGTCACCAACATTAATGTAATGCATTTTGGAATCGAATGCAAATCAAGGCTTTACAAAAAATGTTGCTTGAATGTGACAATGGATGAAACATGGCTCCATTACTATACTCCAAAGACCAATCGACACTCAGCTGAGTGGTCTACGCGCGATTTACCGAATCCAAACAGTCGGCTGACAAGATTATGGCATCTGTATTCTGGGATGCGCATGGGCCAGACCATTAACAGTGATTTTAACATAGCGTTGTTGGAGCGTTTGAAGGATGAAATTACAAAAAAACGGCTCCATTTGAAGAAAAAAATGGCGGCTGGGGTTATGTGTGCTAAGTATGTACCGAGTTCAAACCTCGTCTGGGACAAAAGTTTTTTTCGATAGAAATAAATTTTTCAGTTCGGCCGTCACCTCTCTGCAGACAATGGCAAACCGCAGTGCGTAAACAATACCATGTAAAGCTTCTAGAGAACATAAACATTAGACGTTCGAAGTCAGCATAAAACATGAAGGCCCAATTCTCGGTCAATTCTGGGCAAACATTGAATAACACATTTGATCATAAGAAGCTCGGTCAAAGTCCTTTAAAGGGCTGAAATAACCAATTATTTTTTTAAGAAGAAGAAGAGGAAGAGGAAGAAGTTAAAATATGCTGTTTCATCAAGACAATGCACAGTGTCACAAGTCAATGAAAACGATGGCAAAATTGCAAAAATGTTTTCTGCGAATTGAATTGCTGCAGTTATTACAAAAGCTCAGTCTATTTTCAATAGCGTGTTTAAAGAGCTCATGTGATAAAACTACAACACATTTTTACAGTTTTTCTTTTTTGCTTAATTATGTCAGGTATTTTTTCACTTCAAAGCTATTTTTGTTTAAATAAAATATTTTTTTTTTTTGTAAAAAATAGTGTTAGAAAATGTATTGTTTTTTAATGTGTTTTTTTTGTGCGGATCAGATTTAAGTTAAAGTTCTATTTGTTTGATTATTGAGATAGAATAAATGTTTTTGTGTGTTCTTAAACTGTTAAATGTTATCTTTAAAAAAGGGGCCACCTTTTGCCCCTTTGCTTGTTAATGCATTTTTAGCTTACACGTCTACAACACGAAGAGAACAATGTTTGGTCTATCGAGAAGCAAGGAAAGAACATGGTTGATGCTGTTCATAACTACTTTTTCCTTAAAAGTGGACTGCGAAACAGTCGAACAGAAGAGTATTGTGTGCATGTTAAGAAAGCTCTTCGTAATTTAATCTCTAATTTAAATGTAAATTGGATACAGGCAAACAGAACGAAAAATAAGTTTGAGTCTAAAAATAGAATGTGGCTAGACGGGTATTTTCACCTTCAGTCCGAAGACTTGTCCACATCAAATATTGTTCGACCTCAGATAGAGTTTTCAGACAAAGGCGAAAATTCGAAGCGTTTGGATGTAGCTCCCCTAGTTAATGCATTTTCTGCAGAAATATTAAGTTTTGCTGCTAGTGTCAGCGAAACAGCGGACTGCGAAACAGTCGAACAGAAGAGTATTGTGTGCATGTTAAGAAAGCTCTTCGTAATTTAATCTCTAATTTAAATGTAAATTGGATACAGGCAAACAGAACGAAAAATAAGTTTGAGTCTAAAAATAAAATGTGGCTAGACGGGTATTTTCACCTTCAGTCCGAAGACTTGTCCACATCAAATATTGTTCGACCTCAGATAGAGTTTTCAGACAAAGGCGAAAATTCGAAGCGTTTGGATGTAGCTCCCCTAGTTAATGCATTTTCTGCAGAAATATTAAGTTTTGCTGCTAGTGTCAGCCTATATAAGTCTGGTAAAAGATATGCAGTTACAATTGTAAAAAATGTCATTAGTTTTCCAACAAGACCTGCCAAAATGAAAAAAAATTTAAATACTCCAAGCAAAGCACCAATACCGTACACAGGTGAAGAGGCATTATTATGTTTATCGATGATAAATATACAAAAAGCACTTATACTTCAATGCGCATTGCTGCTTAAAGCCGTTATGCCAATATCTATCCCTCATACAAAAGAATTTTGGAAGACAGAAAAAAAATTTTCTGAACATATTTTTTAATATATCCTTGTTATTAAAAGTTAAAGCATTTTGAATGGATTCTTACTTTACCAATGTTGAACGCATATTCTTTTCATAATTAACTAGAAATAATTGAAAAACCAACAGCAAAAATTTTCAAAATTGGCTTGTATGAGAAGTGCCACGCCCATTTTTCGTATACCACCCGTATACGTATTTCGTATTTTTGTGTGAAGTAGCACTAAAGCAATATATTTCATCTCTGAAAATTTCAGCTATGTATCTGCTCCCAAACAGAAGTTATAACTTTATTCCAGCTATATTGGTCATTGGGACCACTGTGCAACGCCTACATAAAAATGTAACTTTATGCAGTAAAGTAGACTTTTGTCCTTAAATTTTCAAGTCCTTTCAATTGAAAATTTCAAGTTTCAGTTGATACAGATGATATCTCAAAATAAATACTGCAATTATAGGCTCCGACATCCAGTGAAATAAATTTTCATCGCAAAATTTAATTTTATTGAATTCATTCAGCTGCAACTTTCAACTAAATTTATTGTTTATACAACAGACAGCAAAATTAACACAGACACACAGACACACACACACACACACACTCAAAAAGAAAGATAATCTCGAATTTAATTCACTAAAGTAATCATTAAATATTAAGTGAATTTTAGAAGAGCAACAGCAGAAGAACACATTTTAAGCTTGCAGCAAAATAAAATCTACGACAACAACGACCAAAAAAAAATAACTTTGCTGCCCCGGCAAACCGATTTTGTGGCCAGGTTTCATAAATAATGTAGGCGACTTTAAATTTAACTAAGTGTGCTTGTGTTTATTTGTGTCTCTCGACAGTTTATTGCTTGTTGTGGCCAAGTTTACTTTCATTTTGGCTTTTGCTCATTTTCAAATCACTCGTGCATACGCGGTTTTTGGTTTTCTTTTAGTTTTGATAGAATTTAAGTGCAAAAGTTTTGACTTTATTGAATTTTATAACTAATTTGAGCTGATGCCTTAATGTTTTCTTGGAATTAAGTTCATTAGGTTGGCAAACATGCAGGTAGACGATGTGAGTTGAAATTTTTCTCGCTTTTCTGAAATTTAAATGAAAGAAATTCTAATGAAAGTCAATGAATGCAATGCAAAATATTTTCATACAATTTTCTCACAAAAGCAAATACAAAGTTTGATAAATCTTTAAAACTAAAAAGAATTTATGTTTCTATCTCCACATATATACAAACAAACAAACAAACAGCCTATTCGCAAGCATGTTTCCCATGGTACAACATGACGTATACGTAACATAAATACAATGGCACCAGCAATTTTTGCTTTCTATCTCCTCTCCTCTACGTACACTTTAAATGTGGGGTTAGTGAAAAATTCACTTTTCTAAAAGCTTTCAATAGCAACGAACGAACACACTTAAGGCAGTTTAAGTTTTCCACTCTTTTCGTAGAGCATAAAATAAATTTCTTAATCCTTTCAACTTTAACATTCAACAATAAATATATAAACAAATATAAAAATCTCAGCGCAACAGTGCGAATCTCAGATTCGCATAAATTTTGAATTTCCAATGAACATTTTTTTCTATCGTTGGAATATATCAATTTTCAATGCAAATAGAATACTCCAACCACTCGAGGCGCTAATGTAATAAAGTATTTTATGAAATTTTCCACCCATTAGAGATGTGCGCCATGCGTGTCGGCGACAAATGCTAACGCTATTAAAGCAACAATACAAGAACAAGACATAACAAAATGCTACAAAACAAATGCTATTTGTGTGTGGGTGTGTTTTCTACGTTCAATTATATGTAAATGTTGGCAACACAAAGGAATAGTAATCATTTTATTAGAATGCAAAAATATCCTTTTTATTGACCTGGTTTCTTTGGCTGCTGGTGATTTCAATAATGCTCGAACATGCTGTGCGGACTGTAAATATGGTGCTGCATATTTAACGAAAACCAAATGCAGTGACCTCTTTTTCGCAGAGAGGTCAATTTTATGCATTTCTAATGAAAGAGGATAATGAAAGTGAGTCAGCGTTGAAGAATAATTTGAACAGTATTTTTAACATTCATTCAGAATCATGATAGTTTAAAAAGTCTTTAAGAGTTGAAAATTATTCAAAGAGAGATTGAAAAATGTTTGACAATTATGATAGTTTCAAAACCTTGGGTATTTCAGATTCGTACACTTAATTTCGATTTTTTAACTGACTTCAAAAAGGAGGAGGTTCTCAAGTTGGTTGGTTTCTTTGGTTTTTTTTTTATTTTGTTTTCTTTTGTAAATGTATGTACATCGATTACTCCTAAAGTACTTGCCCGATTGCCGCAATTTTTTGTCAATATATAGACATTAAAAGCGGAGGTGCTATAAAAGTGGCCGGTATTCGACAAAGGGGCGTGTCGCTATCTCAGTAAATATTGACACTAGGGTAATAAAATGCACTGTAAAATTACAACGGCAGGCACAAATATTAAAAATAACGATCACTTAAGTGGGCGTTATTCGAAAAAAGCGTGTGGCAATATTGGAAAATTCTGTTCTTGAATAAAATTGACACTAGAGTAATGAAGTGGTGACCGTGGCATGCAGGTTAAGTGTGTGGCTTATGCTGGGAGCCCGGGTTCGATCCCCAGCCGCGGCGAAAAAGTTTTTTCAATAAAAAATTTTTCTAATCGGTCACCACCTCTCTGCAGACAATGGCAAATCTCAGAGAGTAAATAATGCCATGTAAATAAAGGTTCTTGAGTACATGAACTTTAGCCGTTCGGAGTCGGCATAAAACATGTAGGTCCAGTTCTCGATCATTTGTGTGCAAACATTTAATAACACACACAACACAATTGATCATAAGAAGCTCGGTCAAAGTCCTTTCAAGGGCTGAAATGGCCAATTTGTTTTTTTTTTTTGTTTTGAGTACTGAAATTAAGTACAGAGGTAGGCACAATTATTGAAAATTACTTTCAATAAAGACAATTACTGTGTCTCGAATAATATTGATACTAGGATGCAGAAATTTATTACAGCAGTAGGCACAATTACTACAAATATTTGTCAAAAAATATAGGCGTTATTTGACAATGGGGTGTGGCAATATTAAAACAAAATCTGTATCTGGAATACTAGGATACTAAAATTATATATAAAGGGGCGTGTCACTATAAGAAAAACACTATATCTCTGTAAATATTGACACTAGGGTACTGACACTTACAGCAAAAATGCAAGGGTAGGTGCAATTATAAAAAATTACGGTCAATTAAGGGACGTTATTCGATAAAGAGGTGTGGTAATATTAGAAAAACTCTGTATCTCGAAAAAATTGACACTAGAGTACTAAATTTTACTACAGAGGTAGGCAGAATTACAAAAATTTAATTTCAATAAAGTAGGTGTTGTTTGATAAAGGGGCTTATCAATATTTGAAACACACTGTATCTCGAATAATATTGACACTATAGTACTGATATTTAGTATAGAGGAATGCACACTTATTACAAATTACTGTCAATAAATACTGTGGTAATATTAGAAAACACTATAACGAATACTAATGACACTAGGATACTGAAATGAAGTACAGAGGTAGGCATAAATATTTCAAATTACTGCCGAGGAATTGGGCGTTATACGACTGAGGGGTGTGGCAGTGTTTGAAAAAACTGTATAAAATTGACACAAGGGTGATAAAATTCATTGTTAGAATAGGTAGAATTATTGAAAACACTATGACAAAGTGAGCGAAATTCGACAATGAGGCGTGTCACTATTAGAAAAAACACTATATTTCAGTCAATATTGACACTAGAGTATTGAAATCAATGCAAGAGTAGGTAGAGCTATAATACAACACGATCAAGAAAGTATTAGATTCAATTAAGTGGCAAAAAACACGGCATTTCAGTTAATATTGAAACTTGAGTAGTAATATTTGGTAGATGGGTAGGTAGAATAATTAAAAAAGTTGGGGGGATTATAAAAAGCGTGAGGCACTTTAAGGAAACTATTGTATATGGTCATTTCCATCGATGTGAACGCGATATTAGTACGCCTTTGAGGAGCAAAAAAACAAAGAAAACTCAAAACAAATGTTCTTTTTTTCCAAATTTTCGATAGCATTCTATTAGCACTATATTTAGAAAAAAAAAATTAGGTTCTCTAGATTTTATGTTTCCAAAATATTAGCCATAAACATGGCATCACGAACTCGACAAAAAATTGAACTCGTTTTCGACTGCATCTCGAAAAATGCAGATATCTGCGAAACACATAATAATATTTAAAAGCGGTGAATTGTAAAGATTATTGAGCTTAAGCCTGATCGCGAACGCGATGTCTAGCACGCGACACATCTTATTCTATTAAACGAGCAATATTTGTATATATATTTGCAATTGCGTTCTCGAAAACGGCACTAACGATTTCGATGAAATTTACAATAGCTGCGTTCGATTCGCCAGTGCTCAACTCGCTTGTGAAAAGAACGTCTACTCATTTTGCTTTTATTTTCTCAATAGTTGACAACGCTTTTATTATGACGACCATATAAATAAATACATTAAAACTTATCCCGTACACCAACCAAGTGAAAAAATAAGAACTTGGCAACGCAACTTTACTCAACTCAACAGGTAGTTGACTTTCTCTATGCTCAACTAGCTGGAGACTTTGTTGTTGTTTTCTCATACAAATTTTGAAATAAGCGACAATAAGCAAGTATAGGCTGGCGAATCGAACGCAGCTAATATAGATGAAGAGGGGGCTAAAAAATCGATTCAGCTAGGTCTCATCTCTGGGAAAAGCTGTTTTTCCGAGTTTTCACGCATTTAATAAATAAGTTAATTTTTCTGCCGAATATGTTATGCTAAGTTTGCTAATGTTGTTATAGCGGTGATAGCTCAGAGAATAGAGCTTCTATCCAATAATATCAAGGTTGTGAGTTCGAATCCCGCCGTGCTCAATAAGATTTTTGTTTTTATTTTTTAAGCTTCACCAAACAGTGATTTGATGAATTTGTTATATTTTTCATTCATTTTTTTTTTATAGAAACGTTTTTAGTACAGTTTTGTTGTATCAATTTTTGATATAAAAAGAAATCTTACAAATAGAGTAATTTACACTAATTCTTAAACAAATTTTAAAAAGGAAAATATTTTTGTAAGAGTTTCCTATGCTAGAGTTTCCTACGTTTTGAAAAAAAAAAATCTAATTTGCTCACATCTCAAAAAGTGCACTTTTTGTTTGTAATTTTAAGAAACAAATTAAGTTTGCACCAAAATAAAATATAATGGCCAAATGTTATGCTTTTCATAATTTAAATTTTTTCTGATATAGGTACATTTCACTTAATCGTTCATAACTTCTATACCGTTTGAGATATTGTTATAAAATCTGGAGCAAAAATGTTTTTCTTATTAGGTCAAATAATTATTATGTATATAATAAAGGAATCTGGGACCATAAAACTGTCAAAAGCTTGAACAAAATTTTTAGTTCCTTTTTTTTTATTTGCAGTAAGTTTACAAAATTTTAAATGCCTTATAAAAATTCGAAATAAATTAAGATCAAATTTACTCTAAGAATTTTTTAATCGGTCTTAAAACAAAACAGTTTTAACATTTTTCAATCGGCCGTCTGGGGAGGATGAAGTGACAAATTCACATTTTGTAAATATCTTAAGGTGTGAACAGACCACATAGTACAACAACTTTACGGTTAAAAATCTTAGAGTAATTTTTAAACAATACATTGAACTAATACATATGTTAATCCTTTTTTTAGAATTGATACGATTAAAAATACTAGACATATTTTTAGTCAAAGCTGTACGTAAATTTAATTAATTGGGAATACAATTTGAATTATGGTAACTTAGGTTAAAAATTGAATACAAAATAACTAAAAGACTAATAAAAGCTGTATTTTGCTTATATTTTGTTTTTTACATTACAAATTGCTTACAAATTTTTACATTAAATAATTAATAAAATAAGATTATAATAATAAAAAATTAAAAAAAAAATATACTTTTCAATCAGGAGATAGAACCAGACTTCTTTGATTCTTAACGTTATCACCACAACAGCTTATCCGACTGAGCCACGACTCTACTGATTTCTGCTCAACCCAATAACAACCGGTTGCTGTTTTAGATGCAAAGATCATATTAAGTGAATAGAAAACGACATCTATTGGGTAATAGCATACAACGAAAAATAATGCCAATAGTTTTTTTCATAAGTGTTTAGTCTAATCGTAACACCCTCTTAACTTAGAACACCCTCTTAACGTGGAGCAGAGCACCATCAGTTCGTTCAAAACAAAACCAACACAAGCAAAAACAGATACAACATGCAAGCAGCTAATGATTAATTTTCTTATATAAAAATCTAGATTATTCTTCTAAGCTTTTGCTATTTTGTGACTTTAATATAAAAGTAACAAAATCCAAAATTAAATATTCGTTTAGCGCAGGATATATCTGACACTTTAGTATAAATATTATATTTGAACGATGAATATTATAGGCTGTAGGTATGACCTTAAAAAAATTTGTCAAAACGAAAAAATTTGTACAAACCGCGCTGTAAGACGTAATTCTACGTAAAAAAAAACCGAAAATGCATTTTTTGAGATATGAACAGTTTACTTTTTTTTTTGAAAAAGTAGGCAACTCTAGCAAAAAAATTCCAAAAGTATTATATTTTTTATTAATAATCGCTTTTCAAATGCTTTCTAACGATATTTCATTTACAAAAATAGGGGTAACAAATGACAGAGGTATGATTTATTGAAAATGACTCCATTTTCAAGATTTTTACTTTGATCAAAAATTGCTATCTCCATAACTATAGAAAAAATTGCGACATCAAAAAATAACTTCTATTCTTGTAAGTGGAAAAGGAGCATGAGGGTAATTTTGGGAAAAAAAAATTTACTTAGGCTTGGGATGGCCGGCATAAGTTCAGCATAAGTAAATTATCAAAATAATTAAACCAAATATAAAAAAAATATAAAACCAAAACAAATTTCGTTTAGTTGAAAAACGAAGTTATCATAAAATAAAAATGTATTTAAAGTTAATTGAAAAATATGATCTTATATGTTGTTTCTAAGATAAAGTTGGCATTTCCGATACATTAAAAACCGTAAAACATTTGAATATACGGCAGGAATCTGAGCGGAGCTCGGTCGCCCAGGTACTTAAAGTAATTTCAGCTAAATATTGCATTGAACATTGTTGTTGTAGCAACCTGTTTGGCTTCAATAAATTATTTGGCATCAAGCTCTAAAAATAATTCTTGAAAAATATGTTTTTCAAGAATTATAAACTAATATAAATATTGCATTGTCTATCAAAAGTATCGTATATCGAGGGCCCCTATTCATTTTCCTCTATCTGCAAAAGTACAAGTTTTCGGGAGAGCAAAAAAACCGTTTCATCTTGTTATTTAACATTTTTTGAAAAATCGATCTTCTACAATGTTGTTCAAAGGCGTCCATGGACCACTTTGCATACATTTTTTTTTTTAATTTTTTGTGCTAGTTTAGCTGCTATGGTAGATCTATATAATTAATAGGCTAAGGTTTTTTTTGTGACTTCAACTCCTCCCAGACCAAAGGACCGATTCTATCGATTTAGATGTCATTAAATCAGGTTTAGGCTGTATATGTGCAAACCACTTTTAAAAATTGTGATTTCACTTCAGGGGGTTCCCAACCTTTTAAAACAGAAATAAAATTTTTGTACAAAAATCCGTTATTTTATCGATTTGAAACTTAGTTTGAGAAGAGCTTATGAATTGATCGAATTTGAATTTTTTTCAAAACTAAAAATTTTTAACCAAAATTATCTTTTATGCATTCCTCAAATGTCAATTGTCCGAAAAATGCAGTTCCAAAATCAAAAAATTCCACTTTCCGAGCAAACAAGTCAGTCAAATTTTAACAGTTTTCAAAATTTTTTTGTTTTTCTAAATTTTTGTTGAATTTTCTTTGAAATGTGTTGACAATTACAGTAATTATCTTATCAAATGTATTTTTAATGAATTTTCTTAATATTTTCTTTAGTTGTTTAACGTGTATTTTTATCAAACGCCAAGACAGAGAAAAAACTCTCTGAAATTTAAAGTTCTGTATTTGGAAGCGAATATCTCTGCCATTTTTTAAAAAATTTCATTTATTTTTTTTTTGTATTTAATTGCAATTAATTGACTTTAAAATAATTATAAAGTTTTTACCGTTACTTAATTATTTATATATAAATCATTGCCTTTAAAAAGAGTCCAATAAAACGAATGTTTCCTCAAAAAATGTATTAAAAATTGTTTTTGTTGTAAAAATAAAAAATTTCAAATTTGCATTTTTGATTTTCTTTCATTGTATGTAGTCTATTTAAGACGAATTTGTTTTTGTTTGACAGAAAAATTAATAAATACTATGTGTCATCGAAAAAACAAGGCTACCCCCTATGGTTTTTTGCTCGAAATTTTTTTTTTTTAAAATGTTGTTCTTATAATTTTTAAATCTTCAACAAGCTTCAAAAACAATATATTTAAAAAAAATTTCATTATAGCTACAACCAATAAAAAGTTATAGCCACGAATCTGTTTTAATCATCCTGCTTATCTATATAATTAATAGGCTAAGGTTTTTTTTGTGACTTCAACTCCTCCCAGACCAAAGGACCGATTCTATCGATTTAGATGTCATTAAATCAGGTTTAGGCTGTATATGTGCAAACCACTTTTAAAAATTGTGATTTCACTTCAGGGGGTTCCCAACCTTTTAAAACAGAAATAAAATTTTTGTACAAAAATCCGTTATTTTATCGATTTGAAACTTAGTTTGAGAAGAGCTTATGAATTGATCGAATTTGAATTTTTTTCAAAACTAAAAATTTTTAACCAAAATTATCTTTTATGCATTCCTCAAATGTCAATTGTCCGAAAAATGCAGTTCCAAAATCAAAAAATTCCACTTTCCGAGCAAACAAGTCAGTCAAATTTTAACAGTTTTCAAAATTTTTTTGTTTTTCTAAATTTTTGTTGAATTTTCTTTGAAATGTGTTGACAATTACAGTAATTATCTTATCAAATGTATTTTTAATGAATTTTCTTAATATTTTCTTTAGTTGTTTAACGTGTATTTTTATCAAACGCCAAGACAGAGAAAAAACTCTCTGAAATTTAAAGTTCTGTATTTGGAAGCGAATATCTCTGCCATTTTTTAAAAAATTTCATTTATTTTTTTTTTGTATTTAATTGCAATTAATTGACTTTAAAATAATTATAAAGTTTTTACCGTTACTTAATTATTTATATATAAATCATTGCCTTTAAAAAGAGTCCAATAAAACGAATGTTTCCTCAAAAAATGTATTAAAAATTGTTTTTGTTGTAAAAATAAAAAATTTCAAATTTGCATTTTTGATTTTCTTTCATTGTATGTAGTCTATTTAAGACGAATTTGTTTTTGTTTGACAGAAAAATTAATAAATACTATGTGTCATCGAAAAAACAAGGCTACCCCCTATGGTTTTTTGCTCGAAATTTTTTTTTTTTAAAATGTTGTTCTTATAATTTTTAAATCTTCAACAAGCTTCAAAAACAATATATTTAAAAAAAATTTCATTATAGCTACAACCAATAAAAAGTTATAGCCACGAATCTGTTTTAATCATCCTGCTTATCTATATAATTAATAGGCTAAGGTTTTTTTTGTGACTTCAACTCCTCCCAGACCAAAGGACCGATTCTATCGATTTAGATGTCATTAAATCAGGTTTAGGCTGTATATGTGCAAACCACTTTTAAAAATTGTGATTTCACTTCAGGGGGTTCCCAACCTTTTAAAACAGAAATAAAATTTTTGTACAAAAATCCGTTATTTTATCGATTTGAAACTTAGTTTGAGAAGAGCTTATGAATTGATCGAATTTGAATTTTTTTCAAAACTAAAAATTTTTAACCAAAATTATCTTTTATGCATTCCTCAAATGTCAATTGTCCGAAAAATGCAGTTCCAAAATCAAAAAATTCCACTTTCCGAGCAAACAAGTCAGTCAAATTTTAACAGTTTTCAAAATTTTTTTGTTTTTCTAAATTTTTGTTGAATTTTCTTTGAAATGTGTTGACAATTACAGTAATTATCTTATCAAATGTATTTTTAATGAATTTTCTTAATATTTTCTTTAGTTGTTTAACGTGTATTTTTATCAAACGCCAAGACAGAGAAAAAACTCTCTGAAATTTAAAGTTCTGTATTTGGAAGCGAATATCTCTGCCATTTTTTAAAAAATTTCATTTATTTTTTTTTTGTATTTAATTGCAATTAATTGACTTTAAAATAATTATAAAGTTTTTACCGTTACTTAATTATTTATATATAAATCATTGCCTTTAAAAAGAGTCCAATAAAACGAATGTTTCCTCAAAAAATGTATTAAAAATTGTTTTTGTTGTAAAAATAAAAAATTTCAAATTTGCATTTTTGATTTTCTTTCATTGTATGTAGTCTATTTAAGACGAATTTGTTTTTGTTTGACAGAAAAATTAATAAATACTATGTGTCATCGAAAAAACAAGGCTACCCCCTATGGTTTTTTGCTCGAAATTTTTTTTTTTTAAAATGTTGTTCTTATAATTTTTAAATCTTCAACAAGCTTCAAAAACAATATATTTAAAAAAAATTTCATTATAGCTACAACCAATAAAAAGTTATAGCCACGAATCTGTTTTAATCATCCTGCTTATCTATATAATTAATAGGCTAAGGTTTTTTTTGTGACTTCAACTCCTCCCAGACCAAAGGACCGATTCTATCGATTTAGATGTCATTAAATCAGGTTTAGGCTGTATATGTGCAAACCACTTTTAAAAATTGTGATTTCACTTCAGGGGGTTCCCAACCTTTTAAAACAGAAATAAAATTTTTGTACAAAAATCCGTTATTTTATCGATTTGAAACTTAGTTTGAGAAGAGCTTATGAATTGATCGAATTTGAATTTTTTTCAAAACTAAAAATTTTTAACCAAAATTATCTTTTATGCATTCCTCAAATGTCAATTGTCCGAAAAATGCAGTTCCAAAATCAAAAAATTCCACTTTCCGAGCAAACAAGTCAGTCAAATTTTAACAGTTTTCAAAAAAAAATTTTTTTTTGAGTTTTTTGGTGCTTTTTCATCTAAATGTGTTATAAATCGATGTTGTAGGTGTTCTGTTTGTATTTTTTATTAATTTCTGAAATATATCATATTATTATTTCTTAAATCTATTTTTTACTGCGTTTTTTTTTTAACATTAGTTATGTTTTATAGCTGGAAGAGTTAAGCTGCGATGTTTTTGAATAGTAATAATGTTTGTCTCAGCAGTAATATTAGTGTTAGTCCGTCTTCGTATTTTGACAGTTACATTAAAAAATTAAGTCTCAGATCATACGTTTCAAGTCAAACCATTCAGATAATGATATTTTATATCATTATTGAGACTGAATATATCGTTATTGAGTATAATAAATTCTTTAATAGAATATCATATAATAAACGTCTATAATGTTTTTAACACTTAATTTTTATTGGATTGCTCGAATTCGGGCAACAGGTTTACTAGTAGTGGGTTAATTCCAGAAAGAAAGTTACTATAAATGCAAATAGAGCTATTTGTATAGTAGCAAAAAACACAATTTTTTTAAGAAATCAACAGGTAAAACTTTGCTGTTTTATTTCTTTTCTATAATTTTCGTATTTAACATGAAAAGAATATTTTTACATAGGAATCTCAAGTAAAGTTATGTTATGTTTGATGTTGTCGTAAAAATTATGATATTCGGTTGGAATTACAGCCTTAAGTTCTTGTAGATGTTTCCATTTGTTCGATGCGATTGAAAGTTGAGTTGTATGTTACTAGGCAGATGTCGTATGTTCAATTGTTTTTTTTTTAATTTTAAAGGCAAGGTCGATATAATTTTGGTCGAAATCAACTTTGAATTTAACGGTGCCGGTGGGCTTATATATAAGAGATTTAAGCTAACAAAATCGAATATACTTCCCCAAGCCCTTTGTTATTTACGTGGAGTCAAAAAAAAACCATCCAAAAAATTTGTGCTGGTGTAACTGGAAATTAGTTGTATCAACAAAAGAAAACGTTGCAAAGTAAAAAAAAATCTTCTTTTAGTTTTCAAAACAACTTGTTTTTAATGCAGATAGAGGTTTATGTCGTAAGTAAAAAATAAGTTTTTAAATAGAGGTTCAGTTTAACTGATTAAAACAAGGTGTTAGGATTTGTTTTTCACTCTTATTTTAATATCATAGAAGAAACCGAGGCCATCATTTTGGAATTAAAAAAAAATGGCGAAAATGCATGGAGGAAAATGAATAAAGGCCCTGGATATGTTATTTGTGAGTTCTACATACGTAATATTAATAAAAAACAAAAATACATTTGAGACTAGTGAGAAAAATTATGATATTTTAATATAATCCCACCCGTACTGCACATATAGTTATTTACATTATGATGACTTTTTTACGCCCATAAGGAGGCGTGGTAGATAAAGAAAAGTGCGTATATTATCCTGCAGTATCACCTTCTAATTTGATTTAACCATCTCCGTCCCTGTGTTTCTATGTCTCCCCTGTCTCTTGACATGATTACAGCCGTTATTTTAAAGTTTTCGTAATGAAATTCAATATTTAAGCTTATATCGTAACAAGTATAGAAAGTCTAAATTCGGTCTAGTCCGGCTATGAAATACCCTAAGCCTACTTTTTCAAAATACAATAATATTGTATTGAAAATGGGCTTGTCCATGGGCAGATGAAGCCCATATTTTATATGCATTTAACTTTTGATGAACAATTTACACATACCAAGTTTTATTCCTACAGATCACATATTAATGTCTTATAGTGTTTTCGCTATTGTGAGTTCTATGGGAAGTGGGCGTGTTCGTGGACGGACTACGCCCAATTTTTTAATGCATCTTAATTTTGGTATAAAATACATACATACCAAATTTGATCTCTGTACGTTAAACATGAGCTTATTTATTGAGTTTTTCATTTTTGGTTATATGGGAGGTGGGCGTATCCGTAGGCGGATGACATAAATTTTTCGAGGACATCTTTGTTTTGATATAAAATACATACTTACCAAATATTATCTCTGTACATTAAACATGAGCTTATTTATAGAATTTTTAATTTTTGGTTGCATGGGAAGTGGGCTTGTCCGTGGGAGGATGACACCCATTTTTCGAAAACGTGTTTGTTTTGATATAAAATACATACGCACCACATTGTATCTCTGTACGTTAAACATGAGCTTATTTATAGAGTTTTAATTTTTGGTTGTATGGTAGGTGGGCGTATCCTTAGGCGGATGACACACCCATTTTTCGAAAACATCTTTGTTTTGATATTAAATACATACGTTCCTATATTTATCTCTGTAGGTAAAACATGAGCTTATTTATTGAGTTTTTCATTTTTGGTTGTATGGGAGGTGGGCGTGGCCCTGAGCAGATGACATAAATTTTTTGAAGACATCTTTGTTTTGATAAAAAATACATACTTACCAAATATTTTCTCTGTACATTAAACATGAGCCTATTTATAGAGTTTTTAATTTTTGGTTGTATGGGAAGTGGGCGTGTCCGTGGGCGGATAACACCAATTTTTGTAAGACATTTTTGTATTGATATAAAATACATACATACCCAATTTAATTGTTGTAGGCTTACTATGAACTCATTTATGCAGTTTTCAATTTTTGCGTTCTATGATAGGTAGGCGTATCCGTGGGAGTCCAATATAATAATGAATAAACTTAATAATCTAATTTAACCAAGAAATAAAAAGGAAAAGTAATTTAATATTATGTTTTATTTTGTAGTGATTTTGAAGTGAGTTTTTTTTTTATAAAAAGTTTTTATTATGGAATCTGAAGAAATATCCATCCGTTGACATGTTCCGTTAAGGATACCTGTAGGTGATCACTGAAGCTATTACGAAAAGACGTGAAATAACACTCGTCGAATTGTGAAGAATAAAGAGCGAAGTAAGTCGCACTCATATTTACGCTTTTATATTGATGAAAAATACTTGAAAATTCACTAAACAATGATAAACGATATTAGATCAGCCCTAATTTTATCACCATTTTTATTTTGATTTGTGAAAATTTAACGCTAAATGACTTGATATGTCTTTGACGCTAAGCACATTGCCTTAAATTTAAGATTATGGGATAAATATGAAGTTATTTATTTGATTTTTAACGGATTTGTACGTGAATTTCCGTTTTGATAAAGTCACTTTCTATGGGAGGTAGACACGGTTGGAACCAAATCTTTGTTTCTACAAAAAAAAGTAAAATATGGAATTTCATAACGAAACTCCAACGGCTTTCATTACTGCTGAAATCGTGACGGCAGACAGATATACGACATTTCTAAATCATCTCAGGTAGGGATGCTGATGAAAAATATACTGTATATTTTTCTATACCTGCCATGCCTCTTTATGGGCAGTATGCGTGCGGGTATAAATTGAGATTCTTCTCTGTATAAATAATTTTAAATTGCATCAACAACTATCTCAGTAGCAACTCTGAGGATTTGTGCCAACCCTAGGCACCACTGGCTGACAGTTAAAATTGAAACTATGTTTTTGTGGGAAAGCATCATTATAACTTTCTGTCAATTTTTTTCCATGCTGCTGTGACAGCCTTTTATTTTGTGTTATTTTTTCTGAAGAAAAGAGCCCCTAACAAAGGAAGATGTTATTGTTTTGCTGACACAGAAAGTAACTTATGCGGAGAGACAATTCAACGACAGTGTTTATAATTTCTCAACAACAATATTATTCCATGAAATGCTAATCATTGATTAATTCTTTCATGACATATGTATAAATATTCTAGATATTCCGACACAAAAATAATGCTTGACAATATTTAATTTTTTTTTTCTATTATTATAATTTTTTTTTTTATCTGGTTGTTTATGTTTTTTGACTGCAAATATTTTTAATATCTTTAAGACTATTTTTTGTCAGCATTTTATATTTTTCATTATCTATGATATATGCACTCTCCTCTTTACACATATTGTTATCAACTATCTGATAGTCTTTTATATAACTTTAATATTTAAACTTCTTACTGTAAATAATTTAAAAATTCAGCATTTTAAATTTTCTCTTATTTGCTCTACATCTCCTCTAAACATTTCTTTTTTCTTACATTTTGTTCTCTTCTTGTTTTTTGTTTATTTTAGCTAAAAGCCAAATCGTAGTGTACAAAAAAACAAGTTAATACAACAACGCAAAACAATAAAAAAAAACGTAAACCGTTTAAGTATCTACAACGCACTAGTTGGCAACACGGCAAGCAGTAGTTGGCAACACGGCACAATTGCACGCACTCTAAGCGTTGCCACCGCTTGTACATCATCCTAAAACAACTGCAACAACAATTACAATAACAAAAAAAAACAAAACAAGAACCCAGAAAGTACCAACAACACACAATATTTTCAATTTATTTCATATTATTCTTTGCTTTATTAACCTTAACGTTCAAAAAAAAAAAGCACCAACATTTTTAAATTCAATAAAATACATCAACAACCTAAATCACCACCACCAACAACAACAGATACCGTTAACAGCACATTAACAACAGCAACAGCAACCAACATTACCACCACGACGACTACAACCACAACAACAACAACAGCTATAGGCACGGGCAAAAACATGAGCAACAACAAAATGAAAAAACGCGACACAGACTTATGACTGGTAAGGACGAAGGGTCTCGGCGTTGGCGGCAGCAGCGCCGGACGCTATAAAGTGACCGCGCGCTGTGTACCGGAAGTGAGCATCACTTCTCCGCAAGCCGATGGACATTACAATGATTTACAGCAACAACAACAACAACAACAACAGCATAAGCAACATAACAAGCAACATCAACAACAGCAACAACAACAACAACAACAACAACCACAACAGCAACCACATCTTAATTACCATAGTAACAACAACAATAATAATAATTTGTTGTTACGCAGTAAACAGACTAACAACATTTATCCAGCAGGAGCAACATTGGTGGAGGAAGAGGATTTCAATGAACTGACAGCGGTACCAACAACAACCATAGTGATAGCAACAAACGCAACAACAAAAAAAAGTAAACATTTGCCGCCCTTAAAACTGACTTCCGCAACAACAGAACCAGCATCAACAGCAGCAGCGACAATTGATAATTCAATACCAGCAGAAAAGCATGCGACACAACAACAGCAGCAGCCAACACAACAACAAGAAAGTCAGCCCGCCAATACAAATATAACAACAACAACAACAACAACAAACCAAGCCACAAGCGACGACAGCAACACCAACATCAATACCAACAACATCAACAGCAACATCAATCATACATACACGAGCCACAATCACGAAGAACCAACCGAATTGACGCCGTTAGTAAACGAAGCAACGCCCACACCCACACCAACGCCTACACCAACGCCAACCCACAAAACAACAATTACAAACGACACACGTGATACAACAACGTCCGCCGTCGAAGCCGCCACCTCACCAATTGTTCAGCTCTGCAACAGCAGCTACCAGCAGCAACCGCAACCACAACAAAAACGCGTTCCAACCACCTACAGCCATAACTCGAAGACCACCCGCTCGTGGCCCGTGATCTACCGCAATCCACACCACTACGACTACGAAGCGCTCTACGTCAACAACCGCCCGCCAACGCAACACCACCACCAGCAGCAACACCAACATCATCATCATCAACAACACCACCACCAATACGTGGCGCCCTCCTCTCAGCAGCACGCACCCTCTTTCGCCAACTTCAATCAGAACTGCTATTCGAACCAATTCGCTCAGTCCATCATCTATTCCTCCAGCAACGAAGATCTCACCGCCAATGAGTATCCAGGCGGTGGTGGTGACAGTAACAGCAACGGTGACGTTGGCGTTGATGTTGGTGTTGGCGCCAATTACGGTGGACTAGACAGCGGTGCTGCTGCTGGTGGTTCGGGTGGCATACAAACGACCTGCTACTATTTCGCGCCCAGTCGCCACAACAGCATTTATGAGCATCCCTCGGCTGTGGTTGGCAGCACGCTACATTTCGATCCGGCCACATCGGCTGCCACAACAGCAGCTGCTGCCGCCGCTGTTGAGAGTATAAGACGCAGTAATAGTATTTTGCTGCGCAATAGCAGCTGTTCCTCAAAGCTTGGTGGACAACTGCAGTGCGGTGCCGGCGGTGTAGCTGGCGCCAACGTCGATAGTCCGACATCGTTAAATTCCGCCATGGATGGCGGCAGCGGCTCAGGCGGTTCAGGCTGTTGCTCAAGCTGTTGCATTGGGCCGCCACCGGTGCTCTTTCTCTTCGTGACGCTATTAATGACCACCAGCGCTACGGCCATGTTATGCGCTGCCATCATGACGGATCATTGGGAGCACGTGGCATGGGATCGCGCCAGCTTAGATAGGTACTCGAATCGTTCCGGTTTGCAGCTTGAGTGGCTGTTAAACGAAAAAGTGGCCGTGCTGAAACCAGATCGTAAAGGTAAGTTGGGTTTGGTATGTTAAGTAGCTTCTATTTTTAATACAATTTATGTAGGTTATGATAAATTGTGATAACTAAGAAAAACATTTTTATTAAGGAATATATATTTATAGGAATATAGCAGAAACTTTGTCACGCACGAATTGACCACACCACAGGGAAATCGATTGCCAAAGGGTGCCTTTTAAAGAGAAGTTGTTCATATCATTAAACTTAAAATGAATTGAATGACCACAAAAAGTACTACTAGGGCGTTCAAAGTGCCACCGTCCTCCCAAAAAAGCACACGATGTTAACCAAAATCATTTTTCATTCTTCCATATAGTAGTCCCCTTTTTGGTCGCTACACTTATTCCAAAGATTTTCCAACATTGCCTTTGAATAGTAAAATTTTTCAAGATCTCCAAAATACGCTTGAGTTTCGAATTCGACCTGATCATTCGTCGCAAGTGGGGCATGAGAAAACAATTCGAATCGAAACTCGTACAATTTTGTCATGGTTTCGATCAGTTTGTGAGCTGGACCAATGTCGTACCAAAAATATGATTTTTCTTCGAGAAATTGCTTGCGATTTGGATCTTAGTTTTATCCATGGCCATTATTTTATGCAAAAAATGAGTTGGCTTTTGTTTAAATATGATCAAACATTGTTTGAAAATGCGAACATGATCATGTTTTTGATTTATTGTTAACGAAAGCAGCACCCAAAACACTTTCTCATACCCAAATGTTCATGTTAAATTGAAACCACCAAACCAACTTGACATGCCTAAGGCTGCGTGCATAGTAAACGCCGATTCAGACAGGCAGGTAGCCAGACAAGCTAAAATCTATGCGAACAAACGAGATACACCTAGCTTTCTATCTCGCTTGTTCACACACTCTATCTGCCTATTTATAGCTATCTCAAGCACATTCATTTTCGAATTGTTCAATACGAAATAGTGGATTATTTCAATTCATTCTGGAGTGGTCACTAGGCTGAATCGAAAAAAAAATGGACGTGCCGGTGTCTGAAATAAAAGTTAAGTTTAGGTGGAGAATATTACTGAGTTTCCATGGCGAGTTAACTCGGTGTTTACTCGGGGTTAACTCGCTATGGAAACGCGAGTTGAGTTGAGTTTCGTTAAATCTACGAAACTCCACGAAACTTGTAAGATTTAACTAGGTTCTATTTGTCAAAGTGATTGCTGTCATTAATATTGAAAAAATAATGAAAATTTTTATTTTAACAAAAATATTAAAATGTCGAAAGCAAGAGTTTTTTGGAGTGCCGCAGAAACTAGTCAAAAAATAACAAAAATTACAAAAAAGAATTGACAAGTTCAACTCGACTCGGTGTTGTGCATGGAAACACTATCGAGTCAGCAAAGTCATTTTGTCAACTCAACGAAAACCCAAACCCAGAGTTAACTCGCCATGGAAACTCAGTATATAACAAAAGCCATTTTTTTACAGTGTACTCCTCGTTGGCAAGAATGTTTTTAAGCCCTGATCAAAATAAATTTAATGGAACCCCCACAAAAAGTATGCAAGTATTGTAAGAAGATCTTAATTTTTTTATCTCTTTTTTTTAAACAGCAAGGTGTCCCTTATTATTTTTATTTAGAATTTGTAAATACAAAAGTACTACAATATATTTAAGCCACACAAATGAACATAAAATTTAATCTATTTTTGACGTTTCTACACGGTTAAAAATTTTGGACTAGTTTTTAATCCAAACTTTGGTTTAAAGGAATTTTTAATCCAAAAAGTACTATTTTCTATTCCATACATTAGTTTAATTGATTTAATCCGAAAAAGTTTAAGTTTAAGACTATTTTTTGACTACAAATTTACATTAAAGTAATATTTTCAGGAAATAGTGTTTATGTTACCTAAGATTGAAAACTTCTACTACTACAAAATTTACGCTTAATATAGTTGTAATATAGCATCCGAAGTTTATTAAAATTTATAAAATAAATGAAACAACATTTTTAATAAAATCTAAACCAAATAACATTAACATTATAACATGTTATAACATTAAACAGTGTTTTATAATACATAATAAGAGTATTCATGCAAAGCAGCAATCTAATATCTTGAGCAATTAGTTATTTTTATCAGGCAGATTGTGTGAAAGTCCCCTAAAATCGATTGTGCATTTGCAGAGATATGTCAGCTGTTAACTTTTAACAGTCAACACCACCTCTGTCCCAGCCCCAAAAATGATCCAAAAAGTATATATACCATTCAAAAGGGCTCAATTTGCACCTTCCGAATATAAGCATTTTAGAATTTGCACCCTCGTACTTTTTGCAAAAAAAAATGTCAAAGTTTGCAAAATTCAAATGCTCATATCTCGGTAATTAATTGATATTTCGATGTGCACCTTGCGTCAATAATTTGCAACTTTACTCCTCTAATTTGCACCATTGAGAACAAGCAAAAAATACATCGAATTTTTCTGAAAATGCAAAATAAAATGTTTTAATTCGATAGCTCATTCTGCGCATGCGTCGTATCAGTGACACGCGCGCGCCGCGCATTTCACTAGGGACTTTTTTGTGATGGGGTCACAATGAAGTGTGCCTGGCGCCATTCGTTCAAATTAATTGACAAATAAAAATAAAAAAAATACACCCCCCTACGATGGTTGACATCCATGCGATTTACGTATTTTTACATTATTTACGAAGAACCGATTAATTTTCTACTATTTTAACGAAGGTGCAAATTAGAATAACAAAATTGCAAATTTTCGGGCCAAGGTGCACTTTGAAATATGCATTTTTAAGCGAGATATGACAGTTTAAAAATTGCATCATATACTCCATTTTCAATCTAATTTATTTCAAAAACTATAAGGGTGCAAATTATAAAATTTACATATTCTGAAGGTGCAAATTAAGCCCTTTCAAGTGGTCTATACATTTTTTTTTTTCGATAATTTTTGGGGCTGGGACAGAGGTGGTACAGTCAACTTTCAGCATGCCTATAAACAGCTGATTGCTGGTATAAGTTTGTCAGATCGATTGCTCCCCTAAAGGCTGATGCTCACTTACGACACAAAACGAAAAGGAACGAAACGGAAAAATGTTACGTCAATGAGCATGCTTACATGAAAACCAGTGTTGTAATATTTTTTCCAACCTTAAATCGTAGAGCAAATATGTCTCGTTTGTGCAAACGGTTCTCCATGCAGTTCATTTATAAGGCTGATAAACTTATACGGCTTATACCATTTATAAGGCATTGCCTATTTGCATGAATACCCTTAACGTATAAATAGTGAAGTTCATGGCAATATAAGAACTTTATTATATACCTCTATAAGGTTTTGTATAACATACTCGTTCTTTAAGAGTTGCATTATTGCTCAATGCTTGGATTATTTATTTACATTTAGCTGAGTCAAAACGGAAAACCATTGATGATCAGTACATGTTGAGAGTGAAAAACCATATTTACGTCAAATGAATTTAATGAATTAATGAATGAATTGAATGAATTTCAACTTAAAAATGTGTAAGCATTATGTATATGCATTGTACGAATAATTTAATGCTGACGTTGAATCTAAAATCTGTTATGACCAGCAATGTTTTTCTCCAAAATTATAGGAGCATTAGTATTCCAGCGCAGACGTTGCCCTGTCACATACCGCCTAATATAGTTTAGAAAATGTTAAACCTTTGTGGATTAAAAAATAATCCTTTTCGGATTACAATATTTTAAAGTTTTTTTTTGGGCTAAAATCTAATCCTTTTTGGATTATAATATTTTAAACTTTCTGTGGATTAAAAATTATTCCTTTTTGGATTAAAAAATTTTAAACTTTTTGCGGATTAAAAATAAATCCTTTTTGGATTGGAAAATTTAAAACTTTTCATTGGATTAAAAAGTAATCTTTTTTTGGTCGTGTCCTATATGTAATCTAAAAAAGTTTAAAATTTAGTCCAAGATTTTTAACCGTGTACTATTGCAATTTCATTAACATGAAAGTCATGCATGTTTTATATTCTGCATACAAGTAACTGATACCAGAAACATCCTGTTGCAATAAGAAGAAAACTAATAACAGATCGGGCCGGAAAACCAAAAGTTCACCTACCCGTGTCAGAAATAAGAGTTAAAGTCGAAGATTAATCTTTTAAGGCCTGTTCGAAAAAATTTTATGAGAATCCCTATGAATTGTAATATGTTCTAAATTTAGACAACAAGTTTTTCCAAATTTATTTTCACAGTCACAATTTATTTTTAAATAAAAACAAATTAAATTAATTAATGCCATTAAATTTCATGTTCATTGATAAGAATTAATTTAAATGTTAAAATGTCATTAAGAAATTTGAGTGTTTATTTCTTAAAAACAAATGTGCATAAAAATTATTTGGGACCATCGTGCTGTCAAAAATAAAATTATAAAAAATTTAAAGTAAATTTAATTTTATTTTATATGGCATTAACAAATTTTAGTACTTTTTTAAAAAAAAAAAAACCTCGTTGTCCACCTTGTTATAAAAAATTTATACTTTTTTGTGGAAGTTCCCATTTAAATTTTTTCGACCAGTGCTTAAAAGTATTCTCGCCAATGAGGAGTACCTACACTATATTTTTTTTATTTATTTTGGCAATTTCAAAACTATTGTATTTATTGCAAGTTTCCACTAGCTTTTTCACTTCACTTACGAATTGCGGCTTCGGTTTGCACAAATCACAACTTGGTCAATCCAAGCAAATGAGCATGAAGGCACCATTTAATCAAACTCAATAACGATATAAGTATTTTTGGTGGAATATGACTTCGCGAACTTCAGTCTATTTGTCATTATTTTCTTTTACGGGATCAAAAATATTTTCAAACTCAACTTTTCGAAACCCTCTTTCACAAATAATAAAATTGTTGATGCAATTTTTTTCTTTTCTTATTAGAATTCAATATCACAATTTTCTCATAAAAATTAAACTTTAGCCTTTCAGTTGACGTGCTTCACTTAAAAATTCTAACTAAAACTAGTAAGGTATATCTTCGACTTGGCCGAAGTTAGAATACCCCCACGTCCAATTCTTAATAGTACAAACTCTCAAATTGTAGCACTTTTTGTATGAGATTTCAAAAAATTTTACTATTTTATGACGTCTAAAATACATTCATATCAAATTGTTTTCATCCAAAGTAAAGACAACTCTCTTTATAAAGTTTTTTTCCCATACAATCCCCCTAAATTTTGGGTTATATGGGAGGTGCGCGTGTTTTTGAGTGATTGATGCCAATTTTTTAAACACGCCTCAGTTTTGATATAATATTCACAAATACTCCATTTTAGGTCTGTAGCTTAAATATTAGCCTATTTATAGAGTTTTCATTTATATGTGTTATATGGAGGTGGGTGTGTTTGTAGGCGGATGACGCCCGCTTTTCTTCCTTAATTAAGTTTTGATATTAAATACAAACATATCAAATTGTTTTCCTGTTAAGAGTAAGAGAAGCATTTTTATAGAGTTTTAAATTTTGGGGTTGTATGGGAGGTGGACGTCTTCGTGGGTGGATGACACCCATTTTTCTAACACACCTCAGTTCTGACATAGATTACACAAGCACTGAATTTAAGTTTTGTAGCTTAAATATTTGCTTCTTTATGGAGTTTTAATTATTGGGGTTGTATGGGAGGTAGGCGAGGTTTCTCCAACTTGATCTTAGTTTTTTAGAAAAAAGCATAAATATCGGATTTCAGCACCATAGCTTCAAAATTCAAAACGGCTTCAAAACGGATAGACAGATGGACAAACAGACGGACATAGCTAAATCAACTCAGGTGGTGATGCTGAGCTAGAACATATATACTTTTCTATACCTACCACGCCTCCTTATAGTAGTTACACACGTCGTGACAAAATTAATATAGCCTTTACGCAGAACGCGTGGGGGTATACAAATAAGTTGAGATTAAATATAAAAGTTTTTCATTTCGATTTCTTCCAATGAATGTGATGAACCTATTCTAATGACGCAACAAAAAGTGCATAATTTTGTCATGTTAAAGATTAAACAACGACAGAAAATGAACGGTTAATTTATTTAAAATTTCGCTTTATCAAGCATTATCTTAATATATAAAAGACAAGCGTCCTGCTCCGTGCTCTATATCGTAAAACATGTTCAGCCTGGACCAGAACCTTTTGTAAAATAATCCATTTGAAATTTATGTAATTACTAAACCTTTTGCTCTATATCGTAAAACCTGTTCAGCCTGGACCAGAACCTGTTCTTAAATTATGTATTGGAAATCTTTGTACTTGAAGACTATCGCAGTTTTCCTCAACTACTATACATCAAACATCATGTCTTGCTATTACAGTGCTTCTTAAGTAACAGAACCAGAAGCTATTCGGTCTGCATAAACTGAACAGCAATTATTACATTCAGTAACGTTGGTGTCAATTGGAATTGCTAGAATTAAATCACAATGTTCGGTCTTCTGATCCAAGTTTTAGCGATTAGCTACTCAAGTTAGGAAATGGAGATGAAGATATCATAGAAATTCCCGATCAGTTCGTTTGTAAAGGTTCGCTTATTAACCCTTTCAATGGCTTGCCTAGAATAATCGTGGACAATGTTTTTGAGCTTATATTCCCATCATTTAAGCAATAAAAAGATTAAAAAACATCCCTCTGATTTTTACATGAGCTGCTTTGCTTTTGGCAGGCTGTCTAATATAATGGACAAAACCACGATAACGTTGTATTATAACACTCTAAAAAGTAAAGCGTATTTTAAAGACTGCCTTTAAATCAACTTGTGCCTGAATTTAAGCATGTTTTGAATTGTAATATTCTAAATGCTTGAAAACCCAAAGAAGCATATTTGAAGTCAGCTTTTGGATGTTGATTTTCAGACAAGCTAGCTAAATTTAAACCAATTTATTGGTTTTTATATTAAAAATGTCTACAATTCATCATATCAGTCTTAATTTAAGATAAGTTGCATTGCTATTCAGGCCAGTTTGTTTACGATAAGAGCTGAAATTCAGCGAAGGTAAGGCTGCATTTACCATTTAACTGCCTTTAAGTAAGACATCATTGAATGCTGTTTTACAGCATAAAAAGGCAAAAGTAATTTCAGCAAAAGCTGTCTTAATGCTGTTGCAGCTTATTTTAAGACAGTTTTTTTACCTTATATTAAGATTTACTTTTTACAGTGAATATTTAGTTCAACTAAAACAACCGGAGACAAATGCAAATGCGTTATTTATGCAAATGTTATTATAAAAAAAAAAATTTTACTTTGCACACCAATCACAATAATCTCTTCTTTTTTACAAAATTTATTAACACGCGATATAAAAAAATTGAAGGCTACTGTTGGGCATAAAATCGAAAATCTAACTAAGTTAAACGTTTTATATCTCCCTAAAATTATTTTTGTCAAGTTGGCAACTTCATTTCATAGTACCAACCTATTTGATTTTAGAAAAGACGTTGGAAAATAAAAAAAAACTTTTTCCGAAGTGTCCAATATAATGGACAAATCCATTGAAAGGGTTAAGAGATTTTTTGCGATACTTTGAGTCCGAATAACATCAACCGTTATTCCAAAATTGCTATCCTGTGCCCAAAAAATTCCGATGTGAACGAAGTCAACGAGCAAGTTCTAAATATTTTAGTTGGTGACACAGTTAGAGATCTGAGCACGGATTAAATTGAAGATAGTGATGATAACGATAAACAAAATTACCCTGCCGAGTTTTTGAATAAATTTTATCCTTCAGGAATGTAACTGCATAAGTTAAACCTCGAAATTGGAAGTATTATAATACTTCTTCGAAATTTCAATACCAAAAGAGATATCTGTAATGGAAGGTGGTTAGTTTTGAAAAACCTAAAAACTTAATTAATCATCGCACAGGTATGGACAGGCGTACTGGCGAACATTAAATAGTTTTCATACCTACAATTGATTTGGCCCCGACAAACACAAATTTGCCTTTCACTCTCCGGAGGCGACAATTTCCAGTTAAACTGACATTTTCAATCACCATAAATAAATTGCAAGGTTAAATATTGCAAAAAGTAGGAGTTTTTCTAAAAGAACTGGTATTTAGTCATGGGCAGTTTTAGCGGGCTGATGATGTAAAACTAAGCATTATAGATGGCAAGGTACAAGGTTAATTGGTTAAAATGCTAAGAATTTTTTTACTACGAATATTGTATGTAAGGAAGTTTTATAAAAATAATTTAATAAACATGTTTTCAAATAAAAACGTTTGTATATAAATCCAATCAATTTTTTGTCGCATTTTGTACTCTAAATGGTTCCTTCCCGTCGTAGGACGGGCTTTTACAGTTGTTTATAATAAAACACTCAAGAGAAAACAACAACAAAAATTTTTCTGCTATGCTCATTTTGGGAGAAAAAAATCTTTTGTATATCATTGAAATAGCGAACCTTTTCTGCTGACGGTTTATATGTTACATTCGACGTTAATGGCTTAACAGGGTTGTTTAAAATAATTGGGATCTTATAATTTCGATATCAAATTAAAAAAACTAAAGATGCAGAATATATTCTTTCGATGAGGACTTTCCAAAAATGCATGAAGCTCTTGAAGTTAAAAATTCGTTCCACTCTACTGTACATACATAGAAAGAGATTATTGAAAAAAAAATTGTTTAATTCGAATCAATTCCCGTTATTCGATTAAAATAACGCATTATTCTTAGTTTTGAAATTTTGTCTATAATTCGTGTGTGTATTTAGAAACACTTAGGGTTAAAAGAAACTCTAGAAAGCTGCAACTTTACAAGATTTTAATGAAAGTATCCTATCAAAAAATAATTTTTGTACAATACAACAGAATGCATTAAAAGATTTGGCTCACGAAATATGAAAGAAATTAACATAACTAAACATTTTTAAATTCTGTTTTGTTATTTTATAGAGTTATTTCAATACCTCTATTATCATATTAACACAGAGAAAACTGTGAAAACGTTCGTAGCACGAAAAGCAGGAAACGAGCTACTTTTGAAAACGTTAAACCCAGATTTTACTCCTTTAACATTTATTTTCATTTTAAAAACGGACATTATAAAATGAGCTTCTAAAACATTCGTTTGATATTTTAAAATGATATGCAAGCCTTGGCTTACATATCACTTCACAGGTGACAGGTCTGGTTACTAATGGTGAACATGCCAATAAAATTGTATCAGAGATTCTACCTTTTAGTGTTCTCAACGAAACTGTACGTATATTTCTAAAATAGTTGGCTATCATGGCTAAGACCAAAATAAAAATGCCCTTTTAACAGCCAAACACCGAGAAAGGCAACTAAAGCTAACAAAACAATATGCTAATCGTACTATAGATTGTGGAGTTGTGCTATAAGTTGAATCAAAAATAATTGGGTTGGGTCTTGATGCCGCAAAAAGAAAGGCATAACTTCTCAAAATTTCTTAAGGAAGCATTATATAAATTATAAATTAAGTGGAAATTCTTTTAAAAATTTAATAAATTGTTGTGTCTTTCAATTAGAAATAGGTCAAAATATAAAATTATGAGTTTATATGTACAGTTTTGTGGGTCACTGTATGAACTCGTAGTGACATATTGTATTATATCTTAGCGTGAACTCTAACCTTAATTCGGACCTGTGTTCAACAAAGTATAAAGTTACTGCTAGGTTGATGCATTTGCTAAAAATAGCGTTAAACCTACGCTACTTGAAACAATATCTTTAGTATTTACTAGTGTCCGACCGATTATTCGGCTTCGGCTTCGGTAATCGGCATAATCGGCCAATATTTTGATCTTCGGCTTCGGCTTCTGCTTCGGCCGAAATAGCCGATTATTTTTGCCGAATGTTTTTGCTTTGCTAAACAATTTTTTTTATAAGTTTTTTGAATTTTTTTGAATTATTCAGTAAGCATTTGAAACATTTTCATTGTTCGCTTTGTGTTTCTCTCCTTTTCTGTTCTTTCATGAGTTGGTGTTCATTCTTTGAAAATTTTATTCAAATAATAAATGCAGCGAGTCCGACTGTTTCGTTTTTGTTATGGACTGAAATATAATAGCCGAGTTAACGCTAGAAATTTTCTGCCAGATTTCAGTAAGTATTACATTTCTGTAGCTTTTCTCGACTGGATCGAAAATATATTAAATTTGTTCCCGTATCCTGACGTCAATAATTCGATTACAGAAAAATCCTAATTTTGCAGAAAAACTCTTGCGTTTAACTCGAATTCAATGATTTCAGTAATTTTTTTGTACTGGTGGTTAAATTTTAAGGGCCGATGTTGATTTTGAATAAAACACAAATTATTCAGAAAATTACCGACATTTCTTCTTATTATGATAATATTCGTATGGTTCAATTATGTATGTAACAAAATATCGGCGAAATGGCTGCCGCGAACTCAGTGGCACACTTCCATCCGATGATGCCGATGATGCCGCCAGCCCACAAACCACACCAAACAGTCACTCCTTGTGGGTGCATTGGTTTTTCGACAATCACTCTTGGACTATCATTCGCCCAAATGCGGCAATTCTGCTTATTGACGAATCCACTGAGGTGAAAATGTGCCTCATCACTGAAGTTGATTTTCTTCGAAAAGTGATCATCCACTGTTGCCACTTTTCGAATAACTTTAACACGTGGCTCGATTATGTATCTTTCCATGGTTCAAATTGAGTTAGTCTGAAATTGAAAAATGCCAAATTAAATGCAGAAAAAACTTGACGTTAAGTCCACACTCAACATAGGTCCTTAACAAAAGCAAAGAATAAATTGTATAATTTTTTTTACTTGAAAACATTTGTTTCTTATTCGGCTTCGGCTTCGGCCTTCGGCCGATTATTTCCATTTTGCCGAAGAATCGGCTTCGGCTTCGGCTTCGGCAAAAATTCACGTTCGGTCGGACACTAGTATTTACCAACTTCAATATATGACCTTGACCTTATGCATATGTCTCTTCTGTTTGTATGTAAATCAAATAAATAAAACAAAATTGAGCAACTTATTTTGTGTGCTCAATTTTTAGCTCTTAACACGCTGAATCCGCAGAAAAATTCTGAGAAAACTTTTATTCTTGTAACCAACTAACTTTTCAATTCAATTCAATTGAGTTTTCTGTGGTGCACACTTGCCGCTAAACAAACATATCTACAGACAGAAGCAGTTCAACAATAAATGTTTCATTTCCGTTGTTTTCATTTCCGTTTCGTAGCGTTTGCCAACATGTTGTACATCATCATCAGGTTGGAAGTTAACAACAATCATAATAAATCATAATACCCAGCGGAAAAATAAAAAAGGCTCCTAGAAACACCGCCTTTAATTCGCAGCTTTGGCATGCTTTGAGGTTGCGCTCTTCATATCATAGTTGTCGAGAGCCTTTAATTTCAATATTTAAGTCTCATTGTTGTTGTTTCCATACTACTGATTAACGGGATCTCGCGATTTTATGTTTTTTTGTCTTCAACAATTCGAACATGTGCGCAAAATCAATCATCTCGAAATTATTGCTTTAGTTTGGAGCCAACCTCCGTGAATTGATTTTGCTTACGCATGCGCTAATAGTTTTTTTATTAAGAAGTGGTGTTTGTTCAGGTGCCATTGTAAATATTTAAATTATTGTTATTAATTGTATTTTACTATAATCAGTGTTGCCGTTTGGATCCAAATGGATCCATTTAGATACTTTTTTCTTCAAAAATTGAAAGATACTTATTTCTTAGCCTTATTTAAATTTGGATACTTTTATTGAAAAATGTTTTTTTGGAAAATATGAAAATATCGTCATATGAAATCGAGAACAGCCCTAAGTTAGCAAAAATTAAAAATCGAGTTTTTGATTGACTATATTTTAATTAACAAAATTAACCCGAAAAAATGTTGAAAAATATGGCTTTTTCAATTTTAAAAAGTTTTTGATTCTCCTCTAAAATTTTTCAAATAAAATTTAGGGCTTTTCTGATCTCATATGACAATATGCTGTCGTTTGGTAGCATTGCCATTATTGCATGTGTTTATAATTTTGGAACAATGCGTGCAATTAAACTGTCACTTTTTGCTCCAACTAATGCACAGTCGAAAATAAAAGTCTGTTACGGATCAAAAATCGATAACTTTTTCTAAATAAAGAAAGTGTTGAAATTTTGACTAAATAGAATATTGCATATGGGCATCTCCCAGTGGCACGGACGCGACATTCACACGGTTTTAATTACTCGAAAAACAAGAAAGAAACAAAATGAGCCGATATGCATTTAAGTGTTCTAACGCGACTAAAAGAGTTCTACATTTTATAAAAATATTGGCGAGATTTAGTACACATTAGTACAAAGTAATAAGCAATCATTCAATGGAACGGACGCGACAAAAAAATATAAGTTTTTTAAGCTCGTATAGAAATATGCAAAATTTAGCTAATTTTGAGAACTTAAATTTATATTTTTTTTATACAGAATATAAATGTTAATGGAGGTCAAAGGATAACTATTCTTGGTAGACTTATGAAATATAGGAATTATCTCTTATCTTTTTTTTTAATAGATATAGCATGAATACGGACGCGACATCATGGACGCGACAAATTTTTCCATAGTAGTAAAATACGGAAAAGATGTTCATTATAAATTTTAATAAAAATACATCATAATAAGTTGAATTTAAGTTACATAGCAGTAATACTAATCAAAATAAAAAAAAATAAAGTTACAAGCTGTTAAGAGTGCTTTATTTTAATGTTTTTCTTCACTTTTGGTGGACCTTTTTGTGGAAGATGCCCATATTACTGTGTTTTCATGCAGAGTTAACTCGCGGTTAGGGTTTTCGTTGAGTTAAAAACGGCGACGCTAATTTTATGCTGCTAACATGCAACACGTTGAGTTGAGTTAGATTTGTAGTTTATTTAGAGCAAATTGTTGACAGCTCAACACACTCTTCCAGCCGCTCTTTTTTAATGAAAAATAGGGTAAGCTGGGGTAGATTTAACACCTTTTTTTCAAAGTGTTATTGCTCCAAAAATTGATGACCTATTCTAAAAATTCTGTATTCTTTATAAGCGTTGATTATTTAACTTTCAAACTTAAATAGGAAATTGTATTATTAACGTCCTAACATATATTTTTTAAACATTTTCTAAAAAAAGTCGTTTTGTCAAATGTGCCCCTACCACGGGGCACCCTTGACATTTGAAGAGGCACATTTGACATGAATATTAACACTATTCAAGGAATCGAAAAACCAGCCTTATTCATACAAAAATTCAATATCTCTTTAGTTCGTGTTTGTAAATGTAGAATAGAATTAAAATATCGAATGTAACATCGATACAATTGATGTCTTAAGGTACTATTACAGTGTGTAAAAAATGAAAAATTTTTTTTTTTTTTTAGAATCTGGTTCCTTAAGGTCTTAAGATTGCGTATACGAAGTTTTAGAAAAAAATATCAAATAAAAAAAAAGGATATAATATACATTATATTCGTATGTCACGCATTTATTCATATTGGTTTCTAAGATATCTCGAGTTCTGCTTGATCGATTTTGATGAAACTTGATTTATTGTAATCTTCATAGACTCTGTTAAGCACTCTACCTATAAAAAGTAGAGAAACTTTTATATTTTGTTTTTTACGGCTAAGAATTTCTGCCAAAAAGACGGGTTTTTTGTAACTTTGTTTTTCAACGCATGCCATTTTTTTTGTTTACCTTATTTTTTTATTTGTGTAGGTAGAGTGCTCAACTTCAACCCTTTACTGAAGAATGCACTGTGATTTTTTACTTTCCAACGCCTTCGAAATGCTGGAGACGAGAAACCAACTTACAACCTTTTTTTAAACATGCCAACTTCAACGACCTCTAGAAAATAAACAACAAATACAAAAACAAAAAAAACATTTAGTTTTATATCTTCAACTTTAACTGTACATAATGTAAATAAATTTGAATTGAATATTTTTATAATACTATGTGAAAAAAATTAATAAAAAAGGTGTTGTTTTTAATAGCTTCACACTGTAATAGTACCTTAAGGTACTATTACCTAAGTAAAAGGTTGTAGTTGAGCACTCTACCTACGCAAATAAAAAAAAAAACAAAACACAAAAAAATGGCATGCGTTGAAAAACAAATTTACAAAAAACCCCTGTTTTTGGCAGAATTTCTTAGCCATAAAAAACAAAATATAAAAGTTTCTCGGCTTTTTATAGGTAGAGTGCTTACAGGGTCTACGAAGATCACAATGAATCAAGATTCATTGAAATCGATCAAGCAGAACTCGAGATATCTTAGAAACCAATTCGAAAAAACTTGTTTCGAGAAAAACGCGATTAGATTTTCTTCTATGAACGATAATATATGAAAAATGCGCGACATACGAATATAATGTATGTTATATCTTTTTTTTATTTGATATTTTTTTCTAAAATTTCGTACACGCATTCTAAAGACCTTAAGGAACCAGATTCTAAAGAAAACAAAAAAATTATTTTTCATTTTTTACACACTGTAATAGTACCTTAATTAAATATAGTAAAATTCACTCAATTTATAAAAAAACTATAAACTTTATTATTATTTCAGTTAGCGAGTAGTTAAGCTAGCAATAGTTTTCTTTAACGAACTGTCAAAGTTAGGAATAAACATTGTTAGCAAAGATGTTATGGATACGAGTTAACAGGTTAGGTAGTTAAGTTAACGATAACCATAAGTGTCTTTAACGCTTTTACGAACTCCACTGATGTTAATGCTCTACATAAAAAATAATTTAAAAGTGAAGTGGCTGAATTCTTGGAAAAAACTAAGACTAGCATCAGAGAACAACCCAAAAGAATCAAAGCTAATTATTGTTACCAAAATTACTAATATTAATAGAATGTTATATATATTATTAGACTTTCATTCTTCATTCGTTAACCAACGTTCTGTTCTTTTCATGTCCTTTTATTTCTTCGGCTAATGATAGTCCTTTTCTGATATTTGAAACCACCTTTTATATTACAATCAATCTAGAAATACATTAAAAAATTGCTTTAAAAATAAAAATTTTGAAATATATTAAAAAAGGATTTCAGGCAGGGACCGTACCGGTTATGGTTTTTATCGAAAAAGTCACATATTTACTGTTATCTTTTAACTTTTATTTTTTCCGACAAAAATAAAAGTTATTTTGTGTCTTATATTTTTTCGGGCAAATATAACAGTAACTTTTGACTTTTATTTTATCGGTCAAAAATAACAGTTATTTTTTGCCTTTTATTTTTTCGGTCAAAAATATCAGCCAATTTGTATTTTCTCAAAGGCCGTTTTACCGACTTAAGCACTATTGATATCATTATTTTCGTCTCATCGGTGCGCACATTTTACACATGGTATCAATAATTTTTTAACAGGTCAAGCGGTCTTTAAACAAACACAAATTGCCTGATTTTTTTGACCGAAAAATAAGTCACAAAATAACTGTTATTTTTGACCAAGTAAATAAAAGTCAAAAGTATCTGTTATTTTTGCCCGAAAAAATAAAAGGCAAAAAATAACAGTTTAATTTTAACTTTTATGGAATCGGTCGAAAATTTAAAAGGCACTTAATATTCGGAAACTGAGACCATTTTAATCATAATGGTTTATTTGAAAAAGTCCTTCGACAGTTTTTTCATTATGTCTTTTTCATTTGAAAATTGTAAAATAACAGTTATTTTCGGTCCCTGATTTCAGGTGTCAAACCTATTCAGTTAAGTCTGCCTTGGTTCGTAAATGGGGAGATAGATAAGTAGAAGGGAAAGTGTAATCAAGGCCACACGTGTAGAATGTTGAATGTGTGGCAAAGCGCTATATCAACATGCGTATCTGAGGCAAGTGTTATGCTTTACCTCAGTCAATTCGAGTTAATAAGCAATCTCATTCCACAAACATCTCTACCACCAACTACAACTTCCAAAGTCGAATATATTGATGCATTTTTAACTTCTGTTGATAAGAAATGAGGAACGAATTAAAGAAAGGTAAAAGCGTAGGACCATGGCTAGACCGGGATTCGAACCCGGAACCTCTGGGTTGGCAGTCGAGCACGCTAACCGCTTGACTACCGAGACCACAAAAATGTCAAAAGTGTTTGGGCACTTTTGACAAATGTCAAAACATCCCCAATCAAAAATGTCAAATGTACCCCAAACGCTCTCGGCTTCTTTTTTTAAAAATTTTTTTAGTTTATATTTAGTTTTATTGAAATTCACTTATATTTTCAAAAACAAAAATAGTTGTTTTTACCATTTGCAAAAGATAGTTTGATTAACTTTTATAACTTGACCAAGAGGTCCTTACGTATCAATGCCGGCAAATAACAGTTACACGAGCAAAAACATTACAAAAACAAAAACAAGAATCGTCAAATTTCGTGACGATTACTAAAATACTATGATGCAAAATTTATAAAACACATTATTGAAAAATAACGGTTCGTTCATACCGAAAACGTCAAAGTCAAATGTGCCCCAAAGTCAAAAGTACCCCAGTTTACGCTACCATAATTTTTTTAAGCTTTGAACCAAGAATTTCAGGTGTCAAACCATTTCAGTCAAGTCTGCCTTGGTTCGGAAATGGAGCGATAGATAAGTAGGAGAGAAAGGGATATTAAGAGAAACAAGTCTATAATGTTGTATGTGTGGCGGAGCGCTATATCAACTTGCGAATTTGAATCTGAGGCAAGTGTTATGCCTTTTCCTCAGTTCGAGCTATTAAGCAATCCCTCGTCTACATGCAGCGTTAACTACAAGTAAACCCTAGTTAACTCTGCATGTAAACACAGTATATGACGCTTCCAATTAAATACTTTTTATAAAAATTTATTGATATAAAAATCAAAACTACTTTTTGTGTTTAAGAGGTGAGTAAAATATTGTTCGTGAGTCGAGCGATCCATGTCCGTCAGTTCGTCCGTGTGTGTTGTCCGTATACACAGGATAAGAAGGAGTTGAGATAATTGATCCTTGGACCCAAGGATCAGCGCAATTGAATATTTTTAGAATCCGCCCACGGACACGCCTACCTCTCATATAACGCAAAAATTGAAAACTGCATAAATGAACACTTTACCTTCCACACAATGAACATTTAAAAACTCAATAAATAAGCTCATGTTTAACATACAGAGATAAAATTTGGAACGTATGTATTTTATATCAAAACAGAGATGTCTTCGAAAAATGGATGTCATCCGCCCACGGACACACCCACTTCCCATACAATCAAAAATTAAAAACTCTATAAAAAAAGCTCATGTTTAATGTACAGAGATAATATTTGGTACGTATGTATTTTATATCAAAACAAAAATGTCTTCGAAAAATTGGTGTCATCCTCCCACGGACACGCCCACCTTCCATACAACCAAAAATTAAAAACTCAATAAATAAACTCACGTTTAAAGTAGATATAAAGTTTCTATGTATTTTTATTTAATTTAATATTTTACATCATATATACTATCATTTATACTATTTTAACTTTTTTCTTCTCTTTTTACCATCATTTATAGCAGATCATCGTTTTAGGCGTGATTCGGTATTTCTAGTACCCATGCATGGTGGCATCTGGACGCTATGCATTGACTTGCAGCCGCAAGAATTGCAAGAACTGCGACGTGATCCAAAGTTTCCTAGAGGTGCACCACCGTGTGTCAACTATTTGGCCGGTTCAATGGAGAATGCACGGGGCGAGGAGCAACGCAACGATTGGCAACATAGTGAGTCCCAGACAACATTGCAGCCACATTTGCGTACGTATGGTACAACTTAGGTGTTTAAATTGTTCATATTTTAAAATTCCATAATTTTTTATTTTATTTCATCTCTTCAAAAAAATCACAACTAATACAATTTTCTCTACTACTAAATACTACCTACTACTTCTTTTCCTACTATGTACCAACAGCATACTTACATAATTTCAATGAAATTCATAGTGCATAGTTATGTAATAAATTGTATTGAGAACAGCTCGTAGTTGTCAAAATTTATATAAAAAGTGATGTGTAATAAATATAACTGAGTGATAATAAATCAGCTAACTTAGTTAATTAGATGGTAAAGTTAGTTTATATAGCATAAAATAATATATACTCGCGCCTAGTGTATGCTAGTCTTTAGTGTAATGTTAATTAGTACCGTTTATCATACAGGTTGCATTCGTTTATTTTTCATCTTATAAAAACGAAATTACAGTGGTGGCTGATTTCAACATGATCCAAAAAATCTTAAATAAATCCGAAAAATCAAAAATCATTCATATCACATCAACATTTATATTCAAACAGTCCTATTTTAATATGTGTATAGAAATTATTTTTATAGTGATAAGAATAAAAACATAATTGAAAAACTTAGCCAAGTTGTACAAATTCTCCAAATGTTAATGTCCTCTGTGAAGTCTGTTTTATTTAAATAGTTTTGTTTTTCCTCTCAATTATAGTTATTCGTTAGTTAATTATGGATAATTATAGTTAATCCATATTAATGGTTTAATGTGGATTATGAAGACTACACGTCTTTTTAAAGACAAAAAAGTCACTCAACTGCTTCGACTATTTCGTAGTCCAATATATCAAATAAAAAATACCAAGTTTCTTATATCAATGTGATAACAATCTCTTGATTTTAACATTCTTGAATTGCATTATAATCCTGGATAATATTCATCTGTTATATAACTTCATTGGCAAGATAGTCAATGAGTATTATGTAATGTGCTTTCCAAAAACAAACAGTCACCATAACCTTCTAGCTTATGCAATGAGAATATCTTTAATGTTCTTGAACCAGATTCTTGCTTTTAGTTGTTGCTTTGATGCACTTGAGTTGTTGCATGAAGCTATCTTACATAAACCCTGACTAATGTAAAAAGTTGCAGTGACATTACGACGAATTATCTGAAGCTATTCATTCACATGTAGAATAATTGGAAGTTTTATCTTCCATCGTAGACATTTTCTGTACATTACATTAATATTATTATCTTCATTATATCATGAAGCAAGTTAAAGAATACTAATCATACGAATACTACTAGTTGCAACTGCAGAATTTATAACAGTCTAATATTCTCAAACCCCATCTACTAACTGGCTCTAAAAATCGTGAATTCAGCAGAATATATTGACATTATTTGCATATACTACAATATTATTTTTGACAAAACCAGATAAAAATAACATTTAACATTAACATTAAAATAACATTTCTGTAAAGTGAAGAAATAAAATCAATCTGGCGATATTCGCCGGAGATCAATCTCTCACACAAGCTGTTAGAGCGCTAAGAGTTCGTCTAAATTATAATTTCGGAATTAGCTTTAATTAAATTCATAGTTTTTCGAAAACAATTTCGGACAAAATGTTTACACAAAAAATTTCCAAGTTTAAATTTATATAATAGTTTATTTGTTTATTGTAAACAGATGTCTTACGTCTATTTAACTGTTTTTATAATATAAGTTCTATAAACTTTAGGTATAAAAATGTAATAATATATCGAATTTAAGTATCGAAAACAAAACGAAAAAAATAAGAATTATATTAAGCGAAGCTTGGCTTAAAGTATAAAGGCAAAGAGAACTACGAAATATAAGTAAACTAAATATTAAAAGAAAACAAAACAAAAGAAAAAAAACATCTTTGTGCTGCTCAGACAAGATAACAGTAGGTAAATAAATTTCAAAATTTGAAAGTGCCAGCTACTCTCCTCCTCTTTGCGGAAGCAAAAGGAGGGGCAGTTTAAGTGAAATACTAGCCAGCACAGCAGGTTATTTGAGAGGTTAAAAAGAAGAGGTTAATTATTTAATGGAGAAAAAGTTCAATGCCTAATTATGCAATATAATATGATGTACATGAGTGTGTAATTGGTGTGTATGTCTGTTTTCAATTAGAATTTTTTTCTTTGCGAATGAGTGCTGATTTCGTTGGAATGCAACATGCAACTTCACAGAGCTTTTTAATCATCCCACGCGTACCTTAAACAGCTGGACGTTTGGCTGGTGATGCTATGGCAGCTTCAGCCTCTGAACTAGGTTCTTCGGGCTTCTTACGCTTAATTAGATGCGAAATATCTGTGGGTTTTGTTGATGATGTAATGGTTGCAGTAGAACCGGCAGCAGATGATGATGAGGACGATGATAGCGCAGCAGCAGCTTTTGCATCGGCCGACGATGAAGGTCCAGCGCCGTCAGCATTTTCGGTACCAACTGACGGCTTAATAATAACCTTGTCAAGAGCAGCGCGTACTTCGGCCAGGTGCTGGAAATAAATAATTTTATTATTTAATATTTATAAAGCAAAAAAGTAATATTGAGTCCTGAATTTTTTGATTTGAGAAATAGCTTGAAAAAATATGTGCTGGAATGTGCCAAATATGCAGCATTAAAAATAAAAAAAAACTTCATTCTAAGATATGATTTTAATAAGGTGTAATTTTGTAAATTTTAAGTAACCATTTCAATTAATTTTGTCAGGTATTTAGAAATTGTGTCACAATATACTCAATTAATCTGCAACGTGCCTAAGCAGAAACATTTTCATGCACATAATAAACAATTCAACTAACTTTAATATCTGATTGAATTTGAGCTAATTCAATCATATCAAGTAGTGGGCACTCATTTTCAATTCGTTTAACAATTCTTTTGAATAAGAAAATAAGTTTAATCTACATTCAGTTTGAAATAGTCTTTTAGCAAATAAACTACAAGTGCACAAATTTGTGAAATTAAATTATTTAGTGTCTCTCTTACTTGTGCCTGTGCTTCTTCAATTTCACCAATTTTCACAAGAATTTCCTCTTTTGTCTCTTCCATATCTTGTATAGTATTCTTTTCCTTCTCTGTGGGGTCTTTCTTTGACTGCATTTCATTGATTTCTTCCTCGATGAGTTTGCAAGCCTCCTTCAGCGAAGTCGCACCTTCTTTGTTCAGCTGCTGCATCAAATAAGTTAGCCCAATCTTATAATGAATTTCAGCCATGGCACGACGATAGTTTGACGGCAGCTCGTTGTAAATTTTTAGGGCTTTTTCTATGATAAAAAAACAAGACAAAAAATACATTAAACAATATCAGTAAAAGTGTTTGTTTTGCCAAACAAATGATATTCTTCACCACCACTAACCATAATCATCACGTGCTGATTCCAGAATATTATTTTCAAACTCAATGTTGGCCAATTCAGTTTGAACCTCAGCCAAATTAGGCAAACCGTTGAGACCTTGACGTGCAAAGATTTTGGCAGCCAACTCAAGAATCTCCCAAGCCAACTGCAGTGTAGAGGCCTACATAAAATGAACATCATCAAAACAACGATAAGAAAATTTTTATGAACACAATTTGTTTTATATTAAAACAAAAGAGGGCAAACACCCTCTTTGAATAAAGTTCAAACAAACAACTTACAGTTTCATTTTCATCATCTTCCTCATCATTTGCGGCAGTATCTGCACCATTTGATGTGCTAGGTTTTTCTGTATCAGCCAAGCTAGCTGCGCCATTTGAACTGTCACCATTTTTGGGCTTTGCGGCATCCTCAGTGCTAGTGACCATAGCTTCATCGGTTATTTTTTCGACACTTTCGCTGCTGGCTGCTGTATTTTTATCAGCTGTTGACTTTACTTCAATAACAGCCTCTGCCGTCGAGTCAACTCCATCGTCAACTGGAGTTGCCGATGGCACGGCTTCAGCTTCTGTGATGGATTCCAATTTGGCGGCCTGTCCATTTGTTGCTTTGCAATTAGCAGCAGCAGCAACTTTATCAACGGCCATGGCTACATCCACTGTGGAAGCTTCTTCATTGTCTTCCTCTTCGTCATCGTCGTCATCATCATCTTCCTCATCTGGCACATCGATGATTTTGTTTTCGTCGAGTGCCAAGGCAATCAACGATTTAGCATACCTTTAAAGTTGTTAAAATTTAAAGTAATTTTTAATTTCTTTTTGTTTTTGCAATTATAATGCTTACAGCAAGTATGGCATGCCAAGTTCATCAGATAGTTCACCGTAGAGTTCTTGATAAAGCTCACACACCATGCTTAGCTCATCGGCTGACTCGGCATAACTTTTGACCAAGTAGTTACGCGAGCCACGACTGTACAATTCCTTGGCTTTCAGAATTTTCTCAGAGCGTTCAGCATCCATTTCACTTTCTGATGCTTCAGTGGCGTCGGCAACAGCGGCAACGGGTTGATCGTCTTTGGCAGACATTTTTAATTTGTTTGAATCTGAAATAGACAGTTGGTAGCTTTTTATTAGTTTCAGTTAAAAAAATAAAAATTTCAAGAGGATGACGAAGTCCTTGTAAAAGGATCAGAAACAAATTAAATTAAGATTTTTGTATTTCTTATAAATTAAGTCAAAAGTTAACTAACTCCAAAAATGAAAAGCGAGAAGAGTTTTAATAAAAATCACAACATTTTAAAATATTTTTATTTGTTCAATATTTCATTTATGAATTTAAGAATAAAAAATGCAAGAATGCTCTAAAATGAGGATATAAACTTTAAGTATGTTGGCTGCAGTAATTCGGAATAATACAAGACAATTTCAACGCATTTTATTATCATTTATTTTGATGTTGCTCTGATAGTACCAAACATTCCAATACACGTAGGTTGTACCGCAAAGCTATAAGTTGATAAAATGTATTTATTTTTTTTTTATTTTGAATAGAATATTTAATAAAATGCATGTTACATTACTTTAACCTGCTTGCTTTTAACTGCTGCTTTAAAAGACTTGATTTTATAATTTATTCGCAGTAAAAAAAAAAAAAACAATCCTCACATTTTATTGAGAATAACCTGAACAGAACTGTTTGTTCATCACGTTATTCAGTGCTTGCACAACATGCCGCAGAATTATGCCAGTTTTAAGAATATTTAAAGAAACTTTCTGTTATATTTATAGTTAAAGCATATATAAAAAAAAATAAAATATAAATTAGAGGAGGTCTCTCTCTCATTTGAACGGCCTAAATAAACACTGTTTTGGCAGTTTTGTTTGGAAAAACGATTTATTATAATAAAAATTAAACTACATTATTATTTTTTTTTTAATTATTTTTATAAAACTACGTATTATTAAGTACATCTTTCATTTCATTTTGTTTGCCCTTCTGTCTACCCTTTTAAGCCTGTCGAAGTTTCGACATAATTTGTTGACACACACCAAAACGGTGACAACGATTTTACTGCTAAATAAAATTCGCCAAGCTGGTATCACTGTTCAAAAACAGACGAATAATAATACTTGGTGAGCTGCTAGGCTTATCATAACAAAACCTTAGACTTGTGCTAAAAATTTTAATGGTTTTTGCTTTGGCAGCCCTGAATTTGCGGCCATTAAGTAGATTCGCTAACAATAACACCGCAAGAATACTGGTTCGCCAGCTGAATTAACTCGAATGCAACATTTGACTCACGGATCAATAGGAGCAATAATATTCTTTTTATCAAAAAAACAAAATTTTTTTTTTTCAAATTAAAAAGCCCCCGTAAGCATTCACATAGTACATTATACAGGTTTTGAACTTCAAATTCAACCTTTTACGTTTAAAATTAAACTTTTTAAAAATCAAATTAAACGTTTCACAAGTTAAAAAATCTTTTTCAATTTCAAATGAAACTTTTTCCATTTCAAATTAAACCTTTTACACAACAAATTCAATTTTTACAAATATGTATGTGTTTTTTTAATAAAGTTAAAACCAATGTTTTAATACGGATTGAAGATTACATTTAGCCCTGATTCATTTTTAAGTAGATTTATACTGATATTGGGGTGATAAGTTGGTTAAACGTCGGAAATTTTAAGAAGACTCAAAATCGACGCCATGAAATTTTGTGGGGAATGGAAGATCGGTATATCTGGAGATTTACAATAACAAATAGAGCAAATTGAAATAGTCCTAAAAACCTATTAACCCTCTTTTATCGAATCTTAGTGTCTTTTATCTTCCGAAAATGTGTGACCTTGGAACCATTAGCTTAAGCAACTGGTATAATTTCATGGCATGGCTTTGTAAACGCCGACTTTACTCCGTAAGTATACTTAAATAGAGGAAAAAGAGAATATTTTGTCGACTAAAGTTGACCGATTGACAAAAAAAGTTTATCACACTCCTTAGAAAAAAATTTCAGAAAAAGTCATTAATTAAATAATACTTAATATAATACTTAAAATAACCATGGTTTTTTCGAGAAAAAACTCAAACTTGCTTTTATATCAAAAACCCAACGAAACAAAGCTAGGTTTATTAGGAGTTCTTGGCTATAAATTAGTGATTTCAGTTATAATTTATTTTATTTTTAATAAATTTATGCACACAAAAACTAAAAATTAATATAATAATAATTAATACTTAACCACTACACGTGGAAGTATTAAATGAAACCTAAGATACAATTTATTTTTTCTTAGCTAAGGTTGAATGTGGACTTAAAATAGTTTAATTTGATTTGTAAAAAGTTGTTTTTTAACTTTTAAAAGTTTAATTATAGTACAGTTAGTAATAAGTTTAAATTAATTGGAATGTTTAATATGAAATATCAAAGATTGAATTTCAAGTTAAAAACCTGTATAAAAAGAGCTGCAGAGTCAGCAGTTTAAAGTAGGGCAGAAGCTAACAACTCACGATGGCATGTGGCGGCCATGTCCGAGCGTGCTAAGTGTGTGGCGTGCCAGCCAACGGAACGAGTTCAATCCTTACATCTGACACAACATTTTTTTAATAGAAAACATTTTTCTGATTGGCCGTCATCTCGCTCCGGACAATGGTAAACTATTTGGAGCATAAGCCATTCGGAGTCGACTTCAGACATGTAGATCCATGTAGATCTCTCTACGAATTGAGCACAGACATTTAATAACACACACACAACACGATTGATCATAAGAAGTTCGATGCTTTTAGGGGCTGAAATGGCCAATTCTTCTTTTTTAGTTAATTTTAGTTTAAATTTTAAGTTTTATTTTATAGTTTACTTATTTTTAATTTAAATTATTTTCGATTTTGACTTGATGTTTATACCCCCACGCGTACTGCGTAAGGGGTATATTAATTTTGTCACGACGTGTGTAACACCCAAAAGGAGGCGTGGTAGGTATGGAAAAGTATATATATTCTTGCTCAGCATCACCACCTGAGTTGATTTAGCCATGTCCGTCTGTCTGTCGACACGATTACAGCCGCAATTTTGAAGCTATCATAATGAAATTCGATATTTAAGCTTTTTTTAAAAAAAACTAAGGTCAAGTTCGAGAATGGGCTAAATCGGATGAAAACCACGACTACCTCCCATACAACCCAAAAATTGAAAACTCTACAAAGAAGCTAATATTAAAGCTATAAGACAGAAATTCGGTATTTGTGTATTCTATGTCGAAACTGGGATATGCTAAAAAATTGGGCGTCATACACAATCTAACACGCCCATCTCCCATACAACCCCAAAATTTAAAACTTTATAAAAAGGCTTATATTTAAGCTGCAGGAAAACAATTTGATATGTATGTATTTAAGATACATAAAAATAATAAAATCTCTCAAAATCTCATACAAAAAGCTCTCCAATTTAATATTCTTCCACCCTTAAGAATCGGCCGTGGGGGTATTCTAACTTCGGCCAAGTCGAAGATATACCTTACTAGTTTTTATTTAAATTTAAATTTTAATATGAATTTAGTTAAATATGAACTTGAAAGTTAAACCTTTCAGCTTAGCTTTTAACCTTCCACTTTTCACAATCATTTTTTTAATTATTAATTCTTAATTAAGAAAGAGTCAACTTCGAAATTCTTTTATGCGTATAGTTCGTATGTTATTCAATATCAGCATTGGCCAATAATTTATTTGTGTTTATAAGTGATGTTGTTTTGGAAAAGGCATGTGAGGTTATGTACGATACAGAACGCAGTGTTTTTACACTTTTATACCAACTGCATCATATAGGCAGAAAAAGAGTTTATCAAATAATTTTTTACATTTAAAACGGATAAATCAATGTAATAAATGCCAGATTCTCTTTCAATCAAGCTCAGTGCTATATAATGCGATTGGTAGAAGAGTTTAATATGCCTTATGTGTTTTGTTCATAACGTCAAAATTGGCCTTAAAACAATTCTAGGAAAAATTACCTTAAATATCTTAAAATCTCGTTAAAACTGAGTACAGATTCGTAAGTAGTTCGCAAACTCCCAAAATCTGTCACAAAATCCGGGAAAGGCCAATTATCCAAATAAAAGGTTTGTGTCTTCTTGTTGGGACCTTACTCTGTAACGCGATTCGAAAGTTAAATTGTACGAATTGGGAAATTTGATACTCTGCAATTCCACTTTCACATTAAATATTTTGACATTTCCTCTGTTTCTTAACACTGATTTTCGCTTTTTTAGCGCTTAAAAGTCAGTAATGCTATCTTTAGCTGAATATTTGATAAACGATAAGTTAACTCACTGTCACTGATGCGAAAGAGTTACATAGTGAGATTTTACCTTCGAATCGCATTGCTTTTCGAATCGCGTTGCAGAGTAAGGCCCTTGATTTCTAGAAGATCTTAACAAGGCTTTATAACTCGGAAGTTTGAATCCATTCTCATTGCGTTTAATCGAATTTCAGAACATCTACAATCTATAAAATACACAAAAAAAGTTTGTAAAATTTAAATAAGATTGGGATAATGAATTAATACTCAGGCCGATTATTTATTAAATTAAATAATTATCGAAAACATTTCAAAAGCATTCTAGACTTTAAAAATTGAATCCGTCGTTAGGTCGGTAATACTGCATATCGTCACCTAAAATGCAAAAAGACGTAAGAACACATTTTAAATTTTCATAGGTGAAAACGAAAACGTTAAAAAAGGCACGTTTCTAAGATTTAAGTACCACTATTCATTACCAAAATAGCAATTTTGACAAGTATGAGTTTGAAATTTGGCTAGACGGGTTAATTTCGTCAAATTAATTTTAACAAATCAAAATTTCAATTTAAAATGTTATTTGTTGTTACGTCATTTTGCATTTTAGGTGATGATATAAACTTGCTGACATCAATCTGAGGCTTGCTCACGATGAAACTAGGTGCACATTATTATTACTTGTTAATTCGTCAAATTCAAAAAAATGTTAATCCAAGTAGCCTTTGGTTAATATATACAAATCTTCATGCTACGTTTTTTATTCATTTTTTAACTTTTGAAATAGAAGTGCGTAAAAAGATTTGTAAAATATTTAACGAAAATCCAAATTGGACTTTCAAAGCAATTGCTAGAAAAGCTAAGGTTTCGCAGTGTACCGTATCGCGTCTTATTAAAACCTATAAGGAACGTCTGACCGTTAAAAGAAAGCAAGGAAATGCTGCCAATAAGTTGATTCTTAAGAAAAATCCCAATATATCGGGAAGAAAAGTACCTGAGAAAGTCCAATGCTCTGAGGACTTTGTCAGAAAAGTTAAAAAGGAGGAAGACATTTAAAGTCCAGAAAGTTCCGGGCAGAAATTCCAAAAGAAACGTTGAAGTAAAAAAGTGAGCCAAAATACTTAACCGAGAGTTCATTAAATATACTGTTGCAGTATGGACGATGAGACTTACGTACTTGGTGAGTACTTTTTATGCTGCAAATCATAGAGGAAATATTCAAGATGAGTTTAAGACCCAAAAAATTACCAAGTTTCCAAAGAAGTTCTTGGTATGGCAGGCAGTCTGTAGCTGCGGTAGGCGAAGCAGATAATTTGTTTCAACTGGGACGATTAACACAGAATATACATCCAGGAGTGCTTGGAAAAACGTCTTTTATCATTTATAACACAGCATGAGGTCATTACTTTTTTCTGGCTAGATTTGGCTTCATGCCATTACAGTTAATCTGCAGTTGAATGGTATGAAAATAACTATGTAGAATTTGTACCTAGATATGCAAATCCTCCAAATGCCCGAAGCTAAGACCCATCGAAAGATAATAAAGGGCTCTAGTAAAAAGGATTATGAAGAGCACAGAATTTGTTTGCTGAAAAAACCAAATGTTTTTCAAGAAAATGGTAAGTGTCAAGTAAATAAATCTCTGATGACACGATTAAAAGTTAAATGGGAGATGTTTCAGAAACAATAAATTTATTCATAAAAAGCCAAAACCAATAATGTTTAATATATTTGTTATAAAAGTAAACACGAATAAGATTTCTGTTAAAAAAACGTATGCTTCTTGTTTTAACTACAAGTAGTTAAAAAGTTAATTGGTTTAATTCGTAATTTCTTCGTGCACAAGCATTAAATAGCTTTTATACTTGCTGAGAATCAATGTGGCTATTATTAACAATCATATAAAGTTGCATTTAAGGCCGATAACTGAACACCGTAGATACTTGAATTCTGTGCGTCAAATGTTTGTGCACTTTTCTCCGTATTTTTTAACTTTTAAGTTAAGCAAAACTTTGATTTACCCATCGATACGAAGAAGTTCACTCACGGCAACTCCTGTTGTGTTTCTCTTCTCGAATTCAATTTTTTGTTTTCGCCATAAGTAAATTAACTCATTTACTCTCCTTTTTAATATGAGCCTCACTTAACTCTGCAAAAAACTTCATATTCTGATGCCTGCTGAAAATTTTCTAATAATTACGAAAATTTAAAAATCCAGCGTTTACTATTGACTCTAAGCAAACAAACATATTTATTGACTTTAAGCAAAGTCTTATGAGATTCTCCTGAAAATTTTCCATAATTCCCCGTTTTTCTCCATCCTTTATAATGAATGCTTTCTGTACTACCCTAAACTCATCCCTATACCTGCGTAGTACAACTGCTTTCTTTTAAATCTCCAATTTCCATAACTGTTAATCATTCTCGATAACTTTTAGCTCAAGTATGTAAATTTCAGTATGAAAAATAATACAAGAGTATTTTTTGTAACAAAACTGGTAGAAATACCCCTTTATCATATTATTTACTTGCCTTTCTATGTTCTATTTTGGGTATGGTCACTTGACCATAAATGAAAATATATATTTTTAGCTGAACTCCATGCAATACGACGCTCTACAATCCTAAGTAAACAAATCATCAGCGTGGGCATTTTTCATTTGGTCCCCTTAAAAACAAAATAAAAATGTTGCGCAATAAGTTTTCGTACTCTACAGAGACATCCATCCAATCAAGGCAAAGTCCATTAGCCAATCTTAGTAAACGTGTAACTGCCTGTACGTCCGGTGCGTTTGTTGATGGGACAAGCTATTTATTTGTGACATTCAAATTTTGCATATGTTACAATACTACATTTGAAGCATCCAACGGAAATAGTTGCTAGTGCTCGTATGCGTCAGAGTGTTTGCGACAAATTGCTTCTTGTTTTTACAATGTTTGTTAGTTGTCTGTTTTTTTTTCAGTATGGTTTTGAACAAGTTTGGACACCAGAATTAATGCAATCAATTCTAGTAATCAAAATTTATACCATTTGCGTTCAAAATAAAAACTATATAAAATGCTACACTTTTTATACCACTAACTTTTTAATAGACGTTAAAACAACATCTTATATACTTTTTTTACTATGCTATACTCCTCCTCCTCTTCTGTTCCATTAAATAGTTGTTTTTAAAAACCACCTTTCTTCTAAACATCTCTATAAGCGATAGTATTTTGGTATTTAACTTAACCTACCGAAAAAGGTTGAACCCATTTGAAGCGCTACAAACATTTAATATAAAAATTCAAAATTAATCCTAAAATTCTTGGAATGTTACCAAAAGTCAGAGAGCTTTTCTTTAGCAAAACTTAATTCAGTTTAAATATTTATTTTTAAATAAAAAATCTTTACGTTATTTAATGTCTTATAAAATGTTTACTACTACCAATATTTACGATGCTTGCTTCAAATGAACGCTTTAGATATATAAATTTTAACTTTTCGAATTTTCTCTGTTTCTAAAATTAATAACAACATGTCTATTTATAGTTAAGCTATTATTTGCTTTTTATTTTTATCCAGTTTTAGCCTAAGCTCGAGTTAAACATTAACAAAACAAGAAAAAAAAGAATCATTCAATGAAAGATGACACAACTTTAGCATGCTTTTCTCAAAAGGAGCTAATATTTTTTTTTTATGTAATATGTATACATATTTAAAAAAGGGCCTTTTGAAAATGGCTCAAAGTAATACAACAAAGCAACAATTACAATATTAAGAAAATGTATGCTCAAAATCGATGAATGTTTTCGACGGTGTACAAGTGGTGGGATTATTCTTGGACTGCCGCGCCGCTGTCAATCCAAATGTATTCCTTGCGTGGTCTGCCAGGTTTGCCCGTAACAATTTTCTTCGGTACTCCAGGTGCACGTTTCAGTACCCTACCATCGACAATTTTTGTTTTTTCATCAATCTTAGCCGAAGGTACAACACCACCCTCAGTTGGTTTTGGGCGACCGCGTCCTCTTTTGGGTGAAATTGTGTTTTCAACCACAACCTTATCTTCTGGGGTAGTGGTGGTGGTGGTCGCCGCGGACCGAGTTTTTTTAGTACTATCTGCTACTCTTGGCATGATGTTGAGGAAATTTGTTGAGTTGAGCAGTTGATAGCGGTCTTGATTACGTGCTAGCGTTTGTGCGTACGAGTGCGTTAACACGTCTGCAATAGATAAGCGTAAAGAAGAACAATTTTATTGGCATGTTGAAGTAGATGTAGATGATGATGGAAGTTAAAATGGCGGACACGCAATTTGAATAGAAATAAGTAGAAGTAGCGATAGTGGTATGAGCATGGATTTTATTGTATAAGAAATGTAACTACTTAGGAAACAGGGGGGGAAAACCTTAAATGGGATCAAATGAAACTTTGTGGTCTTTCATTGAATGGCTTTAGCATTTCTAACATGTATTCGTAGGCAGCTTAAGAGCTCTTCAGGCATTGATTTTAAAGAATAATTTCTTTAGTTTTTAAATTATTTAACATAACAATATTGAATGCTTTTATATAACGCACATACAAGCTTTGAAGCTGCTTAAGTTTCTGCTTAGTTAAACCGTACAAATATTTCTTCCACTTTGCATGCAACACCTGCCCCAAACATTTTCAATCTCAAAGTTATTTTCTGTTACTTAAATTTCTTACAATACTTAATTACTTTGTGAATATTTCAAATTTTCGCTTTCATTCTACGTTTTTAAGTTCAAAATGACTTATTTTTTTTCTCAAGCATAAACAACTAACATTTCCAAACATTTTTAATGCTTTCTTTATTTTCTTATAGGAATGCAAAACTTATCAATATCATGCTCCTTGGTGTGTCTCATTATATTGGGCAGCGCTGCATTGGTGGGTGCATTCGGTGTTTGTCAGCGTCAAATAAGCGCTATTCTTATAACTGGCGTAATGTACCTGCTGGCTGGTAAGTTAAAAACAAACTATTTTATAAAACCTTGTTTCTTTTTTTTTAATGACTCGCTTATTGCTTGGTAACAATTAACATTACATCATACATTGGTAGATAGGAGTTGGTCTAAGTTGTACTTTAAAAGAGCATAACAATTGCAATGCATTGCATCAAATAAAGCAAATAAAGTATGTGTTCCCGTGCAAAATTTTCGAAATTTGAATTTATCAGTTTTACTTATTTCTTAGCATTACTTGAACGGGTTTCAGTCATAACTTGATCGAACAAACGAGTATCTAATTTAGCTGAGTTTTCTCACTGTGAACTCTTTTTAACAATAATTGACCTTATTGAACAATATCTTTAATACTTATTCTCTTTCATTTACATTTTCTTCCCTACTTCTTTTTTCAGCACTTTTCGCACTCTTCACCTTAATGATAATACACTTTAAGCGCCAACAGGGACGTCCAATGCTGGATAGCGATTATGATGGTACCGTTGATGGTATCGTCGCAAGACCTGGTGGTGTTGCAATTATGGCAAAACCGCTGCTTGGTGCACGCATATTTTTAACATCTTGGAGCTTGGATCTTGGATGGGGTGGCGTAGTACTATGTGCGATAACATCGGTGCTATGGATTTTGCTGTCAAAAATCATGAGGTACAACCCGTTTTCAGCACTGATGATATAGCTAGACGAGATGGCGGCAGAGTGGGAAGCAGAATGGCAGGAAGAGATGGTATAGGAAATGATATATATCAATCGTCGAAATACTATTATTGAAGAAACTCAAATATTGTAAAACTTGATTAATTAACACAATTATTTTAATACCTAGCAATGCTAAGCTATAAGATATGCAAGAAGAATGTTTTAGCAATCATGAAAAAACCACATAAAGCAAAAGATAACCAACTGCTGCAGTAATTAAAACGTGGAATAAGCAAATATTTAATACCTATTAGAATGGAGTATGTACTGAGAAATGTATGTACATACTTAATATATAAAAACTAGAGCAGTTAAAAACTTGTTTCAAAAATAAACTTAAGTTTAAGTAAAATGGAGCAAAAACAAAAATACAAGTTGAAGATTCTGAAAAATCCCCGCAATTTTTTTTATATATTACATTTAAATATTTGCATTCACACTTATACAAAAAACCAACATAACAATGTTGCCACCAAATCAAATATTGTCTAGCAAAACAAAGCGCAAATTTAAGGTGTTGCAATTGTGAAGAAATAAAAAAAGAAAAATTAAACTTCTTCGATGATAAAAACTGCTTGCCTTAATATTATATTCCAGATAAATAATAAAAAAAAAGAAATATGTAAATTAAATGAACGCTCTTAACAGCAAGATAAACAGCGATGTAAAGTGATCTAAAAAAAGTCGCCTATTATTTTTTTAGCTAGGTTAAATTTTATTGCATAGAGACTAAGTTTATGTTGCAGTTAGAGAAGAAAATGAGCGGCTTTTTTATTTATAAAAGTAAGTTTCCGAATGAAAAATTGTAAAACTGAACACACATGTCAAGAGTTGACAAATTTGACTAAATATGACGCACTTGAGGAATCAATGGTAACGTTTTTAAAGCATCTATCTTTAGTTTATGGATTCCTTGAAATTTTGTAAAATTATTTCAAGTTAAAGTTGCTGAATAGTACCATATTGAAACCCTTGAGTGGGTGACTTTCTCCATTAACTCTTACGAAAGTAAACTATGATGACCTATTTTTATGACCATTTTTAACGCATCCAGTTGACAACGAAGGCGGTTGTAGTCAAGTGAATTTATATTTAACAGGAATTTTATAAATTCAAATGTTGAAAATTTAAAAATAACACATACTTTTAATTCACTCCCTCACTTCTCTTAGGTGAGAGCGCCCTAAAGTAAATCCAGATATAGTACTACAAACCATGAAATACTTTACAAAGCTTATACAGGGTGACGAAGTTAGTTTAAATGTTATTATTGTAATATAGAAAAATAAGTCTTTTGTAAAACAACGAAGGACGGAAATATTGTAGTAATTTAATGGCATGAATGAAGATTCAGGCAGGGACCTACTCAAAATTGGCGAACTATCTCTGCAAGGTATCACGCATGATAGAAAGTTTTAACAATTTTTCAATGACTCATACAAAGTTCAACAGTTACCCTTTATAAAGCACACACATACATCTTAAATAAAATATTATAACTACAAACTATTTTTCCGATTATTGCAAAAAACTTTGTAATTAAAAACTCTCGCGCATGCTATGCTTTCACTGCTTATAACTTTTCATTTTTATATACGAGTAATTACTTGTATACAAACATATTTATATAAACATGCCGAGTTAATATTATACAGCAGGGTTAACAAACACCTCTTTAAATATTTAATTTTATCCATTGAACAAGTGAAAAAATATTAGCATATATTTATTTAAATTATTATCAAAGTAAATAAAAAACAAAAATAAGAAAAAAAAAATATTTTTGTGTAAACGCTTTGCCTTATCAATTAAAAACAAAAACTATGATAAACAATTATAAAATTAATCAAATCAAAATAAAAACTATTCATTAAAAGCTCAATGTTTTTGTTCGAAGTACATTCATTATTTGTATGGCTTTTTTTTCTTAAGTCGATACGTTCTTTATAAGTAAGTATGGAAACAGATCGAAGAAGTAGCCTTGGTTAAATGCACTTCACTGAGTGAACATTCATACAAAGGAAGAATTCGAATCCAGCTGGTCATTCAGGAAGATTTAATATTTTTACTGTGAACCATTTGTAACCTCTAAATGATGAAACGAAGATTATCATTTTGGGTCAAAATGACTCGCTAATGTTTTTTATTAAACAAAAAAAGTCGTCGGTTTATTTATTGATTTCTCAAATAAAAATGTTTTTCCGAAAGAAAGCCAGCTCGCACTTTGAAATTTGAACTCTAAACAGTGTTTCAGGGAGTCCAACACCAATCAGTGTATCGGTGTTCAAAAATGATACATAAAGAAAAATTTCTTTGCGTTTTTATAACTTTTCAACATCAAAATGTTCAAATAATCCGATTTTGATGAAAAACTATATTTGAACTCCGTTTGGATAGCTCAATATTTGAACTACGGTGAATCAGAGCTAGTCAATCGGTGTTCAAAATTTTAAAAAATTTTAATGTGTGCTATAAGAACTCATCCCTTTTTCGGTGCAAATTATAACAGACTTGGGGCATGCAGTAATACAGCAATCTCGCTCACTGAGTGTAGAGGTAGATAGAGTGCCAGAGCTGTAAAATTTGCATTCATATTCAGAATTCTAAGTACAAGTGAATAAGGACAAAAGAATGCTATTCATTGAAAACAAAATTGATCCATTAATAAAATTTTCAATTCACATTCAATTTCAGCAAATTGATTTATTATTCATTTTTCTTTATTCAGAATAATGCATTCATTTTTTTATTCAAATGAATGCTATTCATAAAGAATGCAATTCACAAAGAATCGTTATTCATTTTGCATTCATGCATTCATTTTTTATTCATTATTCATTTTTTATTCATTATTCATTTTTTATTCATTATTCATTTTTTATTCATTATTCATTTTTTATTCATTATTCATTTTTTATTCATTATTCATTTTTTATTCATTATTCATTTTTTAATCATTATTCATTTTTTTATTCATTATTCATTTTTTATTCATTATTCATTTTTTATTCATTATTGAGAGAACACCTTTTTCACTCAATTCACGCGAAGCTACCCAGTTGCAAATTTAAAACTGAAAATTTATTTCAATTAAAAATATAAAACAATTAGCCCAAGGCCCCGGTTATTGCGCTGTTACACCAAGCTAAAAATATACTACTTTGGTTGCAAAATTAACACCAATTAACAGGCATGAATAAAAAATGAATAATGAATAAAAAATGAATAATGAATAAAAAATGAATAATGAATAATAAATGAATAATGAATAAAAAATGAATAATGAATAAAAAATGAATAATGAATAAAAAATTAATAATGATTAAAACATGAATAATGAATAAAAAATGAATAATGAATAAAAAATGAATAATGAATAAAAAATGAATAATGAATAAAAAATTAATAATGAATAAAAAATGAATAATGAATAATGAATAAAAAATGAATGCATGAATGCAAAATGAATAACGATTCTTTGTGAATTGCATTTTTTGTGAATAGCATTCTTTATGAATAGCATTCATTTGAATAACAAAATGAATGCATTATTCAGAATAACGACAAATGAATAATAGAAATGAATAATTATTCAATTTTTTAAAATTGATTGTGAATTCAAAATTTTATTCATGGATCAATTTTGCATTCATTGAATGTATTCTTATTTCGTTATTCACTGATTCAAAATTTTGTAGAAGCAATCAAATTGAATGCATTCTTTTACAGCTCTGTAGAGCGCAAGTCTTTGGCTGAACATGCGCTCAAGGTGGCCAGCGAATCAGTCTTTTCAAAATTAAGTGGTTTAACAAACACACAAGTTGTAAGAACAAAAATATAATTGTTTTAATTTATTTTTACTATCAATATTTTTAAAATAAAATGTTATAAACTTATTAGCAAAAGTTATGAGTCTGCTATAGCATGTGCATTCTACTTTATCCCTCGACACAGTCGCTTTAAAATAAATGTAGGGTTTTTTTTTTCGTTAAAAAAACTTTAATGGAACCTTAAATGACATTAACAACAACTTTTCATTGAACAATTTTTAAATTACTGAGTAATCGACCTGTTAGTTGACATGTCTACAATATCTATATCTTTTTACAAAGGAATGTAAAATTATTACTATAATTTATTCTATTCACTACCATAGATCAGTTCAATGACATGCAAATGAGTTTGAACCCATTTAGCTAACATACACAACTAGACCAAGAAATTGCATGGTTTAAAAGCCTTTTTTTAACAATGGATCATTGAGATTCTACCAAATGAAATTAATGTCTTATATAAGTTCACATTCTATACTTCCAATGAGTTGTCATCAGCTCTTTGGATTCATTTTTAATATTTTTATTGATATAATTTTCATTTATTCCTTTTTCGGAATAGTGTACATATAAATTAGCAATTTAAATGTTAATGTTCCGTACAAAAAACTAATCACTGAAGATGGTTCAAGAGATCAGCATTTTTCTTTTCTCTGTCATCACATCAATCTTTTTTCATTTTTTTTTCGTCATTTTCATTATGTGTCCGCCACCGCGTTTGAATTGTCAACAACTTCAGGAATAATCTTTTCCTTCCGACTGTGTTTGTTCATCAGATCCTTCATAACATTGCTCAGAATTTGTCGTATTTGTCGATCGAATTCTTCAGGCAACCATCCAGTTCGCTCGTTGCATGTTGCACCTGCCATTGGCGTCGGAATCTTATCAATCATTGCCTGAATTTTTGGCATTCGTATGTCACAATAACGCAAAATGCATTGCCTTGAACGTGGTAACTTGCTTTCATCAAAATATGGATAGTCGACATCTTGAACGAGATCAGAATCTTGCGAATTTTTTTCAATTTTCTTATTTTTCGCAACTTTTCGCTTTTCCACCAGATCTGCAACACCAGACCGAAATCTTAAACGAAAATCAAATGTTTGATAATATCTGCTTTTGAAATCCTTCCGTGGATCATATCCATAACGTACAAATAACGTTCGCCACGGACCATTTGAAAAGTAATATGCAAGCGATGGTATAATACATTTAAGTTTATCATTACTTACTCCAGATTCATACAACAGAGCAATTCGTGTCCAAACGGGACAATCATCAAATAACTTTTTAACTAGTTCAAATTGTTCATCTGAGACATATTTTATTTTCATTCTCTTGACAATCAGTGCGTCGGGTCGCATGGGAACTGGATCAATCATATTAAATGTCACAATATCTCTGTTGTCGTAGGTTGTTTTATGTAATACGCCCAATACTTCATGTTGACCATTATTCAGCAAAGCATGGTTATAAATATTGCTTGAAACAGAGTCTGAGCGTGCAAATAATTGTGGAACACACAACAACTGCCTGTTAGGAATCGAAAAATGTGAAGCATCTGTAACATTACGAGGTCCAATTGAATCAGGTATAAATTCAGAGCAACCAATCAATGTGCTCTTGCTGAGAGGTGTGTATTGAAAATCACATATAGAGTCAAATACAATGCTTGTCTTACAACATCCAACTATCTCAGCTCTTAATGAGGTGGAGTTCGATTTCTTTTTCGATTTATATACTTTAAATGAAAGCAAAATCCCAATTGTAGTTGTTTTTTCGCCCATAATAGCTTTGTTAAAAGGATTTTCTGGATGAAGTCGAAGAGACATTTTTTTAACATCTCCACAAAAAGCCTGAGATACTTTAACAACACCACCAAGTGTTTTCATAGCATTTTCCACATTGTTCACTTTTCCTGGATACTGTATCATACTCAACTCTAGTAAAGGAGTATTATATTGTTGAATTTTTAAGTGTTCTGACATTTTATAATGGAAGTTCAAGTGTCTTTGGTCTAAAAAAAAACAAAAAAAAAGCAACGTAAAACCCGTCAAACTACTTGTGAATAATTAACTTATTTTATAAAATATGAAGTAGTGTTATTATCTTGTCATGCAAATCGTGATTTGTTTTTGTTCTAAATACGTACGAATTTGTTACAAACTCAAAACTCTTAACTTTGAAAGCCCTAGATCCGTATTCCTTCGTTTCGTAGTTTGCTTATGAAATATCAATGTCGTTTCGCCAAAAGGGTAAATCTACCGTTTTTCGGAAGAACCATTGTTCGGAAGGGACTGATAAATTTATTTCTACGAATTAACTCTGACAGCAGCTGCTCCAATACTGAACAGCCAATACAGAGCTTGATTAAAAATAAGAATAGTCCATATGAATATGTCCTCAAAGTTTCATGTAATTATTCCAACTCCTTTTGCTTATCCTGTGTTTACAGACAACACACAGACGGACGGTCATGGATAAATTGACACACAAAATGACATTATTTGTGTACTTAAATATTTTATATTTAATATGGTTGTAAGAAATTAAGAAGGTTCAGTGAAATAACGCCCAAAAAATTTCCATACAAATTTGGGCGTTATTTCATAATGAAATAAGGCCCAAAATTTTGGGCTTTATTTCATTTTATTTGGGCGTTATTTCATTTTCGATTTGGGCGTTATTTCATTTATTTTGGGCTTTATTTCATTTTTTATTATGGGCGTTATTTCATTTTTTAAAGCCCAAAATATTTTGGGCGTTATTTCATTTTTTATTTTGGGCGTTATTTCATTGGGCGTTATTTCACTGAACCAATTAAGAATTGAGTATAATATATTTTGTGTAATTTGTGTTTGAAAAGATACAGCAGTTTGTGATATTTTCTTTTTGTTTTTTTGCAGATACGATCCTTATTGAAATCATCCCTAATAAAAACATAAATAAAAAAATATATAAGAGATCAAATATTTTTGGATTTTAAGGTATTTTTATTCTTATAAGGGAATAGGACTAAAACTTTCAGAAAGAGGACGCACACCGAAGGAAAAAAAGACCCATAATTTTCCAAATGTATTTTTGAATCGCTCTAAAGCAGTGATGCCCAGAAAAATTATGTGAAGAGTGCTACAACAATTACAACAAAAAGACAACAACAACAACAACAAATCTTTGGATTCGTGGCACAATAATTTTTCTAACTACAAAAACACATAAAACAACAACGCGCATAAAATCTACATCTGCGTCACCGCAAAAGTTCATAAATATTGAACACACAAAACAACAACACGAATCCTTCAATGTGCGCAAATACAACAATAAAGTAATAAGAAGCTGAAAACTTAATTCGGCGAATTACAACAATCATTGCAATATTGAAGTTGTTGTAAAGAGTGGAGCATGTTAAAAACAACAACACGAATGCTGGCAGTGCCCAAGCAAAATAACAAAAGGACATACAAACAACAACACGAATGCTGACCGAGACCTTTTGCTTTTAAAAAAACAACAAATCAATAAGAAGTAGAGTCCGACCGATTATTCGGCTTCGGCTTCGGTAATCGGCATAATCGGCCGATATTTGAACCTTCGGCATCGGCTTCGGCTTCGGCCGAGATAGCCGATTATTTTTTCCGAATGTTTTTGCTTTGCTAAACAGTTTTTTGTATTATGTTTTTATTTTATTATTATTAAGAATTTTTTTTTAATTATTCAGTGAACTCCGTTCATAATTCCACATTTGGAACATTTTTCATTGCTTGTTTTGTTTTTCTCTCCTTTTCTGTTCTTTCATGAGTTGGTGTTCACTCGTTGAAAATTTTATTCAAATGATAAATTATTTCTTATGAATTGGTTCGTTTTTCATACCAAATTTCTTTACATTCGGTCCAGTCGTTCAGGCGTTATTGAGTCAAATATATTTTATTACTTTAAGCGCCCTCTATCAAAAGTTTATAATATGAAAGTTTTCTATGCTTGGCGACACTTTCGGTACCTTCATGCTGAAGAAATAGAAGATAATCAATAACATCGCAATTAGACGGTAGCTTTGTTAAGTTTGTGTTAATTTTCACGAAGCGCATTTTTTATGAATAGCAGATAGTTTGTTTTTAGTATTGAAAATATTTTGTTCGCTTGAGTGTGAGGTTGTGCGCCTTTTCCTTTAGTTGCTGCTTTGCTTGTTAGATTATTTTTTTTATGTAATAATTTGGCTAAACGACTGGAGCGATTTTGATAAAATTGTACGAAGATTCTTCTGACCTAGTAATACAAGATAGACTTTTAGAAGTTATAAAAACTTTCGATAAAGGGCGCTTAAAGTAATAAAATATATATGGCTCAATAACGCCTGAACGACTGGCCCGAATGTATGAAAAACGAACCCAAACGAAGATGAACAGAAGGCTAAAGCCTACACTGAGGGAAAAATGTGTTAAAATTAAAAGAAATTGTGTTCATATCTAACGAATCTGTTTTTAAAATAGAGCTTGAAACAAATTCATTAAAATTAAACACCACTGTTTATAAAGTAAAATTCAAAACAAACGTTTTTGTTTTTAAAACAATGTTTTTGTTTTGAGAAACAAATTTAAAACAAAAATTTTAATATTCAAAACAAATATTTTAATGCATATTTTTTCGATGCCATTGTTTTAGTTTTTCCAAGTTTTTAGCATCAGATTCACAACCATCTATCCCGGGCCCCTCCGAATACCAAATGCTAACTACATTGGATGGAATTTGCATTTGAAATATTTTTATATATAATTTTACTTTATATTTTATGATATTTTGGATATTTTTCAAACTTATTCAAAAAATTCAAAAATTAACATTGTATTCAAATTTTTGTTTGTTTTTTCAAAGAAACAATAAGAAAAAATTAAAAAAAAGATAGGAGTTTAAAGGTAGTTGTAAATGAAACACACTTGTTTTAAATTTTGTTTTGTAGAAACGCGAAGGCGTTAAATTTGTATTTTAAAATGTTTTGTTTAATTTTAAAGTATGTTTTTTTTCTCAGTGTAGTACTATGTTCGTTTGCGTGGAATTTCGCTGGCAACATCCATTTATTTGTTGCGTGAAAATTTTGGCAGATATTTGTTGCGAACGAACAGCTGATGTTCAGCTTAAAAATTTCAACAAGAAGTAAATAAACAGCAAGAATGTATTAAGGGAAAGCAGAAAATCATTAAAAGTCTTTATTTTGTATTATTTGTGATTCTAACAATACAAAATAAATATTATGCTAGTATGGGCCAGCTTCTGCCGGGAAGTTTTCGTCCTGTCTCCCATTATCATCGCTTGAATCACTGCTTGAAAATTTAACCACTGCAATTGAAAGAATTTCATTTGAATATAAACATTGGACGAACACACAAAGCGCGAAATAGCTTACCGCCTTTAGCGAACTGATCTCAACTAGATTCCGTTGCACGTTTGCGTCGCAACTCTTCTTGTTCTTCGCGCTCAGCTTTTCTTTTCCTCGTTCGAGTATCAGTAGCGTCCACACCTCCCATAGTTCCTGGCCGGCCATCTTCTCTTTGCTTTAGCAGAAACTCAATGTCTTCGGTATTTGTCATTTTCTCAAGGGCGTTGGCGTGTGCGATGTCGAAAAGATTATCCAAGCTATCAGAAAACTTATTCTCTTTTTCTCTAGTGGACTCAGTCTTTCTGTGAGATGACTTTCTTAAAGCATCCCACTCATCGTGCAGCGCAGCTATTTTTCTTGTAACATCTCCTCTGGCTTTCGTCGGAATAGCTGCTTGGCGCCAAAAAATCATCACTGCGTCCGCGACTATAACCGCACTATTTTTCTTCGACATGTTTCGTTTGCGAATGTTGAAGAAATGCATTCTTAGCACTTGCTTCTTCGACGGTAATTTGTTCCCCGTAATATTCATGCTTGGATAACCAATCAAAAAAATATTGTCGCGCGATCTAAGTTGTGTTGTCATCTTAACTTTTAAAAAACGGGACAAAAATCAATTTACTTTTCGCGGTCGTCGGCACTTGTTGAATGACAACAATCTATGAATGAACTGCTATTTATAACTACTACGTATTTTGCAATATTTTACTGCCAGGTACTGATGAATGGGGGCATCTGCTACGTGTGCGTTTCAAATTTTTCAAGACTTTCTTAACAATGACCACTCTTGAATATTGGTGGAATTTCTGTAAAAAAATCAAAAAAATCTCGATATTGTGCAACTGTAAATACATAGATTTTCAGTATTTTTGTATGGGGAGTCCCTCAAGGAGTGGAGATAGAGGGTAAGTTTGTTCGGAAAAGATGTTGGGGATGAAAAGTTAATGGGGGTCGGTCATATATTTTGCACCCCTAGGGGTGCAAACTGATGACCTATGGTGTTTTTCGAAAATACTGAGCAACCTCCATTTTTGTATGGTGACCCCCTAAGGGGAGGAGATAGGGGGTGGGTGTCTTGGGGGAAAATGTTGGCGGTAAAAAGTTAATGGGGGTCGGCCATACATTCTTCCCCTCTACGGGTGACCCCGGATGACCTATGGCAATTTCCCCCCTAATTTTGGCAAAGTGGACCTTTTTCTCGGCTCGTGCGCAACCCCTAATTTTTTTTTTTTTTAATTTTTTTTTTGCGGCATTGTCATTTTTTTTCAAAAAGGCACGGAATAGAGCCCTCATCTACCAAAATATCGCAAAAATTTCATTTCAAGGTCCACCTTAATGCATATGGATGATGTCCTATATTGTAGAGCAGGACAAGTCATTAATTTATAGCAATCTGCAGCTGTGAAGATTTGAGAGTGCCAACACCGCAGAAAAGTGCATTCGTTTTTACAATTTCGAACAACTGCAATTATTAGTTGCAAAACTTTAGAAATAGTACAAAAAATATAATTTCAATTACAAACTTTGTTCTTTTGCTTGCACTTTTTTCTTTAATGAAATGGCAACTGTCACTTTTCACGGCAAAATAAATGGTCGGTTCAATTAAATTGCCGTGAAAACAATGTTGCTAGATCAGTGATGCACAGCGTTGGCAGAGCTTCCAACACATATGCAACATTTTTGTCTAAGTATGTGTGTACAAGACAAAAATTCAACATAACAATTTGCGCATAAGATGCTTACTCCGTGAAGATCAAACGCAAACTGATTCAATGCTATCGTCGAAGAACTTCGGCAGCTTTGCACACACGACTTGTCTGTGAAAGCCGAGGGCTCCCCGAAGCTCTTATGTGCACCTCTGTGCCAAGGCATATTTATCCAGGTAGTATAAAACGCAACTGCGCTGCCGACTTTTGGGAGTCTAATGTCAAAATCAAATAATGCCCACTCTTATAAACGTGTTGGGGGATTTTTTGTTGTTCAGAGAAAACTTTATGCTAGCCTTTTTCGAATTTTCTTATGTGTAAGTTTGCATTTTTTTAATGTTCTAATTATTGAATTTTGTGCTTGATGTTTTAATTGTATTTTGTAGATATTTTGAAGAACAATTTTAAACTTTTGATATTAGGTGTAAATTAATTGTAACTAAAAAAATCCCCGTTTGTTTTGTTTTTGGTGCAGAAGCAACATTGCTAATTGTCATTTCTGATTTTGACATTATACTCCCATTCAGTTTTTTCTTATTATAGTACCTGGATTAATATGCCTTGCTCTGTGCTAGATGCATGTTGCAGAATATAGTACTAGATTTTTCGCAGCGAAGCATAGTACAGCTTTGACGAAAAAGTTGTGAAATTTTCACGCTTGTTTCACAGCTGTCATTTTTTGTATGGAGATTTGAGTGGAATTTCACGTGAAGCCGAACAGAGTACTATGCTTAAAGTCCAAAAGCGAAAACGAACTTGACTAAAATTTTGATTCACTGTAACTTTTTTTCCTACGAATGAAATTAAATAGTTTCTTCACAAAAGTTTAATGATTTGTTATGAACTTTTGTTATATTAAAAAAATTTTAATTTTTGGGGGTGCTTGTGTACTAATTGAGAGCTATCCAAAGATATATTTCTTTTCACGATCGGGTTAAAACTGGTGAAGTTATACAAAAAAGACCATTTGGGGCAGATTTCGGGTTAAAAAAAAAAATTTGTATTGTTCTGAAATCCTCTCAACATAAGCTTTCATATAAGGGGCGGTAAATGCAAACTTTTTTCCCACATGGGGTGACCCACCTTAATACTCATACCTCATGTAATAAAATGCACGAATTTTAAAATGCTATATCTTTTTAATGAACCATCCAGAATCCTCTGATTACGTAGTCTATATTACATTTATTTCAAATTTTTTCACCCGTGCCCATTAAACCCCAAAGTTGGGGCAAAATTGAGATTTCTTATTTTTCAAAGCGATGTAACCCAAAAAGTACATGATGTACCTAATACCAAAAAAATAGGTCTGCTTCTTACTTCTTTATATTAAAATTATTTTAATAGTTTTTAGAAAAACTCTTTTATTTAATTCGAATTTAATGATTTCATTACGTTTTTTGTACTGAAATTGTAAATGAATATATAACAAAAGCAAAGAATAAATTTTTATAATTTTTTGACTTTAAAACAATTGTTTGTTATTCGGCTTCGGCTTCGGCCGATTATTTAAATTTTGCCGAAGAATCGGCTTCGGCTTCGGCAAAAATTCACATTCGGTCGGACACTAATAAGAAGCAATGATTTAACTTCAAACTGAATTCATCGAATTACAACAATCATCAAAACATCGAAGTTGTTGTAAAGAGTGCAAAGAGTGGAAAGAGTTAGGCGCTGGGCATCCCTGCTCTAAAGGACATGTTAAGCTTTTTAAGATAATCTTTCTTTTAGATAAAAAGAAAAACTAATTAATATTTCATATTGAACAGTTACGTCGCATTGAAATCAGTTACGTTTTGATATAAGAAATACACGTGTATGTATAAATAGTGCATGAATAATGTTATTTCAAAAACAGAAAGTAAGAAATTTTATTTTTTATAAAATAAAAAATTTTTTAATAATTGCGATAACTTTATGTTTTAAAAATATATTATTACTAGTTCTTTCCCGTCAAAAATGACGGGCCCGTTTCCACTTATTCGATTTTAAATTATTCAAATAATAATTTTTAGTTCCAAATACTTAAAAAATACCTCAATTATAGTAGGTACGACCATGACAGAATAATAAGGTAGGCTCATATTTTTACGGCTGCTCAAATGTCTAATTTTACACTAACAAAGCTGTGAGGTGCTATAAACGTTAAGCGAAAAGGCAACAACAACAATTAGAAAACTTAAATTCGAACATCTGAGTTTTGACATCTAGCTCACTTTCTCTCCAATATGCGCCTACCTTGTTATTCTATCATGGGTACGACGAAATTTGTTTAAAAATTTTTTGTAAAACTGAAACTTTCAAAATGAAAAAAAAGAAAGTTTTTGAAGTTTCAATAAATCACAAAACAGAAAATGCCTAAAAATATGCTCTGAAATTTTTCAATAAAATCAAGCGTTCCGCACTCACATTTTACGGAATTATATTATAGTAATTACGAAAATGTACTGTTCTGTACTTAAGTTATATTAAAAACAGAATAATTGATTCTTAAAACAAAATGGATACGTTAAGCTTTAAATGCTGTGTTTTAATTGACGAATAATACAACTTAGTGTGAAAGTGATCTATAAAAAGAAGCATGATCAAAAAATCGGATCACAGGATTTATCTTTCGAAATTTTTGGTGGTGAAGTGTTATTATTTCGATTTAATAGCAATGACCAGTAAATAGTTTAAATATCGTTGTTGTACAAAAATAGTATCTTTTTTATAAATAGTTAATCCTTTCATCTACAGTTCCATCCAATCAATTTTTTCCCCATTACCATTGTTAAAATTTTGTAATCAAGTGACAATTTCTTGAAGCACAGACAACAGAATAATAAAGTGCGACTGCTTCATATGGATTATTTTTATGTATGCAAAGAGCGCAATTTTAAAGCGGGGTTTTACACCCTTGTGCAAATTAATGTGGACAAATCAGTTTTTACTCAAAAAATGTGTTTTATTCATGAAAAATAAAAATATGTTATAAATATTGAAGATTAATATTTTATGTGTCCACCTTTAGCTTTGAGAACCATTTTAATGCGTTCTGGCATGGATTCTATTAGCGATTTGCAGTCATTAAGAATTTTGGGATCCCTATACCATACTTGAATAACTGACTCAATCAACTTGAATTTTGTTGTGTAATCCATCTTTCTGAGCCTTGTTTTACATATAGACCACAAATTCTCGATTGGATTGAGGTCAGGTGAATTACCAGGCCAATCCAAAACTGTGATTTTGTTGTCAATGAAAAATTTTTTTGACTATTTTGGATGCATGGCAAGGTGCCAAATCTTGCTGAAAAATCGCAGTTTCTAAAATCAATTTTGACAACTCAGGAACCATTTTTTCTTGCAGCACCATCAAATATTTTTGGCTGTTCATCATGCCTGTAATGGGTACTAATGAGCCTGGACCAGAAAACGAGAAGCAACCCCAAAACATTTGTTTGACGGGATGTTTGACTGACTGCTGAATATGAGCTGCTGAAAGTGGTTCCCCATCAGACCGTCGAACAAACTGCTGGCGCATGCCCTGCACGAAAAACTGACTTTCATCGGAAAACAACACCTTCTTCCAATCATGTTGAGTCCAGAGCTTGTACTTTTTATGCCAAGCTATCCTTTTCTTCTTCATTGCGGCAGTCAATAGTTATTTCTTAAGGGGTTTCCGAGCCCTTCGGCCAACTTCTAATAAACGACGCCGTATTGTTGAAGCATGCACGCTCGTTCCAGCAAAAGCTAGGTCTTTCTGTAAGTCGTCACTGGTCTTTGTAGGGTTTATTCGACTGTTCCTTAACAAAAGAGCATCTTCTTTCTCTGTCGTTTTTCTTTTACGGCCACATTTTCCCTTCCTTTAAGGCAAAACTGATCCAGTTTCCCTATAAACCTTAATTAGCTTGTTCACTGCACTTTTGGAAATGCCACATTCTTCTGCAATCTGTCTTTGAGTCATATTAGCATGTTGAAAAAGCGTAATGACTTTCGTCCGTATCTCTGATGCGATATCCATTCTTTAAACGCATTCGAACTGTGGCTTGTAATTTAATGAAATTTCACTAATAAGCAAAATATTGAAAATTTTAAAATAAAACTGCCCGAACGATCAAACACGTGCACGTTTTGAAGTTAGAAATGCAATCAACTAAAAGCTAACAAAAAAAAGCTTGTAGTGAAGCATTTAGTAGTGTTGCCATACCCAAATTTGTAAAAAGCATGGAAATAATGTTTTGTCCACACTAATTTGCACAAGGGTGTAGGTATGTGTCTGATACGACTCGAAGCCATTTTCATTTTTTACGTAAATGTTTTAGTTATATTTTCTGACATGGTGCAATATGGCCAAAGAGATATATTGGCATCTTCAACAAAATTTCGCAAAACATGTTAGTAACGTCAGTTAGTCACCCGAGTGGCGGATATATGGGCCAAATCACGCCACATCTGCCGAGAAAAAGTAACATATCTCAGATTTTGACGAAATTTGGGGGATTTTAAGAGGGAGCCATAGAAATTGAAAAATTTAAGAAATTCATGTTTGACCTCTCAAAAATAGAGAAACATCTATATAAAAAAAATACTCAGACACTGTCAATTTTTTTCGACCGTTACACCATTATTGTGAAAATTAATGTGAAAAGACCTATCGATCCCACATGTGAAAAAAAATATTGTTTTGATGTAGTTGAATGAAAATCAAATAAAGAACAAATTTTAAAATAAAAACAATCTAATTTATAACCCGAATTCTGAATAAATTTGAAACTCTCAATAAATTGATTTAGTTATTATGACAGGAAATTACATCTTCACACGAGCACACCACGGAATAATGGATATGGTGACTGAGTACGTTGACTCACCATTAGAAAATCATTTTTAGTCTTTCAAATAAGCTCTTCCAAAAAGTTATTCGTGAGCTATGTTTTCTGCTAGAAATAATAATGTCAAAGTCATGAAATAAAAATTAACCCTGTAACAACTTCGTGTGCACAAATGTACCCTGCCTCCTACTCCCCTACCTCCTCGACCAAACCACCACTTCCGTAAAGATAAAAACTTCCAGTCCAGACATTCTGTATAGGCGCCGTACTTGTACATAACGGCATTTTTGCATGCCTGAATATTTTAATTTTTTTCATTTAATGCAACCCTACAACTTAAATTAACAACTTTCACTAAACTGAATGTACCCTAGGCGCAATAGGTGCCAGATTCGTGTTAAAAATCACTTTTCGTAGTTTTTTAAGTGCCGTGTGACAATATGTGATTTCTTAACCCGCATTAGCGAGTCCACATTAGCAATAAATTATGGAATAAAATATTTCTTACCATATATATTGCTCGTGTAGACCACTTATTGCTCATGGTATGCAATATATGGTTTTGCAATATTTTTTGCCATTTATGTTAAGAAATTCGCTGTCATTTTTTGCCATCATTTACCATCACTAACTTAAAACTTTGCAGCGAAATTGTAATACTTTAATTGAATAATTTGTGTCAGTGCTTTATTTCTAATTTATTTGTGGTCCAGATTAATTCTGAAATATAGTTGTTTGACGACATTTAAAAATGGTATGGTATAACATTGAATGCCCCCCTTGCATAAAATATTGCTTGCAATATTTATGTTTTGTATTGTATTGTACTTGAAACTTTTATGATCGATTTTACAAGAAAATAGGTATAAACTATTTCTTAGAAGTTAATAATTTGGCGGCTATAATAATATGGCCTGCATCGAGTATTAAATATTAATAAATCGGTTGGCACATGACTAGTATTTTTTTACAGAAGAACTTTCATTCGCTCTAGAAGCATTTTAACTCTTGTTTTTGACGTAATGTCGCAGCAATATTTATGGTAAGAAACGAAATTTGACAGATGGTATAAAATAATGTATTTCCGATGTGGACTGCGGGTAAATATAGTGAGTAATTTTTCAGTCATGTGTAATTTTTTATCACACACTATATTTGTGAAGAGTGCGTTCAAGTATATGAGAAGACACATCCCTACAAAAATTTTATGAGGCTCTCCAAATAATAACTCTAAAAAGAGTATTTTCTATGCGTGTTTTATGATGACTCATTAAATTTACTCATGAAAGAGTCTTTAATATGATTGTTAAATGATTTCTCAAAAAGAAAACTCATACAAGAGTCATTATTGTATCTGATTTATGAATACTCATAAAAGAGACTCATTAAAGAGTCCTAAATAAGACTGTGATATGTTTTTTCATAAAAAAATACTCATACAAGGATCATATATTGATTGATATATGAGTAATCATAAATAAGACTCATAAAAGAGTGTTATATACGAGTATTTCATGAGAAAATAGAATCGGATTATTGCAAAAGAGCTATATCTAATAAATAGGCACGATTACGATTTCCGGGGCGCCGCGATTTGAAGATGTTTTCTGGTAGAAAACAACAAAAAAACATGATTCACCGAACAAAAAATCGATAACTCTATTAGTTATCGAGTTATCGATTTTTTTTTTAAAATTTTTTGTTAAAAGATCTGTTCAAAAAAACATCTATATCTTTGTCGTTGCTCAATGGATCTTTAAGATTGATATGTCATTTCAAAGGTCATTAAATGACCTTTCAAATATATTTGTTATAAATATCATTGCCATAATATTTTTAATTTTATAAGCGAATTTATTCCAAAGTTGAATTATTTAATAAAAAGAACCGTTATTTTATAAAAAATTTACGTTATTAAGTTACTAAAAATATATTTTTTTTGAAAAGCTTACAGTTAGACCTTTTGTTTGACATATAAAAATATACATTTTTTATTTAATTTTACACTATATTACATAAAATTTAAATTTTCCAAGTGTTTTCTTTGTTAAAAAATCTGTTCACAAAATTTTCTATATCTTTGCCGATATCCAATGGATCTTAAAGATTGACATGCTATTCGAAAGGTAATTAAATGCCTTTTCAACGATATATAATACAAATATAATTTCAAAAATGTTTTTAAATTTATAAACGAATATATATTAGATTTGAATTTTTTAATTAAAGGAACCGTTTTTTTTCTGCAAAATTTTCTTTTTTAAGGTACTAAAAATATATATTTATTGATAAGCTGAAAGTTTTACCTTTTTTTCGATAGATAAAAATATTTCTTTTTTTATTAACTGATCGACCAAAAAATACAAATTTTTTTCACTGACTCGAAAATCCCGTTAATTCATAAAAATGTTGTATTGTAATTGCGATATTCGTAAATATGGAGTAAGAAAGAAAAACATCTAAGGTAAATATGAGTGAAATAAGCAATTTTCCGTACAAGGGCAAATCATTGTATCATAAAAAACACTACAAAAAGTTAAATAAATTATATATATTATATACCAAATGAAAGATAAATGTTCAAGCTTTAATAATTTACTCTTTATAATTCATAGTAATAACGGTAATTTTTGAGAAAATAACGGTTTTATGTAAGAAAATATATTTGTATTGCATAAAAATACCTATAAAATACAAAGTACTCAACAGATTTCATTAGTTTAAAATTTTTCTAAAAGCCTTACATATAACCTTTTAAATTTTATCTTAATCATTAATATCGGTTATATATTAAGAATAATACAGCCGGTTTTCTTCATAGACCTTATAGCAAAAAAAAAATTTTAAAAAATCGATAACTCGGAAACAAATCGATAACACAACATTTCCTTTGGCTATTCTTATTTTTATTAAGAGTACTCTTCGAATCCATCGTCAAATCGCGGCGCCCCGGAAATCGTAATCTCCCCAATAAATAAATAAGAACTTAATAGAGCATTTTCTTTTTTATTTGTATAAAACTTTGTAACTGTCCGTTATGAGCACATGCTCATACATAAACATGCAATAAAATTGAACTACAAAAAATGTTCGTTGCAAAAAGACTTCTTATATGAGTCGTTAAAGAGTATTAAATATGAGTTTTAAAAGAGTACTAAATATGAGTCATAAAAGAGTACGTAATATGAGTCTTAAAAGAGTATGAAATATGAGTCTTAAAACCGTCATTATATATGAGTCCAAAAAGACTCATAAAACAATCTTTTTTATGAATCATTTTTTGGGAACCACAACATACGAAAATCGACTCATAAAAGAGTCTTTTTTTGAGCGCATTATGATGATAAACCCTCATTTATATGAGTCTTGAAAGATTCTTTTAAGAGTCTTAATGTTTGCTGGGATATAATGAAAACACATATATTTACGAACAAACCCAACAATGCAATTTAAATTAGCGTACGTAGTTTTAAAGTTTAAACTTTTTAAAAGTCAATATTAAGTTCATAGTACAAATTTAGACAATTTAAATTGTTTCCACTTATAAATATTGATTTGACCAAAAGATTCATATCTTCTTAATTTTAATCTTGTAAATAAGACATTAATAAATTTTTAATAAACTTTTACTTAAATAACCAAACAACAGAAAAGACCGAATCATTTGTAAAATTGTATGGCATTAAATGATATTTATGCTGTAGAATAATCTACAATATTGTAATTGCTTCTAAGTGATTTTTTGTTGTGTGAGTTTTGCGTGATTTTTGTTTTTTTTTAATTGGAGTGGTTATTGCTCAGCGTCACGCGAGTGAGATTTATATGGTACGTGATAGTGATTTTGTGTGGGAATTATGGTTGGCATCTATGCTAGGCGCAATTATAGCAACATCGTAGTAGATTGCTATGGCAGCAAGTTTTGATGCTACAAAGCAACAAAAGAAAACCGCCACTGGTGGCGCAATCAAAAAAAGCGCGCCGTTGTCTTGGGGAAAAAAGCGTGAGAAAACAATTGATTGCAAGCACAGGCAAATCTGCAGTCTTGTTTTTCTTTCTTCTGCAAATGCAGAAATGATATAAATGAATTAACAAATATACTTAAAAATTAAAACTTGGCAATACGAGAATACTTCCATAGAACATCCCAGAAGTTCATTCAACCTGCTTTCAATCGAAAAACCCGCCGCAATTAATATTTTTCGATTTTGAAACTTGTTTAATTTTTGATTATCGCTATATTAAGCGTTCGAAATGATTAAAAAGTGCCTGCCTTTCACTCGCATCATGACTTTTTCATTAAATTTAATCAACGTATTAATTTCAAGAAATACTTATATTTGGCTTACCTGAAAAATTACTGCTGAAAACTTTTTAAGAAAACTTCAAAAGATCTTTTTCCTGTGCAGTCGATACGATATGACAAAAAGATTCACAAATAATTCAATTTACAACGAAATATTTTAATGCTGCACAAATTTAATCAACTACGTTAAAGGTTTGCTGTTTGCGAAGGAATGCCTTGTATCGGCTTGTCGTCGTCGTCTTGTAAAAATTGCGGCAATTTTTATTTTTTTCACAATTGTACAATTGTTTATAGATTGTCGTCCTTGTTTTTCTTAGCTGTTTAGGAATACCAAAGAAAGAGATACAGATATAAAGATGGCGATTTGCTAAATTGCGCGTTGTTCCGATTGTCAAAGTGGCATATGCAAAATTTAACAAAAAGCATTCACAATAGAAATGCTTGTTTCAATGAATTTGTAGGGATGTTTATGTGGTGAAATGTTTGCCAAACTGTTGGTCAAACAGCCATAGCATACCTTTAGCTGCGATTGCATCTATCTCATGATCAGTCAATTTCTGAATTTAATTGAAATTATTGGAAAAATTAAACAATGGAAATCAAGAGGAAATTATTTCATGGTAGTGGAAGTTGTATAAACTAATTGCATTTAATAGAAAAATTTATTAATTTTTTAAATCCATTTCTTGAAAAAAGTGTACGCCACAGCCATCAGTTTTAATTTTTGCACTAATTCCATTCTTTATGTTGGAATATGTACTACAGCAAAGTATTGTAAATTACCAACAAATCATTTCATTTCAGGCACATTGAATCTCCGTTAAATTAATTTGTAGCACATGTATGTTTATTTCCTCACAAATCATCTGTTAGACTTCATCCGCGAGCAACTGGGTAAAATATTCAATGGGTTGTTTCACCTCATTGTGTGCTCTTCACTTTAAAGCTTGTGTTACATTCCATTAAATTCTTACTCGTTCACCTCAAAAATTGAAATTTTTTCGAAAAATTGATTTTTTTCTATCATTCCCTGTGTGGCCTCTTTATTTTTCATTTCTTTTCCAACTTCCATATTTTTTTCATCAAGAATGTTTTCCAATGTTTTTTGATAACATTTTCATTTCTTGCCAGCGATTATTATTAATTTTTTCATCTGCAGAATCATATTAAATGAGTAATTTTTCCAAATTATGCCTTTGTTATACCTCTTGGACGCATCTAATACTGCGCTTACATAACGATACGAAACTACGCAGTTAGCTCCAAAAAAGTGATTCATTTCAAAACTGGACATTTAAACTATGCTTGACTTTTTTGACTTTTTGCTCGGTCCATACGACATGTAGTATCGTTTGTGTTCGTGTCCATCCAACTTGGTGCATTTTGTCATTCGATAAAAATTTTTGAGAGAAGCACATCTCGCGCATAAAATAACAAACATAATAAATGTTGAATTTTCAAAAGAATTTGTTAATATATAAAGATATATCACGGAGAAAGAGAAAAGAATAAAAATAATGCAAATACAAAATAATAAGTGCGCTCGATGTGTACTGCATGAAATCTATAAAATAATGAAGTCCATCCGACATGTCCGACCGTGTAGTACCAAAGACAAAAAGTTCCGTTATTTTGTGGAACTACATGCCCATCGGACATGTAGTATAGTTTGGGGTGGCCTAATAATGCGAGCCATACACGATACAATTGCCAATTGCCAATTGAGTCTTTCAATTCAATTGCAATCGGCCACACACTGTATAAACTGAATTGAAGGATTTTCCCTCAACTGCCAAATATTAAGAAAGAAAATTTTTCTTTTTGCGAAATATTTTATTGGTTATTAAAAAATTAAAAATATTTTTATTGTAATAGAAATAATAAAATATATTCATGCTGGGTATTCATAAAGAATTTCGAAAATATCTTAAAAAGGGATCTTTCTTGGAATAAATGTTATTTTTATCTTTACTATTTAAAATCCAATGATTTTATAGACAATTGTAAACAAACTCATTGCTTTTTTTAAGAAATGACTGATAAAAAATATATATGTTGACAGCTAATCAAAAGATTTGACCATACACAATACAATTAAATTGAACGATTTGTGAGGCAACTTCCAAAAATCAAAATCTTTTGATTTTTCATCAACCCACTCGACAACTGATCAATTGATAAAGCCATATACGCTTTGATTTGAGCAACAACCGACTCAGTTGACTATTGAATTTTATTGTATATGGCTCGCATAAGAATGGGCTCGAGGTGTATGGGAAACATTTGTTGTCGATAAGTAAAATTTGCTCACAACTACAGCCTCACGACCACATTTTAATAACTGGTGACTTCAACCTTCCTAACGTTTCTTGGAACCGATGTGCTGAAAATTCAGCAGTATTCCTGCCATCTTCAGAACATTCATCTGTTAACTCATTTTTAAATGAGCTTTCGAGTCAATGACTTTTTCAAATCAACTATCACTATAATAGGAATAACCGTTTGTTAGACCTTATATATTTTGATGATAGCAATATTGTTTCAGTTAATGGGCCGAGTGAATAAAAATGTAGTTCAAGCTATAACTAGCAAATTTTAAGTTTAAACTAGTTTTGAGGTGAATAAAAATTTCAGTTAAAGCTAGTGCTTTTTGCAGTCTACTACAAACTAGTTTTTCCAGCGTTTGCTGGAAATAAGTGTGAATAAAGCTAGTATGTACTTAAAATAACTAGTTTTAACTTAATTTTTTTAAGCCTGTCATTGAGGTGCTGAAAATAAAACTTATTTTTAGTTGTTTTAATAAAAAGTGCTTTGAAAAATCTTGTTTATTCAAATATTTACAAAATTTTTTTTATTATTGTAAAGAATTGAACAAGTTGCAAGAAAAAAATTAAAAAATATATATTTTTCACTCCAACATGGTTTTATAGAGCTCCAAACTGGCGGCAGAGAGAAAAACGGGGCCTCGTGGTTGCAGCGCTGGGAGTCGCAAAAATTGTCCGATCTGGAAAAAGTGCCTCCCTCACTGATGGCACTTGCGATTTTTTAAATAAAATTTTATAGTTTTTAACTATGTCAAAAAATTTTGCACTGTTTTTGTCACCCATCGTGCCACAAAATATATTTCTAATGATCAACACAAACTGACAGAGTTACCAAATTGTTTTTCTTTTAGTCATGCTAAACAATTATAAAAAAATAGACATATTTGTAAACATTGGCAACTCCCAAACAGTTTCTGTCAGCTGAGTTTACTGCCACATATGTTTTAATTTTCCAGTACTAGCTATCACTTTTCAGTACTAGCTATGTAGTACTAGCAATGTTTTATTCACACTTTTTGTAGTTTAAACTTTTCAGCATAGCTAGTACTGAAAAGTTTAAGCTAGTGCTAGTACTTAGTACTTCATAGTATAAGCTACTTTTTTATTCACTCGGCCCAATAGATCTGATCCGCTTGTATATCCTAAGGATTCACCCCATCCGACTATTGAAATCACACTGAATTTTCCTAAACAATTTATATCAAATCGTTTGAATCCTCCTGTTACAGAGTTCAACTTTAAAAGAACAAATTATGTAATTTTAAGAAATAATTTGTCAATTATCAACTGGTCATCACAACTTAATATCAATACTACAAGAATATTGCACCAAACCCTTGATTCTGCTGTGTTTGCTCTTAGCAATACTCTGAATAATTGCTTTTTAACTTCAGTTCCTCAGAGAAAAGCCTCTCTAATATCTGGTCCCACTTGATATACCAAAGAACTGAAAAATCTCAGAAACTTAAAATCAAAATATTATAAAAAATATTTAAAATCTCATAATATTTGTGATTTTGCTTCTTATACCTCAACTAAATATAAGTACCGGCAATTATGTAGGCAATCTTATAGCATATATTTAACAAAAGTCAAATTAAACATCAAGTCTGATGCAAAATACTTTTGGAACTTCGTTAATACTAAACGTAAGATAAATTCATAAATTCGGGCGAACAGCGTTTGCGATGAATTTATAGCGAACGCTGTTCGTTCGGGTTAAGTGTTTACACCGAGCGAACGAACGAGGTTTCTTTCTACAAACAGCCTGTTGCACAATTTACAAATATTACTAGTTTATTTTACAATTCACAGCTTCTAATTATATTAGAACGAATAATTTGCGTTGCATAATGATTTCTACTGCGGTAATAATATAATGAAATTTTTACATGTCAGCTGTGTAAAAAATACAAGTTATCTGTGAGTTCGACGTTATATTTTGAACTTAAAAAAAAAAAATAAGAAAGTATTTTAAGAAAACAGACCTTATTTTAAAAATTCATAACTCAGTCAAAAACAAACATTTTTCCAAAAGTTTTTTATTATTGTAGAGAATTGAACAAATTACAAGAAAAAAAATTTAATAAAATATAGTTTTTACTCCAACATGGTTTTATAGAGCTCCAAACCGGCGGCAGAGAAAAAAACGGGGCCTCGTGGTTGCTGCGCTGGGAGTCGCAAAAATTGTCTGATCTGGAAAAAAAAATTACTTTTTTAAATCTTAACAAAATTGGTTATCGTATGACAGGAACTTTTTTAAATTTTTGGTGATGTTTCAAATTTGAAAGTGTGTTTTTTTCGAAAAAATATTGACTTTAAAAATTCATAAAAAATCGAAAAAATTAAAAAAAGCTCGTGTCATACGATAGCGAATCAAGTTTTAAAACATAAAAAAAAACAAAAAATTTCGTCAAAAAATAGTACCGCAACCAGTACGAAAAATTTGAATTTTAACATAATTCATTTCTAATCCATTTAAAAAATTCTTTTTCTAATTCTAACATAACTTAATATACCTATATCGTACATCACGTAAAACAACAATCTGTTAAAAATAAATTACTTAATGATCCTAAAGACAACATTTTTAAAATAAACAACAGTCCTAATATAATTGTGATAAGCAGACGATTGTTGATCACCATTAAACAATTTATCTGACTTAAGCCTCTAAGCAGACTTTTTAAATTTTAAAAAATCATAAAATCCTTAAAAAATCGAATTTATAAGTAAAATATACTTATATATGAGTAAGTATGTTCTTGTAAAAAAAAATACAAAATATTAGTTCTATCTTGACAACAATCATAATATTAGGGATACGTGAAACGTAAACTTGTAAAACTCACAAATATTACAAGTAAATTCACTTGTATTATTAAAATTTTCATAAATTCATTGTGCAACAGAAATCACAAAATACAAAAAAGTTACTAGTATTATTAACTTGTAAAATATTGTGCAACAGGCCCCAGATGTTATTTATACAGACTTTAGTAAAGCCTTTGATGTTGTAAATCATAAGCTTTTAGTTATAAAACTGTCACATCTTGGTTTTCCAACGCATTTAGTGCGGTGCATTTATTAAATAGAACACAAAGCGTTATATTTAACCTCATAAAGTCAGATGAGTTTCTTGTTACTTCTGGGGTACCTCAAGGAAGTCATCTTGGTCCTTTATTGTTTTTTTTTATGTAAATGATCTTCCATCTGAAGTAAAGCATAGCAATATCTTGCTATACGCTGATGATGTTAAACTTTTTCTGTCATACAAAGATGTGCAAGACTCTTTATTGCTACAAACTGATCTTGACCATCTTCGTAACTGGTGCGAAATTAATTGCATGAAGCTCAACTTGGGGAAGTGCAAACAAATGACATTTTCTCGAAGACAACCTTCTCAAAATAATTACAATATAGGTGACTATACACTTGAGTTTTTAGAGGTTTTTGTTGATCTCGGAGTAACATGGACACCAAACTTCGCTTTCACATTCACATTAATAAAGCAATCAGCAGAGCTAATAGTGCTCTAGGATTTATTAAACGATGGTCCAAAGAGTTTAATGATCCTTTTATAACTAAAACCTTATTCACATCGCTAGTAAGGCCCATTCTAGAATACGCGTCAATTGTTTGGTGCCCTCGTTATGGGTGTTACATTGACGATATAGAATCTGTTCAAAAGCAATTTCTTCTGTTCTGCTTACGTGATCTATATTGTAATTCAAACTTTAATTTACCTTCTTACGAATATCGATTACAGCTAATTAATCTGCCTTCTTTAAAAAATAGGAGAACTATGCTAAATGTTAGTTGGATTTTAAAACTCTTAAATGGATATGTCGACAGTCCATATTTTCTGAGTAAAATTTACTTTAATGTTCCTCTTCGACCTAGAAGATCTTTTGAGCTACTTTTTATGAACTTTTGTAGAACTAATTACTTACAAAATGCACCACTAAGAAGCGCTTGCAGTGATTTTAATTCCGTTTCAGATGTTATAACATTAAATGAATCCATGTACTCAATTAAACTTAAAATTTTAGATTATCTGCAGTATCGCCGCTGAGACTACACAATTTTTGCTTGGTGATAGATACAAAACTACAAATAATCTAAATGGACCTAAACCTGTTTGGACCTCCTCACTTAATCTAACTGAACATGCTTGGTGAATGTCAACTCATCTTTCGGCCGTGCCATGCTGGTTGTATATTTTTTCTTCAACCATGCTAGAACGATTTGTATTGTATATATAATAATATAACTGGCCAATGACACCTTGTTGTCTTGGTGCCTGCGTTCGCAACCATTTCTTGTTATAGAATGAAATTGGTGTGGTGTATTTGACCTAGTTTGTCGAAATACCACCTTGCTTAGAAGAACGATTTATATTATTTGTATGCATATGCTTATCAGTGTGGCGTACAGACCTTGTTTGCCTTGATACCACCCACCGTTCTATGCCGACACTAAGCTATTTTAAGTGGGGGCGGATATAACCATGTTGGCCTTGTTACCATAATGTTCTTTGCTGTGTAATATTCTTATAATATATTATAATTTATATGTACATATTTTAACGTAAATTTTAAATTGTATGTATAATTTAAATTGTATTTATATAAATATATAAATTTTGTATAATGCTAAAAAGCCTAATACTATGTTCACACTAAGATCAAATTAGGTAATTTCGTGAGATAATTTCGAAATTGTGCAAAAGTGTTCATACTAGGAAATTACCATAGTTTTTATACTATGTTCACACTGAGATCAAATTAGGTAATTTCGAGCTTTTATGTAATTTCGACTGAAATTATCTAAAAACTATGGTAATTTGCCATACAATTTGTTGATTTGGAAATTACCTCAAACAAGGTAATTTCGTTTAAATTACTCACGAAATTAGGCAAAAATGCACTGCAACCCTGAAATCTGAATATATTGTGAATTAAACACACCCTTTTTTTGGCGTATTAACAATCTTGCTATCCATTCCAGCTGAGCCGTCAAAATTATACATGACACATGATAATGGCCACATTCAGATACTTAGCTGTTTTGACCCTTCGGTTAACAACCCATTCAGTGAAACTTACCCTGCAGCCACACGTGAAAGTAATGTCTTGCCAGTGGAAAATATGTATTAATTTCGAAAATGTTTCGAAATAAGCAACAAATTACGCTACGGCCACACGTAGCAGTGAAAGTTCATTTGCAAAAGTCAAAGGTTCCAGCAACAATGCGATAATTTTCCTCTTTTGTTTACTTTTATTCAGTGATGCCTTTAATTCCAAAACAGCACAAAACTTAAATGGGGAAAAAGCTATGTTGATTTCAAATATTTACAATATATTTATTAAAATATTTAAAAAAAAAAAACTTTTTCATATCATATTTTATGTGTTAAACAATGGTAATTAAAATAATTACATGTTTATTTCACTACAAGGCATGAAAAAAAAATACTTACTTCAAGTTGGAATAGTATAGGGAGAAAACGCAACACTGTTTTTCCTATTTTGATTCCACTGTCTGCGGTTGTCAAAATTCACTGTCTCTGTAAAAGTTGTTGCCAGTGGTCTGCCAGTGCTGGCTGTCGATGTCAAAGTGTGAGTGTATTAGTGAAAAAGTGAGAATGTATTGAGTTTTTCGAACTGTTACTGGCACGTGTGGCTAGGGGGTTACCCTGCAGCCACACGTGAAAGTAATGTCTTGCCAGTGGAAAATATGTATTAATTTCGAAAATGTTTCGAAATAAGCAACAAATTACGCTACGGCCACACGTAGCAGTGAAAGTTCATTTGCAAAAGTCAAAGGTTCCAGCAACAATGAGATAATTTTCCTCTTTTGTTTACTTTTATTCAGTGATGCCTTTAATTCCTAAACAGCACAAAACTTAAATGGGGAAAAAGCTATGTTGATTTCAAATATTTACAATATATTTATTAAAATATTTAAAAAAAAAAACTTTTTCATATCATATTTTATGTGTTAAACAATGGTAATTAAAATAATTACATGTTTATTTCACTACAAGGCATGAAAAAAAAAATACTTACTTCAAGTTGGAATAGTATAGGGAGAAAACGCAACACTGTTTTTCCTATTTTGATTCCACTGTCTGCGGTTGTCAAAATTCACTGTCTCTGTAAAAGTTGTTGCCAGTGGTCTGCCAGTGCTGGCTGTCGATGTCAAAGTGTGAGTGTATTAGTGAAAAAGTGAGAATGTATTGAGTTTTTCGAACTGTTACTGGCACGTGTGGCTAGGGGGTTAGGTGAGCGATGTTTTCAATAAATTAAAGTTGCACAATTGATAACATGTACTGAGTTTCCATGGCGAGTTATCTCGGTGTTTACTCGGGACTAACTCGCTATGGAAACGCGAGTTGAGTTGAGTTTCGTTAAATCTACGAAACTCCACGAAACTTGTAAGATTTAACTAGGTTCTATCTGTCAAAGTGATTTTTGTCATTTATATTGAAAAAATAATTAAAATTCTTATTTTAACAAAAATATTAAAATGTCGAATGCAAGAGTTTTTTGGAGTGCCGCAGAAAGTAGTCAAAAAATAACAAAAATTACAAAAAAGAATTGACAAGTTCAACTCGACTCGGTGTTGTGCATGGAAACACTATCGAGTCAGCAAAGTCATTTGTCAACAAAACGAAAACCCAAACCCAGAGTTAACTCGCCATGGAAACTCAGTAATGTACGGCTTTATGCGAAATAATTTTGCAAACTTACTTTGAGTAAGAATATTCTATTTTAATTGAACATTTAAGTTGGCAACTGTTGAGAGTGCTGAATGTGGCCAGTAAAAAATTGACAAAAAAATAAATCAAACGTCAAACGAAATTATCCAAGCCTAGTGTGAACACTTTTGCACAATTTCGAAATTATCTCACGAAATTACCTAATTTGATCTCAGTGTGAACATAGTATTAGATCATTTCAGTCGAAATTACACAAAAGCTCGAAATTACCTAATTTGATCTCAGTGTGAACATAGTATAATAAAAATAAAGTTGCTTCATGAATTATTTGGCATAAAGCTCAAAATATTATTATTAAAAAAAATGTTTTCTTAGGAATTATTAACTTAAATTAATTAATGTTATCAAAAAAATACTGAACTATATGAAGGTGTGTTTTGCTTGGGCAAATGTTTCCAAAGAAAACATTGCATTTTAGTAAATTTACTTAGAGCGATATCTCCAGTTTCTAAATTTGCAGGTAATAAATATGTTGCTAACAATTCAACATTCCTGCAGGACAATCTATAAAGAAATCGAAAATTATCTTCGTGGGCAAATCTTCTTTTTTAATAACATTTAGTTCTATTTCTACGATTCAAATGAAAAAACATTATCATTTCGTTATGAATTATTACAAAGAAGTCTAATCAGAACCACACTACAATAAATTATAGTGTTCACTTCTTTTTAAGTAGTGAATACTCCTTTTATGCATATCAAAGTTTAGCAAGTAGTGTTTCGAAAATAGTCTAGTCAAAAAAAAGAAGTGAACACTATAAAGTGTTTTCTTTTTATACATTTTAATAATGGAAAATCAAGTGTTCACTACGAACTCTAGTATTTACTTTTTTATGCATATGGGCCATTGACGACGACTGACACAAAATATCATTTGAGGTGAATGAAAAATGTCATATCGTCTTCTACTTAATTCTTTTGAATACGACCCGTCGTATGACGGGCTTCTATACTAGTATTTATAATAATCTCGCAATTAGCAAAGACACAAACTATTCATTACAAAAATGTCCATTCACAATAGCAGACACCGGGAATTTTATGCGACAAAATCTAATGACAGCTGATGCTCTAGCCGCTGTTTATACCCTGTTAGTTTATTTATTGATATGTCATATTGTGTGAGTGTGAAACACGGCGCTGCGAATTTAGTGAACAAGGCAAAACACCAAGTAAAACTCCCCAACATACAAGAATAAATAAAAAAAAACAGAAAACGCAATCAAATCCCCAACAGGAGCGCCAGACGTCAGCTGATGTCAGAGCAACGGCGATTACAGTCGAGCAGAATTTGAGTAAATTTCGAGGAAAGTGGACGTGTTGTGGAGCACATCAATATCTTAACTTTTGGTGCTTTATGTTTTGGTTGAATTTTCAATCGTCTCCAAGTGTGTGAAAAGCGTGAAAAATATACCGCCCCACTGCAGCCGCATGTGTCTGGCTAATATACACATGTGTGTACGTTCCTGAATGGTT